>JAIXND010000674.1:21087700-21120553 GCA_023646645.1 Varanus salvator macromaculatus | reverse complement strand
GAAGGAAGGAAGGAAGGAAGGAAGGAAGGAAGGAAGGAAGGAAGGAAAAGACTGAGCACAACTGGACATGTGTTTGGAGGGTAGGGTGAACCAGTAGCAAGTGGACAGGCATTATCCTGCAGACATTTATGAAGGCTTCCAAAAAGGATTGACTAAGTGCTTCACCAAAGTCTTCTGAGAAAGACATCTCTAGATGAAACAGAGAGATGAGAGTTTCAGGGCAGATAAAAGACTGAATTTCTTCAGGAAGTACTTCACTAAACTATAACATTCACTTTCACAAGATGCTATAATGGCTTCAATAATGACCGCCAGCTGAATGGCTTTAAAAGACAGTTTGATTCTCTCATTCTCCTTTCCTGTTTTGAAATGCATTCCTCCTTTTCCATGGTGGGCTGGTTCTCAGTCTTTCTAAGTATCTTTATTGGTACCCCTGCAGTGGCAGTGGCATGTCCCAATTAGGTCTCTCTGCCACCTTCTCGAGGTCTGACATCTCTAGCCAAGAAGACTGCGACTTGAGAGAGCCGAGGTTCTTCTCTACACTGTTCCCTCAATTTTTGATGGCCTCCCTTTCTCCTGCATCCCATGCAATCCTTTCAAAATGCCTCCTGATTCCACGAAGAGGCAAGTTTGCCTGTTGGTTTGTTTTTCCAGGAACATAGGGCTGGGGAATGGATTTCAAGCCAGCCTTGTTGATAATATTGATTGGTATTTTTTCATGCTGAATATTTCACTTCCAAGCATTCAGCTTGCCCCTGAAGGAAGCATACACCTAAAGTAAATTTCAAGAAGGAGCAGCTAAAAGCAAAGTGAGCTGTTGAAAGAAGCTTGGGTAACACCGCAGAAATCAGTTGAAGCCATTCAACCCCTATGGGCTGCTGCTTGTGAGAATCAGCAAAAAAGGGCTGCAGTCACTGATTCCATCTAGTATATTTAATTTTCTTCATGGGGTACATGTCAACTTTCGGAGATGGAAGAAGGCCTGTCTCTGACCTAACTGAATGCATTAATAAATGTCATGAAGAAAACAAGAACTCCAGACTGACAAACTGTGTGGCCTAGTTGTCAAGGGTTCGCAGGAGTTGCCCACCCATTTTTGTTTGTGCTCAAATGAATGGGGCCCCATATTCTCAGGAAATTTAAGTATTACAGGGCTGCCATTTCATATCAGTACTCCTGGCAAATGAATACTCAACGTAGAACCGCCATGAGAAAGTGCAATCAAGACAGGATGGTTTTGAGAAAGTACATAATGCAATCATCTCCCTTCGGTTGTTAACACACAAAACTTTCCCTATGTATTAAGAAGATTGGCTAAGTTCACCCTTGTTCAGTGCAGAATATTAATTTGTAATTCATTAATCATATGAAGCCTTTCCCAGAATGAACTAGAAGATCAGCTCCCACTCCAAAAATTGAACACTGCTTTGGAAGACATGTGGGTAAGAGCCAGAACACATTATGTTTAGGTTCCATTACAACAGATGAAAAATAAATTAGTCACAACTAACTTAAGCTGAATTGATTTCAGAGGGACTTAAGCATGACTGACTCTGGTTTCAACTCCATGGTCTCCTTCCATTATATTCTATAACAAGTGAATAGATCTGCCTTTACATGGATTGATATAGTCATTCGTTTGATAGATGCAATGAGGTCTTAGAGCAAACTTAGACATTGTCAGAGTGTTCGATGCACTGTGACCAGCATATCTGGTTCCATCAGGGCCTGCCTGGGTTTGCCATACTGTATCTACCATAGTAGATGGCTAGATGGAGTCTCTGGGATAGCGAGTGTGGGCTTTGGTGGACTCCGAAGGATGGTGGAGGTCAGGAGAGCCTGGAGGAATGTTGTGCATGGGGTCATGGTGCGTGGGGGCACAACTTTGTGACTAAACAACAACAAATCTACCATGGTCTTCCATACAGCACCTAGTGCAGTGAATTTGATTAAAGTCTAACAATCATCACCAGCTAGTGACTGAAGATGGTACTACAGGCCTCAGTACTCAGACTCGCTGAAATTAATTAACATTAATGAAAGTATTTTAAAAACAAAACAAGCCTGACAGAAAGATGTTGTCCATGAGAGTGTCAATGGTGATGATACATGTCAATTTGATACACCTGCTAATATTGCCTTAAAATATTTAGATCATATGACGGAATCTCCAAAGCAACCAACAACACTAAGAAAATAAATCTCAATCAACCGACATCAAAAATAATGCAGTAACACACATATGAACTGAATCCACATCATTAGAAACAGCAATATCAACAGAACAGAACAGATTTTGGTTTGGAAAGGGCCCTTGGATGTAATTTAATTGCTAAATGAAGAATCTTGCCACCCTGAAATGTAGTCTTTTTCTATCATGGGAATGTAAAGCTGGCTTCAAGACACAGCTCTAAATAACAACCCAGAAAAATTGTTGAAACAATGTTCTGTCATGGGGTTTTAGAAAGTGTGGACCTGAAGTCATTTCTGCTTAATGCAGAAATCTTAGATCCATTTTATTCCTGACAAATGGTGGTCAGTCTCTATTTAAGTTAAATGGGACTCTGTGGACTTTATTTGCATTACCAATATGCCTTTGCATGAATATTACAAACCAGCATACTAAGATCATGGATCTAATACACACATGTGCACACGTGCCAAAATTTAAACAAGTGAGTCTGTAAAAATTACAATTATAAAAACATAATTAGCCTGATTTTAATTGCTCCTGCTAAAAATGTAGCTTACCATGCCATCACACCTGTTTTCTCCTGGTCAGCAAGAAGAAAAGATATGTAGAAATTGGACAAATGACACAAGTTCTTAACTTTTGTTGCTGTTCAATTGTGTGGCCAAATATTTGAGCTTCAGCTTCAGTATCTGGCCTTTTAAAGAGCAGTCAGGGTTGATTTCATTTAAGATTGACTGGTTTGATCTCCTCACAGTCCAAGGGACTCTCAGGAGTCTTCTCCAACACCACAATTCGCAAGCGTCAGTTCTTCAGTGCTCAGTCTTCCTTATGGTTCAACTCTCACAGCCATTGCATTGCAACTGGGAAAACCATAGCCTTGACTATATGGACTTTTGTCAGCAGGGTGATGTCTCTGCTTTTTAGTATGCTGTCTAGATTTGCCATAGCTTTCCTCCCAAGAAGCAAGTGACTTTTAATTTCCTGGCTGCGGTCCCCATCTGTGGTGATCTTGGAGCTTCTTAAATAGTACAGAACAAATTAATTATTTATGGGCACCTCTCAGAAAGAGCAAAACAGTAGTGCATGGGCAAGGGTTTCAACATTATCAACACATGGGTATCCACAATTTTGTAATGGAATTCCTGCAAAATGTCCCTCAAGTAACAAGCTGTGCACATATAAAGACACTTTTATACTTTGAGACTGTTAGCATTTACAAATACCATGACAATGTTTTTGGATGACTTGTTAAAAAACAGTCATACCAAGGACATGATTATTTAGTGGCAGACAAATTGTTTTGATGTTTGATATCATGGAGGCACTGCTTCAGTAAATTTTTCACCTTGTCATAACCAATGGTCAGAAAAGATCAGGCAACAGTCCAAGAGTATCTATTTTGGACTTAATACTCTTCATCCACTTATTCTCATAAGGGTCCACCATAACAAAGGAAAGCAGACTGGAAGGAGCTAAGTTCAGCATTTGTTGTTGCTGTTAGTCACAAAGTCATGTCCGACCCATCGTGGCCCCATGGACAACATTCCTCCAGGCCTTCCTGTCTTCCACCATCCCCCGGAGTCCACTCATGCTCACACCAACCGCCTCAGTGACTCCATCCAGCCACCTCATCCTCTGCCGTCCCCTTCTTCTTTTGCCATCTATTGTTCCCAGCATTAGACTCTTCTCCAGGGAGTCCTTCCTTCTCATTAGGTGGCCAAAGTATTTGAGTTTCATCTTCAGGATCTGGCCTTCTAAAGAGCAGTCAGGGTTGATCTCCTCTAGGACTGACTGGTTTGATCGCCTTGCAGTCCAAGGGACTTGCAGGAGTCTCCTCCAGCACCACAACTCAAAGGCCTCAATCCTTTGGTGCTCAGCCTTCCTTATGGTCCAGCTTTCACAGCCATACATTGCAACTGGAAAAACCACAGCCTTGACTATATGCACTTTTGTTGGCAGGGCGATGTCTCTGCTTTTTAGTATGCTGTCTAGATTTGCCATAGCTCTTCTCCCCAGGAGCAAGCGTCTTTTAATTTCTTGGCTGCAGTCCCCATCTGTGGTAATCTTGGAGCCCAGGAAAATAAAATCTGTCACTACCTCCATTTCTTCCTCATCTATTTGCCAGGAAGTGAGAGGACTGGATGCCATGATCTTGGTTTTCTTAATGTTGAGTTTCAGGCCAACTTTTGCACTCTCCCCCTTCACCCGCATCAAGAGGCTCTTTAGTTCCTCTTCACTTTCTGCCATGAGAGTGGTATCATCTGCATATCTGAGGTTGTTGATATTTCTCTCAGCATTCTTAATTCCAACTGGTGATTCATCTAGCCCTGCCTTTCTCATGATGTGCTGTGCATATAAGTTAAATAGGCAGGGCAACAGTATACAGCCTTGCCGAACTCCTTTCTCAATTTTGAACCAATCAGTGGTTCCATGTCCAGTTCTCACTGTTGCTTCTTGACTCACATATAGGTTTCTCAAGAGACAAATAAGATGGTCAGGTACTCTTTAAGAACTTGCCACAATTTGTTGTGAGTCACACAATCAAAGGCTTCAGCGTAGTCAATGAAGCAGAAGTAGATGTTTTTCTGGAACTCCCTAGCTTTCTCCATGATCCAGTGTATGTTGGCAATTTGATCTCTAGTTCCTTTCCCTCTTCGAAATCCTGCCTGTACTTCTGGTAGTTCTCGGTCCACATAATGCTGGAGCCTAGATTGTAGGATTTTGAGCATCACTTTGCTAGCATGTGAAATGAGTGCAATGGTGCTGTAGTTTGAACATTCTTTGGCATTGCCCTTCTTTGGGATCGGAATGTAAACTGACCTTTTCCAATCCTGTGGCCACTGTTGAGTTTTCCAAATTTGCTGGCATATTGAGTGTAGCACTTTTACTACATCATCTTTTAAGATTTTGAATAGCTCAACTGGAATGCTGTCACCTCCACTAACTTTGTTGTTGCTCAGACTTCCTAAGGCCCATTTGACTTCACATTCCACGATGTCTGGCTCGAGGTCAGTGACTACCCCATCGTGGTTATCAGGGACGTTAAGCTCTTTCTTGTATAGTTCTCCTGTGTAATCTTGCCACTTCTTCTTAATCTCTTCTGCCTCTGTTAGGTCCCTGCCATTTTGGTCCTTTATCATGCCCATCTTGGCATGAAATGTTCCCTTCTTACCTCCATTTTTTTTGAAGAGATCTCTGGTCCTCCCTATTGTATTGTTTTTTTTCTGTTTCTTTGCACTGTTCATTTAAGAAGGAATTCTTATCTCTTCCAGCTATTCTTTGGAATTCTGCATTCAATTGTTTGTATCTTTCTCTTTCTCCCTTGCCTTTTGCTTCCCTTCTTTCCTCAGCTATTTGTAAAGCTTCCTCAGTCAGCCATTTTGCTTTCTTCTATTTCTTTTTCTTTGGGATCGTTTTAGTAGCTGCCTCTTGTACAATGTTGCGGTCCTCCGTCCATAGTTCTTCAGGCAGACAATTCCTTCAATCTATTTGTCACCACTACTGTATGTTCATCAGGGATATGATTTAGGTCATACCTGAGTGGCCTAGTGCTTTTCCCTACATTCTTCAATTTCAGCCTAAATATTGCAATGAGAAGCTCATGATCGAAGCCACAGTCAGCTCCTGGTCTAGTTTTTACTGATTGTATAGAGCTTCTCCATCTTTGGCTGCAGAGCACGTAGTCAGTCTGATTTCTGTGTTGACCGTCTGGTGATGTCCATGTGTAGAGTCGTCTCTTGGGTTGTTGGAAAAGAGTGTTTGCTATGACCATCGTATTCTATTGACAAAATTCTACCAGCCTGTGTCCTGCTTCATTTTGTACTCCAAGGTCAAACTTGCCTGTTATTCCAGTTATCTTTTGGCTTCCTACTTTAGCTTTCCAATCCCCCATGAGGATAAGGACATCATTTTTTGGAGTTAATTCTAGAAGGTGCTGTAGGCCTTCATAGAACTGGTCAACTTCAGCCTCTTCAGCACCAGTGGTTGGGGCATAGACTTGGACTACTGTGATGTTGAATGGTTTGCCTTGGAGTTGAACTGAGATCATTCTGTCATTTTGGAGATTGTATCCCAGTACTGCTTTTCCTACTCTTTTATTGACTATGAAGGCTACTCCATTTCTTCTGAGGGATTCTTGCCCGCAGTAGTATACCTGATGGTCATCTGAACTAAATTCACCCATTCCTGTCCATTTTAGTTCACTGACTCCTGAGATGTCGATGTTCAGTCTTGTCATCCTTTGTTTGACCACATCCAGCTTGCCTTGATTCATGGATCTGACATTCAAGGTTCCTATGGAGTAAAGATCTTTGCAGCATCGGACTTTCCTTTCACCTCCAGATACATCGGCAACTGAGTGTCCTTTCGGCTTTGACCCAGTCGCTTCATTCTTTCTGGCGCTACTAGTACTAGCCCTCCGCTCTTCCCCAGTAGCACATTGGACACCTTCCGACCCAAGGGGCTCATCTTCCGGCATCGTATCTTTTTGCCTTTTGGTACTGTCCATGGGGTTTTCATGGCAAAGATACTGGAGTGGGTTGCCATTTCCTTCTCCAGTGTTCAGCATACTTAAGTTTAATAGGAATATCAGAGAATTCACAAAGCATCTCAGTAGACATAAGGAAATGTGCACGGTCAGATGTGTTCATTAGCACGATTGTGCGCCCATCAAAAATGTTCATAATGTGCTCATGTTTGAGTTCTGCAAAGTTTCTATATTTACACAAATATTCATAATTTGCACTCTTTCCCCCCATTGATATTTGGGAAATTTGCATAAATTGATGAAATTTTACCAATGAATTTGAGCATTGCAGTAAAGGCAGCACTCTAATCAATATTAGAAACACATACATTTACAAAAGACAATGAGCTATATTTTTTCTTCTCTGTCTCTCTCTGTTTCTCATCTTGGACTGAACTGTGAAGGTTTTCTATGCTGTCACCGTGCCAACTGTCTCTGCTGCATCATTAAAATAAAATTTAAAAAACCACCCACTCTGCTTGCATCACTAAATGCACTCCTGAGGTGAGTTTGGAGAAAATTAATAATCATGATAAATTGGGCAAGCAAATGCTTAATGTTTCAAAAGTGCACATGGGAGTCATGCACTCAACATCCGTTGATCTCTGATTTATCCAGATAATCTCTCCCTGTGTATATTTTTCTGCATGCTTCAACTTCATTCGCACAAGCATGCGCGTGTGCGTGCACACACACACACACACACACCAAGAGTTAAGAAGACCTTTCTGTTGCTGTGGCAGCTACTCTTCTACCATAAGTACTTTCCAGTTTTAAGCAGGGATAGGAGAACCAGTTGAAGCACAAGCTCACTCAGGTCTCCGAGTTCCACCTTGAAGCACAGTCTTCTACTTTCACACATGGGGAATTTTTGCTCAAATAGGGAAAAAGCACATTAATGTGCACCTTTAAACCTTGCAACTAAATACAGACTCCACCCCCCTACCGTTGAAAGTGAGAAAATTCATATATACACTGAGAATTTACATTTTTTAAGCAACTGAATCTAGCAAATGTGAATGGAAGCTTGGGAATAGGAGAACTTTGCTGGGTTGTGGCAGTGGACAAAATGCCTTCACATTCAGGATGTGAAAGAGCAAGTGCTGATATTTAATGAAATGAACTTCTCATATATCCCTACTCCTAAACCAGAAGATCAGAGCATTGAGACCAATGCTCTTGGGTCTCATTTCTCAAGATCTCATAGAATCACAGAATCATAGAAGAGTAGTGTTGGAAGGGGTAATAAAGGCCATCCAGTCCAACCCCCTGCTGCTGTTGCAGGACACCACATTACACCATCCCACTCAGGTGGCTGTCCAGTTTCATCTTGGATGTCTCTAGTGTGGGAGAGCCCACCGCCTCTCCAGGCAGCTGCTTCCACTGTCCTATTGCTCTGACAGTGAGGAAGCTTCTCCTGATGTCCAGCCTGAATCTGAGTTGTCACAGCTTGACTTGAGTATTCTGTGTCCTACATTCTGGTATCAGCAAAAAGAGACCTCAACCCCCCCTCTTTGTGACAGCCTTTGAGGTGCTTCTGGAAGGATATCATGCCCCCCCTTCAGTCTTCTCTTCTCAAGGCTGAACCCACACAGTTCTCTCAGTCTCTCCTCACAGGGCAGTGTTTCCAAACCCTGGATCATTTTTGTTGCCCTCCGCTGGACCCTTTCTAATTTACGTGCATCTTTCTTAAATCTCTGGTGTGCCAGAGTTTGGGTTTTCAGGGATTAAATGCATCACTCCCAGCATTCTACATTTTCCTAAATATGTATTGTTCCATGTCTTAAATGTCTGGGAGAATTAAAAGGAAAAGAACAAAGCAGGCAAGAATCTTTCTGGTGAAGGGCTTCCACAGATGGGAAGCCACCACAGAAAAATGCTCTCTTTTCTAGCCACCCATTTTGTACTTTCCTTCCCTCTTTCTTTTCCCAATTCAGCTTTTGGTTCCATTGTTTATGCTTGCTTTTCTACTCATAGCAGCATTTCTAACACAAATTATGATGGTGGTGATGGTTTGTATCTCATCCAAAAGACCTAAGTACTCACAGAAACATGTGTACAAACACCGCAGCATCTGTTTTCACATCCTGTCACACAATCCACCCAATAAGCAATGGTTTTTCACAGGTTGGCTGCTACGCATTTGCAGCTGTAAAAGAATTTACTGTATGCACTGCAGGCTTCAAATTTGGAAGGTGCCCCCCAACTTGTTTGAAGCTTGTCAGTCTAATGAAGGTGTCGTTCCAGCTTTGGCACTTTTTGGAATACTTATCAGCTCTCAATGGGAAGAATGGTTTGTTAGGTCTGGAAACACTGTTAAAGCAATCCAAACATAAATTCATTTATTACCTTGGCATTTGATGTGACTAATTTGTACTTGTAGTTTTGAATTTTAATGGAGAGTTCCAATCAGTGGCATGTGTCCCTACATGAGAAGGCTGAGTATCAAATTCTAACTGAAATCTTCCAGACTTCACTTATCTGGGGCAACATTAAAATCTGCACAAGAAGAACTATTGTAGATGTGAGCATTCATGGTTCAGGGTCCAGCTATGCTTCTGTTTTAGGTTTTGCTTGTTTGTTTGATTTCTGTACTGTGCAACAGGCAGAGCACTCCAGGCAGTTCACAACAGCACAAAGCCTTGGCACAAAGCCTTGTCCTCCCAACATTAGCTGGGTCCATAGGATGATTCAGAGTCCCAGTCCTAAAATCCTGTGATCTCATTGCTGGGATGCTAAAAGCTGAATCCCTGCATCACTCACTCACAGCCTTCACTAAAAACCTTCTGTACTACAGAATAATGATTGGTAGGAAAGAGCACCACCCTTTTATGGATGGAAAGCAGCGTACCGCTGGTTAGTTAGATGGATATCTGGCTGGCCAGGTACAAGCAATGGCTGTGGGCCAGCTCCATGCAGCCAGCTTCTTGTCTCTATGGATGTTCTACCTAGAGCATAATTGGAATCAAGATGGTGGTTGGCCAACAGCAGGTACTACCATGCCAGCTAACTAGCCAGCCAGCCAGCCAAGCTTATAATAATACTTGACCTTGCCCCTACCATGAAAATGCAAAAGAATCCACTTTGTCATTACTCATAACCATAAATGGCATTTTTTAAAGTGCCATTTTCCCTACCCTGAACAAAAGGAGCAACTAAGTCTGCAGTCATATATACACTTAGCTGCGGGTAAGTCTCATTGGGATCCAGAGGACTTTCTCCTGAGTAGACACTCATAGGACTGGGATGAAAATTTGATAAGCACCCTCCCCATTGCTTGGCAATATCTGTCCCCTGTGACTAAGGATACAATCAGAGGAGAGCATTTTGTAACCTCCCTAAAAATGATATGCAAGCATTTAATTTAAGTTAAGCCTAAAATTGTTAAAATACAAACAAAGCCAACAAATGATGGTGTGAGTGTGCTGTGAGATTGGAGTGGGGACACCACACAACACAAGTGTAGTTTATTAGATTTAGTCATAGCCAAAACTGTTGTTTCTCTAAGCCATTTTATTCTCCAGCAAAATCTGAGAAAGCTGTTTTGACGTGCACGTTTTCCATCCTCTACCCTCCATTTCCTGGCTTGTAGATCACTTTCAAACATCCTCAGCTGAGTCTCCTGTCATTTTAGCAAATAGCCACAAGAGTTATAGATCCAAATTCTTAACTGTGTAAATGTTTGTTTTGGCTTTGAGCCTTTCAGCGCATCCCGTTCCTTCCTTCACCCACAATAGAAACAAACAAACAGGCTTCACAAGAGTTCATCTGGAGAACTCACAACCCAACATCAAGGCTTTGATGGACTAGAGAAAGCCACTGTCAAAAAGTAGCTTCCATGGGCTGAAATGTGATAGGATCAGCATCAGGACATGGCAATGTTGAGTTGTTTGCCAAGGTCAAAATCTCAGTAGTGGACCCACTTCAGGGTCCTAAGTCCTGCTCTTCTTCCATGTAGACCCTTCATTTGCCCCTCCAAACCTGTAAGCCAGGAGTGTATTTTATGGGTCTTAGCTTGGGGGCCAAATTCATTTCAAAGAAACACATCCAGATGTTTCTGGGGCTGAAGCAAAAAGAGACAGGGCCAATGTGACTGAGTGAGTGAGTGAGTGAGTGAGTGAGTGACTACAGTTCTAATCTGATGTTCTCTGATTACAAATTAAAACACCATTTTAAATTCAATTAAAACATAGCATATAATACAAATAATTTAAAATACAATGTAAAACAAAAATAAACAGCATAGGGATCACTAAAGCAGCTGTCATGACCTAGTTTTGGGTCTCTAAATTGCCTGTGAATGATCTTCTTATGGTCGCAAAAAATATAACAGTGCAGGTGCCCAGCAAATCTCAAGTCATGTAGGACATGGATGTAGGACATAGGTTTGCTTCAAGCTCTGATTTCCAGTACAGTCACAGCAGGTGCATTTGAACCTTTTCGGATAGAGGGAAACATACACAAAAGGAGATCTGGAGGAATGAGGTGGGTTTGGTGTATAAGCTGGAAGGAACGTGCGTGGCCTGTGGCATGGATTGGACCAGAGGGATCAACAAAAGGGAAGTGGTAGCAGTGATGTGGCCAGCTTAGAGGAGGGGGCTCTCTGAAAGGTTTGTGCCCAGGGATTCTCCAAATCTGGGTGACAGCTGGAGTTGAATGACTCGAAGATAAGTCTTCCCTGTTGCTTCAGGGAGGATGGGAGGAAGTGGGAGGCTGGGCACTCCAAGGAAAGGAAGCAGTGGGAAGGAGTTGAGGTGCAGGTACACCAATGCTAGGAGCATGGGTAATAAGCAGGAAGAGCTTGAAGCTCTCCTGGGAATGAGAGGATATGACCTGGTGGGAATCACAGAAACTTGGTGGGATGAAAGGCAGGTCTGGAATGTAAACATAGAAGGGTATCACCTGTTTAGAAAGGACAGGAAGGGAAAGAGAGGTGGGGGCGTGGCTTTATACATCAGGGAAGGGATAGGATGCAGTGAGATAGAATGCAGCACAGATGGGGATTCGGTAGAGGCAGTCTGGGTGAAACTTAGGGGTTTTGACAGGGAAAGAGACCTGGCAGTGGGGGTATGTTATCGCCCTCCAGGTCAACTTGAGTTTTTCACACAGAGGGTCCGAGAGGTGACAAGAGGGGGAAACATCCTTGACTTGGAATTAACCAATAGAGAGGAGCTGATAGATGAAGTACAGATTAGGGGAGCTCTGGATGCGAGTGATCACTCCATCCTTTGCTTTGAGATCAGGGGACTGGGGCCGTGCAGCAGGGCGAGCACTAGAAGCTGGGACTTCAAGAGGGCCAACTTTGGCCAACTGAAGACCAGACTGGGGAAAGTCTCCTAGCATAGGTTACTGGAAGGTAAGTGAGTTGAGGAGGGCTGGATAGCACTCAAAAGGGAGGTTTTGGAGGCGCAAGCCTTGACGACACCTCTAGTCAGTAAGGTGGGGAGGTGGAGGAGAGTGCCACCATGGATGTGAAAGGAGGTGGTTAGAGGGATTAGACGAAAGAGGAACCTCCGTAGGAAATGGGTACTGGGGCAAATAGACAAAAGGGTATACCAGGAGGAGGAGGCCCGTTGCAGAAGGATTCTTCACAAGGCTAAGGCTGATTACGAGCTGAGACTTGCCAAGAATATCAAGAGCAACAAAAAGGGCTTCTTTCAGCATGTAAATAGGAAGGGGAGACAACTGATGGGACCACTAAATAAGGAGGAAGGAGATCCAGGGACTGATATGAGGGAACAGGCACAGATGCTAAATGACTATTTTGCCTCTGTGATCTTCCCAAAGCAGGACGGGGGATATCCGCATAGGAGATTAGATGAGGCTGGGTATTTAGGGGCCAAGAGTACTTAAAGAGTTGGCAGGGGTTCTCTCACGCCCGCTGGCCTCCATTTTTGAGACCTCGTGGAGAATGGGTGAAATTCCAGAGGACTGGAGTGTGGAGTTCATGGTCCCAATTTTCAAAAAGGGTAGTAGAAGGGACATGGGGAATTATAGACTTGTTAGCCTTACATCCATTGTAGGAAATGGTAATTGTAATGGAAAGGCTCATAATAGAGAGAGATCTAGTGATGCTAGATAGGGAAGGGAGGCTGACAGCCACACAACACGGCTTCCGCAAAAACAGGTCCTGCCAGACAAACCTAGTGGGATTCTATGACAAGGTTTTGAGATGGCTAGATGGAGGGGATGCAGTGGATGTGGTATACCTGGATTTCAGCAAGGCCTTTGACAAAGTGCCCCATGCTATCCTGGTGGAGAAACTGAGAAGTTTTGGGATACACCAAAGCACTGTCCGTAGGATTAGGGCATGGTTGACTGACCGAAAGCGGAAGGTAACCATTAGTTTTTAATATTGTGTAGGCTTTTAATGTTTTCAGGTTGTGAGCCGCCCCGAGGCTTGTGGCAAGGGGCGGCATATAAATCTGTTAATAAATAAATAAATAAAAATAAATAGTGGACAATCATCGGGATGGTGGCCAGTGACAAGCGGGGTTCCCCAGGGCTCTGTCCTGGGGCCGATCCTGTTTAATCTTTTCATTAAGGACATGGAAGAAGGGGTGAACAGTCTGCTGATCAAATTCTCAGATGACACTAAAACTGGAGCAGTGGCCACAACTGAGGAGCAGGTACTCCAGATCCAAAAGGATCTGGACAGACTATGGAAGTGGGCAGGAGACAACAGGATGGCGTTCAATGTGGATAAGTGCAAGGTCTTGCACTTGGGGCATAGGAATAGCTGTCATAAGTACAGGTTAGGTGACAAGTGGCTGGAGAGCAGCACTTGTGAAAGGGACCTTGGGGTACTGGTTGACTGCAGGCTAAACATGAGTCAGCAGTGTGATGTGGTGGTCAAGAGGGCGAATGCCACTCTTGGTTGCATAGCCAGAGTTATGGCTCCTAGATCAAGAGAGGTATTACAACCACTCTATACAACTCTGGTGTGCCTGCAACTGGAGTATTGTGCTCAGTTTTGTGCCCCTCATTACAGAAAGGATATAGCCAGGTTGGAGTCAGTGCAGCATAGGGCCACAAGGTTGGTGGCCGGTTTGCAGGGGATGCCATATGAGGCGAGACTGAGGGAACTGGGTCTCTTCAGCCTGGAGAAGAGGAGACTCAGAGGGGATATGTTGGCAACATAAAGGTACATGAGGGGATGTCACATGCAGATGGGTAGAGACCTGTTCTCCCCTGCAGAGGAGGCCAGGGTGCGCTCCAACGGAGCAAAGCTCAGGGAGCCAAGGTTCCATTTGGATGCCAGGAAGCACTTCCTGACAATCAGGACCCCAGAGTGTGGAATGGGCTTCCACGAGAGGCGGTTGAGGCCCCATCGGTGCGGGTGTTCAAGGAAAGGCTGGACATGCACATGGTGGGCATGTCGTGAGCGGAGCTGGCTGGTGCCGGAGGTCAGACTGCATGGCCGAGGAGGCCCCTTCTGACTCGCTCTGTTTCTATGGTTCTATGGCTCTAATTCAAGGGTGGGTCTCACCAATTGCTTTCGTACTTGCACCAATTTGTGCCTGTCGGTTCAAAGGCTCAATCACTATAAATCCAATACAGCCTAAATATTGAAGGATTTCTTTGGGCTAAGTACTAAACAGACATGTATATTTAGTGGAAGCTGGAGAAGATGCTCATGCTGTTCAGCCACACGGTTAAATGGCAGAGCACATGGTGGGAACCATTAGCAAAATCCATAGGCTTTCTCCAGTTTAAATTTGCTGGATTTTATTTTTCTCTGCCTTCTCTCATGCTTATCTTATCAATTTGCATGCTAAATGTCTCATTAAAATCCCAGCACTGCATACTGTAGAGATGCCACTGAGGACAAGAAGAAAGGGAGGAAAAGAATCAGCAATATAAAAGACGCTGAAAGTTGCTGAGGCAAGGTGCAAAGTGGGACCAAGTGACCAGGTGGCAGTATATAAACAGAAAAAGGGAAGCAAAGGAAATTAACGTGAACAATAAAAAACCATTTTGGAAAATCGATGTCACTGTTTTCTTTCTATAGATAGAACTGCATTTTCATGGTAGCTATAATTTATTGAGTTATTTAATTTCTATATTGCCCACAAGCCAAAGCTGTCTATGCAATGATCTAAGCGACTTTTGCTTATAAGCCAAGATCATTATTGGAGATACTTCTTTGGGTGGATTGAGAGAAATGTCTCCAGTGATAAGAGCCATCACCATCACCATCAACACCATCATTTCATTATCCCTGTTTTTCTAGCATGATTATTACTTTCATTTCTATATCACTTAGCAGTCAGTGGCTCAGCAGTTCATATTAAGTGGACAATATAAATGCAAATATAAATACAAATAACACATACAAACACAATAAAATACATCATAACATTCCAATGTACAAAACTTGAAATACTTTCAACAATTTCAATTAAAAAAAACCCCCTTCCCACATACAACACACACAATACTCCTAGAAAGGACACGGGAACTGTCATTTTCCAACTTTAGTCATTGTGACCCAAGTTGCAATTTGTGATGCAGCAACCTGTAGCTTGTTCCAAGTATGTCATATGCTGTAAGCTACATGGCAGTGGGAAGCATTAACCTGCAGCTGTTCTCCATCTTCACCTTCTGGTCTGAGTTTCATCACATATACCTGAGAGATTCATGGACGGGGTGGGAGGAAATGGAAGTGGGTGGAGGTCATCTCTTGGAAGAAATTCCAGCTGCTGCTTAGAATGCTGTTATTTAAAAAAAGCAAGTGGGCCCAAGAATGAGTCCACAAATGACACCTGTGGTGACTGCATAGCCTACTTCTAATCTAGGTGAGGCTTAGGCAAAGAGGTATAAAGTGAATCAGCCAGTGGAAGGAAGCCCAGGGCAAAGAGTATTTTGGACCCCAACCAATATTGCAGCAAGCAGCCAAGGACTTCCCATTTCAGGACCATGGACAGCAATCTGCAATCACAAATCATCACCGCTTTCTCTGCGGTGGCGCCCAACCTATGGAATGCACTCCCCAGAGAGGTCCGCCTGGCGCCGTCGTTATATGTTTTTTGGTGCCAGGCCAAGACCTTTTTATTTAAACGGCATTTTAATTGTTAGCTTATTTATTGATTTTATATCTTTGGCCAGGGTGTTTCCAATTATATTGCTTTTATATGATTATATGTATTTATTTATTGTTGTAAGCTGCCCCAAGGCTTCGACGAATGGGGCAGCATAGAAGTTTACTAAATAAATAAAGCAGACAAGTAGCTCCCAGCACTGGCTGGCCTGGAGGCAGCTCAAGAATCTTTCTAGAAGCTTCACCATCTGTTGTATCATGGCCAACAAACTTTTCTGTGGTCACCAATTTCTCCTGGACACCAAGGGTTGGAAGAATGAGAAATGGACTGAGGAGGACTCAAAGGTTCACCTTTTCTGTTCTCTGAAGTTGTCCAAGGGTCACTTTGCAGAGCCAGAAGGTGGGGCATCTACAGTGTTTGTACAGAGCAGGACACATGATCTCAGACAAATATGTTCAGAAGGACTGGAAAGTAGACCACCCCAAGCTCTGAACTACTGGGCTACCCAGAATGGAAGAGGGCATGAGGATGTCCTGGACATACAAGTGCCAGAGAGCGCCCATTTTCAGTTGTTGAACACCAACTGTAGAACTATCCCCATTAAGATCCAGGTGGTGCCTTCTTTGGAATCTTTTAGGTGGCAGGTAATATTGTTAACCTAAACCTTTGGAATATCTTTACTCTGCTGCTTGTTTATTTGTGTGTGCTATTTTGCTCTTTATTGTGATTGGTAGATTAGCTTGGTATATCGACAGCTGGAATGGCTTAACTGCTGAATTTTCTTCCATCCTGCTCAGCTGCAGTAGGCATTGCCAATATTTTATCTGCTGGTTCTTTGGTACAGTTCTGTGACTTTTTGTTAAGCTGCATGAATTCCACTTAGGAGAGCAAGTTGGTATATCAATCCCTTAAATTAATACATATTGCCATACTGTACAACTGGTATTACTACTGTCAGATCCTTAACATGACCGAGTTGCTTAGCTATTATTAGTTACTCTAATAACCTTCCTCTGAAATTTGCCTGACTGAATTTCAGCATGGATCACTCCTGAACTGTGGTGTGGGAAAGCACTAATCAAAGCCTTTTTTTTTCTCTAGCTGTCATGCTGGATGATATCTGAGTCTCCCAGTGCATCATTCTCATTAAGAAGATTAATTGCCGCCATTCTAATGTCCAAGTCTTGGTGCAGAAAGTCCGCACAGAATTGGTCCCTGGTCCTTCTAGGCGAAAAAGGAATAATTCTGTATCATAAGGTGACAGGAGAGGACCTTCCAAAGGGGACCCTCCTTTAAAAGGGCAAATGATGCACAGTCAAGTTATTTCCCATGGCAATGGGCACCACGAGCAAGGTATCAATGGCCATCATTGCAGCCATGCCAAAATTCAGACATGCAAATTTCAAGAGCAAGGCTAGAGCAAGGTTCAGTACTCTGGGCACTCTGAAAGTAAAACAAGGAGAAGAAAAGAGCGACATGCATCCATTCTGAGGTTCTGTAATTACTGATCCGCTTGCTTTCATACCACATTGGCCTACTCTAAGTTTCCATAGTGGTTTGCTGCTAAAGTTCAGTGGCAAGCTATGGCTTTCTGCCATTTTTGAAAAAAATAAAGGTGGTGGGCAGCACAGAGGGTGGCCCATGGGAGTATATTGGCCATCCCATGACAGAGAGCTGCAACCACATGATGTGAATGGAAAGTTTTCTAGACAATTCCTTACTGAAGTCTCAGGACAGTTTAACAATACAGCAATATAAAATAAAACACAGTATCTTAAAAATTCAATTGACAATAAAACCCCAATTAAAACAATCAGATGTTAAAATATTGGGAAAATAAAAAGGTTTTAGTCTGGCACCAGAAAGAATAAAGTGCTTTATATGTTGGACTAGGTAGGTCTATTGTCTGATCAGCAAGGTTATTCTTATGTTCTGTTTCTTATACCTATTCCTACCAGAAGGAAGCATTTGTGGGAAACGAAGAGGAATCTCTCCCAGGTGAACATTCACAAGTTCTCCAAGCATAATGTAATATCATAGAATCATAGCATTATTGAATTGGAAGGGACCTTGAAGGCCATCGGGTCCAACCCCGATGTCCAGTTTCACTTTGAATGTCTCTAGTGTGGGAGAGCCCACCATCTCTCTAGGCAGTTGACTCCACTGTCATATTGCTCTGACAGGGAGGAAACTTGTCCTGATATCTAGTTTAAATCTGGGTATAACGTCCTGGCCTTTTTAATTTTTGGATGGATGTCTTCTGTTCAAGCCAGTGAAGAGTTTCAGAAAGAAGATGCATGCACAGGCATCTGAAACATTATAATGGTCCAGGCTGTGGTGCAAAAGACTCACTGTTGCTACCATGAGTTGTACCCCAGTCATGCGGCAGTCCATTGCACCCTACAGGAGGGGCTGTAGTTCAGGGACATGCGCTGCATGTAGATATTCCAGGGTTCCATCCTGCCATCTCCAGAGAGGACTAGAAAAGATGTCTGCCTGCAAATGGGGATGCGGATGAACTCTGTTCTCTCTGAAAGTGAACAGGCATGCCCTGTTCATAAACCCAAATGTGAATGTGAATGCATTTGCTTTTTAAACATTATAGCTCACTGAGCTCTTAATTGCATCTGCAAAATGCATCATTCTTTAACCCTTTGTGACTGAAAGTGAGCATTTCCTCCAGAAGGATGCATTTTGATGTGCTAGTGAATATGGGAAGAACAGAAGCAGTCATGATTGCCTCAAGGAATGGGAGCAGCAAGCAAAAAACACTGAGGTGGGAAAAGGAGAGCGCGGCCACCTTGAACACACATTGCTCATCAGTGTCAGCTAGAATTGACCAGATGTTCTAAAGATGTGGCACTGTAGGGGGCAGCTTGCTATGTTCCAATATTCCTAGATTTCATTACCTAACATTCTGTATTAAGGGATGCCTTTTAGGACCACTTGGGAGCATCAGTTTGGACATTTGGAATTCCAAACTGGATCAAAGGAGGGCTGGATCATTACAGAAATAATTCTAGTTTCCATATATGTCTAAAAACTTGTGAACCCCATTCCATGCAGCAAGAATATCACTGCCAGTAACTGTTGTTTGAATGAAACACTTGTGAAAATATGCACATCTGGGAAGACAAAATCTCACACTGAGGCAACAGGTAGCTCCCATTGTCACATCTAAACTGCAGAGTGGAGGGACATTTCACAAGTGAGAACAGAAGCAAGTGGAATGGAGCTTGGAAGCACAGTTAGAAGGATTGTAGAGAGCTTGAGCATCCCTGGTACTCCTAACTTGACTACCCATAACTCTACCTCCATTTAAGAGGTAGGCACCCTTCTTCCTTTTCTAGGAAAGTCACAATTGTTTCAAGTCAAACTGGACCAAATGCACAAGGTGACCTGATTCCTTCCCCCCTCCACTTCTTTGAGCCTCCCAACCTTTCCCTTCCCATTTAATTATGTCACATCTAGCAGGTTAAGTTTGGATTGGTAGGGAAGTGAGAAAGCAAGCTGTGAGTGGGCATCAGAGTCATGCAGGAAGCATCGTGGCTTACCAGGTAGAAAGGACGAGTGTAACTTCGGTGGCAAGCTTATCCCTAGGCCATGCCAGATTCTGTTGCTTCTGCCTTGGCCTGATGCCTGGAGATCAGTTGTGGAAGCAGCAAGAGATGTGGTTTCCCAAACCTCAGTGGGGTAGCAAGAAGACCTGTATCCAGGCAGGGTAAGGTCGTTTAACTGACCTGGCTTAGTCCTAACCCATAGACGGGACTTACTGGAGGTCTTGGGTCAAAGGTTGGACAGCTATCTCTTGGGAACGCTCTAGCCCTAATTTTCCTGCAGTGAGTAAGTAGCTGGTTTGACTGAATAAGCTCCCCTTGCCCAAGTCCATGCTTCCAATTTTGAACTGCATGCTGCTGTTCAGGATACTCCAAAAATTTATAAAATATCTCTCTTCCAGAGTTCAGGAGCTAAATTTTGAAGCTGTTCATAATGTCATGATGTCAAAGAATATTTTTGCTCCAGACCTCTGCCTAGTATTGTAGTTGGCAAGGCAATGAAGCAGTAACTGTACCAGAGCACTTACTGATGGGTTTTGCCATTATCACAACCTTATTCTGTACCTCATACTATATTACCTTATACTATAGGATCAAGGGAGCCATTTCTTCAAAGAACTCATTATTTTCCCTTTTTCCTTGCCAGGAGGCACTTCCAGGTTCTGTTTACAGCAGTTGCCAAAGATCCTTTAATATAATTCAGCATCATTTACTAAAAAGTTGTGAAAGAGTATTGAGCTTGCTTATTCTCTCACTTCCTCATAATGCAAGAACAAGCAAGCCAAACCGAATCAGAGCAAAGGCCCACCTTATCCTCTTCAGGTCATGGCCAACCATGTTGCTATGGAAAGCTGCTTATCTGCTTCTAATTGGTATAGGCAGACATAATGCCACTGATACTGGAAACAGATTAGAGCTGGCCGTTCTAGTAATCATTGGCATCCCTCATGAATGGTCTAACTGCCTTTCAGAGCCATCTGAATTTATTTCATCCTAAATTTTGTAGCAACAAATTCCATAGTTTAACCATGCAGTGTTGAACTCTTGTGTTGTGTGATGAAGTAATTGATTTTCTTTTCCTCGAATATTCCACTGAACACCTTTACAGTATGACCCAGATGAGAAGGGAAGAAAAATGCACCCCCATTTTACACACACATGCATGCACACATGCTGCGAAAACACCCACCTAGACTAGCTACATAATGGCGTCTCAATGATGTCTTGCCAAAATCATATATTTTTCAAAGAAGTTTAAACAGCTCTGCATCCAAGTATAAAATTTGAAACATTTTCATATTACAATGTTTTTAACTATGGAGAATGTTAAAAAGTAAGTTAAAGGCTTACGTGCAGGCTAACATAATTAGACTTTTAAAGAAGAAAAACAAATTACTGAATTACATTTTATTTATTTATTAAAAAAAATTGACAATGTGTTTCTTTCTACCAGATCAATGGCATTGGTGTGGCACTCAACAGTGTAGACTGTGGATTGCCTCCTCTTTCTCTTCCTCTTTTTATATAGATACCATTGTATTTTTTATGTAGAAATAATTAGATTGGCAATGCAAGACTGGCTTTTTACCTGGCTTGTTTTAATTATACTCATCTGGCAGGCAGTGGTGTAACATTTGATCACTGATTAAATGAAGCACAACCAAAGCAAGGAAGAATGAGAATATTGTCAAAGGTGGAAGATGCATCAGGGGTCAGGACAGAAAATATTATTTCCATGCAGGAGGTCACAGGCTCTGCAAGGTATAGAGACAGTAGACAGTGCAACATGTTTGTCTCTTACAATACCAGAACCCATGAAGCCAAGTGGAAGGAGACAGGAGAGCCAAAAGGAAGGGCTTAAACACCGAAACTCACTTCCAGGAGATGTGGTGATAGCCACAAATATGGAAAGCTTTAAAAGGGGATCGGACAAATTTATGAAGCAAAAGGGTCTCAGTCGCTACTATAGCAAGGCTGGAATTGGTGCAGTGAAGGGCCACACTGATGGAGGCCGTATTTCAAGGAAAGCCGTATGAGGAGAGACTGAGGGAACTGGACCTTTTCAGCCTGGAGAAGAGGAGACTCAGAGGGGACCTGTCAGTGTCATACAAGTATGTGAGGGGGGACCACACAGAGGTGAGTCATGACATTTTTTCCCTGCAGAGGCCAGCAGGATGCATTCCAATGGAGCAAAGCTCAGGGAACCAAGATTCAATTTCGATGCCAGGAAGCACTTCCTGATGGTTAGGACCCCTGGGGTATGTAATGGGATTCCACAGGAGGTGATTGAAGCCTCATCAGTGAGGATGTTTAAGGATAGGCTGGATATGCACATGGTGGGCATGTCATGAGTGGAGCCGGCTGGAGCTGTGGCTCAGCCTCGATGGCCCAGGAGATCCCTTCTGAGTCGCTCTGTTTCTATGTTTCTACTCTGCCTAGATTATGACTGAGTATTGCTGGGAAACTTGGACAGGAGGGTACTGTTGCCTTCCTCTTCCAGTTATGGGTTTCCACAGTGGTTAGCCACTGTGAGAACAGAATGTTGTGACAGACTGGCCTTGGTCTGATCCAGCAGGATTTTCTTGTGTTCTTAGCTTTCAGACCAGGATCTTTTCCAGCACTACCTGGGAATGCCTAGGAAGGTACCTTCTGTTTTCAAAGCATGTGCTGCTCCACAGAGACACAGTTTCTGCTTTAGGGCAGAAAGTCTTCCTTAGGACGTTCTCCTTTCCCAAGATTCTAAATACCTGCATTGCAATATGTTTATAAGCTCCAGAAGACCATCTGGAGTGGGGGAAAGGTGGGGTAAAATCTATTAAAGAAACAATTGATCAAATCATCCCAGCAGCTCTTATTCCATATCAGTGCGTCTTGATGTTTTCAGCTCCAGGAAATTTGCTTTCGTTCCCCAAAACAATCACTACCAGACACAAACATACAATGAGAAAAAATATGGGAAAAGAAACCTGTATGCCATGCTATGCAACATGCAACATGCATCTTGTTCTTGCTGTAATTTAAAGCAATTCAATAACAGAAAATATAGATAAGTTCTAGAATGAAAGACAACTCAGTATCCTATTTACTCTTGGATAACATTTTAAGAAACTTTGAGGGGAAAATTACAGTGAGTTCTATCATGACGTTAACATCATCCTTTAACAAATGAAAGCATCCGGTGTTACTGAAGAAACAAAATGAGATGAGGAAAAAGAATATTCCAGGACATAAATGCAACTGTGGAAAATGCTTCTGACAGGCAAATCAATCATAATATTCAACAAGGGTCTTCAAGGGTAAGTTTTTCAAAGTGTCATTAGAAGAAATAGAATTATCTGCTATGTGATTGTTGACAATGTTGTCAAGTTTACCAAGAAATCAAAGAAAATTGAGAAGAATCTGTAGCACAAAATATTGATTTAGTAACACAAATGCTCTTTCTGAAGTCAGCAAAATGCCCACCCTGGTTGCAAAAAGAAGATAATCGAGACATAAAATATAAAGCAACTGTAAAAATAGTAATAAACGGCATCTGAGCCCAAGTATATATTTTAATGCTGAGCATAATTTTAAAAAATATGAGAGGTTGGGGTTGTGGCTGGATTGGTAAGGAAAAGGCTCCTTGGCTAATATTACAGAATCACTTTGATGCTGATCTAGTGAAGCACATGTGCTTTATGTTAATTGCCGAAGGCGTCTGTGGCCAGCAATATACACTTCCTGATGTACTCTTTATTACTTAAAATCTGCGGCTCCCTTACAGCCATATGCAGTGAGGCATGAGAGTAAGACTGAGCCATTCATTCATTCTTCTTTATTGATTTCGGTATTGCAATTACATTATTGAAGGCCTTCCCTAGGTGTTTTCGAATCACATTCTGACCAAATCAGCAACGTCAGACCAATACAAATGCTATCACAGCCTAAAGAGGGAGGTCCAACTGTATTGCAGGGCTTTGGATAAAAGGTCACAAAAACACTGAAGTGGTTTTGGGGGGCTATAGGAGTGCATGCCAGTGCTAACTGTGGAAAGCTGGAAGTCTGTCTAGGCACGCAGTGTTGCTCTCTAAAAGATTCTGAAGGTCTGCAAGGACAGGGGAATCTTATTCCAGCATCAGAAAGAAGGCCGTATGAGTGCCTGGCCAGCTTCATTGGGTGACCATTCCAGAGCTTGGGGGACACCGCTAAAAAGCCTTCTCTCTTAGAATCACAGAATAGTAGAGTTGGAAGGGGCCATGAAGGCCATCTAGTCCAACCCCTGTGGTTGCAGGACACCATGTTACATCATCCCACTCAGATGGCTGTCCAGGTTCTTTCTGAATGCCTCCCTTGTGGGAGAGCCCACCACCTCTCCAGGCAGCTGCTTCCACTGTCATCTTGCTCTGACAGCGAGGAAGCTTTTCCTGATGTCCAGCCTGAATCTGGGTTGTTCCAACTTGAATTGATCATTCCATGCCCTACACTCTGACTTCAATGAGAAGAGATCTTGACCTTCCTCTTTGGGTCAGCCTTTGAGGTACTTCTAGAAGGATATCTTCAGTCTTCTCCTCTCAAGGCTGAACATGCCCAGTTCTCCTTCTAAAGAGCGATTGAATGGCTTCCATGGATACACACAGATATGTAAACATAAAGGAGGGGTTCCATCAGGTATGGAGGTCAAATATGTAGAATTTAATGCATCAAATTCCAGCCCATCAACCCAGCACTAGTGCTGACTTACTCTGGCACAAACTAAGCCAGAACGTGGCCACCTGCTTTTAAAACAAGTGTAGTTTGCCTCAGTCTCTCTCTCTCTCTCTCTCTCTGAATTTGCATCAATTCAGAACTACTCGAATATCTGGGGCTAGAAGAAGGCAAATAATATCTGAAGAGATACCATATTTCTTCCAGCTCCCTTTTAAGAGAGGGAGGGAGTGAGAGAGAGAGAGTGAGAGAGAAAGAGTGTGTGTGAAAGAGAGGAGTTTAGTTTGCAAGGACAGAACTTAGCCACTGACATTGATGAGCTACATTAAGGTGAGAGACATGCCAAATAGTTTATGGGTATTTGGAGACTTCGTGAAGACAACTGTCCTGCTCACAATGTTCTTCTTTGTCATTTATTGCTTAGTCTTTATCTGAACAGATAAGATCATTGTGAGTGGAGAGTAAATGCGATCACTTCACATTTACATGATCGTCCCCGGGAAATCTTGCACTTTTATTCTAGTTACTTTAATGTCTGTAGCTGATAATGTGACTTATGAAATAATTGCATTTTAAAGTGCTCTTTATTTCTTACTTGGAAAGATCCCAGGCTTTTTAATATGATGAAACATGATGACATTCTTCTCTCAGTATCCTTGTCTTTCCAGCCACCCCAGTATTTCAAACCAAATGCAGTGATATCACAACATTTCAAATTCCAGAGCTGGGAAATAGGAATCATTTTTTATTTATTTATTTGTTTGTTTGTTTGTTTAGACAGCTTATATGCCGCCCCCTTTGCATAAGCCTTGCATATGCCGCCTCCTTTGCATAAATCCCACATATAAATACAGAAAATACATAGAATACATAAAATACATAAAATAGTGGAAACAGCCTGGTCAGTTTAAAATTAGTAAATAAACCTTAACAACAAAAATTGCATTTAAATAAAAAGGTCTTGGCCTGGCGCCAAAAAGCAAATAATGATGGCGCCAGGCAGACCTCTCTGGGGAGCGCATTCCATAGGTTGGGCACCACCGCAGAGAAAGCCCTCCTCCGGGTACTCACCCTTCGAATATCCTTCACAGAAGGTTCCCAGAGGAGGGCCTCTGCCACCGATCTTGGGGCAGGAGGGCATATATGGACACAGGCGCTCCTTTAGGTAACCAGGACCCAAGCCGTTAAGGGCTTTATAGGTCATAACCAACACCTTGAATTGGGCCCAGACTTCAATGGGGAGCCAGTGGAGCTGACGGAGGACTGGGGTTATATGAGAGCAACACCCAGTCCCTGTCAGCAGCCTGGCAGCTCTATTTTGCACCAATTGAAGTATCCAGACCATCTTCAAGGGCAGCCCCACGTAGAGGGCATTGCAGAAGTCTAATCGGGAAGTGACCAATGTGTGTGTCACTGTTGCCAGGCAGTTGTTCTCCAGGTAGGGACGCAGCTGATGGATCAGCTGAAGCTGAAGGAAAGCGTTCCTTGCCACTGCTGTTACTTGAGCTTCCAATGATAGCTCTGGGTCGAGGAGCACTCCTAAGCTGTGGACCCTGTCCTTAAGAGGGAGTGCAACCCCATTCAGGACAAGGTCAAAATCCCCCATCCCGAAGCCTGATCCACCTACCAACAGGACCTCCGTCTTGTCTGGATTGAGTTTCAGTTCATTGGCCCTCAGCCAGCCCATTACCTCGGCCAGGCACCAGTTCAGTACAGCCACTGCCTCACCTGGATCGGTTGAGAAAGAGAGGTAGAGCTGGGTATCATCAGTGTACTGATGATTCCGCAGCCCACACCTCCTGATGACCTCTCCCAGTGGTTTCATGTAGATGTTAAATAGCAAGGGAGACAAAATGGAACCCTGCGGTACTCCATGGCATAACTGCCATGGCGCAGAGTCATAGTCCCCCAGCACCACCTTCTGGAGTCGACAATTGAGATAGGAGCAGAACCACTGCAAAGCAGTGCCCCCGACCCCCAGTCCCGCTAGCCTATCATCTTGGCAATGCTGGCCTTTGATTTTGTTGGGAAAGTCCAAATATATCCTCACATAAAAAGATATGCTTTTGCATTTCCTTTAAAATAAAATCTGGCAGCAGTGTCCTTGTTCCTCTCCACTCAAAGGGACTAGAACTTTTTGCCCACCTCCACACACCTGGGAAGAGCAGGCAGCCCCGAGGGCTCCATTGTTCATGCATTTTCTTGCAGCATTAGACAAGCTCCTAGCTGAAACAGCATTGAAACAATGATAACAAGCCATCGGGGAAGCTTCTCTTCCTTTGCAATGTAAAAAATACATAGCCAGCTCAAGTTTTGTCTTAAGGCAGTTCACTCTTTGTTTTAAGGAATTCTGTATCTCAGATTGCAAAAACCACAACATTTTAAACCTGTTAAATTTCTGTAATTCCTGATTATTTTATTTGTTATTGGTTACTCAAGTCTTCAATGGGTCATGATGTTTTTCCTGATGCCTATAATGATTTCTCAGTGTTTCTGTATTATTCCCCATTGTCCTCACCTTCTCACCTATTCAGAATCTCATCCCAATTTATAAAAAAAAAATTGTCTGTGCCCTGGAAGTTCATAGCCAGTTCAGTATACTGGCTACCCAGCAGCACTGTTGTATTTGTCTCTGTCAGAGGAATTCCTGGATGACCTGCCAATGAACTGCTGAGGTTCAAGCATAGTGTCTTCCATGTGGCTCTGAGCATACATTCTCCTGTTCTGCTAAACCGAGACTTCTTGAGAGTTCTGGCTATGGAAACCCTTTTCCAGCATTGGTTTTAATCTAAGCTAGTGATGCAGTCAAGTTTTCTTTCCCACTCACCTGCCCATCTATACCTTCTCATTCTCTTTGTGCTGCCTAGCACACTTCTGTGGTTTGATGAAAAAACACTTTGTTTTTTCAAGTTTGGTTCCAACCCTGAGCAACTTTGTCCTTGGGGGTCAGTTGCTGCCTATTTTTTTAAATGTAACTCTTCTTTTGGTTGTTTGATAGGTGGTTGGTTGGTTCATTGTGTTTCTATGCCATCTTTCTGAAGCTAACCAAGATGTGTTATTAAAAGAAATAAAAGTCCAAATAAACTTTATAGTAACTCTGTCTATACATTATCTCTGTCATCTGACTGATAGGCTGACTTTGGAAAACTGGTGGGTAAGCATCATAACCTTCAGGGGTTGCAGGTATGTACACCTTGAGAGCATCATTGGTAAGGAACCTCAACACAGACCTGAACCATGGAGATGCTCTGCGCTGGCCAACTTTTCTGGATGCTCAGTATAAGAAAGGAGAACTGGACACTAGTGTATTTTATCCAGCATCCTTCTTGCCAGCTTGCAGTTTAGCTCCATTAATAATCTGTTAAAGCTTCATCCATTGGTTTCATATTGCTTCTGGATCCAAATAAAACTATTTGCTCCTGGCACAGCAGCATGCAACTGATAATCAGAATCTATTATATCATGATGTGATAAAGTGCATGCTCTGAAGCTCTTCCAAACAAAAGAGCAGAACTTGAGGCCTGCTTTTTCAGAAAGGACAAGGAAAGAATGCAGATTCTGCAGTGGAATTACTAGCTTCTTTCTATGCCATCTCATCCATGTGATAACACGGGACAACTTTCACGTGCACTTGTATTCAAGTAAGGAGGACTGTATGAGCATCAAGTCCTCGGGCATACACCATGGGCAACTGCATGATCAAAACAATGCATAGTATTAGGATGTAGACGTCCAATTTGTGTTACACTCATGCAAGAGGGAAAAAATACACAAGGCATTAAAAAAGTGGCAAACAACCCATCCATTGCAGGCTTAGCTGCAGGGGACTTCTTCATTCACCATAACTGCATGGGCAAAGAGCTATTTGTAATGTTCTATTAGTTCTCTGTAACCATCCAGCTTTTTGACAGTGTTTCATGAGCCTCATGAAAAAGTCTCTTTTTATTATAAGTTTGCATTAAGTTTCCCTGTCACATGGAAGTGGAACCAGCCACTGCACAAGTTTTTTCTAATGAACTAGCAGTTGCAGTAATCTGAATGTGAGGGTGGCTTAACACAATTTGATGCATTTCCTAATAAAAAAACAATCTGCAGAATAATACATCACTAAATTTGAGGTTCCTAGGGCTCAAGGGCACATAAATAGGGAAAGCTGCTTGACAAATGAGATTGCCCTTGTAACCAAAACATGGGAATATAAATTAGCACCTTGTCATGCCAAAGAATTGTCTAAGTAAGATCTCCAGCTGTGGAATCCATTTCCCATTGGCAGACACACAAGAGTCCATTAGAAAATGCCACTTTAAGAATGGGTCATGATTTAAACTCTGCCACCACGAATTCAGATCTTGACTTTGTTTTCCCCATTCTTGTCAGTGTAGGGCTTTATGATAAACTATGGGCGATGTCCTAGCTAGGTGGTTATTTTATTTGATACTTGTTGGGATCCAATTAAAAACAGGCGAAGTCTGGCTTCATAAGTTCAGATGCATGAGATGCTGTCCCCCAGAAATGCAATCAGGTTGCTATGGGCAGGATTTTGAATCTTGTTCAGTGTTAGAAACAGTGATCTTGGGGAATGCTGGCAATATGACGTTGGGCCGTTCATTCTGTCCCATTGTGGCAACTTAGCAGTTCAATGAGCTGTTCAAATACTCTTTGCTGCGCTGTAATGCCACCATGGGTGATCAATGGTGGCATTCCAGCTACTAGCTCACTATGGGTCAGGTAAAGCAAAAGCCAGTAGTGTTCCTGTTCAGCCTATACAGCTCAAATTCTGCCTCAGTCTAAACAAGTTGTCCCTTAGGTGTGCACTGAGGCATGCTTTGCTTTCTAGAAAATCCTGCACTCCAGATCTTCTCCTTGCTTGACACCCTGTTTAAAGGGCCATTTTCTTAGGACAGGAATGTTGAAACTCTTTCAGCCTGAGGGCTGGATTCCATTTCTGCAAGACCAGGTTCCAGGCCAAAGGCAAATGGGACAGGGTCCAAGTATCAAAAGTGCATGTATATGTTAGTTTAAAGCTTTTACTGTCAATCCCTAAGCCTTAAAAGAGGCTTTTCAACATTTTATACTGGATGAACTTCTTTCAGCAATGTTACAGTAGGAAGATATTATGTATTGGGACCATATTACAAATGAGGAAGTATTACAAAGAGGTGGTACCCAAAGACTCTCTGAATTGATAACAGAATGAAGAATGCATTTTGCTGGACATGTGCTCTGCTAAGATCGTCTTTAACAGGATACCGCTAGGTGGTAGGAAGAGGAGAGGAAGAGCAAAAAAGACCTGGCGTCACACTTTCCAGAATAATCAAAGAAGTATCAACCTTGAATGGAAGAATAAAGAAACCATTGCTGTGGATTGAACACTATGGAAGACACTTGTATCCTGGTGTGCCCCACACAGGAGGAGGAGGAGGAGGAGGAGGAGGAGGAGGAGGAGGAGGAGGAGGAGAAGTGCCAAAGCCAGGGAACTCCCAAATAAATGTTGGCTGGAGAAAAGTAGGAGGTAGGGTGTGGCCATTGGGGGAGCCCAAAAGGATGGGTTGGAGTATCAGATGAGCCAGATTTGGCCCAGACCTGAGGTTCTTCACTCCACCTTTATATAGCATAAAGTGATTCTTCTACTGTTCCATTACACGGTAACTGGTAGGGTTCCATTTCCCTGTACATTATAAGTCACATTGCAAGCCTCAAGGAGAGGCATGCCTGGGATGTGCTGGTTTTCCACAAGCTGGGTGTTGTGCGGGGGCGTCTGCAAGCATGACAGCACAGCACACTCTTCTTCCCGGTACGATACAGTGATGGGATGAAGTGCAATTCTGTGGCATGTCAAGAGCAGCTGAAAGCAGACATAACTCCCAAAGGCGACTTGAGGTGGCCCCCATTCTCACTTCCTTATTAGAAACTGCCTATGTGAACTAATGCGGAATCTGTTTATTTTTTAATCTTTTTGTACATGGTGCATCAAAACATAATTGGGGGAAGGGAGTTGAACCTGAGAAACGGCAAGCATGTCCTAGTGTAGATACTGGTGGGCAAAGGAAAAAGACACGAGTTTAATCCGATTATTCAAGGGAGCTATCTCTCATCTCGCAGTAACAGGATTTCTAATGAAGTTTGCACTGAAGTGAGCAGCAACTTTCATAATATTGATTTCAGCAAATTACAAAAACCCATTACATATGCTGCATGGAGCCAAATGGTCTGCATTTACATTACAAAAATACTTGGGGGCAAGCAACCACAAACGCATGTGACAGTCCCCTAACAGATTGCTAATGTCCATTAAAGCTTTGGAACCATTATTTGAATTACAAGCCCATGGCTTGCAACAATCAAACAAAAGAGAGTGTCTGCACCAGCACAAACACAGCATGACAATCCTTCTTGGATTTTCTATCAGTCCCAGCACATAGTCATGGCCAGCAACATCACAGAGTTTCAAGGTCAACAGGGACGGTTACAAGTACATCCGTCCTGCAAAATGGTTGTGAGTCATGGTGTGCTCCTTCATGAATCATAAGAGCTTTGAAGACCAATGAGCTATCCAGCTGGCAATGAAGGCACCTTCGCTCCCAAGTAGCACATACAGGAAATCATCCAGGCAGGCTGCATATTTAACATGCTGGTATCTCCCTTATGAACATTTGTAAAACATGGAAGTCTTTCTACTATGAAGATACCATAATGATCTTTCAACTGTCATCAAGCACATTTTACTGGTGAATTCCATTATTTTTAGTGCCCAGCTCGTTTCCTATGCTTTTTAAAAAATGGATCTGTTTCTTATACAGGCTCTGTTGCTCTATTATACTCAACCAAATTAAATTGGTTTTATTCCAGGTAAAAGATTCAGGACCAGCCCTACCATTAACCATGTGCAACAAATTCTGTGGGGGAAGTGGTGGGGAACATCAGGTCCCCAGACCTTAATCACACCATTCTGAATCTGAAATCATTTCCTTGGCACTGTGTGGCCAGGGGCTGCGTGGGAGGCCCAATGGCATACCCATAAAAGGTTTAGCTAGAAAGGAGCAGCATTACAAATAACCACAGGAAGTTTACAGAATGTTAGACTGCCCATTTGGCAACTGTCATGGCTTTTAAAAACTACTTTAAAAACTACCTTGAAAAGTTTTTAGATGCAATATCAGAATGCAGAATATCAAATAAATAGGATCGCAACATGTACAGCTCTCCCCTCTAACTGCACTGTTTATGTCTTGCCTTTTGTAATGGTTTAAAACCAAATACCAGACTGTTATTATGTATTTGTGTGTGTTTGGCTTGGGTTAGCAGGAGACAGGACAGATAAGTTCAATAATTTTTTTTCACACAGACGTGTCTGAAAAATGATTTATGAAGCTTCCTCTGACTTTCCTTTTTCTTCCCTTTGTTAAACAAAGGCCATATTCCTAAATGCTTGACTCAAAATGTCCTTAAGTATCTTTTATAATGATGTCCAACGCAGATGGATGTACAAATTCTGGTTGCAAATGGATATAAGTAAAATACTGAGACTTCCCTTGACTACGTGTCAACCTGCCAGAGACCAAGTCCTGGGGAATGTTCTAAGGGTCTGCTTCTGTTCATACCTAGGAGTTGCACTGTTGTCTCTTCAACCTGAAGGATCCAGCTATAAGAACACTAGCATGCTTGTGCCTGCAACTGGCCAAAAGGCCAGGTGCCTTTAAGAGGCAGGCAATATGGTGGCAGGACCAACCCATCCAAATGCAGCCAAGCTCTTACTTGAAACTTGGCCAAGCTCCTTGTGGGAGCAACATGCAAATAACTCTGTCCAGCCCTTCGCTCCTGCATCACTTAGTGCCTTTTCTGATGGTGATCTGTTCCCATTGGACTTCTATCTGGAGCTTGACCAACCTAGAGTCCTGATCAGGATTCCACACAAGGACCCTTCAGCTGAGGCTTGTGAGGACTGGACCCACTTCTCCCAAAATACAGCCTTCACATCCTTATGTTCACAGTATTTCGATGATTTCCTAGAGAAGATTATTATGAATTATAATCCCCAAAGGCCAGAGCTATTAACCATTTGAAAAAGGAAAAAAGACAGAGATTGTACTTGAAAATCCACACTGGCTCCCAATGACTTTCGTCCACATCTTACATGTGGCCTTGTTGCTTTTCAGATCATTATTAAGCATTCTGTGTTGCCACACTGGCTTCCACTTTTGTCCACATTCTTTTTCCTACACTGGAACTGTTTCTGGTAGAGCCTTTAGTATCTCCATTTTAGGAACTCTCCTCCCTCTTGAATTCCTGTGATTTCAGGGCAGGAAAATCTATCGTTGCTCTGAGTCTATGAAAATCATCTTTCTTGAGGTGCAGGGTACACACCTGCCTTCACTCCACTTTAGTTTTCCTTAAAAGCAAGAATACAAACATTATGCAGTGACTTTCACTCAAACATCTTGCTACTCTCACCTCTTTAACATGTTATTCTATATTGATCAGGACCAGGATAAAAATGGTTGATCCCCTTGTCCCTTTTTCGACGCTTTGAAGGAGAAGTGTCCAGTGAGGCAACACATCAGGGTAATCAAAGTCCTCCATTACTGTCACTCTGTGCTTCCCTCTCTGGGTACACTGCCTGGCATCACTCTGAAGCAATGAGGGAAATTAGCATGGTAAACCCAAAATGCAGCTGCCTGATTAAACCTGTCAGCACAAATATATGAAAAGGTGGCCCACTGGAGCTTTTGCAGAGGGTCTCCTCAAGTGGGCACAGATCCTCTGAGTGTCTGGAATGAATGGATGGATGGATGAATGGACAGACGGAGGAAGGAAGGAAGGAAGGAAGGAAGGAAGGAAGGAAGGAAGGAAGGA
>JAIXND010000674.1:21039976-21087690 GCA_023646645.1 Varanus salvator macromaculatus | reverse complement strand
GGAAGGAAGGAAGGAAGGAAGGAAGGAAGGAAGGAAGGAAGGAAGGACTCTCTGTATGATTAACCATATACAGATAACTCCATCCTGCTCTCTAAGCATGCCTCCACAAGAATAATATTTCTTGACTCCCAGTGCTGTCAAATGGCAGTGCTCCTATTGTATACTATGCCATTTGTACGTTCATATTAATTAGAGAATTCTAGTCAGATATTACTTTACCAGTGAGAAAAAAATCTAATTTTAGTCTACTCTGCATACTAATGCATTCACCTGTATATAAAAAGTGAGTGATGCTACAAACCAGGTAGAATCAGTCATCACCAGGGCAACCAAATTTGACAACATCCTTCCTAGCAATAGTGCATTTATCAAGGGAGCTTGTAGCATAATTTATCTATAAATACATAGTTATTTATAATTATATGTGCTCACAGCTCAGAAACCTGTGCATTCTACAGAATGAATGCAACATTTTGCAGATGTTACCTTACTCATTAGAGGGAACAAGTTTCCTCCTGCTGGGTTCTTGCCAGACATAATGTCAATCCATATAAGAATGTGTGGATGTTCTCCTTAAAATTGCTGGTTTCTAACAAACTTGTTACCTGAGATCCTTTTTCTTGGAGATGGAGGGCAGCAGATAAAGCCAGTCTCATGTATGTGCTCATGCTTCCTGGCCATGTGAGAACCATCCTCCTCTGAAGGAAGACCAGGAGAATGAGGGAAGCAGCTGTAGCAGTGTTTGAATTTCCGGCGCAGAAGAGGCACCGACTTCTCATCTTCTGAGATGGCCCTTTTAGCTATACTTTCAATTAGGCTCTAAGAGGCACGGATTGGCACAAATTCTGAATGACTCAAAAGACAGGGCTTTGTGGATTTCATGAGGATTTCTGTGTGTGCGCACTGTTTCAAAGGAGCATGTAATGAACATTGTGAGCAATTAGGAGACTCAACAAAAAGCACAAATCTCATAAACTGTACACATACACTGCCTTTGAGCTGTGAGCCAAGGGCACACACAAGAGAGAGGAAGTTAACAAGTCTGATGTATCATTAGGTCCATTATATTCATCTACTGAGAAGCTGTTCAGGGTGTTGTTTTTCTTTTAACATGAAAACTGATTCATACTGTCTTGGCAAAATATACGCATCAATTGTGTGCATCTTTCAAACATACCACAATCTTCTCCCATTGTTCAAAGTCAGTCTCCCTATATTTTTCAAATGTGCCTGAGGCACATTTTTCAAATCTGGGGATTGTGTCAAACATATTTTGGGGGTCTGGAACTCCTGTCACAAAGTCTGACTGAAAATTGTATTTATGTCCATGTCCGGTATGTGAGGTACAAACTTGGCAAATCCTGATTGAAAATGAGTGGTGATGAATTTCTCTTGAATCCTGCTTCCAAATAAACACACTTGGGGTGGAAATTCTATTATATTTTCCATGCATAAACAGCTCAAGGGAGTGAATTGGTCCATTTGTGGAAATGGCCATTGGTCAAGGACCTGAAATAGCAGCAACTTGAAAGGCATGACAAGTATTTTCCTTACTGAGGAAGGAAGTGACTGAGAGGAAGTAACAATGGAGCCAGGAGGAGTTCCAATTAGCACTTTGCAAAAAGTGTGCTTCCTGATTGGCTAGGCTCAATGACATCAGCAACCTGCTCCCAGCCAGTCAGCAAGGCATCCTTGAAAGCTACTGCCCCCAGTGGTTTTTTCAGGTAAGGGAAGGCTTTCTTCTTTCAACAATTGTGAAGTAGGGACAAGCAATTATCGCTAGAGCACTGCTTCTTTAAAATCTGTCATGAAAAATTATCCACATACCAAAACTAAAAAATGAACCCACTTTTTGGTCTTACCTGATATTCCCATTGCTTTATTTCCACTACAAAATGTTATTGTTGTTTATTATTTAAACTAGCACAGTCAGTGCAAATGATACCTTGCAGAATTTCATGGGTGAAAAAAGAGGCAAGCCACTAAACCAATAACAACCATCCCTCGGGGAATGTGCTAGGCTTTTTTTCCATGAAGTGCGAATGAATTCAATCCTTGTAATGGATAACTGGTTGGGTTCTTGCAGCAAATCAATGAGAAATGACTTCTCCAGGCCAAAGAAGTGCCTGATAATGATGTAAAGGTGTATTCTCCAAGGTAATTGAACTGTCAGCGCTAAGTAGGTCAGCTACTAAGTTGGGTGACTTGCCTTGGAAGCATAAATAGCAGTGCACATAGATGTGCTCAAAGCTCTTTTACAGGGTTTCGTTTTTAGCACAGCACTGATTGGCTGGTTCTTTGTCTATCGTGAAGCTACAGCATCACCGCCTTCTTTGGTAACAAGGAGGTTCACAACCCTGATTAGCTGGTCCTTGTGCCAGTCATGGATTCAGTGGGAGTAGATTTTAGAGTATAAACAATAAGAAGAAAAGGCAACATTCTTAATACACTTTGAACTGTTGGGTGACTAAAGGTCGGGAGGAAAGACACTTGATCCAATTCAAAGTCAGACAGATGTCTCCTTTTAGGGGATGGGAGGGATGGAGCAGAGTCCACTTCTCAGCAGATGCGCTTGTCTATACAGCCTTAAAGTAAAGGTATAATCTCCACATCTGCCAACTCCTTCTTGCTTAGTAAGACAGTTGTTAACTTTCTTACTAAGCTGATCTCATCACATCTGAAAATTGCTTAATTATCTTCAAATTCATTCAATACATCCCACCTCCATTTCTCACTCTCTCTGCGGCTTAATGGCATTTGCATTTTGAATGCCTTATTATTGCCATTGGTTGTTGGTCTTTTTCTCTCATGTTTCCCTTCCTAACTAAGCTCATTTTTTCTTAGGCAGGCTGTAACTTATTGTAATTGTTTCTTTTTTTGTTCTTTCTAATGCAGACCAAAGGAAGACTTTGTAGGCTGTTTTGGGTTCTTTGCAGGGAGATATATAAATTCAATTGAAAATATACAAAATATATAAATAGTCAAGAATTATGGAAGTCACATATGCCAAGCAAGATGACAGAAGGAGACCCTGGGCTTTTGCTTTGAGTTCATACTTCTTTATTGTTTATCCCAGCCATTGCTGAGCCTCAAGACCTGAAAGACTAAAGTCCAGGCAATTAACAAGACCCAAGCAAGTCACAACTTGAGGAGCAGCATAAAGCCAGCATTGCCCAGCCTGTATATGAACCTTTCCAAGATCATCAAGTCAGTGTTGGTTATCTACAGTTCCCTGCGGGAACAGAGAAGGAGCTCTGTTTATGTGCACAATTTATCCATGCAACCATTTACCAAATTTATATTCTGTGCTCTAAAACCAAGATTCTCAAACAAAAAGACAAAAGTAAATTACAGCATTAAAATATTCACAAAGGGACTATAACAATAAAACTACAGCTGGTCAATCCAAGACAGCTTGTTTAAATGAAAATGCTTTCAGGTGGCACGGAAAAAAACAGCATCATCACTGCTTGCCTGACATAAACAGGCAGAAAGTTCCACAAAGAGGGAGCTGGTACCTTGAAGGCTCAACCCTGAGTGGATTCCAAAAGGACCTCAGGTCCATGCAGGAACAACTCACTGAATGACCTTATGATATTTTCAGAGGCACCCGCCTTTATTATTAATTGCACATTTCCCAAGCTGCAAACAGGTTGCAAGAATAAGCTGTGGTCAGTCCAAATTATATGCTGCTGCTGATGATAATGATGATGATGATGATTCAAGTGTCAAAGCCATAGGATAGAATGATGGTGCCAGTCGCGAAGTCGTGTATGACCCATCACGACACCATGGACATTCCTCCAGGCATTCCTGTCCTCCACCATCCCCCGGAGTCCACCCAAGCTCACACCAGCCGCCTCAGTGACTCCATCTAGCCACCTCATCCTCTGCCGTCCCCTTCTTCTTTTGCCAGCATTAGGCTCTTCTCCAGGGAGTCCTTCCTTCTCATTAGGTGGCCAAAGTATTTGATCTGGCCTTCTAAAGAGCAGTCAGGGTTGATCTCCTCTAGGACTGACCGGTTTGATCACCTTGTGGTCCAAGGGACTCGCAGGAGTCTCCTCCAGTACCACAACTCAAAGGCCTCAATCCTTTGGTGCTCAGCCTTCCTTATGGTCCAGCTTTCACAGCCATACATTGCAACTGGGAAAACCATAGCCGTGACTATACACACTTTTGTTGGCAGGGTGATGTCTCTGCTTTTTAATATGCTGTCTAGATTTGCCATAGCTCTCCTCCTCACAAGCAAGCATCTTTTAATTTCTTGGCTGCAGTCCCCATCTGCGGTGATCTTGGAGCCAAGGAAAATAAAATCTGTCACTACCTCCATTTCTTCCCCATCTGTTTGCCAGGAAGTGAGAGGACCGGATGCCATGATCTTAGTTTTCTTAATGTTGAGTTTCAGGCCAACTTTTACACTCTGGTCCTTCACCCACATCAAGAGGCTCTTTAGTTCCTCTTCACTTTCTGCCATGAGAGTGGTATCATCTGCATATCTCAGGTTGTTGATATTTCTCCCAACAATCTTAATTCCAACTGGTGATTCATCTAGCCCCGCCTTTCTCATGATGTGCTCTGCATAAATTAAATAGGCAGGGCAACAGTATACAGCCTTGCTGAACTCCTTTCTCAATTTTGAACCAATCAGTGGTTCCGTGTCCAGTTCTCACTGTTGCTCCTTGACCCGCATATAGGTTTCTCAAGAGACAAATAAGATGGTCTGGTACTCCCATCTCTTCAAGAACTTGCCACAATTTGTTGTGATCCACACAATCAAAGGATTTAGCATAGTCAATGAAGCAGAAGTAGATGTTTTTCTGGAACTCCCTGGCTTTCTCCATGATCCAGCGTATGTTGGCAATTTGATCTCTAGTTCCTCTCCCTCTTCGAAATCCTGCCTGTACTTCTAGTAGTTCTCGGTCCACATACTGCTGGAGCCTAGCTTGTAGGATTTTGAGCATCACTTTGCTAGCATGTGAAATGAGTGCAATGGTGCGGTAGTTTGAACATTCTTTGGAATTGCCCTTCTTGGGGATCGGAATGTAAACTGACCTTTTCCAATCCTGTGGCCACTGTTGAGTTTTCCAAATTTGCTGGCATATTGAGTGTAGCACTTTTACTGCATCATCTTTCAGGATTTTGAATAGCTCAGCTGGAATGCTGTCACCTCCACTAGCTTTGTTGTTGCTCAGACTTCCTAAGGCCCATTTGACTTCACATTCCACGATGTCTGGCTCGAGGTCAGTGACCACCCCATCGTGGTTATCAGGGATGTTAAGCTCTTTCTTGTATAGTTCTTCTGTGTAATCTTGCCACCTCTTCTTAATCTCTTCTGCCTCTGTTAGGTTCCTGCCATTTTGGTCCTTTATCATGCCCATCTTTGCATGAAATGTTCATTTCTCCAATATTCTTGAAAAGATCTCTGGTCCTCCCTATTCTATTGTTTCCTTCTATTTCTTTGCACTGTTCATTTAAGAAGGCATTCTTATCTCTTCTAACTATTCTTTGGAATTCTGCATTCAATTGTGTGTATCTTTCTCTTTCTCCCTTGCCTTTTGCTTCCCTTCTTTCCTCAGCTATTTGTAAAGCTTCCTCAGTCAGCCATTTTGCTTTCTTGCATTTCTTTTTCTTTGGGATCGTTTTAGTTGCTGCCTCTTGTACAATGTTGCGGTCCTCTGTCCATAGTTCTTCAGGCACTCTGTCTATCAGATCTAATTCCTTCAATCTATTTGTCACCTCCACTGTAGATTCATCCGGGATATGATTTAGGTCATACCTGAGTGGCCTAGTGCTTTTCCCTACTTTCTTCAATTTAAGCCTAAATTTTGCAACCAGAAGCTCATGATGGGAGCCACAGTCAGCTCCTGGTCTAGTTTTTACTGATTGTATAGAGCTTCTCCATCTTTGTCTGCAGAGCACATAGTCAATCTGATTTCTGTGTTGACCATCTGGTGATGTCCATGTGTAGAGTCGTTTCTTGGGTTGTTGGAAAAGAGTGTTTGCTATGACCACCATATTCTCTTGACAAAATTCTACCAGTCTGTGCCCTGCTTCATTTTGTACTCCAAGGCCAAACTTGCCTGTTATTCCAGTTATCTTTTGGCTTCCTACTTTAGCATTTCAATCCCCCATGATGATAAGGACATCATTTTTTGGAGTTAATTCTAGAAGGTGTTGTAGGCCTTCACAGAACTGGTCAACTTCAGCCTCTTCAGCACCAGTGGTTGGGGCATAGATTTGGACTATTTTGATGTTGAATGGTTTGCCTTGGATTCGAACTGAGATCATTCTGTCATTTTGGAGATTGTATCCCAGTACTGCTTTTCCTACTCTGTTATTGACTATGAAGGCTACTGCATTTCTTCTGAGGGATTCTTGCCCGCAGTAGTATACCTGATGGTCATCTGAATTAAATTCACCCATTCCTGTCCATTTGAGTTCACTGATTCCTAAGATGTCGATGTTCAGTCTTGTCATCTCTTGTTTGACCACATCCAGCTTGCCTTGAGTCATGGATCTTACATTCCAGGTTCCTATGGAGTATAGATCTTTACAGCTTCGGACTCTCCTTTCACCACCAGATACATCAGCAACTGAGTGTCCTTTCGGCTTTGACCCAGTCGCTTCATTCTTTCTGGCGCTACTAGTACTAGCCCTCTGCTCTTCCCCAGTAGTATATTGGACACCTTCCAACCTGAGGGGCTCATCTTCCGGCGTCATATCTTTTTGCCTTTTGGTACTGTCCATGGGGTTTTCATGGCAAAGATACTGGAGTGGGTTGCCAATGTTGATCACGTTTTGTCAGAGCTCTCTGCTATGACCTGTCCGTCTTTGTTGGCCCTGCATGGCATAGCTCATAGCTTCATTGAGCTACGCAAGCCCCTTCGATACCAGCTGGATTTCCCAGGCTTCACAGCCAGAACTAATTTTTCACTGTAGCACATGCTGGCATGAAGGAGGCATCAAAGTCATTTGATATGAACCAGGATTTAACTATTGTGTAAACTGTAGTCAGTAAACTGCATATTAATTTCACATGAATTAACATCTGTGTTCTTAATTACATAGACCAATGATCTATCCAAATGTGTACAAGGTACTCTAGATGAGCTCATAAATGATAAGTTGTTTTGGAATGATGTAGTCAGTATGTTGTCTTTATTGCTATTACAATAAAAAGAGCAGTACCATTCCCATTCTACCTCCAGAAATATCCAAGACTAGGCGCTTCTCCAACACAACTATTGTTGTCATGGAGTCTCAGTACCTGGGATGTTTCTGAAATTCTCCTCATGAGAATTTTGCATGTTCAGTCCCTGACACCTCAAGTTAGGAGTGGGGGAAAATCCTTTCTGAAAACACCAGGAGTCCTTTCCAGATATAAAAAATATCATGACAACACAACAAGCCACAGTGGTTTCTTGTTTAAAGTGTCATGGTATTGCAACATGGAACATTCCTTTTTTAGAAACCATGGTAAGAAATAATGTTGTACAGTTTCCATGCTTAGTCGTGGTTTTGCCAATTGTCTAAACCCAGCATTGTGGTTTCCATGGTCCTGGTATGCAGCTACCATAGAGTCCCCTGCAAAGCAAGGAGCTACTTTACCCATCCATCCATGGTACGAGAGGGAGTGTCACCTGCAGATGGGGAGAGGCCTGTTCTCCCCTGCAGTGGAAGGCAGGATGCACTGCAACGGAGCAAAGCTCAGGGAGCCCAGGCTCCATTTGGATGCCAGGAAGCACTTCCTGACAGTTAGGACCCCCAGGGTGTGGAATGGGCTTCCACAGGAGGTGGTTGAGGCCCCATCGGTGAGGGTGTTCAAAGATAGGCCAGCCATGCACGTGGCGGGTGTGTCGTGAGCAGAGCAGGCTGAAGCTGGGGGTCAGACTAGATGGCCCGGGAGGCCCCTTCTGACTCGCTCTTTTTCTTTTTTCTATCATGGGATAAAATTGCAACAGCTGATAGGACATGTGCCAACAGAGGTAGGACTGAGCAAGGAGGGTGGAAACCATGCTTTTGTAGAAACCTTGTCATCATCCATCAGAGACATCCAGATAAGAAACCATCACAATGGAAGCCATGCAGCGTTGCCTATCTTGGCGGTTGAACCCAGCCAATGTGTACTGGGGTTGTTACTGAGAAAGCAGTGCTAAAGTGGATAGATCAATGTAGGTAACCCTGAGTGGAGACAAAGATAATTTAGACTAACCACTGAGCTACTTCTGCGTAGGGCTGCTTCATGAAGTACATAGTTCAATGGCAAAGCACACATATTGTGCTTCCAAGAAATCTGACACTACTTCACATTAATGCTAAACTCGCATCTTTTTCCTTTGAGGTTTCATGTCCCAAGCATGTGAGGGTAAACAAGAAGTTCTTTACACCTTCCCAATTTGCTTCTGGACTTTCATCTACAACCATCTAAATCTTTCCAAACATGGACAGCTTCCAGGTGCTTTTAAAGTTAAGCACTTGCTTCCTCGAGAATTAGTGTTGTCCCTGCTAGATATACCTGTAATTAGCACTTATATTGGGAGTCGAACTGACAATGCAATTGCAGGCATTTCTAGCTGTGAAAGAGATGTCACTGAATTGAATGGCAATCGCACACACTTATGTGAATACAGGGTCACATTCTTAATCACACATGTTCTTTTCATCAGCTGTCATGGTTTTTGTTGCTTGTTTTGATATCTCTCATTGACACTGAAAATGAGAGCTAGCAAAGAAGTTAAGGGTCATCTTTCTTTGTTGTCTAAGCCTTAGGAAAAGTGCAAACAAGAAGCAGTCACTGAAACCCTAATGAGCATTCCACTGAATTAATAACTCTTGCCTCTTGCCCTCTAGAATTAATTCATAGCTGATGCTAACATTACCTCTCCCTTGAAAATCCCATTTGCGTTATTTCAAGCCCTGGCCTTATCCTGCTGGCAACAGATGGTCTTCTGCTCTCAGGGGAAAGAAGGAGAAGAAGATGGGAGTTTTTCAATGCGATTTTTTAGACATAAGTCTAAAATAGACATAAGTCAATCTGAATATTCATGTGCTACTTTTGAAGCAATCAATGTGTCATCTCCTTTTGGAAATACGATGGGAGTGCTTCCTTGGGACACAGGTCAACAAAACATTTAAGCAACAATAAATCCTGATAAAATCTAAATGTAAGTTTCAAGTTTCTCATACGTGCTTCAGTATGATGCAATTTTCTTGCTACGAAGCCTATCCCGGAGTCTTCAGGAACTTTACCAAAAGTGAGCCTGGTACCCAGGATCAGGTTTTCAGACCACAGGTGCCCCATAGAATCCCAAGTCTCAACAGGTACCCCATAGAACACCAAGCCAAGCTTTGGCCCTTGCACCGCACCATTAAGGTCCCAGGTATTATGCCTGCTTGGGGGAAATCATCCCCAGAGAAAGAGCTTGAACAGTTGAAGCTCCCAAGAACAGGCCAACTCAGGACTCCTCAAGATGGCCCTGTTTTCTTCAGATCCACCTCCTTGTGAGGAAGAGAGGTACTATTGGGCCCTTCTGGGCTATCCTCAATATCTGTCTAGTCAAAAATGTCTCCAAATTCCAGCCTCTTGCCTATTATAGGTTGTTTTCCTATAATATATTTGCCCTCCTGCCCCTTGAGATCGGCAGCAGAGGCCCTCCTCCGGGAACCCTCCATGAATGATATTAGGAGGGTGAGTACCCGGAGGAGGTCCTTCTCTGCGGTGGTGCCCCACTTATGGAATGCGCTCCCCAGAGAGGTCCACCTGGCACTGCTGTTATTTGTTTTTTGGTGCCAGGCCAAGACCTTTTTATTTAAATAATATTTTAATAATCATTGATTTTATTTATTGGTTTTATAATTTTGTGCCAGGATGTTTCCAGATTTTATATATGTATGTATTTATATAAATTTATAATGATGGAAGACGTCCCGAGGCTTATGCGAATGGGATGGCATACAAAAATTCCAAATAAATAAATAATAAAACATAATATGCCTCCAAAATATGCTTGGGGGGTAACATAATATCCCCAAAATAATGTTCGGGATACTTTTATACCCCACACAAAGCCATAAAAATTTAACTACAGCCCCTCTTAGTCTCTTTGGCAAGTCAAGAATCTGAGCAAGCAGGATTAAACCCAGTGGGGGAAGGCTTGCACATGCTTGGCTAAACTACAGGCCACACTAAACAGCATGAAGGTTAATAGGTAAGCTATGTTTTGCAGAGTTTATTCTTATGCTGCACCTCAGAAAAGATAGAGTCTTAAATTACTTGTACTTGCTGAAAGCTGGAAGCTTTTCTTTTGCTGACTGAAATAGCTATAGTTTTTTTCTCCTGAGAAATCCTGCAGCCAGAGCAATGGCCTTTCATAGAACCATAGCATTAGAGTGGAACGGGCTAGAGAGCTATTGGATTAGTGCAGGACTCGGAGTAAACCATCCGTCTCAAATGGCTGTCCGGTTGCATCTTGAATCTCCCTAGTGTGGGAGAGCGCACAACATCCCTAAGGCATGGGTTCCATTGTTAAACTGCTCTAATAGGAAATTTTACTTGTTCTCTAGCCAGAATCTGAGTTTCTGTAGCTTAAACCTGTTATTCTGTGTCCTGCACTCTGGGACGACTGAGAAAAGATCCTGGCCTTCCTCTTTGGGACAGTCTTTCTCGTGGAACTAGGATTCATGGAACTAGGATTCATGCTAGTCTCTGCTCAGGTGAAGGACTGTCCAGTCATTGAGGAATTCACTCTAACTGGGCACAGTATTAGGTGCAACCAAAGCACAAGAACCACAGACAATTACCTGGAACAAAGTACATGTCAGTGGGGCATCCTTTAACTGGAGACTAAATCCATTTGTCCCAATGATAATGTCAGTCATCAAAAATCCATGTTAGGAGAGATAATGTTGGGAATTGGCAATAGACATAAATATCTATTAGGGATGCTTGTGAAATTTGATCTTTGCAGGTTACTATTCAAAATTACTTAATCCATACTTCCTGGGGTAATGTGCAGATCAGAATTCTTCTACCTATTGGATGTTATAGTTGAAATATTTCAGCAATCTTAAATGTATCAAAATCCATTTTAATGCATACTTTAAGAGAAAATGTGAACTTAAATGCATATTGAAATAAGGTTAAATCCATATTTTTAGAAGATTAAAAAGGGAAAAAAAGGAAACCGCATATGTGAGAATGGCAAGGAGCTGAAATGAATCACCCATCTCTGACTGGCATTTACGGAACTCCCTGTGCTGCTGCAATTCCTGCCTTCCTCAACCTGGTGCTCTCCATCTGTTTCACTGCAACTCCAGTATCCCCAGCCAACATTGCCACACTGACTGGAAGGCATATGCTTGGGGACTGCCAGCATAACCGGTTTGGGCTCATTGGAGCAGGTGAGGCATGTGCTTGGGAAACGGTGAAAGAAGCACAGCTCTGGGATCAGAATTCTCTTTGTCATAGGGAACCATCTGCTCCCAAACCTCCTTATGCCAGCCTGTTGCCCGGCATTTTTCTTTCTACTCCCCACCTCTAACTCATCCCCCTGTGCCACTTAGCATTGGTTCATTATTATATTTTCTGTAATTTAATACTGGCTTTAATATCAGTACTTTATGGATGGAGGAATTTCCCCCACCCTGATAATATCAGTCTGAACAATAGAGTGTTCCCAAGACACCAAGAATAAAAAAGGGCTTGGATGCAATCATGATTGAGCAAAAGCAGGCAAAGGCACCAGACAATGGCTAGTCCCAGGGGTTTTAAAGAGCTGCAGAGATGGGAGGGGGTAGGAGGTAGATGTTATGAAAGCCATGGGGATGGAGAAATCTCTCTGCTGAGCTTTCTCCCATCTCCGACATTTTAACCCCTCAAGTTCCTTCTCCAGCAAATATGAACAAATTCATGATGCTTGGGAAATTCCCATGAAAACCAAGCTGAAGCCAAGGCCTTGCCTGTCTGTACCACCCAAACGAAGTATGAGCAGGTCTTCCTAAGAGGAAAGGAAAGATGTTGTGTCTGCCAGTCCAAGCCTAACACTGTGCAGCAGGGGAGAGGTGCCAGCCCTCCTTCAGCGCCAGGGTGGCTAAGGGCAAAGGAACACAAAGACAGACTTTGAAGAGCAAAGATGCCAAGTCCCTGGGCCTGGATGGACAGATGGCTCAGTTTCAACTTTTCCAACATCCATTAAAAACAAGCAAACAAACTCAAGGGTGTTTTTGTCCTGAGTATGAATTACAAATTTTTGTAATTCTTATCAGAACTAATTGCAGCACAATTCTCATGCACAAAGTTATTCAAATCAATGGAAGCACAATTATTGTGCAAAATTTGAGCATATGCACAACGCACTCTGAAATAGCAGCTCTGCATCTCCTCTTCCTGTCACTGTAAGCAACTTCAGCAGCAGTCCTAGGAGTAAGTCCATGGAATTCAAGGAGGGCTATTTCTGAGTAGATATTCTAGCCCCATTGAACTGAGTGAGTCATACTTCTGAGTAGGCACATGGAGGATTGTACTGTTAAGGACCTGAAGGCCACATGATAAGGTGATGACAACTAGTTTAACACAACATACTAAACCTGTCTATTCAAAAGTACCATTTAATTCAATGGGGATTAGTCCCAGGTTAGTGGATATAAAATTACAGCTTTAAAAGAAAACTGTTTTTGCATTCTTTGCCTATTTAAGGCGTGGACTTTACAGCTTTGATTATTGGGTGATATATAAATAAAATACAGTACATTTAGGTTTAAAATAAGATATTTTCCCTGATCCTCAGCTGGAAAAAAGATGTACAAAGCTGCCCAATATCAGCTGAATTCTTCATCGAGTCTTTTGATCCAAACCAAGGAGTCCAATGGAATTCACTCTTCATTCTTCTGGATTAAAACCTTATGCGGTATACCTGTGGGCAACCCCATCCAGCCTTCAAGAAGGAAGAGTTCTCAGTGGGTACATGGATAATTATATCCAGCTGAAATATGTTGACTAAATATTAATTTTATGTTGTGCTTGCTTTTCTTGCTGTGTGCCCTTGAGAATGTAGCATTGCAGAGAAAACACCTGCCTTGATGTGTAACTTCTCTAGCATAATTTAAACACAAGGATTTTTTTTTTTAATTCAGAAAATCCTGGCAATCATCCTCCCTTGCAAAAGAAATCCCAGGATTTAGACATTTCTCCTTTCCTTGTACAAACAAGACACAAAATTTCAAAGCCAATATTAGCATCTTAAGACAAAGGTAAACAACAAACCTTTGCATGCATCTTAATGCCCTTGCATTGCCTACTTGCAAATAGTTAGGAATAAGTTCCTAGCAAGACTTGAGTATATTTTTCCTTGCACGTTTTTGAATGGAATGAGCTGAGCACACTCTTGGACTAAGGTGTGACTCACAGTTTGTGCAGACTTCCCTATACAACTTTCTCCTCATCAGAATTCACTGGCATGGCAGTAGCCATGGCTCAAGGCACTGTGGGTAGGGAGTGCACTCCTGTTGTAAGCATATGGGCTCATATCATTCAGTATAATTCCACTTCTCATATCAGTGTGCTGATAAACATCTGGAGAAATTTTCCTCTTTCACCATGTTCTCTTGCTTATTTATTTAGCACTTTTCTATGCCATCTTGTAGTCACATGGCTTTCTAGACAGTTTACATAATAAAAGCTAACAACATAAAACTTCATAAATAAAACAATTAAAACCACAGTGTCAATAAACAACAAAAATAAGATAACATCCCCCTCATAGCAAGAACACCAAGCAATAATTTCATGACGGATTGGAAAAAATCTTAAAACAATTAAGAATACTAACATTTACTTTTAAATACCAATTAAAATCACATTCCAGTTAAAATAATTAACCATTAAAATGCTCCTTGAATGAAAATGTCTTGGTCTGGCACCAGAATATGTGTCAGGATGACTCTTGGCGATTATCTCTGTGAAGTTGATTCTATATCTAGTTTTTGTTCCAAGTAGGAGTCGTCAATACACAAAAGAGATGCAGAAAATAGTGAATCCAGTAGCATGTATGGTTCTTTGATTATATCTCAGCCTCTCATGCTTTTACCTACCCAGAAGTTTGTCTCTCCAGTCTCCCAGCTATGTGTGTGTGTGCGTGTTTTATCTGTTTCTTGAGACCATTAATCAAAACTAGCAGGGATGAGTTGCTAGTTTTGGACAAGAGACCAACACAGAAGGAAAACTATGCTCAACTCTGTTGAGCTTCTCTGGATGGAACAGTTCATTTTTAGTACTTTGTACTAAACTCTCATAGAAGGTTAGTACAGTAAATACATCACTATACATTAAAGCAATACAAGCTAATTATAATAGCAATATAATTCAAGACAGATTTAGTAGGCAGCATCAATGTGCATTGCTTATAGCCCTGTTATAATGAGAATGCGTTCATTAGAATTAAAGATAATTCCTTAGTTTCTCAAAGCCTTACTGGAAAAGGACATTGTGCAGCAAGTCTTGGATAAAAGTGGTAGATTTTCATAATTACTATTGTTTCAGATAAAACTTTAATTTGCATTTTTAAGAGGTTTAAAGCCTGTGATTAGGGCCATTGGGCACAATTATTTGTGTAGCTTAATCTGTGTGAGTGTGTACACACACATACACATTTTGTCACATCAAATAGTTTCATGTACGCCAAAAATCAGATCAAAATCTCCAGGATTAGAATGTTAACACTTTAATGCTGATGCTTCCATTAAAACAAAACAAAAATATTGCAGGCTAGAATTAAACTTATATTTAAGACTTTTAGCATTTTAATGGTTTTACCAAAAGCTAGAAAAATCCTTTATGAAATAATATTATTTGTTATTATTAATGTGTCTCCTTCAGAGAATAGTATTGCACCAATATCAATTTTGCGTGGGATTTAATTAAGATGCACGCTTAGCTAGGAACACGAAGAAATCACCAGACATAAAGGCTAAGATAAACTCATGATCAGATAGATCAACATCACATCTTGCTGTGGTGTTTGGTTTTCGCCAGAGCGCAGAGTCCCTCACCTGCAGCAACTAAGTCCTGTCACAACCATGGACTTTCATGGCCCATGTGTGAGCGGACAGTTTAGCGTTCAGCCAGGCATTGCAGTTGGTGAATGCACCACCCGTGAGGCTGCCTCAGGACTCACTCTTCCACACGAGGCTGTTCCTCGATTGTATAGACTTCTGATATTACAGCAGGCCTGAACACTGCACAAGCGTTTCCTTCCTGCTACATAACCTCTCGGCATTATGGGAAAGGATAGCACAAAGACACCAGTTGAAAACACATTTCCTTTCCCTTTCACAAGTAATATACCTTCATTAATTAATTATACATGTATAACTGCCAAGGCTTTCCTAGGTGGCTTACAATACATGAAACTTATTAACAAAGTAAAACACATTAAAACCAATTAAAACACAACCAATTAAAACCTCTATGAATGGTCACAGCACTCAGGCTAAGTGTTAAACATTTTCCTAAAAAGGTATCTCTTCACCTGGCTCTGAAAGGAAAATAAAGATGGTGCCAGGTGAATTTCCCTAGGGAGGGAGTTCTAAAGTTGGGGAGCAGCAGCGGAAAAGGCCCTTCACTTAGTTGCCACCCCTTCATCTCCCTGAGGGGTGGTTCTCACTGGAGGGCCTCCTAAGCTGATCCAAGGGGGTGGGTAGGTATATATGGCTGCAGGCAATTCTTTAGATATTCGGGCCCCAAGCCATTTAGGGCTTTCTATGTCAATACCATTGGGCCCGGGCCACAAGCAGTAGCCAGTGAAGTCCTTTCAGCACTGGTGCTATATGGGCCACCCTAGAAGTACCAATCACCAACCAAGCAGCCCAATCCTGCACCAGTTGCAATTGGTGGACCATCTTCAAGGGCAGCCCCACATAGAGCGCATTACCATAATCTATTTTGGAAGTTACCTTCCCTACACCAAAGAAACAAATGTTTCAGAAAGGGTTGTTTCAAGGGTCACAAGGTGGGCAGTTGCAACATCATCTAAAGACCCTGAATTGTGAAGGACAAGTATGCGGTGAATGTCTCGTGTAGCAAAGTTCTCCAGCCTGAATTTCCTAAGGAGCTGTCCATGGTGCCAATCTGCTTGCTTGGTTTGACATTGGCGGAGCCTGAACTTGGCCTTGGTTGACTTAGTCTTCCTTCCCTGGTCCATAACTCCAATGAATATCTAACACACATGGAACCACCTTCGATGCCCATCCAGATGAGGCTGCTGCATGAGACAGGCCAAAAACACAACTCTTTTCACATTATCTTATCATCTATATTCAGTGATATGTCCAACTTAGCTGACAAACAAAATCACTGGACCTTCTTGAAAGTGTAACAGGCTTCCTAGGATGTTACACAAATGGTAGGTTAAATTCCACAATGACTTTCACAACAAGGTTACAGCTGGAGATGGCAAGGTTGGAGGAGAAGAGGAACCATTTCTCAAGTTTGGGAAAATGCGATTTGTGTCATGCACCCCTGAATCCTAATGGAACTATAGCAACAAATAAGGGACATCTTGGTGCCTTCCAAATAAGAATTGATAGAGAATGTACCTGGCTTGGCCTCAGGGAAACATACAGTAACATCTATCTAGTCTGAAATAGATTCCCACACAGAAAGCTTTGCAGCTTGAGGGTATAAGAAGTAAATTTGTCTTTAGATAAATGCTAAATAATAAATGAGCTCCAAGGAAGTGTGGCATCTTTGGAGAATCCTTCTGTCTGAAAAAACGAGCTGTTTGGTACCTGCTTATAAACTTGGTAAATAGGTGCTCAGATAGCTCATTTCAAGGTCCATTACATTTCCATCCATATGAAGAAAACAAAGCATGAGTACATAAGAATATTGATTCGATGGCCCACATTTTGCCCCAGTCTCTCCATCTCATAGAGTTATTGAGCCACAGCATTGCTGGAGCAACTCACTTGTATATTAGCTCAGAGGCAGGTCTTGCTCTCTCTAGGGGGGTTTACTCCCAAGACAATAGTTGGATCCAAAGTAAGACAGTCACGTTGAGTTCCAGTGAAATCAAGGGTACTCACAATCAACTTGAGTTAGTAAATATCAAATAGTGGATATGAGAGTAAAGCAAGGATACAGAACTGCTTCAGTTCAATAACCAATGGCCACTTCAGAACAAACCAAAGGAGAAAGGACCAGAAACCAAACAAAACAGCATATTAAGGTTTAAAGCTCTTACTACAAGTAACTAATCCCTTAGGAAAGGCATTTCTGCCTTGTAGAATGGGAAAATACTGCACAAAACTGGAAACCAACAACTGATCACTGGCTAGGGGAAAAGGGGGTTGGGATGTGGCCTTCTGAGGAACACTGGAGAGCCAGATGAGGTCTGCAGGTGAGCTGGATTGGATCCTAGGGTTCTTTTTCTCCATTCCCGGGCAACTGTGCAACTGCCTTAGCCTGGATCCAAAACAGAGTGTCTAGGAGCGGAGTCTCCAAATGTAAGAATATGATTCTTTTATCCAAAAGCTCTGCTCATGAGGCTGCTCTCCTGACTACAAGGCAATGCATCATCACATTGGTAAGCATACTATATGGAGTGTTGGGGTATAGTCCTATCTGTTAAACAGGGGGAAAAAGTCTACAGTTCCCAACACAGTGTGTGGGGGATGCTGGGAACTGCAGAACTTTTTCTATCGGCACATGCATAGACTGAGTCCTAAATGTCAATCTCATGTGTTGTCAGAAACAATTAGATATCTGGAACTCAGATCAGGGCCAACATTCGCTCTTCTTCTCCAGGTATACCAACAAAGAATATCTGATTTGCCAAACTGCTTCCCACATTATCCATGTTATTGTTATACACCATCAAGTCATCTCTGACTTATGGCAACCTTATGAATGGAAGCTCTCCAAAATGTCCTGTCCTTGACAGCCTTGCTCTGCTCTTGTAAACACAAGGCTCTGGCTTCCTCTATGGCTTCAGTCCATCTCACACTTGGCCTTCCTCCTCTTCTTCTGCCTTCAACTTCTCTTAGCATGATCCTCTTCTTCAGAGAATCTTGCCTTCTCATGATGTGCCTGAAGGCTGACAGCTGCGGTTGCATCATTCTTGCTTACAGGGCAAGTCCTGGCTTTATTTGATCTAGGACCCACTTGTTCATCTTTCTGTCAGTCCAGGTTATTCACAAAGCTTCTCTGCAGCACCATGTTTTGAAGGCATCAATTTTCTTCCTGTCAGCTTTCTTCAATGTCCAGCTTTCACATCCATATGTTGTGCTCACTCTCCTAACAAAAATAAGCAGAAATCCTTCCTTGTTTTGCTGATGCCATTTTGCTGGAGAATCAGACATTTCTATGAGCTTGCTCTGCTACTCTGGTGCAAAGGTGTATTCTTCTCTGCCTGGGTGTAGTAAAAGATAGTGTCCCCCAACATATCTCTATATTAGTCATAATTAGGAATGGATGGCTCTTGTAAAATCTGTCCCACCTTTAATTTCATTGTCTGCTCATGGATGGAACTGGATTTTGTGTAATTCCATTTGTTGCTCCGTAAATTCAGATTCACAAAAATGTGTGCTCCCAAAAATGCAGAAATTCCCCCAAAACATGTGGACAGGGTCCACAGTCTGGGTGTGCTCCTGGATCCTAGTTTGTCCCTGGAATATCAGGTGGACTCCATGTCTAGGAGTGCCTTTTTCCAGCTGCGGCGGATTTTCCAGCTCTGCCTCTACCTAGACAGAGGGAGCCTGAAGATAGTTACCCTTGCTCAGGTAACTTCCGGAATAGATTATTGTAATGTGCTCTATGTGGGGCTGCCTTTGAAGACGGTCCGGCAATTGCAACTGGTGCAGAATTGGGCTGTTCTGTTGGTAACTGGTACTGCCAGAGCGGCCCATATAGCACCAGTGCTGAAAGAACTTCACTGGCTACCAGTTGTGGCTCGGGCCCAATTCAAGGTGCTTGGATTGACATATAAAGCCCTAAGCAGCTTGGGGCCTGGCTACCTAAGAACTGGCTGTACCCATATATACCTACGCAGTCCCTCAGATCAACTCAGGAGGCCCTTCTATGAGAACACCCCCTCAGGCAGTGGGGAGGGTGGCAACCAGGCAAAGGGCCTTTTCTGCTGCTGCTCCCCATCTCTGGAACTCCCTTCCTAGGCAAATTCGTCTGGTGCCATCTCTATTTTCCTTTCTGTGCCAGGCAAAAACATATCTTAAAAAAAAAATTAGCCGGTATGCTGTGGCCCTTTTAAAATTGTTTTATAGTTGTTTAATTAATTGTGTTTTAATTGGTTTTTAATGTGTTTTTACTTTGTTAGTATCTTTTATGCATTGTAAGTCACCTAGGAAGGGCTCAGCAATTATAGGTGGTCTATAAATCTATGTAAATAAATAAATCAATCCCAGAGGAAATCCCTTAATCTTCATGCTTCAGCCTATGGAAGAGTGCATATATTTTTTATAATTTTACATATTTTCTATGACTATCTTTGCATAATGTTACATAAAGTTTAGCAAGTCTGCACATCTGAAGAATGAACATCACTTGGGAAAAACAGCATCCTCTCCGGGTTGGATTCTCAGAAATCAGAAGTAATGTGCAGATTTCTCTGACCTTTCCAGCCATACCTTCCAACATTTCATAGATGAAAAGAGTGATATTTTTATATCACCCTTATTCTGATAATAAGATAACTGTTTGAGCATCGCCATTACACATTGCTGAAGGCTACACTTCTCTTTCTGCATGATGTGTTCATTTACTCTGCAATAGCTATTGCTCCATTTGTGTAAAAGTCAAGATGGCATGCTCTTCTTCTGTTAAAGATATATCAGGAAACCGTAACTGTCCCATCGTATGTCATCAGCAGCTCAAAATATACATTGGGAGCGATGGTGCTTTGCATGGTAGATTGCACTCAGCATAGTGTCCTCAGCTCGTAGGCATGTGCTGATCTTTATGCCTGCTACAGAAGAAGACACATCCATAGCCCACCTGGAGACTCAACTTCTCAAGATGCTTGAGAAGACTGACAGCTTGAGCATCTAATCACATATACTAGACATCCCCAAGATGCAAACCTAAGTAAGCTGGCATTCAATATTTCTAATCTGCCTTTCAAGGCTGCCATCTTTTCAAGCTAGATTTCGATAATTAAGCAGACAATTCTAGATATCACACAATAAAGCTAATGCTCATATAACCCACCCATGGTAGTATCCATTAATAGCATAAATCAATATTTCTGGTTCATGTCAATTTTGCACATATTCACTCAAACTTCTGTCATCTTCTTTCTATGTTCATCTGTGATTTCTTTTTTTGAAAGAAATCTGCATGAAAAATTCTTTTCAAATCATTATTTAGATGCATATTTTTGAATGAATTTTCTCTCAGAATAAGCAATTGAAGATTATTTTGATCTCAAAAGAAGCATCTTTGAACTTATTTTGAATCACTCAAAAATGGAAATATGAAATACATGAAACTTTAACATTTATACACATGTGAAAACTGATGCCTAACTATGCTTCAATCCATACATTAGTCCAGGAATTCCTAGTAAAAAATATAGACTGTCCTTGTAGGGCCATTGAATCATAGGGTCTCCCTTGCCACATTTCAGAGAAGATGTCCATGCCTGGAGTTACCAAGCATCCAGGAGAGTGTTTGATTTTTATGTGGGTGAGCTCAGCATGGCTATGCTCAAAGCTACACACCCACGAGGATTCCAAGAAAGCAGGTTTCTGGGTTGGTCCAGTAGCCAATGATTCTTCACCAAGCATCACCCAAGTTGTACACATTAGTAGGATTCATGGCACTGACACAACATGCTTAGGATGAAGATCACAACAGATCAAACCAGTGCTGTACGTTACCTGCACTGGCCTCTAAGAAAACCCTTCTTTTAGGAGCACAATTACTAACAAGGCACACTGCTTAGACAATTGGTAGCATGCACTTCCACTAATGTGATTTATTTGATTGAATATAAAAAAGAGAAAAATATGTTGCATGAAATACATAGGAAAAATGGTAATGGATCTAAGAACAAAGTTCCATAACTACAAATAGATCAGTCTTAGAAAATTACTGCTACCATCCTTAGTAATTAATATAATATACAAGTAATTTACTGTGATAACATAATTATAATATAATTTATATATTTCATGTATTTAAAGTTATACATTATATTAACTATATATACCTGATATTATACCAGTCTATTATAATAAATTGTTCAATATTATATCTTATTGTGTTGCATATAAAATGCATAAGAAGAAGAATAATTCTTAGTAAAGGAAAAAAATAGATCTCCCTGTTGAAAGATGCTTTAATTCAGTGTCTCTCAGAATTTAAAATCTGAATTTAGACTAACAACAGAGCAAAACTGCATTTTTCCCTTTCTATCAAGCATCCCCATATTCTCTGTTCATTTAGTTGAAAGCATCTGTAAATCTATCTTGTAATTTTTGTCCACAGAATGACTCAGTCCATAGTGGATCAAGGGTGTCTGTCTGTCGGTCTTTCTTTCTTTCTTTCTTTCTTTCTTTCTTTCTTTCTTTCTTTCTTTCTCCTTGCTGTCCTGCCACATTTCATGTACTCCCCTCTCTTGCCCCCAGAGCTGCAATATGTAGCATAATTTTCCCAGCAGTGGACTAATGATGCAGCAGGAAATCATTTGGTTTGCATTTTAATGCCCGCTCATGTAATTTTGCCTTTTTGCAAAAATAGGGAATGGAAATGCAGTTATCGTCTCAAGACTGTACTTCTGTGGCTTTGCAATGATGTCTCCAGTAAAACCCAACATGCATAAAATGCATTTCTGATAAGGTGTATATCTGTGAAAATAAAGTTAACATGCCTTATATTGGGGAAACTACTTGTAAAAATGTGTGTACTGGGCAAAACCAACTACAAAAATGCATGCATTGGCACAAATGAGAGCACAGAGTGGGTAATACAGTGAATGTTGCTGGAAATGTCAAAGTTTGGGACAAACAAAATATAAGATTGGAAAGAGAGAGAGAAGAAACTGTAGAAGTGCCATTCAGACTGAATGGGCTCTGTCCTGGCACACTCTTGCTTCATTAAAGTGGCGGAAAGGAATCAAGCATTCCTGAAATATCTATCTATTGGTCAAATCCCCCGCTATAAACATGTTGCGCATCACATTAAACTAGTCACTGCATTGATATACAACTATCCCTTATTTAATAAAACTGGAAGGGTTCATACATATGCATGTGAATCTCTCCGACAATGTGGTGTATTTTTGGCTTTTTAAAACTATCTACTACCCATCGGTAGGAGTGAATGCAGAGATGCGTACATGTGCATGCACACACACATTAGTTGTGCCTACATGTGTCACCTAAAGAGACACTTTCTCTGTGCATCTCTTTCTCTGGTAAATCATTTAAAATAATGCAGAATATTTCAAGGTTGCCTTCTCAATGTCGAAGAAGCTGCAAGGTGGCAAAGCAGTGAGAGGTGGTAAAAATATTTTGTATCCTTGAATCCTATTGGGAAGCAAATGCTATGTATACGTGAAGAAAAATAATCTCACCGTTCCAAGTTGGGGAGCGGGTTAAAGCATTGAAGGAACAGGGAGAGTTTTGTTGCCAAAATGCGGAAAGAAATGGGAAAATGCAATCTGAATAAGCCATTAATAATACACTGAAATACTACAGTGGGTATTTTTCTCAGGTAAAGGAAGGATATCCTTGATCCAGTTGGTGGGAACTTCTTTTAATCTTTTGTAAATACACTTCTTCTCCTTCGTGGATCACTGCCTTGTCATGGCGAAGGGGCTTGCGTAGCTCAATGAAGCTATGAGCTATGCCGTGCAGGGTCACCCAAGACGGACAGGTCATAGCAGAGAGCTCTGACAAAACGTGATCCACTGGAGAAGGAAATGGCAACCCACTCCAGTATCTTTGCCATGAAAACCCCATGGACAGTACCAAAAGGCAGAAAGATATGATGCAGGAAGATGAGCCCCTCAGGTCAGAAGGTGTCCAATATGCCACTGGGGAAGAGCAGAGGGCTAGTACTAGTAGCGCCAGAAAGAATGAAGCGACTGGGTCAAAGCCGAAAGGACACTCAGTTGCCGATGTATCTGGTGGTGGAAGGAAAGTCCGATGCTGCAAAGATCTATACTCCATAGGAACCTGGAATGTCAGATCCATGAATCAAGGCAAGCTGGATGTGGTCAAACAAGAGATGACAAGACTGAACATCGACATCTCAGGAATCAGTGAACTCAAATGGACAGGCATGGGTGAATTTAGTTCAGATGACCATCAGGTATACTACTGTGGGCAAGAATCCCTCAGAAGAAATGGAGTAGCCTTCGTAGTCAATAAAGGAGTAGGAAAAGCAGTACTGGGATACAATCTTCAAAATGACAGAATGATCTCAGTTCGAATCCAAGGCAAACCATGCAACATCACAGTAGTCCAAGTCTATGCCCCAACCACTGGTGCTGAAGAGGCTGAAGTTGACCAGTTCTGTGAAGGCCTACAGCACCTTCTAGAATTAACTCCAAAAAATGATGTCCTTATCATCACGGGGGATTGGAATACTAAAGTAGGAAGCCAAAAGATAACTGGAATAATAGGCAAGTTTGGCCTTGGAGTACAAAATGAAGCAGGGCACAGGCTGGTAGAATTTTGTCATGAGAATATGATGGTCATAGCAAACACTCTTTTCCAACAACTCAAGAGACGACTCTACACATGGACATCACCAGACGGTCAACACAGAAATCAGATTGACTACGTGCTCTGCAGACAAAGATGGAGAAGCTCTATACAGTCAGTAAAAACTAGACCAGGAGCCGACTGTGGCTCCAATCATGAGCTTCTGGTTGCAAAATTTAGGCTTAAATTGCAGAAAGTAGGGAAAAGCACTAGGCCACTCAGGTATGACCTAAATCATATCCCGGATGAATATACAGTGGAGGTGACAAATAGATTGAAGGAATTAGATCTGATAGACAGAGTGCCTGTAGAACTATTGACGGAGGTCCGCAACATTGTACAAGAGGCAGCAACTAAAACGATCCCAAAGAAAAAGAAATGCAAGAAAGCAAAATGGCTGACTGAGGAAGCTTTACAAATAGCTGAGGAAAGAAGGGAAGCAAAAGGCAAGGGAGAAAGAGAAAGATACACACAACTGAATGCAGAATTCCAGAGAACAACTTGAAGAGATAAGAATGCCTTCTTAAATGAACAGTGCAAAGAAATAGAAGAAAACAATAGAATAGGGAGGACCAGCGATCTCTTCAAGAAAATTGGAGCTAAGAAGGGAACATTTCATGCAAAGATGGGCATAATAAAGGACCAAAATGGCAGGGACCTAACAGAGGCAGAAGAGATTAAAAAGAGGTGGCAAGATTACACAGAAGAACTATACAAGAAAGAGTTTAACATCCCTGATAACCACGATGGGGTGGTCACTGACCTCAAGCCAGACATCCTGGAATGTGAAGTCAAATGAGCCTTAGGAAGTCTGAGCAACAACAAAGCTAGTGGAGGTGACAGTATTCCAGGTGAGCTATTCAAAATCCTAAAAGATAATGCAGTAAAAGTGCTACACTCAATATGCCTGCAAATTTGGAATACTCAGCAGTGGCCACAGGATTGGAAAAGGTCAGTTTACATTTCGATCCCAAAGAAGGGCAATGCCAAAGAATGTTCAAACTACCACACCATTGCACTCATTTCACATGCTAGCAAAGTGATGCTCAAAATCCTACAAGCTAGGCTCCAGCAGAATGTGGACTGAGAACTACCAGAAGTGTGGGCAGGTCAAGAAGCAACAGTGAGAACTGGACACGGAACCACTGATTGGTTCAAAATTGAGAAAGGAGTTTGGCAAGGCTGTATACTGTCATCCTGCCTATTTAACTTATATGCAGAGCACATCATGAGAAAGGCAGGGCTAGATGAATCACCAGTTGGAATCAAGATTGCTGGGAGAAATATCAACAACCTCAGATATGCAGATGATACCACTCTCATGGCAGAAAGTGAAGAGGAACTAAAGAGCCTCTTGATGTGGGTGAAGGAGCAGAGTGTAAAAGTTGGCCTGAAACTCAACATTAAGAAAACTAAGATCATGGCATCCGGTCCTCTCACTTCCTGGCAAATAGATGGGGAAGAAATGGAGGTAGTGACAGATTTTATTTTCCATGGCTCCAAGATCACCGCAGATGGGGACTGCAGCCAAGAAATTAAAAGATGCTTGCTCGTGAGGAGGAGAGCTATGGCAAATCTAGACAGCATATTAAAAAGCAGAGACATCACCCTGCCAACAAAAGTGTGTATAGTCACGGCTATGGTTTTCCCAGTTGCAATGTATGGCTGTGAAAGCTGGACCATAAGGAATGCTGAGCACCGAAGGATTGAGGCCTTTGAGTTGTGGTACTGGAGGTGACTCCTGAGAGTCCCTTGGACCGCAAGTAGACCAAATTGGTCAGTCCTTGAGGAAGAGATCAACCCTGACTGCTCTTTAGAAGGCCAGATACTGAAGATGAGACTCAAATACTTTGGCCACCTAATGAGAAGGAAGGACTTCCTGAAGAAGAGCCTGATGCTGGGAACAATAGATGGTAAAAGAAGAAGGGGACGGCAGCGGATGAGGTGGCTGGATGGAGTCACTGAAGCAGTTGGTGTGAGCTTGGGTGGACTCTGGGAGATGGTGGAGGACAGGAAGGCCTGGAGGAATGTTGTCCATGGGGTCGCAATGGGTCAGACATGACTTCGTGACTAACAACAACAACAGCAAATACACTTATTAATTCAGACCTAGATGCTTTGTCTTACACTTGGACTCATCTTTCCAAGGGTGGTAATTTGAAAGCCATGCAACAATTCCCAGTGCTCCAGCTTTGTAAAATTGCCCTGTTTAACTTGTTCTTCCTTGTTACCTGGAATTGCATAGCTGACTTGTGTTCTCACTCTCAAATGACTTAGATGGAGCAACAAGTCTGCCTATAGCATGGGGAAACTTGACCTACTTTGGACTTGAAATGATCTGAAAGATAACAAACAAACAGATTAAGAAGCATCCTGCCTTCTACTGAGTTAAATCAGATTCCCATCACACCCTCAGTGAACGGTGCTCATGCAATTTTGCCCCAAAAGGGGAAAAAAAGCAGAACTACATGTCAATAACAGATAGCAGAAAAATGGCAGTGGAAAACGTTAATATTCTCATGATTAAGAGGAAGTTTTAAAATCTGGAAATTTTTTGTGTGCCAGTTTTGTGTGAAGCAGCTACAGAGGTGAAGCCTCAAGGAACACAAGAAGCAACAGGTAAGTTAATCACCTGCATGGGGAGAAAGTAATCAATAACCCTATTCTTTAAGTATTGACAGTGCTATCCTTTACATGTCTTTTCAGGGATAAGCCCAACTGAATTTCTTTCCAGCCCCAAGTCTTAGTCACTCACTGAAGTTGAAACAGGGTCACTGTGTATCTGGAACTAACTCCTAGGGGAGCAATTTGAAGAAATTTGAATTCTTCACCTCTCACCTGCTTGGCTGCACCAAGTCCAAGCCAACTACATCCACTTCAGTTCTCTTTGAATATAATGCATGATCTATAGCATTAGCATTTAACTCCATGAGGGAGTGCAAAATGATTAAAGGTTTCCTCATCAATCCCTAGTATTTCTAGTCAGTATTTAGTACTTAGCAATGATCCATAGAGTGGCTAAGGGTCAGACTCAACTGAACGGCTGACAATGACAACAACCATTTAGTACATAGTCTGGGAGGAATGGTTTTCCCAGTTGCAATGTATGGCTGTGAAAGCTGGACCATAAGGAAGGCTGAGCACCGAAGGATTGAGGCCTTTGAATTGTGGTGCTGGAGGAGACTCCTGCGAGTCCCTTGGACTGCAAGGCTATCAAACTAGTCAATCTTAAAGGAGATCAACCCTGACTACTCTTTAGAAGGCCAGATCCTGAAGATGAAACTCAAATACTTTGGCCACCTAATGAGAAGGAAGGACTCCCTGGAGAAGAGCCTGATGCTGGGAACAATAGATGGCAAGAGAAGAAGGGGACGGCAGAGGATGAGGTGGCTGGATGGAGTCACTGAAGTGGTTGGTGTGAGCTTGAGTGGACTCCGGGGGATGGTGGAGGACAGGAAGGCCTGGAGGAATGTTGTCCATGGGGTCATTTTGGGTCAGATGCGACTTTGCGACTAAACAACAACAACAACTGGGAAGAACCTCTGCTGTGAATCCTGGATTCTGGATGCCCTCAATGGACTGACTTGGGATGTGATGGATTCATATCTCATATAAGGCAGGGCATTATTCATACTCGGGAATTCCACTTTCTCAGGAAAGAATCTCAAGCTGAGATAAGGACAGTTCTCTCACCCTTGTATGAACTTCAAATATGCTAAACTTATTCTGCCAGCTGGTTTGATGCAATTGCCCCCTTTGTCTCCAAACTTCGGAACCTTGTGCCATGCTGGGTTTGGATTATTAATGCTTTGCTTTTTGTAGGTTTAATTCTCTTTGAATGCAATTATCAAGAAAAGTGGAATAGAAGTAGCTAAATAAATAAATAAATAAATAAACAAACAAATGTTATACTCAATGCAGAAATAAAAAAGGATTTTTTAAAAAGTAATAATTCTGCCCAGCAAAGAATAGCACATTCATCCACAGAGCTATTAAATAAAAATTGATAATTAAATCAAAGTAACATCTGCTTGCCTTTTGAGAGAATGTCATGTTGTTAGTGTTTTATTTTAAAAGGCAATTATATGGCAACATACAAGTGAACAAAGGGTAGGAAACATTCTGCAAACTCCGCAATTTGGGAAACAGTCACCATTCGGCAAAGTTCCTTCTAACATAGCTGCAGTAATGACTAAATGTGTCACAACATTTTAAAAGTACAGATTACTGTTTGCTCCTTCATGTTGCTAATTGCCACGAGCAGGGAAAAGCAAAGGCTGGAGGGTGGGGGGGAGGGGGAGCGGGCTGTTTCCAAATGTGATGTGTGGCTCTGAGCCATGCTATGCTAACATGATGATGATGATGATGAAAATTCTAATACATCCAGAGAATTGTAGCATTTCTAGGAGAAAAGAATATGAGAAAAGAACTGAGAAAAGAATATGCAACATTCTGTAAAGAATCACTTATTCCCCTGATCTCACATTCACTGAGATACAGAACAAGAAAGAGACTGATGTTCCACCCCTACCAACTTCTGCCACATTAAGTAACATCAGCTGTCCTTCTCTCTGCTTTACCTGTCTGGAGCGGCAAGGGTTAAAAATGCCACCATGCTTTCTTCTGTGGTGCATTGTGGGAGGCTAGGAATTCAAGCACTTCCTATTCTGAAGTATCCTATTGCTTTGTGTTTATTATGATTACTTTATATTTCTAATTTGCCTTTCTTCCTCCTGAAAACTCCCCACACAGCTTAGAAAGGTCTCTTCCTCTCTATTTTAGCCACATAATGACATCTCTGTAAAGGAGGCCAGGCTGAGAATCAGTGACTGGCTTAAAGTCATGGCCAAACTGGGGACTAGAAAGTGGATCTCCAAAGCGTCAGTGCAACATATTAACCAATGTCACATTGGCACATTCAAAGCGATAATGGGGAGCAGTTTTCACATATAACGCTGGTCCTCTACCGGTTTCACTGGCTGCCAATTAAAGGTGATGGTGATAACCTATAAAGCCCTAAACAACTTGGGTCCTGGATACCTGAAGGAGCACCTTCTCCCCTATGTGCTCTCCCACCCCTTGAGATCTGAGGTTCTGCTCCCGGAGCCCTCCTTGACGATTACAAGGGAGGCTACTCAGAGGAGGGCCTTCTCTGCAGTGGCACCCCAATTATGGAATACGCGACCCAGAGAGTTTCGCCTGTTGCCAATGTTATATTCTTTTTGGTGTCAGGCAACCCCCTTTTTATTTTCCCACTATTTTAATGTTTAACTGATTTCAATTGGAGTTTTAGTATATTAATGGTTGGATGTTGTGGGGTTTGTTTTATTCTGTTTATCTTTGTAAGCCGTCCTAAGACATTTGTAGAGGATGGGATAGAAAAGCTTTAAATAAGTAAGCAAGCAAGGGCTCACTGATCCATCCACAGGCACATCTTGAATTTTGCAATGGAACTTTCTAATGCAAAAACATGCAAAGCAGGGCATTCATCTAGTAGGGAATGTATGCACAATGTATATATTTGTCAAAACAACATTTAGGATATCTGAACCCCACTGGCAGCAAAGTGCACAAGAAGATGCATGGATTTAAGGGAATGGGTGCGGCTATACATACAAATTCGCAGGGGCTTTCCCCCCACAAAAGTTCAGTATGAATCAAAGCACAGCATTATTAAGCACGCCTCAACTGCAGAACTAGAAAGCCTGCACGCTGCTACCCATCCCTTTGAACTATAGCTGGGGGATTTCTAAAGAGGGATAGACTGCCTGCTCAGTCTGCAGACCCTGAAGCCATCGCCCTTGCAAAAAGGAAAGATCAGATACTCCATCCAAGCTTTGCTTGTCCCAGAGTTTAATGAGGGTGACCTGCCCTTTGTGCTGGAAGGGGCTCCTAAGCTGTGCCTGGGATGTCCTGAGGTCACCCAGTCTCCATGTCTGTGTATATTTATGATCCTAGGACTGAAATTCTTGGGTGAAAACAATGGGTTTTGCAGCTCTTCTTATGTGAATCGAGGTGTACACTGCAGCTCATTTCTTGCCACTGGCATTCTCAGAGCAAGATGGAGGATGAGACAGAGCAGCTGCTTGCCCCAGTTCTTTCCCCCCACTTACAATTCCTGGCTGATTTCCCAGCTTCTGTATAACTTACCCCCTTCCCATCCTGAATGGATGAAATGCCCCTCCAGAGACTTTTGTCCTGGCAGAAAGAGCTGTGAGCATCACCATCACCATCATCCTTGCATACAAGGCTATCCTCTGCATTTTTGGTTGTGTCCTTTGTCTTTGGAACTCCAGGCTCAATTCCAAAGCAGACCAAGAGAGTTTATGCTACTGAAAGAAATAAATTCTGGAATGATGCACCATTGGAAGGCGATGTTGCTGCTTCCAGTCCTAGATCTGTGCATAACTCTAACTTCCTACTGCTTCTGCGTATTCCCAGGTTTCTGAGACAATCAAATTTCCAGCTTCTCAGGCCTGCCTGAATTTCCTCTTGTGTAATACATATGGAAAACAAACAAAATTGGGTCTGAAGGATGTTTTCTCTTTCAAGCTCTTGGTTCCAGGAAGATGCGCTGCCATCAACTATGATAAAGAACTACCCACCCAAGATAGCTGCATTTCCATCACTTCTTCAGGGGCAGGTTTCTTATCAAAGAAAGATATTGATCTAAGATACAGTACTCTTTTCTTAATTAGATTTTTCTTTTATCTACATAAGACATGCCAAAGCACTTCTTTAAGGCATCAGTTAACAGAAGGGAAAGGAAAGATAAAAGGTAGGCATGCTTCGTTGAGCTCATTCTTTCTTGTTAATTAGAACCCCTGAAAATCTACCCTTGCTTTTTGCTTTCAGTCGGGGCTGATTCATCCCCGCCTCTCCAGTCCTCCACATTTCAGGAGCCTTCAAATGAACCCCCCTATATGGTGACATGGTCAAGCAAAGGCCATGGAAGGGCACGTTAACCCTGACCCTGGCAATCTCTATGCGCTCCAGACATGACCCCACACCCTCAACCAACCTGCCCATCCACAGGTCCGGTTGATGTGGGAGCAACCCTGCTACCTGTTTGTGCACATGGTGCTCCTTCTTGGCACTGGGAAACTTGATCAGGGTCCCACTATGGAACCAGCACATTTGCATCCATTTGTCCATGGATGGGCAGGCAGAATCCCTGCTTGTGCTGGCCGAAGTGCATAAGAAGGAAGGGAGGAAAGGGAAGATCAGAAGGTATTCTCCCTTCTATCACAGAAACATCGTGACATAGAAACAGAATGAGTCAGAAGGAACATCCTGGGCATCTAAATGGAACCTTGGTTCCCTGAGCTTTGCTCTGCAGGGGAGAACAGGTTTCTACCCACCTCTGTGTGACACCCCCTCACGTACCTATATGTGGCCAACAGATCCTCTCGGAGTCTCCTCCTCTCCAGGCTGAAAAGACCCAGTTCCTTCAGTCTCACCTCAAACAGCTTTCCCTGCATTCTGGCCACCATCTTTGTGGCCCCACGCTGCACTGACTCTAACCTGGCTATATCCTTCTGGTAATGTGGAGCCCAGAACTGACTACAATACTCCAGTTGTGGGCACACCAGAGCCATATAGATGGCAGCAATGCCTTTCTCAATCTAGAAGCCACACTTCTGGCTCTGCCACCGAGGGTGGCGTTCACCCTCATGTACAGGATGGGGCACTTCCTATGACATGTGTATATCGACTAAAAGATGTGTCCTGCTTCAAAAGGAAGCCGCTTGCCTTTTTAAAATCGGGGTGTCTGTGTGGTGGTGCGGGAGCAATCCTGCAGGGCAGAATACTTCAGATTCCCAAATCTGAGGCTGGAAATGGAACTTCAAACTCATTTCCACTGGGGATCCCCCTCGCCTATCTGCATAGCTGCTGGGGCAAGCTGGAAGGCTGTTCACTGCCTGGCCATGCATAGAATAGTGCCTTAAACAAAGCTGTGCTGATTTTAATGGGAGCTAATTTGCAAATAGTTGAATTTAAACCCAGGTCCATGCCTGCAAACAATGGGTCATTGATACACACTTCCTTCCTTGCAAATAATCTTTTTGTCCTTTGGTCGGTATACCCTCCAGAAGACAATGCATATTGGAAAAGCATAACACTGTGACAGCTTCTTTCAAATATCCATATTTTTGATTAATCACTTTTTTTTACAAAGACTTCATATGATTTACACTCCAATCTAATTAATTAAAAACAAGGAAGACACCCATTTCATGATGGACGACCATTTAAGAACGTGGCAAAATGGCTTTTCATTAGCTAGCTAGTGGGTTTCAGTTAAATTAAAGGTTATTATCCCATGAATAAAGGGGGCAAGGGTCAGGACCGATATGCTTGAGAAGTCATTCCAGGTGGGAGAAGCAGAATTTTTAAGCATGAGTTAGACAGGACATAAATACCTCCATTGTGGAAATATTTTTCTCTCGGCTTTATGGGGAGAGCTGATCATAGATTTCTGAGCATGGGGCAAGAACAACTGACCCTGCCTCTCTGGCTGTGAGCATCTTCTTGCCTAGCTGCCCTGAGCATTTGGCCTCTGCCGTTCCTCTCATGCTTCAGGCCCATCCTGCTGCAAGTGGTCATTGGCCTTCAAGAGCCTGAAATCTTAGTTCCCTCCATGCACCGGCTCAGACATAACCTCAGCGACAAAGGCAGCTTCGCAGTGACTTGACTAAAGTTACTGGGAAGCCATTTTTAACAGAATAATGATTAGGTTAATGATTTAACAAGTACTATGTTTTTGAACTTGAAGTTTATACATAATATTTTATTGGAAGGTTGACTATTTAAATAGAAATGTGTTCCGAATATATGGAATCAGTGCTTTCACAAATATTGATAGATAGGGTTTTGTTCCTCTCTCTCTCTCTCTCTCTCTCTCTCTCTCTCTCTCTCTCTCTCTCTCTCTCTGAAGATGCCACCAAAGTTACAAATATGATCTTAATATTAATAGTAAAAAATCAGTTTAAGATATAACCAAGCATCACTGACAGTGTTAAGAACAATTAGCAGCAGCATGTATCAAATGCCTGTGTGAATAAATAAGTTTTCAGAAACTACTTAATCGGGAGAAGAACTCCTTGCGATTTTCCAAGAAAACAGATAATATTGCCATGTCTGATAAATTCACACATAAATGTTTGAGGCACAAAATTCTAGGTCAACTATGAAAATCTTAACTGCATTGACCTTGGAAGCTGCTTGAGTGACTTTCAGCCAAGCAGAGTGTCCCTTTTTGCTAAACTGTTTCCTGGTGTATCCCTAATGGGGAAACACACCCTTTCAAAAGGATCTCCAGCTAAGTGAGGAAAAAGTCATGTGTGGAGGAGTTGTAGTATGACAATATCATGGTTTTTCCAAGGTTAAGCAAATATTTCAGGATATAGCTGGGAAGTGTCCCCAGGCTAAGAAATAATAAGCAGTAGAATCATGAACCTGAAATGCTATGTATGAAGTGAATTTTATATAGAAATATCAAATCTAATCTATAGTACATAGTGCAATTGCTTAGCCTTCTCTTGCTTAATATGCTTCTTTATATGGGAAGAATTAAGAATATCCATGCACTGGAAAAAACAAGAATTAAGAATATCCATGCACATTTCACTCCAACTTAATTAATTTATTGGGAATGAGTAATTAGGAAGGATGAAGGCAAATTTTATCTTGAAGTTGTGAGCAGAGAGAGAGAGTGCTTGTTTGGAGTCTAAGTATGTTCAAATGGGAAAACATTATGGGATGGTCACCTTGTCCAAGCCAGAGATGAAGCGCTAGCAAAGTGAGTCATGCTCAAGGAAGGCAGTAGGCACACGTCTTCTTTTTTCTCGTAAGGCAGCTCATCACCACACGTAGATAATTAACTGCAGCCTGCATGCAGTCCGTGGGAAGTAGGTTGCCCACCTCCAAAGGAGAGACGGAGATCAAGGATATGTAGCTCAGAAACTCTGCAGATTGACTAGAGAATGTACAAAATGCAATCAGGGTATGTGTATTCCCATGTCCTGTTCACGATGCTGAATGATCTCTGAAGAATATATAAAATGTCACTGAGATAAGTCCAATCCACCACCATCCCAAGCAGCTGCTGCTACTTCTGAAAGGAAAAAGAAGAGAGAAGCAGTCCTGGAATAAGCAATGAAGCTTCTCTTGGCAACGGAGATGCACCTAGCCTGGCTTTTCATTTCATTTTGAAGTGAGGACTGAAGTATAAGGTCAAACTACACAGGCTGGTTGTAGGGAGGCATTGGAAGGATGAAGGTGGGGGGGGCATTCCAGATGTTTCAGAAGGAAATCCAGATGCACAAGGCTGCAGCATGCCTTGAGGGGACAAACTATGGATATAGAAATGTAAAAAGCAGCATAACAACAAAGGAATCCCATCCTGATGGAATCAAAAGAGAAAATCAATGGGGTTAAATGCTAAGTGTACTGGAGAGAAAAGCGAACAGGGGGTGATCAATGGGGAGTAGTGCGATGTGGGCAAAAGGAGGAGTGCTTGAGGCAAAGTAGGGAGGAAGACACTCCCTACTTTAGCAGGATTATTTTCAGGATTATTTTCAAAGGATTATTTTCAAAACAGAGAGGGGGCTGTGAGGGGAGTGGAAAGCGGGGAGGTAAAAAGGAAGAGCAAGCGCCATTAAGTACACTAGTGGTGAGCACATTTTCTGTAAGCTATGATCAAAGAGATACATGAGAATATCTCAGGTGTTCACAGGAAGCATGAAAGGGCTCAATTAATTAATAAGGAAGGAGGACTGTTCATTTCTAAATTAGATTAATTGGTCAGGTTTCTCACTGGTCAGAATACTCACAGATGCATGCAAAGTGGGGAAGCAGCTCTTGTAGAAGGAGTTGGAGTAACTGATAGTTGTCATTGTGAGACAGGTCCCTCTGCCCTCACACTTCCCAAAACACAGGTTGTGTTTTGGCAAGAGCTCTTTATGCTCCACTGCACTTCCAGTGAGCACAACCAACAAAGAATGAGCCCCTGAACATGCACAAAGCCAGCCTAGCAACTACTTCCCATTGTCCCCTTTTTGAGCACCCCGGCACATGCCTTCTGGAATGCTCTTTTTGGAGGTGGGCAAGCTTCTTCTCTTCATCACCCCTCTAGTTGTTTGGCCCATCTCTCCCCATGCTGCACGGTGAGGCCCAGAGCCATGCAGGGTTCAGCTGGCTGCAGGAGTTCCTCTCCCAGGTGCCTTCCCTGCATTTGTACATCTTGACCATTCTTGACAGGATAGCCAGTGTGGTATTAGTGGTTAAGAGTGTGGGGCTTAGACTCAGGCTCATCCATGGATCCAACTGCATGATGTTGGGCTCCAGTCCAGACTCTCAGCCCAACCTACCTCACAGGGTGGTTGTTGTGGGGATGAGATTGAGAGCAGGAGGGAAATGAGGTAAACTGCTTTGCAAAAAGGTGTATTGTACAAAAAAAGGTGGGACATAAATCTTTTTTTAATGTCCACCTGAACATCTTGAGATGTTGCCCTTGAGATAAGTGCCTTTGCTTCATCCATTTCAAAATCCACTCATTTTAGTTCCCAGGATTCCTCATCACCTGATGAGTCCATATCTACGTAACCTTGGCCTGCACGCCAAGAACAGCTGTCACTTCCAGTCTCAGCATCCTTATTCTCCACACATTTATCTGATCTGCTTGAAAAGCTATCCAAGATGGTAACCATCAGTGCATCTTCTGGGAGCAAATCGTATGTTTTCACCAGCGCAAGGGAGGGCCACCAATTCCATGCAGCCCTTCTTGTAAGACTGGTACAGGACCCTGGCAAGAGCTTGCTGGCAGCCCAGTGTACTGAAGGCGGGGAGAGAAGTGGGTGGCCAGAGAGGGAAAGGAAAAGCAATGATGCATCACTTTCTGCTCTGGGCACTGCCATCTTTGAAATAAACTCTCCCACAGAGTTTCTTTGGCCCTCAGGGTAAACGAGCACACCCTGCCCTGCACATAAGGTGCATTTGCCCTTCCCCTGTCATGTGCATTCTGGAAGGATTCCCTCCCTGAACATGGAGACAGAGTTGGCAGCTATGTATCAAGAAGCCTGTCCGCAGAAAGGGGATGGAGACAGACAGGGTGTCCGTGACGGGACACTTACGGATAATCAGCTGGGGTTTAGAAATAAGGATTATGTCTGTGAAGGATGAGCAATATAATTTACCTGGACTTTAAGCAGAAGCTTCAACACTCATCTGCAAGGTCAGTATATTATATGGAGTGAATTACTCAAACAGATTAAGAACTCATTTTGATGTCAAAAAGAAAACCCCTGAGTAGTTTATGCTGCTTCTAAGTATATTTCAGGAGATAAATGTACTTCTCTGAATCTATTTTTAGCATGAAATGTGTACATTTGAAAAATAGCTGCTGAGCAAACTCACATGAATCCTTGCTCATTATAGAGAGGGCTCTTGAATTCAAGGTAGAATGGACAAATGGTAGAACGGATCTGTGGAACAAAATATTGATATTATCTGTGTATGGTGCCAAAAATAATGTCTCTAAAAAGAAATCAGAATACAATAGTGACCCCGATAAATGAAAGAACTCCAGAGAAGAGCTGCTGCTGCTGCTGGTGGGGTGGCTGTGATTTCCTGGGTTAAGAGAGGAAAAACCCTACAAACTGAAGCACCATGTTCATTCAGAAAAGTGACAAGAATAACATTGCCACTGTCCACATATTCATATGGGAAATTCACATGTTAAAGACAGAAATGGTGCTTGTTTTTCAAAAAAGCTGAGGGTGGGTAGAAAAGGACATTTCATGTACTTGTGTCTCTCTGAGCTGAAGAATAGATAAGATCCTCCCATGGGACTATAGTAAGAAATACTGTATCCTGATCTGTGGTCCCTTGAAGTTCACAGAGAAAGCTGGATGCAAGATCAACGCAGGAATGCAAATCATGACAGAAATGAAGGAGGTGCTTGAATAGCTACAGGTGGCTTTGATTGGCTTGAGCTCTCTTCTGCTAGAACAATAGGAGGATGTTGTTTCAGCAAGTAGCTAGAACTCACTGAAGCCTTTAAGGTTAAGAAAAAATATAATGTGGTTGGTTCCATTGTTCCTGGTAGACCAGTGCAATCCCCTGCAGATGAATTAAATACTGCTACAGCAGCCCTAAAGGGGCTGGGAAGCACATCACTTGTGAATAAAGAAGGTTCATTGATGATCATGGCTAAATCTATTGATAGACATGCCCCCATCACTTTGCTGACTCTCCTCTTCAAGTCCTTTGTACCACTGACCATCAGCACATCTTGCGACCTCTATAGTTTAATTACCGTATTTTTCGCTCTATAAGATGCACCTGACCATAAGATGCACCTAGTTTTTAGAGGAGGAAAACAAGAAAAAAAATATTCTGAATCAAATGGGCACATAATCACAAGCACATTCCCCATCAGTTCCCCATGGGCTGCACATCTGACAGACTTACGGCACACACATATTCGCTCTATAAGACGCACAGACATTTCCCCTTACTTTTGAGGGGGCGGGGGAAGTGAGTCTTATAGAGCGAAAAATACGGTATCTCTTGAATAAAAAGGACCTTCCAGTATCTCCCTGAATCTGCAGCTGATCAGTTTTATTTTCAGCTATTAGGAGGAGACACGCCTCTGTCTTCCCTCTTCCCATTCCACTCATAATTTTGTCAACAACATCATGACCATCACCTGCAGCTGGGTCACTTTGCCACCCAAGGTGTACGTCCCCTGAAATCATGCCAGATCTCTCCATATGAATCAATCTCATCATTATATAGATTAACAACATGCTAAAAAGAGACCATTTTCATGGCAGCCCCCCTTTTGCAGAAAGTGCTGAACCCTACACATACCCCATCATTTCTGCTGTTTTCATATTGTTTTGTGTAAGTCTATAAAATTAAGTAAAAGCATATCCTGTAACCTTTGTTGCTCAATATGCATTCTTTCTTAAGTTGCTTTTCGCATCTTTCCCTAACACATAGCCAAGCAGCATTATGAAAGTGTCAACATAATTATGTTTTTCAATCAAATTCTGCCTCCAGCAGCCTTTTTAACATTCTGAAACTATGATTTATGATGTACCGAGTCAACCGCAGATGTAACCTTCAATCTAATGGGGTTTTCTTCCATTTTCAAAGCTGAATCCAAACTCAATTCATTCTTTGGCTGTGTTGTGATATTTAGCTCTTGGTGGAATAAGGTGTTGGAAGCTTTTTAATTTTTTTACAACACAAAAATCACACGTTGTATTCCACTCACCCGGCACAAGACAATTTTGCTTTGAAAAAAAATGCAAATCGTTGTTAAAGACATTTGCTAGGACTCACTGTTGGAGGACAATTTGTTTTGCTCTCAGCTAAATTCACTGACCAGCATCATTAATTCTTTGTAACCTCCCTTTTTAAAAACAACTTGGACTTTAAGAAAGTTGGAAGAATTAATTTGGCTGCCTTCAGTTGACTAGAAAGCAATTGTAGACTGTTTCCTGGAAAAAGAAACCCAATGCAGCATATATGGTCTCTTTTTTACCCTCACACCACAGCCTTGTGGGAAAGGTTTGGCAGAGAGACTGCAGCTGGCCTGAAATAATATACAGAGATTTATGCTTTGGGGCAAATTCGAACCCAAGAGTCACTAATCCTAGCCTAATATTCTAGTCAGTATTACACACTTCTAGCTAGAGATGGACATCTGAATTGCCCATGGGGCTCACTGTTTTTCTATAGCACTGGGATCATGCACCCTTCAGCCAGGTGGCCAGGACTGGCCCGGACAGGATTCCTCGATGGTCATGCTCCAGCCACTGATGATTTGCTGTTTCCCCAGATTTTGTGCAATTTGTCCTGCCTCCTAAGCCTCTCCTGAGACTGAATTGCTGGCAGTGAGAGCCTTCACCCAAACTGATCGTCAGTACCTTATGCTCCCATCACTCCTGCCTTTCACTCCACCTAGCACTAGAGTATGGCTCTTCTGAAATGGATTTAGTCACTGGACTGAAAGACGTTCCCCACCTTTACTTTGGTTCAAGGCCATTACCTAGCACAGCACCTTTCTGGAAGCAATTCCATGGGGTGCAAATGAGCTTGCTTGTGCACAGCCTTGATCCTGTGATCCATCCGATTTGCAGCCTTGGACATATTCTGACAAGGTTCTCAAGGCCGAGACCAGTGCAATGTTTAATCAAAACAGATTGATGGTTGAGTCTCCTCAATAACTTGTCCAGCATAAGCAGCCATAAGGAACTTCAGTTTTGGAACTGCAGGGGCCATGCATTGAACCTTTGCTTCCATATCATTGTCCTGCTCTACGCTTCCATCTGCGTTTGAAGCAACCCCTGGAGGACAAAGCAAGCATATGGCAGGGAGCCCATTTTTCCCCTAGTAAGGCAAATAGTGCCTTCAGAAAGCAATTTCAATAATGAAAAGTGGAACAGGAAAAATGAAAAAATATATCCTCATTTTCCCAGCACTGCTGCTCCAACCAAAATTGTGTCCCCAGTCCTGCTTTTAAGAGTTGCTTGTTTCCTCGTTTTCATTTCTGAGAATTCAGTTGCAAACCTTCCACACTGTGTCTGCTTCAGCCCTTTCTGAACTGATCAACCTATTCTTGACCTGAAGAATTTCAGCCTGCAGGGGTGAGGGGTTCATTGTCTAAACTTCTCGCTGTACAAAAATAGTTCCTGTATATGGAAAAGAAATGTAGGCTAGACTCTATTTCTCTTAAATTTGGTTTTCAGTGCAGGGGAAATGGTTTATGTATTTATTTATGATTTTGGAGTGGAGAAGCATTCAACACTGTGTGCCTTTGCCTTCATTGCAAAAGTAGTGTAGCTTTATTTCGCACTACAGAATCCTGTGTTGTGTGTGGTACCTGCACATGTGTCAGATGAGGACAGGAGAGAAATATATGCACGCATAATCAGTCAGGTCCTAACAAGATGCATGAATCCTGTAGTTGTGGTTGAGACTGCTATTTTACCTTGCTCTAGTGTTGACAAGCATGACCCCAATATGGATCAGGACCATGGCACTATGGGAACGAAGGAATGAAATTTCTCCCCAACTTGTTTTTCCCCTGCAATTACACCACACTCTTGCAGGAAGGTTTGAATTCAGTGGATCCTCTTTTTCTTTTTCCTAACTGTGTGTGTGTGTGTGTGTGTGAGAGAGAGAGAGAGGAGAGAGACAAAGTTCAAGGAAAAAAGAATGGGGGAGTTTTAATCCTTCTCCCTGGTCCTGATCTGCAGGTTAAGAGATTAACAAAACATATGAGATAAAGCATCCTCATCTACAGTCATGCCTTCAACACATGCAGTTTGGCCCTCAGCAAGAGACAAAGAGAGACAGTGCATATAACAAAGATAACTGGATATAGCCCTTAAACACAGAGCCTGCTGCTCACTATGAAATCTCAGGATGAGATTTGGCTTCTCAGTAAAGCCTTGAGCTACTGGGGCTAAAACAGGTGGAGAAGCAAAACAATGGAGATCAGCCTTAGGACCAAAGTAAGAGAAGACAGAATGGAGAAGGATTGGAAATGTTAAAAGAATAAGGTCACGGGAGAAGAAGGGGCAGAGTCCAGTGTGTGTGCGAGGAAGGAGGGGATGTACAGCTCCCATAAAAGCTACCAAAGATGTTTTCCCGGATCATATATATGCTACTGGGTTGGAGAGTGTGATCCAGTCTATTTTTGTTTTCTTTAGAGTGAATGATTGCTTGGAATGATATAGACATTTAAAATGGTGAGGTGGATCCATTCAAATTGGTTGATGATAAAGAATGTGCTTTTGTGTTTTCTCTTCCACTCCTCTCTCATGTTTAGAGCAATCCTTCTTCCTGAATGGATGGGGAGATGCATAGAGTTCTATAGGAAATGAAAGCATTGTCCCTTTGCCAGTCAACTTAATCAACCCAGGGCTGTCATCTATTTTGGAGAAACTCAGAAAGACATACAATGCACACATATATTTCTTTGGTGTATCACTTGCCTTCCTAGGAGCTGACATGCTGATAATAATCTGCCATCCAGAGAGCTTCAATGAGTGAACAATATAGAAATGTACTAAATAAAAGAAAGTAACTGGGCATATTTACTTAATCATAGATAAATAATGGCAGAGAAGAGCTCTTTGGGTCTGATCAAAGATCCATCTGACCCACTGTTCTACCTCTCTCAGTGTCCGACTAAATGCTTTGGGGATGCCCACAGGGAGGACATGAAAACAATAACCGCTGTCATTGCTTTCCATCCAGTAACTGGTTCTCAAAAGCAGAAGCATGCTGAATATCAAAGCTGTACCAAATTCACTCTTCCCCTTAGCTGCCACAATTTCACACAGTGTCGCTCATTGCCCGGCAAAACTATGTCAGTGTGGGAATTTTAGTTCTACATGTTTAATCAATTTTAATGAACAATTAATTGAATTGGATTCTCTAAATTATGGAGAATGTTCATGGGTGCAAGAGGGGTACCTGAACCAAAAATAAAATGTGACATCCTGAGGTCTTTCTTCCCTCTAAATCAGGAGGATGCGACCTCCAGCTCCAGGCCACACGGTCCTCTGGATTTCACCAGATGGCCACACCTGTTTCCCAAGGCCCCATGCCCTTCTTCCAGCCACTGCTCGTTGGGAGATTTCCCAGCCTTCGTGCAGTTTCCCATTCTGAATGGTTGGAATGCCACTCCTAAGCTTAAATACTTGTGGTGAGATTTTTAAGCTAAAATATGCTCGTATTTTTGGCCCTATTCCTTCAGCGTTTGGACCATCCCCCGAGAGATTCTCAGAAAAGGGATTTGGTCATCAGATTAAATAATGTCCTGCACTCACGAGTTTGGAACAGCCAGGCTGCCCACACAGAACGGCTGAGTAGCATCCCTTTCCTGCACAGAATATCCCACGGGGATAATGGCACTCCACCCCTTAAACCAACCTTGATTTCCACTCTGACTTTGGTGCAATGATGACAGTGGCATTAAGGTTAGAAAGCAAGCAGAAACAATCCCCTTTCCTTCTTTCAGGCCACTCTTGGGCATCTTATGCATCATCCCACAAGAAGGCAAACAAGGGTATGGATTGGCACAACATTTTAATGAGAGAGAGAGACGGATGCAAAAAAGTATTGGGAGAAGAAAGTGAGTTCTGTGTGTGTCTTTAGTTCCTTGTCTAGGTGTGAAGTTCAAGCCCCCTATTGCTTTCTTTTTGTATGTGTTTTAAATTTAAACTAGAGTTGGAATGGTAACGCTTCAAATACAGGATACCTGCAACTGCATTTGACAGAGCACTTTTGATGGTCACCCAAGGCTCTTTCCAAAGACAACTGGAAGACAAGAAATGAAGTTTGCTTAGGAGACCCGAGGTGGAGGTTAGGGATATATGAGAAATCCAAATCACGGTTTTATTAGGATTTACCCAGTGCACATAGGCAAACATGGACTCAGACACAATTTGCATTCCAGCTCCTCCATGTCCAGACTTGCAACATAACATGCATAACAGCATCCACAGCAATGACAAACATGCAAACATCTGGAAAATGTTCACAAATAACCTTTAATCAATTGCAGAATGTGTGCATTTGAAAAAGAATACGATGGACGCATGCATTTGGGGAAATGCATGGATATATTGTAGGGATAGATGTTTTACACAAAAAAATAAATTTGTGCTCTAATATAGACTTGATCTGGAATGGAATGTAAGATGCAGTTCAGAGAACCTTGGTGAGTTCACATTTTGCTGAGCAGCAGATCTCTGGTGCAAATGTTTTGAAAAGTGCATTCTCTGCCATGATCCCCCAGTTTCACAGCAACATGTGTTAATATCGCCTTGTAAACCCTCAGCTACATTTACTATGTTAGCTGATCATTTTCCAAATGAATCAACATTTGCTAAAAGGCTTAAAACTCTGCTTCTCACTGTTCTTTGCATTCCTTGCAATGATCATATATCATTTTATTTATTTATTTAAAACATTTTTATGCTACCCCCATCGCAACAAAGCCTCAGGGCAGCTCACAACAAAAACAAAATACATAAATATAACAATTATATAAGTAAAAATATTAAAACCCGGTGCATCTTGGCTTAAATGATTTAAAATCCTATAAATACAAATAAATTAACAATTAAAATGTGTTTTAAATAAAAAGGTCTTAGCCTGGTGCCAAAAAACAAATAACGACGGCACCTTTCTGGGGATCACATTTCACAGGCAGGGCACCACCGCAGAGAAGGCCCTCCTCCGGGTATTCACCCTCCTTATCTCCCTCATGGAGGGCTCCCGGAGAAGGGCATCTGTTGCCGATCTCAAGGGGTGGGAGGGCATATGTGGACGCAAGCATTCCTTAAGATACCCAGGTCCCAAGCTGTTGAGGGTTTTATAGGTCATAACCAACACCTTGAATTGGGCCCAGACTTCAATCAGGAGCCAGTGGACCCATAATGAAAGGATGGGTCATAATTGACAACATAAAAGTAGATTTAAAAAAAATGATAGGATTTAAGTATAAATCTGCATGATTATTCCAGTGCAGCAAGAGCACAGCAAATAATAAATGCTTCCACATTAAATGCAGATGGTATATATTTATGCCCTTGTGAAGAACAAATGCATTCTCTGCCTCCCATTTTGAAAATATATTATCTACTTATTTCTCATTATGTGACCCAGCTGTGGATCTGTGTGTTCTTAAACAAAGCACTATAGATCTAGTGTATTTGTTAGTTCATATCCTCTGCTAATGTAAAACTGCGTCAACAGAATGAACCTACACGGGGGAAGTAGGATCCATCAAAATCAATGGGACTGCCACCCATGAGTTTGGTCCATTGTACTTGAACTCCAATGAAAAAGAATATAAGAATTTCCTTGTTGAGTTAGAGGAAGGATACATCCAATTTGGATGCCTCTTGGCCATCCAGATCACCCCCAAGTAGCTTAGAAAAGCAAACTTTCTTTCCCTGTGCCTCTTTCCAGCAATGTTTAATCAAAGAGTATCTGCCTTCCAACATAGCTAATAGCCATTGATTGATATATCCCTCCATTAATGTGTCTAATCTTTTTTTAAAAAAAATCTTTTGAGCTATTGATCAGCAGTAGTAAACTCTGTAAGTTAATTATGTGCTTACCATTGAACTGAAATCCACACTGCATTCATTGGCAAGACAAGTCATGGGAAACCTAAAGCAGTTGCGAAGCTGACATGATCTCTGACATGATTACCAAGCCAGATGTGGCATATCCTCAGGCTTCACATCTGCATCTAAAGTGTGGCAACCCTCCTCACAATATTATGCAAATGGCTGAGGTAACCCTAAGACTGTTCTCAGTAGAGCAGCTTACACACTGGGTACACAAGTGCCGATCGACTACAGATTACATCACCCTTCCCCATGGGCTACGCTGGCTAGGTCTCATGGCAGTTCAACATGAGCTGGAAAGATACATATTCCACAGCCCTGAGTTTCATTGACAGTGCTGTAAGACAGACTCCGTTTGGTAAGAAGCCGTCTGTAGTCATTGATAGGACTTCTTGAAAGAGATGTTGAACCCACGGGAAGGAAAAAGACTCCAGCCTTCCAGGGTTTGTTTGTTTGTTTGTCTGTTTCATTTCTATGCAACTCCCTCTGGATGGTTTGCTATTCAAGGATAAGATGCATCGTTAAAACTATAGAAGTTTTAACACAATTTCCAATTGTGCTTTCGTATTCCGTTCTCTATAAATAATGTCAACTTAACTTGGGAGAGAAAGTCGGTTTGACAAGAAAGGCACACACATCCCCTAGTCATCCATTCAAGAAAGAACAGAAGCCACCAGAGGCCTTTTGCACGTAATGCGAGAGATCGGCTATGGAATCAACTTTATGTAATAGCCAGAAGGAGAATGTACACCGCAATGTTGGAAATCAAATTCAAAGCAACTTGAGACATCATAGCCTAAGGCTTGCTAAGGATTCACTTACAAAGGGAGTGTGTGATACATCAATCAATTTAATTTTGGGCCACTTACCAAGGGGCGTTCTTTGTGCATATGGAATTTTCTAAGATGCACACATGTACCCAACTGAATAGTACTGGAACCAATGTAATGTTTACATTACTAGAAGTGGGAGAGAGATTTCATTAATTCATATTGTGAATAAGTTTTCTTATAATTTGGGAATCACTCGTCCTCCCTGGCAGAAGACAGTTCTCTGTTCCATTGAGTGTCAGGGTCAGAAGCCTTAAGGTGCAATCCTCCTTTTTGCTTGAAGTGGTGTTTTAAACATGGAAATGCCCCTAGTCTGCTGGTGGAATCACACGGAAGGTAAATTCCCCGGAAAACTGTTGGCATCCTGCCAATCATTCCTTGTAGAAATGGCTCTGTGCCCTGCCCTGCCCTGCCTTGCAGATGGGTCAACATGTCAAGGTTCTTTCCTTGGCCAGCTCCTGCCTAGACTTTCATCTGCATGGGTGTCGATGACCATAAATTTCCACCCACGGTTCATCAGAACCATAGCTCCTGCCATGAAAACAACTCGATGGCTTCCAGAATTCATCATTGCCTTGGTTCTGAACATATGCAGAACTCCCAGCTCTTGTGCTTGATGGAGGAAAGATTCCGAGATGGGGGCTCAGACAAAAGCCAACCTTTGAGGGCATCACTCACAGGTTGGCCCATGTCACCTGATGATTCTGGGCCTGCTTAAGAGACCCAGAGGAAGAGCTGTGGCTCACTTCAGATCACCAGCTGCTCAGCTGAGGCAGATCAATATATCCTGTCTATCGCTAAATAAAACCCTGAAAAGGGGTGGAGCATACCTATCTTGCACTGAACTGTTCTGCAGCTCAAGAAAATCCATAATGAAGAGGGTGCTTTGAAGTTTCAAAGCAACTGTCACAAACATTTTAGCATTAACGGGAGCCTGCTACTTTTGCAGCAATTAAGTGTCCACCACATCTCAAGAACAGGGAGCATTTACAACTATTTTCTTACCGCAAGCACTTGAGTCAAGTAACATCACCATGGCAACGGGCCGAGATACTTAAAGGGTTTGAGAAAGCCACATTTCCGCTGACAATTCATCCAGAGCTGCCATGCACTTTTCTCTCTATTACTCAAGACAGTGTTTTACAGAAAGCATTCAAACTGTCCTGATTTCATAGCATCAAACTCGGCTTCTCTCATAACACACTTATTTTGAAAAGGAAGAACCACAAAATTCAGCAAACAAAAGTGGTTCTTTTCTTTTCATATCAAAAGTGATATTTTTGAACACTTCAAAGAAATTCGAGGTTTGTTTGCTAATCATAACAGGTATTCCCATTGTGATTTCATTCAGCTTAGGAATTATTTCCACAGTTGCCTGGGGAGCAATTTCACTTTGGGGGTATGGAAAGAAAAAACAATCTTCCTCAGCCTTTATGTGTATTTAAGGATATACCTTAGTGATTAAGGGTGGAATCCAACACATGTATAAAAGATGGAACCCTACAACTACCAGCATCTGTCCTGCCAAGTGATTCTAGCTGGACCTTGTGGGGATGCTTTTTTCTCTCTACATGCATCTGTTTGCACATTAAAAATACTGAGTGAGCCCGAAATACTAATTACAGTTATAATATTAATATTACAGTTGTGGAAGTTTTGTTTCTGTTTTTGTTTTTTGAGAGTGGGGGGATTCAGGCATTTCTTCAATTAGTTCCCTGTAATTTTTATAGAAAGCTCTAAGACACGCCGATGTTACTGTCTGAAAACTGCTCTATCCAGGGTTACCTAGTGTTTAATGGCACCATGTTTGTAGGCCTTAGTTAACACACCACATCAAAAGGGCCCAGAAAAATGTAATCAATGTATCCTGAAGAATTTTCTGAATTTTTTTTTCTCTCTCCTTCTTTCACTGATATAAATGAGTTTATTATTTTATTATTTTATTTTATTTAAACAACTTATATGCAGCCCCATTGCATGAGCCTTGGGGCGGCTTACAATTCTTAAAATCCCATATAAAATACAAAAAAAATCATCAAATAAATAAAATACAAAAAATAAAATAAAATAAAAGTTTATCACAGAGACGGTTGCTGAATTTTTACTATAAGCAACAAAGGGCTGAATTTAGATAGACAGACAGATGATAGATAGATAATTTTGGTGTCAGTATTGTACACATCCTTGTATGCAGCTGGATGTGTGGACTGAAGCTTTCTAAATCAAAACATAATGGGATGTACCCAGAGATACAATTTGTCTCCCCGTCCATAAAAACGGACCCAGTTATTTTCTTATTAAGGAACAAAGCTTTCATTTTACATCTCAGAGACATTAAGAAGAATCTGTATGACGGCCTCTTTTCATTATTTCTCTTGGGTTTTCCACCCAGTGGCTGATGCCAGCTGCTCTAATTAGTACAGCAAACAGCAAGCTTGAACATAAGTAAAAATATGGGGAGAGATAAGGCATCTTTGTGAATGGATGTGTTAGGAAACAGATTTCCCGGTGAGCCAAAATGAGCCCTATCATCAGGAACTCATGAGGAACAGCCTTGTGAAAAGGGTTCATCTCAAAATGAGCAAAGCAACACATCTGGCCTGGTGCAGATGCCGCAACAACAGTGTCTCAAACAGGGCTTTGACCTAACTCACCCCAAAGAGCACTCAGGGCTTTGGGAGTAGCTCAGACATGGTTATGTGCTTTTTGAAGTCTATAGGGTCTACTTATGCAGCTTTTGTTATGTAGACTGATATTTTAGGGGTCTTGTTCCATGGCCATTCTTCCTTTCTGAGCTGGGGGAGGCCACTTATGCCAACATGTGGGATAAGATCATGGCTTGTTCTGAAACTGGGATTGTTCACTCAATCACAGGAAGAGAGAAGTTACTGCTTTTGTCTGTGGTTTAAAGGCTCAGTTTCTTAAGTCAATACATGATTGGCCAAATGCTGTTGATGAACAACTGAAGTATGTCTAAAATTATCACTTTGCAACAGTATGA
>JAIXND010000674.1:20819228-21037915 GCA_023646645.1 Varanus salvator macromaculatus | reverse complement strand
AGAGTGGTATCATCTGCATATCTGAGGTTGTTGATATTTCTCCCAGCAATCTTGATTCCAACTGGTGATTCATCTAACCCTGCCTATTTAACTTATATGCAGAGCACATCATGAGAAAGGCAGGGCTAGATGAATCACCAGTTGGAATCAAGATTGCTGGGAGAAATATCAACAACCTCAGATATGCAGATGATACCACTCTCATGGCAGAAAGTGAAGAGGAACTGGAGCCTCTTGATGCGGGTGAAGGAGGAGAGTGCAAAAGTTGGCTTGAAACTCAACATTAAGAAAACTAAGATCATGGCATCCGGTCCTCTCACTTCCTGGCAAATAGATGGGGAAGAAATGGAGGTAGTGACAGATTTTATTTTCCTGGGCTCCAAGATCACCGCAGATGGGGACTGCATCCAAGAAATTAAAAGACGCTTGCTCCTGGGGAGGAAAGCTATGGCAAATCTAGATAGCATACTAAAAAGCAGAGACATCACCTTGCCAACAAAAGTGCGTATAGTCAAGGCTATGGTTTTCCCAGTTGCAATGTATGGCTGTGAAAGCTGGACCATAAGGAAGGCCGAGCACAAAAGGATTGAGGCCTTTGAGTTGTGGTGCTGGAGAAGACTCCTGCGAGTCCCTTGGACTGCAAGGTGATCAAACCGGTCAGTCCTAGAGGAGATCAACCCTGACTGCTCTTTAGAAGGCCAGATAGTGAAGATGAAACTCAAATACTTTGGCCACCTAATGAGAAGGAAGGACTCCCTGGAGAAGAGCCTAATGCTGGGAACAATAGATGGCAAAAGAAGAAGGGGACGGCAGAGGATGAGGTGGCTGGATGGAGTCACAGAGGCAGTTGGTGTGAGCTTGAGTGGACTCCGGGCGATGGTGGAGGACAGGAAGGCCTGGAGGAATGTTGTCCATGGGGTCGCGATGGGTTGGACGCGACTTCGCGACTAACAACAACAACAACAAGCTGAGAAGAGGAGAGAAGGTCGATGCTTCTTCTCTCCAGCTGAGAGAGGAAAAGGGAGTGAACCAGCACATGTGACTCTTTTACCTTTCCAGGTGAGGCAAAAGTGAAAAAAGGCCAATCGCACTTTGTCTGTGACATGCACATTTTTCCTCCCACTACAGCTAGTGGGCAGAACCGAGCTATGTGAACAATGTTAGATATGCCTAACATAATCACTATTCAAGTTCAGGGCACAGAATTCCCTGAAGGATCTCAATGGCCTCTGATGAGCGCAAGAAGCTGGGCCAGGCATCCCTGTGAACAGATCCTTTAGGGCTCTTCTTGTGTCTGCATGACTGGCAACAGCCTCTTTAAAATGTCACAGATTGCCAAGGATTGAACCAAGAACCTTCTGCATGCAAGGTGCATGTCCCACCGCTGAGCCATGAGAAGAAACCTCCAACCTCAGAGGCTTAAGGGCTGGCTGTCTTTATTTATTTATTTATTTGGAAATTTATAGGCCGCCCCTTGTCTTGATGTTTCCATGGAGTTAGCAAAGCACAAATGTCCCATCCAGGCATTTTGGTAATCTCCAACTGAACACCAGCTGGAGTGATAATTATACTGAAATAATATACCATATTCATCATTCATTATGAGAATTTAATTCACAGAGGTAAGTATGTGTCTTTGATAATAGTTTGGAGGACGTGGAGAAAACACCATTTGCCTGCATTCGAATTATCCCCTGTGCCACTTAAAGTGCCGAACATAGTCCAGCCTTGTTATACGTTAATTTCATCTGCTGTAAATAACACATTTTCTTGGCTATGGGTATTTTGCTTCCTTGGGCAGAGCATCTTCTTTTTTAATCTATTAACCACCATGAAATATTTTGAATCAGGAAATAAAAAAGGACACCTGGAAAATGAATGAATTGTTTTTCTCTTCCTTATTTCTAAGATGATGCCTTGTCAGCTGCTTTTCCATTTTTTTTTTCAGAGTTTGATAAAAAGAGCCACTGTTACGATTTTTTAAAAGGAATATTAATGATTGCCAAATGGTTGTGATATAAATTAGATATGGTTGCAAATAAGGTTAGCGTGAAGAAAAAGCCAGGTGATTCTGCATTGTTCAGCATCTCTAGATGACTGGGCCTTTGGTCTTCTCCTCTCTGGTATCCACTCCCTCCAAACAAGCTGTAATTTAATATTCCTGGTCATGGATGGGCTCTACAAGAAGAGTGTGAAGAAAAAGTCTCAGGTATTCAGATAAACCATATCTGATAACAGGTATGGGGAAGACCTCTGCCTGAAAACATGGACAAGCACAGACGGTCCAAGAAACTAGGATTAGATAAGGCGTATTTGCTCATTCTAATGACATGGAAGTCAATTCTACCCCGAGTGCAATTTTCATTTGCAGAATTGGTGCAGAGGGAAACCAGCAGTGAAGTTCTCCTCAAATATTGTGAGGTTTGAGCTTGGGGCTGATCCTCTGGAAGGGTGTGGACCGATTAAGATGGTCCACCCCCGAGTCTTATGGATCCAGATGGATTCCTGAGAGCTGGGATTTTCCAGTTGGTAAAGCTGGTGCTCCTGTTGATGTCCTGGTTGATTCGTGGGACAGGGAGATGACCAGGGCAATCAACACGATCGCTTCTCAGCATCCTCTCCCACCTAGCAGGGCCCACTCGGCACCATGGTGTGCATCTGAGTTGCGGGCTATGAAGCAGGTTGCGAGATGATTAGCACACAGGCGGAGGAAGTCTCGGGACGAATCTGACCGAATCTGAGCCTTTGTGGTGGTGGTGGGGGCGGTGAAGAGGCAAGTCTTCTCCACTTCCATTGTTTCCTCACAGTGCCATCCAACGGAGCTTTTCTGAGTGGCATGGGGCATAATACGCTCTGGCCAGAAAAAAGACGTGGGGACACCATTGGCAGCCTGCTGTGATGACTTTGCCCAGCATTTTAAGGAAAAAATAGCTCAGATTCACCACGATCTGGACTCCACAGTTGATATGATTCTAGAATGGGAAGTGTCCAGAGTGCCATCTGGTCCATCATTATTGGATAAGTTTCAGTTGTTGCAGCCTGAGGAAGTGGACAAGGTGCTTGGAAAGGTACACCAAATCACCTGTTTGCTTGACCCTTGTCCCTCTTGGCTACTTACAAGAGTCAGTCATGGGATTGGTCCCTGGGTCCAGGTGGTTATCAGTGCCTCACAGAGGAAGGGCTTGGTCCCTGCCCCTTTAAAGGAGACAGTGATCTGACCTGTCCTGAAGAAGGCTTCCCTGGACCCAGAGGTGGCCACCAAGTATAGACCAGTGGCCAACATTCCATTTCTGGGCAAGGTGCTGGAGCGGGTGGTGGTGGGACAATGTCAAGCACTTTTGGATGAAACGGATTATCTGGACCCATTTCAGTCCGGTTTCAGACCCAGTTATGGTACTGAATCTGTCTTGGTTGCCCTGTACAATGACCTGTGCAGGGAGAGGGACAGGGGGAGTGCGTCCCTGTTGGTTCTCCTGGACCTCTCGGCAGCTTTTAATAACACTGACCATGGTATCTTTCTGGATAAGCTCACCTGGCTAGGAGTTGGAGGGTCTGCATGGTGGTGGTTCCACTCCTACCTGGCCGGCCGATTCCAGAAGGTGGTGTTGGGGGACTATAGCTCTGCGCCATGAAACTGCTGGGAGAGGTATGGGCTGCAGAACCATCAGTACGCTGATGATACTCAGCTCTACCTCTCATTGACATCTACTCCAGGTGAGGCAGTGGTTGCATTGAACCAGTGCCTGGCCGAGGTAATGTGCTGGGTGAGGGTCAATAAACTGAGCCTTAATGCAGATAAGATGGAGGTCCTGTTGGTGGGTGGTTTGAGCTTTCAGGGTAAGTCACTTTGACCCTGTCCTGGACGGGGTAGCACTCCCTCTAAAGGACAGGGTCCACAGCTCAGAAGTGCCCTTTGATCCAGGGCTGTCACTGGAGACCCAGGTGGTGGAGGTGGCAAGGAGCACCTTCCTCCTGCTTCGGCTGGTCCATCAGCTGTGTCTTTACCTGGACAAGCACTGCCTAGCAATGGTGATACATGCTCTGGTAACTTCCTGATTGGATTACTGTAATGCACTCTATGTGGGGCTGCCCTTGAAAATGGTCTGGATACTTCAACTGGTACAAAATAGAGCTTCCAGGTTGCTGTCAGGGACAGGTTGTTATTCTCATATAATGCCAGTCCTCTACCAGCTCCACTGATTTTCAGTTGAAGTCTGAGTCCAGTTCAAGCTGCTGATATCAACCTATAAAGTCCTAAATGGCTTGGGACCAGGACACCTGAAGGAATGTCTCCTTCCTTATGTGCCCTCAAGCCCCTTAAGATCTGTGGAAAAGGCCCTGCTCTGGGAACCCTCCCTGAAGGAAGTGAAAAGGATATCTATTCAGAGTACAGCCTTCTCTGCGATGGTACCCAGACTGTGGAATGAGCTCCCCAGAGAGGTTCACCTGGCACCGAGTTTATATTCTTTTTGGTGCTAGGTGAAAACCTTTTTATTCAAACGCTATTTTAAGAACCACTGATTTTAGAAGGTAACAGTTGCTTTCTTTTATTTCTTTTATTTAATTTTATTTGTTTGTATTTTCACTATCCATTTATTCCTATTTATTGTTATTGCCTATGGATTGTTTTTATCTATGTTCTCAGTTTTAATGTTGTAAGCTGTCCTGAGGTGCTGTCACAAATAACTAACGAACTAACTAACTAACATCACCTGCATAATAATAAATATGGCAGCAAAGATTTCAGCCAGTTAACATGTGGCTGATGGAGAGAGCAGTGCCCACATCAAGTTATATTAGAATAAATATGCTAGTGGGTCTGCAGAGTTTCACTGATGCCTATTGGCATCCCAGCTCCTTCCTTCCTCTTTGCTGCCTCTTAAGTCTAGGCAATCAAACTGGATCATTTAGATGAGAAGCAGGGGACAAGGCATTGTGAGTATGGATCTTGCACTGGACTCTCAAACAGGTCAGAATTTGGAGGCTCATGAGCATCTGCTGTGTGGGTGATGGGACTTCGGCCTGAGCCCCTGATAATCCCCAACTCCATTGGGATCCATCTCTCTCCCCCATTCTCTCCCCCGTCCCCCTCTCTCCTAGCATCATGGTAATATGCAATAAAATCCACAGACTGAAGATTGACTCCCTCGAAGGGTCATGTTACATTAAGGTTGTTTTTAGCACTAGCTTTCTTTTCAAAGGACACATCGTTTGGAAGAAACTTTAAACAGTCTTTTTGTCCATCCTCCATCTACTCATGTTTTTCAAACTGATATGTTACATACTGCTCATCATTACATTGTCTACATTTTAGAAGTTCAGCTACTATTCCGAGGAATCATTTGGTTTGCTCTGTTTTAGTCTTTTATATGGCTTTAGACTACATCATCTCTTCTTATTGGAATTGCTTAGCTCTTGCTGCCAGTGATAAATATGGGATTCAACAGAACATTTCAGCAGTGTGATGTGGTGGTCAAGAGGCCGAACACCACCCTTGGTTGCATAGCCAGAAGTGTGGCTTCTAGATCAATAGAAGTATTACTACCACTCTATATGACTCTGGTGCACCCGCAACTGGAGTATTGTGCTCAGTTTTGGGCCCCTCATTACAGAAAGGATATAGCCAGGTTAGAGTCAGTGCAGCATAGGTCCACAAGGTTGGTGGCTGGTTTGCAGGGGATGCCGTATGAGGCGAGACTGAGGGAGCTAGGCCTCTTCAGCCTGGAGAAGAGGAGACTTAGAGGGGGTCTGTTGGCGACATACAGGTATGTGAGGGGGTGTCCCACGGAGCTGGGTAGAGACCTGTTCTCCCCTGCAGAGGAAAGCAGGATGCGCTCCAATGGAGCAAAGCTCAGGGAGCCAAGGTTCAATTTGGATGCCAGGAAGCACTTCCTGACAGTTACGACCCCGAGGGCGTGGAGTGGGCTTCCACGGGAGGTCGTTGAGGCCCCATCGGTGAGGGTGTTCAAAGATAGGCTGGACATGCACATGGTCAGTATAACAAGGGCCAAAATAAGCAAATAATTTGGAAAGGACTGCAAGCTGACACTGCAAATTCTTGAAGGTTAGGATGGCAATAAAGCCATCAGAGTTACACATTCCAGATGCCATGCTAAGAGTTCTCTTTTCCTTTCCATTTTCTTGCACTAAACCAATCATCTGAAGCAAATGGTGCTCAGCAATCTTGGCTTGCACAACATGATTTCCAGGGTCAGGGAGAGTTCCTGTGTACTCCTGGAATGAAATCATTCATGGGGGATTCAAATTACACATTTAAATTCAAATTTTAGTCCTGGAGAGCTGCAACTCTTGGAAAGATAAAAGAAGCTTTACCATTAGAATATTTTTATCCCCTTGTGCTGGAGGAGAGAATCCAATTTCTCTCCTGGAGTGGTTGAACCCTCCAGCACTGATGCTAATGCATCCATTTAAACTTCCACGGTGCTTTTTTGGGTCTTTCCAATTGACAAACGCAACCACAGCTCTCCGGGAAAAGATTCAACAACAATATGCAGTTTGGGCTTTTTTGCATTTGTAGGCAATGAATGGGAGACCTGGAAGATGTTGCAAAACAGGGGCAGGAGAACTCAGAAGTGGCTGAGCTCAGAACTATTGCAGATCTGTTTCCACTCATGACAAGCTGCCCACAAAGTACAATGCTCCATAAGGCAAGGAGAGCAAAAGGCAAGGAGAGCTTTTTGAGCTTCAGCATGACTCTAGCCATCCAGGTAGCCCATCGTTTTCCTCTTTGTCAGCCTCTAAAAGCATTGAGTCCTGCTCAGCAGAACAGGGCACCAGTCCTGGCTATCAAATCAGGGAAGGATGACTGCATAGTGCTTGAGATTGAGAGGATGAAATTTTATTTATTTTTATTTATTTATTTAGAAATTTATAGGCCGCCCCTTGCCACAAATGAAGTTCTGGAATCATTTATTCAAAAAATGTGTTCTGCATTTCTACCACGTTTGATGTACTTTTAATACACGAATTCTGATTTCTTTCCATCCTTTTTGAAAAATTCTATGGATTTTGGTATATTGGAAAAGGCTAACAAAAATCACATTGCTCTTCTCTGTCTAGATTAAATAGGCACAAGTATTCCCAGTATGTAAAGGGTTGTGTTGTACCTGCTTGTCCTGTCAAGAAGGAAGTTCTTTCCTGAAGAAAATGGGATGGATATTTGGCAACCCCAGTTCAGTGCCACAAAAATAGCTGAATTCAGAAATACTTAAATTTAGATTTGGTTTGGTTCGTTTCGGTTCGGCTCGGGTCGGCTGGGCTCAGTTTGATTTAAAGAGCTAAGCATGCAACTTATACCTGGATATACCAAGCTGACATTTCTGCTTTATCCTGCATTTAGTTAGTTAGATTGATTGATTGATTACATGTTGATCCTACCCAAGAGCTGACTTTCTGGATAGTTCACAAAATACAAAGAAGATACAAAACCATAAAGCACAAGATGATAACATGCAATATTAAACTGTAAAGGGTTGAAACAACAGCATAAAAGAACAAAGAAAATAACCAAAGAAAATCTTGCAGCAGTACAATGATTCAAAATGCAGCACTAAATTTAAAATAGAAACTGAAACTGAAAATGCCTGGGAAAATAAAACGGCACTCACTTCCTGTGGTGGGAACTCCTGAAGAACCACTGAAGATCATCTTAGGGTCTGGGCAGGTGTCTATCTTTTTCCAACTCAAATTCTTTCTAACATATTTATGAAAAACAACTCTGACTTTTCAAATTTCTCATCGGAGAAAAAACTAATGAACTACTTACCTTCCTAGCTGAAACAAAACATTTAATTGATTGATTGATTGATTGACTGGTCGATTACACTTTTAAACTGTCCAATAACCTAAGCTGTCTGGTCAGTAATGTTGAGTCTGGAATTTTACTGTTTGGGATTCCTGCCATGTTCTTCTCAAGAATTTCCTCCACCTGATCCTCAGTTCTTTCATCCATGGCTACTGACCATGCTCCATCCTGACCATGTGGCTTTCAGGGCTTTGCAGGAATCTAAGTCTAGAGCAGGTTCTGCATTGGACATCTAGTGCCAACATGAGAAGGACATCTAGTGCCTGCTTGAAGAGCACCACCTCCCAGAGAGGCCTGTTTCATGACTAAATCTTGAAAATAAGTCAATGCAGGAGGGGAACCCCTCCCTACATTGAAAGATACAGAATTTAAGATGACAAGAGTTGACATATGGAAACTCTGTTTGTCAATCAACAGTAGCTTATAGCATTCTTGAGAAAGGCAGTTGACCAACGAATACACAAATTCATATCTGGTTATGCATCTAATGATACATTCTTTGTGGCATGAACATGCTTTAAGATGTCAAACTGCTGCAAAATGTAATGCAGGCTTTGGTTTCACTACTGCAGAAGTAGATTGGTTAAAGATACCCAGCCTTGATGCCAATGAAGCAGCTCTTTATCTCACCAGCTGCTCTTCCTGCCTCTGTCTCACTTTGCTTTTTGGCACCAGGACTAGTTCGTTTGGCCTTCTGTGGCTAAGATTTTCCTTATCCTTCTTTGAAGTTCAAGCAAAGGAGTGTTGAATATAACACTTTCCAAGGACTGACTTTAGTGCTCTAACTAGGCTCATGGTTTCTTGCAAAAGACATTCAGACTTTTAAGAAATTATTTGTATTTCTTTCTTTTTTTTCTTTTGCCACTGACATTATAGTTTCTTTGCAGACAGAAACTTGTTTTCAGGAACAGTGTTGGCACTAGCAAAAACTTCACTCATACAGACCTTTCAATTACTTGGCAATGCCTATGACAGGTTGATCTCTTCATTTAAATGGCTTTCCCTCATCTCCCCTTGATCCCAGGGCATCATCACAGAGCTAAATATGATTAGCTAGAGGCATGGCATCTTCCCAATTACTACATGATCCCTGATTGGTTGAGCATGTCATCTGTGCAATCCATCAAAAGCAGCATAGGTAGGAGAAGGGAAATGGGAAGGCAAATAAAACAGAAATGGGGATTGGGGCACAGAAAGTGCTCCTTTTGCTGCAGCTGCTGAAGCACAGAATGTTTGGTTCCAGCAACAAAACAGACAAAGCTAATGTCTAGCACAATGTCCCTTTTCTTTTCTCCTCAATGGAACCAGGTGTTCATGTTGACAGGCTAAAGGCAGTCATAAAGAGAAGAGAAGCTATAAAGATTTTGGAGACCTTTTATGGTACAAAAGAAAAACTCTCAGTCTTTGTCTCTTGGCTGACTTATATTAATTCCTTCCTCTAGAGATAGGAATAAATCCTGTTGAACGCAGTTGATCTTATGGACACAGGAAAAAAGATTTCAGGGCCACTTTGGTGCAGTGGTGAAGAGCCTGGGACTGGGGCTCAGGCAGTGCGGGTTCGAGTCCCCGCTCAGCCATGGAGCCCACTGGATGGTTTTGGGCCAGTCACAGACTCTCTGCCCAGCCTACCTCACAGGGTTGTTGTTGTGGAGATAAGATTGAGAGCAGGAGGAGCAGAATAATGTAAACTGCCTTAAATTCAGTGTAAGAAAAAAGCAGGATATAAATCAAACGAACGAATGAATGAGATTGCACTGGAATAGTTCCTAGAACAGAAAAAGAGTATTTAACAGATTAGTTAAGTCCTCATCAGTAAAACAAGAGACGATGCACCAAAAAGTGACTGACCATTTTAAAAAACAGTAAGAGTCTAAAAAGACAGGCAATGAGAGTGCCGTCCAGAGTGATTGGAAGTGATTGGACAGCCTAGAAAAATCCTAAATAAATAATAAAGAGTACAAAAATTTTCCGTTGGTCTGGGTCACTTCATATTCCAAGTTATTTGTGGTGTTCACACCTGCTAAACACCGAAACAGCTAGTGCTCAAGCACTAGTTCAACATGCCCTCAATACAGGCCAGAAGTAATATGGAGTCATAAAATCATAGAATGGTAGAGTTAGAAGGGAACAAGGAAGTCATCCAGTCCAATCCCCTGCTAAGTGCAGGATTCCAGGCTGCACCATTCTTCTCAGGTGGCTGTCCAGTAGCATCTTGCATGCCCCCATGGAGAGAGACCCCACAACCACCTTGGGCCACTACATAAACCCCACCTTGGGCATTTTTATACTGAAAAACAGCTGCTGTAAGCAATAGATACAGATGTTTTAAACCCTTTTAAACCAAGACACAATAAATAAAATGCAGCTTTTAAAAACCTGTAATAACTACTGTGCTGATGATGCTCCTACGAAGCCAGGTAAGTGAGGAAGAAATTATTGGCCCTTCACCTAATAGCTAAGATCAACCCCTTGTAACAATGGAGCTTTTGTGTTTGGCTCATATTCAACCATTTTATTGTTCATGGATTTTATGGAATCATAGAACGGTAGAGCTGGAGGAGGCCAGGAGGCCATCAGGTCCAACCCCCTGCTCCATGCAGGACTCCAAGGTAAACCCTCCCTCTCAGGTGGCTGCCCAGCTGCAGACTGAATGCCTCTGGTGTGGGAGAGCCCACAACCACCTTGGGCAATTGGTTCCATTGCTCTAACAGTCAGGAAATCTTTCCTGGTATCTAACTGGAATCTGGTCTCCTGTAACTTGAGCCCATTATTCCGTGTGCTACACTCTGGGGTGATGGAGAAGAGATGCTGACCTTCTCTGTGACAACCTTTCAAGTACTTGAAGAGAGTTATCCTCTCTCCCCTCAGTCTTCTCTTCTTGAGGCTAAACATGTCCAGTTCTTCAAATTTCTCCTCACATAGCTCAGTCCCTGGATCATCCTTGCTGCCCTTCTCTGAACCCTTTCCTGCTTGTCTGCATCTTTAACTGTGGTGCACAGAACAGGACACAGGACTCCAGATGAGCCCTAACCTATGCTGAGTAAGTGGGAACTAGTACTTCACATGATTTGGAATTAATATTTCTGTTAATGTAGCCTAATAAAGCGTCTGCCATTTCGCAGCCACATCACATTGTTTATTCATATTCAACTTGTGATATACAACAATTTTCATTTGCTGAGAAAAAGACAAGCGAAGGTACACTGGTGTTCTGGGGGAGCAAGGGAAAGCTTGGTGATAAAGGAAAAGAACATTGCAGTAGAAACTTGGGAGAGGAAGCAGAGCCAGATATGCTACAGTATGATGGATAATAAAATACAGATGTGGGATGCAGATGCCACACAGATGAGCTTGAGCATCACAGCTGTGAAATAGGAATCTGGGAATCCTCACTATTGTCTGAAATGGAAAAGATCTGTACTTCTGGAGGCACTTGGCGTCTAGCCTATCTGACAGCGATTGATATCCATTCTAGTTCTCGGACTTCTTGGATCACGGGAAAGTTGGACCACACCTTGACTTTGTAAAGATATTCCATCTCTCTCTGGAATTTCATAGACAGCAGGTTTACAAGCCGGAAGATATATCAACCTCTCCAATTTAGGATATTAATGCTGCCTACAATGCTTCCTGTCAGTCATCACTCAAAAATATATTAGCTAATGAACAACAAGATGGCACAGCAAAACAACGAGAAGTACATGCCGGTTGCAAAATGAACACCTGCTGTACTTCTGCAAGCCATTGAATCTTTGGCATTACACAGAAAATGATTCTTTCAAGGCAATAGTAGAAAATTGTGGCCTGAAACTATGGATGACAAATAAATACCACAGAGGCCAAGGCTGGGGAAGTTACAGCAGCTCTGAAATTCAGCGTGAAAGACAGTGGAATGCATTGACACTGAAAAGCTGAGGGTGAACAGAACATAGCTATGTGAAGGGCTGTCAAGTGAAGGGCTGTCAAGTGATACCAGGTTTTTTTCCCTTGTATTTTTGCACACATGTATACATATATCCATGCATATATCCATGCATGGGTAGATAGAGGATGGGTGAATCATTAGTAGATAAGAGACGGATGGACAGACGAACGGACGGACGGACAGATGGATGGATAAGGGAAACTTTCTGTCGGAAATGCCGGAGTGCTTTTCCTAAAACAATGGAGAACCTCAAAGTTGCCCGATAGCAGGTTTTGGACAGCAGACAGCACGTGGGTCCCCTGGCCACAGTTCTTCCTCACTCTGGTGAGAAGTGTGGTATTTGTATTTAAAATAAGGAGATGAGTTCTGAAATGGCCAAAGAGCTTAGCATAAATTCAATTTGCTGGTAGATATAATTCCTGTGTATGTATATATGATGGGTTTCCTCTTTTCAGTTATGAGTAAATGACCCAGTCTTGACCCCCCCCCCCCCACCACCATCCCTGCCACATAAATGGCATTTTAGAAGATCCTGCCTCGAAAATGTGGAGGGGGAACGTTGACTGGTAGTCTTCATACATTTTTCCTTCTAGGATTTGTCTAACTTCGTCTAAATGCAATTAATGGCTACTTTTCCAGCCCCAGCCCTATGTACATACTGCACCTCATGAGGGATGTACAAGGATTTCTTGCAACTCACAAAACAGTTGTCTGATCATCATTATTGAATGTGCACTTGGATTTGAAAGTTGCACAAATTTGGAGGAAAAGGGTTTGACATTGCAAAGTTTGACTCAAAAATCTTTATGAGAAAAGGTCTCACAGCTTCGGAACATATATTACTGCACGGTTTCACTGTCCATCACAATGCACCCATGCACACAAATCAAACCACATTCTCACGCTTTTGCAGAAATTGGTGAGCATCAAGCTGATGTTTGGAGAATCCGGATAAATGCCAACATCGTCTGTTCTCACAAACATCTCTACACTATGCCGGCATTCTTGAGAGCAGACATTCTCCAATTGCGCTGGGGATCACAACCGGTAGCTAGGATCCAAGAAGTCTGTCTGGTGTAAAAATAGCATTTCCCCAAATTTAAAGACCAGTGCTTTATAGGACCGGGAATTGCTGGCTTAGAATTTAAGATAACCAATTGATTTGTCAGGATTATATTTTCCCTGCTTTGAAGTTTCAGTTAAATCCAAGCATATAAGTCTACTTGGGAAATTAAATATATATATATTTTTTAGACATAAAAAACCTAAGCGTGTTAATTCTGACTCCTGTAGCCAAACCACACATTGTATTGCAGTGATAAAGAAAAGCAGCTTTGCAAGAAATACAGTATGGCTGTTCAGCTGCATTTCAGGCCCTTTCGACTAAGATGGAATGCTTACCAGCATTCCCATTTTAATTAAGTCACTAATGTTATTTTAAAAGGAAGGGAGGAATACCCATTTCTTCAAGGAACTCGAGGCTTGTCTTGCCATACATTTCACTAATTAAGCTGCTCAGCCTCACAACTACATGGCTGCCCAAAACCTCTGCAAACTGATTTGTCCCCTTGAGATATCCAAAACTCCCACAGCAATGTTTTTCATGGAATGTTTCCAACCTCTTGTTTTTGTTTTGTGTGGTGCGGGTTCTAGACTTCACAAGGCCCTAAGAAATGCACTTTCAGCGAACTTCCTTCCTTGCATGAGTCCCTGCTGCTCACCACTATCACCAGCGTCCATGCCACAGAATGGGTATGATGGCACATGCAGCATTTGTGAAAACTTCCCACTGCTACCATGATTGCTAACACCCTTAGACATGCAGAAACACCAAGGGCAAGGGAGGGATCAGGGCCAGGAAGCTCCAGGGCTTGGCAGTGGGCCCCCTGCAGAAGCAAGAGCTTCAGCAAACCACCAGTGATGTCTCTTAAGCAAGAAACTCTTTTGCAGCTGCTGTCCTCGTTCCTTGTAGTGATGTGTATTACGTATCTGTAGAAGACAATGATTCTGCTAAGGTGTGATTTAACAGTCACCAAAAAGATTGGGTGTTGGGTGAGTGAAGGATGGTCTATTCCCATATGAATGTCCATGATTATTAAGGACCTGCTCAAATATCCTCAGCCTTGGGGTGAAGTTGTTGACTATGGGTGCAACACAGGAAAGGCATGCAGGGGTTTGGGTCCCTGGGACCTTCCGCAAGAGTCTCTAATTCAGTTCTGAGGTTTACCATATTAGCTAGAAGTTTCTGCATGCTCAGCTTTCTGGACAGACTTCTTAGCTCATAAATCCCAAATATAGCACATTCTTTGCCACTGTGGAATGAAGGAAGCGATCCAGTAGGAGTTGCAGGTTTAACTGATTGTGGGAAATGGTGCACCAGAAGGAAGTGCAGAAGACCTCACCTTGCCTTAAAGTATTTTATTCCTTCATGCCTCAGAAGATCTAGATTTTTTTTCCTTCCAACCATTAAAAAAAGCACGCATGAAATATGCTGTGAAACTGAAAATTCGGATTATAGCCAGCACCTTGTTTGTGCTTTTTTGCTTGAGAAACACATTAATGCTTGCTGCTCAAACAGTGCTAATCCCTCCATTAATTGAGGATTAATGATGCAAGCTGCAACAGGGTTGCTAATGGGAAGTTCTTAGCGATAAAAACAAAGCTCACCTCCTGGTCATTCAAACTCCAAAACTCCAAGAAAGCCATATTTTAATGATAGAGGAAACTGTCCAAAGAGAAGACTTTTCATTTTCCTCACTGAGAGGACATATGTACAACCAAGACTCAGTGGAGAAAGAACTCTGTGATCAAGGATGACATAAGGCCTTTCTGCCTTGATCTGTAAATTCAGAGCCACTCTTGAACCGCACGGTGGTGAATCAAGGCCTCTCTTTCTCTTTCAGGTAATGTTAAGGCAATCCTCTCTCTCTCTTTCCCTCTCTTTTTCAGATGAGGAGAAAGCAGGCATTATTTATGAAGTTGAAAGACAAATTTTTACACTCGTGTAACTATGTTATTCTACTATACCACAGTGCCACCTAGAGGTTCTGTTCTGCAAAGCCAGGAAAGTTTTGTAGAACCATAGTTTGAAGACGACAAATCCCATTATGCAGCATGACATAAGGTAAGACCTAGTAACACACACCATTTTATGATGTCACAACAATGCACTAATTTTGATGTGTAATCATAGAATTGGAGAGGGTCTGTTAGGCCGTGTGTTCCATTCCCTCTGTGCAGAAATCTGGGTTAAAGCATTCCTGACCAATGGTTATCCATTTACTGCATTAGAATCTCCAGTGACAAAGGCCGCTTCGCTTTCTTGGGCAGTTGGATTCCATTGTCTGGCTGCTGTCACCATTGGAAGTTTGTCCTAAATGTGTAACTCAAAGCTGATGTCCGTCCATAAATGTTGTGCAGGTTTGCAAGCTGATCTGACAGTACGGCCAGCTTGTAGCTGTTAGTCATTTAAGTGTGATTTGGAACTGTTATTGTAACATTATGTAGTTTTTGCGATTTTATTTTTATATTGTATTTATTTTGTTTATTTAAATATTTATATTTATTTATTTAAATATTTATATGCCGCCCCTTGCGTGTTTTGTATATTGTGCAATTTTTATTTATTATTATTAGTCACCCTACCAAAATTCAGCTGAGCTCATCTATTTAGTATGAAGCATTCCCTGAGATGCTCAGTACAGCCCACATCACAAATGGATTCAGAGAATGATTTAATGGACAATGAAACTAAGAAGCTTTCAAGTGGAGAAGATGAAGTCAGTGTTCTTTAAAGTGTGACTGCTTGTGTCATATGGAAAATTAAGTTAAGACATCAACCATGAATCCAAAGCAGCATTTTCTAACCGTATCAAAAGTGTGAGCAGAAAAAAAATGGATCAGAGGTTCTCAAGAATCCATGAACAGGACTATCTGGCTTGCCACTTGATAAGAGGTCCTGAGCCATGACAGCTTTTGGTCCTAAACATTCTTAAGGTGTGACTTTCATTTGAGGACACATTTAAGTAGTAATATTTCCCAAGCAGCTTTAGTTTACGGAGGATAGAGCAAGCTGGGTGGGGGCCTGGGCCAGCCAAGATGACTCACTTCACATTGAAACAGGCTCAAGATGAAACACAACCACTAGGTGCCGTGGAGGACACACAGTTCATCCAGCATAATAATGAAATATGGATGCAGAATATAAAGCGAGAGAGAGCTTCCAATCCTCTTCTTGGGGGTTACTTTGGTTCCCAGAATTGGCCAGGGGAAGCTTCACAGGCTTCCAGAGTTGCCTGGGTAAGCAATGTGCCAAATCTTCACTTCACAAAAGGACAAAAGTCAACACCTCTTCCCTTGATGTCTTAGAATCATAGAAGAGAAGAGTTGGAAGGAGCCATGAAAGCCATCAGGTCCAACCCCCTGCTGGTGCAGGACACCAGCTTACACCATCCCACTCAGATGGCTGTCCAGTTTTTTTTTTTTTTTTTGCATGTCTCCATTGTGGGAGAGCCCACCACCTCTCCAGGCAGTGGTTCCACTGTTGTATTGCTCTGACAGTGAAGAAGCTTTTCCTGATGTCCAGCCTGACTCTGGGTTGTTGCAACTTGAATTGATTATTCCATGTCCTGCATTCTGGCATCAGGAAGAAGAGATCTTGACCTTCCTCTTTGTGGCAGCCTTTGAGGGACTTATAAGAAGGATAAGGTACTTATGGAGGGATAAGTCATGAAGCTCTATTCTCCCTCTGTACCAGAAGCTGCCAGTATACACACTGGTCCTACCCATCTAGCCCCTTCCTGGGAGACAAGGGAGAGCTGAAGCTGCTTCAGTAAAGCAAATGGAGTTGGTTCTTCCCACCACAGCAGTTCTTATATAAAGAATAAACCCAGGAAAAGCAGCTTTAAGGCAATTATCTTTGAAGCGCTTCTTAACAAGCTAAAGGCCAGAAGGCCTTGGCATGACTCCAAAATACTATCCTGGTTTATGTACACTGGGAAAGTATACTACCTGTCAAACATTAATAACCTCTTCAGCATACGTCTTGTAGAGCCCATCCATTACCAGGTATATTAAATTACAGCTTGTTTGGAGAGAGTGGATAAGGAGTAGACAGGAGCCTCAGTCCTCCAGGGAAACTGAACACTGGGGAAGCATCCGGCCAAACAAGAGCAAGAACTTTTCATTCAGCACATCCCTAAATTATGGCTCTATGCTTCCACAGGGTGTGGGGAAGGTTATCAACTGAGGCAGCTTTAGAAGGGAATTAAACAAATGAATGGCAGATAAGACTCTGCATGGCCACTAAGCACAGAAGCTACTTGCTGTCTCTGAAAATCAGTTTGTAGGAACAACAGCAGATGAAGGCATTGGTGGTTCTTGATAAGCAATTGGTCAGCCACTGCAGGGATCAGAATGTCAGATGACCTGCGGTCGTATTGATGCTTTGACGTCCAAGTCTGTCCAGCACAGACAACGGAAAGGCATCAGGGAGCTGTCAGGAAAAACATCTGAAGGTCTTCATATGATGTTCTCACAATGAGCACACATTAAAACAACTCACAACAGAGTCATGCAAAGCTGCCATTGTAGATGCACCTCCCTGGAGCCCTGTAAGATTTGCTTCCCAGAAGGGATTTGCAGGCCAACACTGGCATTTAACAAAAATATTTGAGGAAGGGGGCACTGGAGGTGAGTGTGTGAGGTACTGCTCTTCTCACCCACTCTCCACAGCCTAGATTTAGAGCACCTCCCATCTTGACACACCACTCTTGGCATGGCCCAGGGAGATGATATGGGTTTGCAGCAGCTCTGGTTACCCCATGCAAGTGGCCAAAGGAGAAATGGCAGTTAAATGTCTCCATTATGCTACTGTTTTGTTAATGGAGCACAAGAAAAATCACAGCCATTTTGCTAGGGTAGGGGGAAGCTGTTAAAGGGGGTAATGCTCTCTTCTCTTCTCCTGAAGCATCTAATAAGGTTTTCTCTTGAATAATATGGCAAACCCAACACAGCTATTAGAGGTAATAGAAGTCTGTGACTAGGAATCTGTCTAAAGTATCATTTTGCCTGATGAATTGTGCAACGTTGTAACAGAGTGAATATCCTGCCAGAGTTCTTTGCAATTATACTTTAAAAGAATTCTTGAGATCAGACCGCAACGCGTTCCCTGTAATGCAAAAGAAGAACTACAATTGATCACATCTCTTATGAGCCCGATACCTGCATTTCTGCCAGCGAGAATGAAGACACATAGGCACAGTCATATACATGGATACGTTATTGAGGTATTGTTTCTTTAAACATTAATTCTAATCCATTTTGGCAGCTCCAGTTGAGATAGCCATCTCTGTGCAGGGAAACAGTGGTTTAATATTACACGTGCCTTGATGTGCATTCTATTACTAAAAGCCATTGTAGATTTCTTTATGAGAGGTATCTGGAATTACTTCAGCAGCCTGCCAGCTGAAGCGGGCAGCAAAAGGGCGATCCACCAGAAGAATACCACTCTCAACAGCAACAGGGCTGAATATGGGATTCCCAGACCATGTGGCTTGGTTGGGTTTGTATCTCAGCAGATAGAAGGGAGCAGCAAGTTTTTGCAGAGCAAACCCTCAACACAGTAGAAGCAGAGTTTGGGCATGAGATTCAGACATATTTTGCATGCAGTGCAAGGTCAGAGCAGGACAGACAAGGCCAGGGAGAAGCACGGAGCCAGCTGTCTGTCACAGCCCCTTGTTTGAAGAGATGGCCAGCCTTGCAGTCAAAGGTACCTACTCCTTGATGGACTAGTTTGAAGTCCAAGTACCCTGAAGAAAGTCAAGCTTTCTGCCTTCTCTTGAGATGGACTGGATTTCTATTTCAAGGTGCTATTGTTTCTAGATTTGCACCTCCACATATACATTTGCAAATGGTATATGCATCAGGGTTCTTTTGGGTTCTCTTTTTTGACAAAGTAATTCCATTTTTCTGGACATGTGAAAATGACCACACTAGAGAGGAGGAACAACTAGCAATAAAACTGGAAGTGTGAGGGCTCAGAAAACACCCAGAAGGAACCTGTCAGTGGCCAAAGGAATGGTTCGGAAATGACCTGGAAGATGTTTGAGCCTGATCAAGTAAGAGGCATTAAGGGACTAAGAGGACAGGAAGGTCTTTGTGGGAAACAAATTGATAAGAAGCAGCAAAATGTATCCATAAGTTCCTGGATCCAGGCCTGGCAAAAGACATATAATGCCAAAAACTCAGTGCAAAGGGGCATGCAATTTGCACACACTTTTCTGCCTTTTACACTAATATGCAATTCACCATACTGGAAAAATCTGTTTAGCTGCTGCCTTTGGTGTAGGAGGCAAGCCCTATGACCAGACAGTCTTTCAAGTGCAGGTCACTTCCAAACAGAGGATGTTCCACTGCTAAGTAGGACACTAGCCACAGGGTCAGATGGGCCCATTGCTGCCAGCTTCCAAATATTCAGAAAGCAGAGGTGGAGTTTCCTTGAGACATGACACTGCTTTGACAGTTATTAAAAATATTTTAAAGATTTGCCACAAATGTGCATCTGCAACCCAACCACGTCCCAAATGTGGTGAAAAGCAGCAGAATTATGTTCTGCTCCCTCCATCAAAAATCCTGTAGATGTTTCATCTGGGCCAATTCAGAGCATGAGGCAAAATTTGGTGGTACCCATGACATCCAAAAGGAGATATGCAGGTATGCATGGGCACATGCTCCTTCCAAAAAGCTGCAACCCCTTGCAATTAGTCCAGAGTCAAGCAAGTCTGAACTGGGCACTGAAGTCATGATCACAGAACCTGATTCCCTCTGTTTGCCAATTTTCTCTCTGCAGTCAAGACAAAACCTGCTTAATTGTGAGGAACTAGCTTGGTGGTAGGGGTCTCATCCTTTGCAGATGGTGGGCGGGGAAGCAGTCCTGCCAGGCTGACTCTAGAAGCTGCAATGCAGCTCCTAAATATGTTAAGAAAGGCCACCCCTGCAGAGCCCAGGGATGCCTGGTTTTATTTGTGTTTTGGGTGTTGCATTCAGGCTGGGAAAGGGTAAGGACTGGCAGGAGAAGAGATTAAAAATACGGCACCTGGGTTTGTAGGCATTCATTGCCCCCTTGAGGGTTTTCCAGTATTTGCAGCAATGCTCACAAACTCCAAATTGTTTGTGAAAGGGAGGAGATGGGCTTTTGCCCACCATTACATGGAACTCCAGGCTATTCCAAAATGGACCTCTCTGCCCGGCACTGTAATTAGAGCAAAGGACTGCTGGAGGAACTGGGGTCCAACACCCCACTGAAGCTCATCCACCTGGCAGCTTGCATTTCTGAAAGCAGCAAAGCCTGGGGTGCCTTTGTTGGAACTGGGAGGCATGGTAGACAAACCTCTTGGAGGCCTCTTCCTTTGCTGCCTGCAGCAGCTGACAGACCACGGAAGCAATTTCAGGCAACCTATGAAAAGAAATGCAACCCCCGACCCTTCAAAAATAGGGTAATTAGAGCACCCGTGATGTCCAAGTACTCCGTTTCTTGGCTGAAAGACAGCTGTATCCACTAGAATTGGCAATATGCGTTAGGGTGACTGAAAAATGATAAGGTGGCCCTGCACGTCTGGGTCACAAGGTGTTCATTTCTGTACCAGAATGAAGCCTGCTGGATGGGGATGTCACTCTCTAACTTATGTCACTGCTTTGTGAGTCCAAGAACACCTCCTTGAGCTTTGCAGAGGAGCCACAGCAGAGATATTTTATACATAATGTAGCCAAGTCCACCCACTTTCCGTTTAGGCTGTTCATAATGTGGTGGTTTTCCCAGCTGCCATGTATGGCTGTGAAAGCTGGACCTTAAGGAAGGCTGAGCTCTGAGGAATTGAGGCCTTTGAGTTGTGGTGCTGGAGGAGACTCCTGCGAGTCCCTTGGACAGCGAGGTGATCAAACCAGTCAGTCCTGGAGGAGATCAACCCTGACTGCTCTTTAGAAGGCCAGATCCTGAAGATGAAACTCAAATACTTTGGCCACCTAATGAGAAGGAAGGACTCCCTAGAGAAGAGTCTAATGCTGGGAACAATAGATGGCAAAAGAAGAATGGGACGGCAGAGGATGAGGTGGCTGGATGGAGTCACTGAAGCAGTCGGTGTGAGCTTAGGTGGACTCCAGGGGATGGTGGAGGACAGGATGGTGGAGGAATATTGTTGCAATGGGTCAGATGCGACTTCGCAACTAACAACCACAACAATGTGGTGGCGATTTACCAAAGTCCTGGGATTAAGAACCAAACAATGCACTGGATAATGCTGGATGATTTTGCTTTGATTGGTTTTGATAAGAACTTACCTGCATTTGCAAAGTTCTCCATATGCAAGACAAAAAAGTCTTGTTGAGATTTTAAAATGTGACTGAAGGAGAAAGCAAAACTGGCAGATTCATCCATCCAGACACAAATTTTTGCGAGCTTAGCTCTTCAACATCTACAATATGTGTTCAACCATGTTAGTGCTTAGGTTCCCCTGAGCCAGGGCGACATAGTTGTTAAGAGTGTGGGACTGGGCATCAGGAGACCTGGGTCCCAGTTCTCACTCAGTCATGGAGCTCACCAGGTGACTTTTGGATGACTTGCTGACCCTCAGCCCAACCTACCTCAGGAGGCTGACTCTGAGGATACAATGGAGAAGAAGAGGACTGTGTTGGACACCTTGGGTTCCTCACAAAAGGGGAAAAGGCAAGATGTTGATGACAGAATGAGTGTTTCTTCAACCTTATCTGAGTGGGATGGTATAACATGATGTCCTGCACCAGCAGGGGGTTGGAGCCAGTGGCCTTCATGGCCCCTTCCAACTCTGCTATCCTAGGATTCTATGATTCTGTGAACCTTAATATGGCAGACAAGCACATTAGGTCCCTAGAAATAGCTGCACCTACTGAATCTCTTTCAACCTGAGTGCCGAATTCAATTGCAGAGTAGCTTCCCTCATTTCTGGTCATGCTGGAAGCAGTGACTGCAAACAAGAACCACTTATATAGGTACCATAAAGCCAGTGACCACCTAGTTATTCTGACCTTCCCTTCATAACAGACACAGATGCAACAGTCTCCCAACAGTTACAAAACTTCACAGCAAAAATTCCCCTGGAGGCCTGCCAAGAGATATAAAATCCCACCAAATGAGTTTCCATCAACATTGCTGAATTGGTTCTCTCGTAATTACTTTGGGGCTTGCTAAAAGAAAAAAAATCTATTTACAGATCTAGACATAATCTGAAGTTTCGAGTATGCTTCTGAGCTAAGTAAATCTGTGTTTAGGCATTGTGACACCAACAATTAATTACATGAACTAATGGAACCAATTTCTTTACTTTCCTGAATACTAAAAAAGATTTGCAATATAAATGCTTTTAAAAAGGGACTGATAGCACAAACATGACCACAATGCAACTACTTTATCAGTGTAGGAATAATTATCCCAAATCACAAGTGTTTGGGTAATTTATTGCCCTTACTGGAAACAGAGCTGTGAATTAAAATAAATGTGCACAGGGATAGAGAGAAAAACAGAGGCTGATGTGAAAGTGGAGATGTGGCGTGAATATGCACAGGTATATGTGAAACTAAAAATTAGGGAGACTTACCAAGGTGAATGTGGAATTGTGGCAAAAAGAGAATGGGGGAAAGGCTGTGTGGGGTCAGACAATCAGACAGGTGGAAGGAAGGGAAGTCTAGTGCTATTGTCAGGAATAAACGGTCAATCCTTTGAAAATCAAATGAATAAATGCACCCCTTTGTTTTATGTTGCATTTGTTTATATTTATATGGAAGACAGCAATAAATGTAAAAAAGATGAGAATACATTTGTTTTTTGTTTTGTATCTTTGTTTTATTGCACCTGACTTTGGCTGATGTGGTGTCCTGCTGGAATATAATAGATTCTGTGCATTTCATGCCACTTGTATCAACAGAAACTAAAATGAGAACCAACAAGATTGAAGCTACTGGCTGCAGAATTGCAGGTGGTCCTCCAGTGAAATCAGTGGGAAAATGAAAACAAATGCAATTAAAACAGAAGTAGAATGAAAGGAATGCAATAGAAGCAGATGGAAGATGGAGTAGGTGTGATTTTAAAACTCATTATTGTTTCCACGGCCAACTCTTCTTGGGAGCAGTATTGCAGGTGTCTTTTGTAGGGATGGGTGAGACATTGGTTCAATTCACATTTTAATACAAGCTTACCAAATTGTGCATTTTTGCATTACTATGCAGACCCTGCCTCAGTGGTTTTTCAACATATGCACTTCTCCAAACTTTGCAGTAGACTTCCCCTACCCAACTATGCATACAAAGTGTGTACTGGGGAGAAATGTATTCAGAATTGCATACATTCATGAAAAAGGACTTCCAAAAATGCTTTATAGTAGGAAAACTGTTTGCAAAATAAAAATGCATTTTAAGCAACATTGCACTCAAAAGTGCATGCCTTCAGAGAAGCACAAACATCCTAATAAATTTTAATGCAAACAGCTTGTGTCTGTCTCCAGAGGCTCAAATGTGGGGACAAACCAGACGCGGATAAATGAGAAAATGAAACCCAGTTCAGCCGATTTGTCCATCAGCTGCAGTGTAGTCCCCTTCCTCCCAGTCTCTTTCTCCCTTAGCGCTCCCTTTTGACATACCCGTCATAATGATAGTCATTTCGCTTGAGATATATAACAAATGAAATCAAGCCATGCATTTCTTTCCGTGAGCAAAACTCTTCACTGCCTACCTGGCATCTCCCTGCTGAGACGCTCTTCAGTGCAGTAATCTGTTGGGCAGAAAAGGCACGGACATGTACAGCCTATGAAATGATTCTTTCCACCCTCTCCTGCCCCAGCCCCTGTGCGGATGATATATTGCACCTCAGCGCCTAAGCTTGTTCTGAGCTCCAACTGTGCCTATTTGTATTGAAAGATCACTGTATTCTGAGCTCAATGTGGGGCTTTTGGTTTTGACCTTCCAAATAACGTACTCACGCTTAACAGGTGGGCCAACGTGAGGGATTGTGAGCCTGAGCTCAGCAGAGTCCCTGCCGGCTTAAGCTAATGAGCTTGCACTGTTTATCTCTATGGGGGGGCAGTCACCTGAGAGCAGGGGGAGGCACCTCCAGCAAAGAGGGCTCTCCCCACAAATAATTAATCACTCTTCAATTACTTGGTGGGGTGCAACTGTTTCTCTCTGAATTGCTGCTTGCCACCCTCCTCCGCAGCCAGATGGGAGAGGCACCAGTCTGCATAAGCACAAGCAAATGGCAAACTTTCCTCGCAGCTCTGCAACTCTTGTTCAGTCTCAATGCCACTTTCGCTCTGCTGCTCCGGATCTGGAGAGGCGTCTTCTGCTGACTTACATTTCCTGAAAGGGGGTTGCACTTTTGCTGGGCATTGAACAATAGCATGCCTATGAGAACAAAGAAGCGCCCATGTGGCTACTTTAAGCCAGACCATCAAGCCCGGGAGCTCGTGTTGTGAATATAGATGCAGGGTCCTACCCAGCTCCCTTCTTCCAAGCATGGTGGGGAGCAGCAGGGCTTCTGCAAAGACAGTTCCATGCTTTGACACACTGCACAGATGGCATTTTTAAAGGGAAGAAAAGGGGGTACCCTCAGCCGCTTTATAGATGATACGCTTGTGTAGAACACCCACCCACACAGACAAGCTCCTTGAATTTCGAACTCCTCGGTGGGTGATGTGCTGGAAAGGTGGAAGGCAAAGCTCTAATCAATAGCTCAGCGGCATCGTGCATGGTTGGCATGTTACATTCAGTGCCTGGAATGTCTGAGAAGAATAGGTTAAACTTTGTTTCAGTTCTGCATTGATTAAAAGTTACCAGCATTTTCATAATTCTTCATATTCAGGAGAGACGAGACCCAGGGCTTTCAGTGCTGAGATTTTAGCACTCCGGGCTTGTGTGTTCACCTGTGTTAGTGCTGGCTTGTTAAATGCAGAGTGGGAATGCGACTTCTCATGCGCTAGCGAACACTGAGAGAGGAGGCACAAACCATGCTTCTGTTATACAAGGTCTCAAAAGAAGGAGGGGGGTGCTCTGGTCCTCAGGGGAAATGCCCAGTCTGCCCTTCCTTCAGAAGAAGATCCATTTTTTCCTCCTGGATCAATAGGCAAATGCTGGAAATGAAAAGGAAGAACCAGTTGGGCTGGGTTGTGAGAAACACTTTGGGGGGACTGGAGCATAAACTAGAAGGTAAGCACAGAGAACAAAGCAAGAGCCAGGACCAAAACCGGCTCCAGAAATACAAGACAGTCTTGTTACTCAAGAAATCAGTTTGTTACTCCAGCAATCAGTGATTACAAAATGAAGTCCTCCTCGTCCTCTTCCTAGGAGCAGCCGATGGCCAGCTTGAGTGGGTGAAAGCAGGCTGCATCTGGAAGGTTCTTTCCGAACTGGCTGCAGTTGCATGGCTCACCAAACCAGCAGCGGTCAACCCTTTCTGGCAGAGTACATCCTCCTTCACCCTTTCTGTGAGTCTCAGGAAGCAAACACTAAGATGTCTTTTGTCATGGTTAGTAAACAAGCTACTGAAAATCTGCAAGGACTCTGGGCACCCCTGGAGAAGCAGTTCCTTTCCCCCACTCCTGAGGCATAAATGCAGGGGCATCAGACTCTCCAGTGAGTGTATTTTACAGTTGCAAAGTGGACTCCCTACCTAAAATGCTTTGCCTGAAAAAGCAAGGAATTCAAGCTGAAGAGAACTCGTGAAGAGCTCCATACAGCCTCCCTACAGTTCACCCCTTTTCATGTACAACAACGGCCCAGGGGAAATCTACTTTAGTTCACCCTCTCCTGCCGTTTTTGAAGAAATTCGCTCATTTCGAGATTCCAGCTGCTTAAAGGAGTCTTGTGCTTTCCAAGGCCAGGACAAATGGCAGACTAAATATGACTCCTGGGTCCAAAAGTCAAACAAATAATTTATTGCCCATTTTTATTTTTCCTTGTACATTAAATGAATCAAGCCATATAGTCAGACATTAAATGATTCACCAATACAGAGATGTCTCAGCATCAGACCTGACAACAGCTGCACATTCCCTGAGATCAAACAGAGAGTGGAAGTATGTTCTACTTCTAGAGGAGCTGCAGAGAAACAAGATAATGGAGATCTATGTGTGCCCAAGCTGCATCTGAGTCCTCCTTGGGTGAGGCAGAGCCTGAGATCCAGAAGCAATGAGGAGATGCCACCAAGGGCATACAAGTCACCCTGTTTGGACACTTCTATCTATACCTGTTGACCTGAAGACACACCTCTCCAGAATCTCATTCTGAGAATGACTTCCATGTGCTAGATGGGACAGGAGTGTATTGTCATCTACCTGCTGGGAGGAGTTACATCCATTGAATTGGGTGCTGCAGATGAGTAAGAATTTTGTTTCAGTTTCTGTATTTTTCCCCAAACCTCTTATTGAAATCTGCACATTTCTTCAAACAGGAGAGAATGATGTTTATTTTTAGGAATATTTAAATGCAGGGGAAATGAAATTGACCCATTTATCCCTCTGGAGCACCTCCAAATACTGTTCTCCTGGCTGAAATTTGGTGAAGGAAGATATTTCAGCTCAGCCATGCTCTTATTGCAAAATCAAGTGCAAATTGCCAGAGGGAAGGAAATCCATTAAACTTAGATTCATTACATTATACAGAGCATATAATGTAGTGGAGACAGTGAAACCTATCACCCTCATAATATGGAAGAGCAGGTTTTTACATTTAGGGAAAATGGCATGGAATTGTTGACATTTTGCTACCCTTTATATCTTTAGTTAAGCTAATGATTTCCTAAGCTTACAGGGATTCTCCAAATTCTCAGATCATTTTGGTTAAGCTGGTTCTCCTCATTACCTGCACTTCAAAGAACATGAAACATTCCTTGCATTGCATTCTGAACAAATGGATGGTAATAAGTGACTGCTAATGTTGGTTTCTCTCCAAACATACATCTATTTTTATGAAGAAGGTAAAATCCTTATTGAACTAGGAAATGGCTAGAATCTCTAATTCCCTTTATGGCACCTTCCCTAATCACTCCAGTCCTGGGGAGCCTGTGGAACATCAATTTATTCATTGCTGCAATACGATGGAAGCAAAAGATACCGCCTGCCATCCAGTCCATACAGTAGAACTTGCAAAGTTCACACACAGTGCACAGCATGAGTGTTCCAAGGGAACTGGGACAGGTTATCACAACAGAGACCCATGTGTCCAATGGCCCCAGCATCTTGGTCCCTAGCAAATTGCCATCCTTATCTCAACCTGCTCTTCTTGCCTTTCACATATGACCCTGAACGGTACAACACCAGCTCCTCCAGGTTTCAGCCACCCTTCCGATGAGGCAAAACTGGAGCAAGTGACTTGGCTCCTTCTTGTCTAAGTGTTGAGGCTAATGTGGAACATGTGGAGCTGTCTTTTCGCATCTGCTCTTGAAGCAGCATGGACCATGCCTGGGAGAGCTAACGTTCCCATGGCATGGCAGGTATGGGAAGGTGAACCTTCAGGCCCCATCTAGATCAGAAGCATCGAGCACCTTGACTCACGGGTCCTGTCACACCCAAAGTCCCTACAGCTGTTAGAAGAAGTGGCCAGCTGGAAACTCCCCCTAGTCTGTGGAAAGAGGGACTGGATGTTCTGGCCCTGCTAGCCTTACAGCACTTTTTTCTAAACTCCTGGTACAGGGGAGCAGAACCTCAGCCTTGGTGTCCCAGTAAAGACCTTCAGGGCTTCCCAAATCAGCACATTCTCTTCCCCAGGTTTAGCCGTTGCCCCTGCCACCCATGGTTTGGTGGTTTCCTGCCTCCTGCACCCCTTTTGCCTTCAGTCCAGCCCACCAGTGAAATTCAGGGTATAAGGAGCTGGCATCCTCAGCAGGACCACTGGGGAAATGGGTAATGGAGGCAGAAGGAGAACCAAGGCCAGCCTAAGCAGGCAAGTGCCAGACACTTGGCAAAGCACTGGAGAGCCAGAGGCAATGGCATAGCACAGCCAGAGATGAATGCAAAATCAGGATCAGGCAACAGTCAAGATGCAAGTGAAGAGGCCGAATCATTGCAAGAAATGTTGCTGTAGCAAAGCTGAGCAGGGCTGGGAAGCCATTGTGGTCTGGAAAAGGAAAATACAACTGTAATATTAAAAGCATCTAAAATCCTTAGTTTCTAACATAATGGCTAAGTAAAAAGCTTTTTACTTGGTGGCAAAAAGAGTATAAAGTCGGTGCCAGGCGGACTTCTCTGGGGAGCGCATTCCAAAATCTGGGTGCCCCCACACAGAAGGCTGTTCTTGTGTGCACATGCTCAGAAGAGTCTTACACATGCACAAGGGGAGGAAACTTCTCATGAGAACCAGAGCATCAATGTAGATGCATTTTTGGTTTCAGCAGAACAACCTTCACTCCCCACTCTCACAGATGGTGAGAATAAGAGAGAGTCAGATAGTGAGATGCTGAAAGAAGTCAAAACAGAGGTGCAGGAACAGGGCTGTTGGGGATAAACAAGGGAATGAGCTCTCCATCTTCTGATATAGAGTGTGAGAACCAAACTGATAAGGAGCAAGTGGGATTTGAGGATGCTCATTCTCGCAGGCACACACACAGACTGGGGCAGCTGGAATCCCGCCTGACTGAACTATGGCAAGAGGGAGTGCACAGTGCCCCGTCCCTGAGGGTGCAGCCACGGAGGGTTCGCAAGCAACATGTGAGCTAAAGTTTGTCAGTGCGAGGGGTCAACTTTCTGTCCTGTTTCGATTTCACGTGTGTAGCTGTTTCGAATAAAGACGCTGGTAGCATCTGCTGGAGTGATTGCTCTTGTTGGGAGAGAGCGCCTGCTGCACTAGTTTGACCCCTCGCACTCTTGGTGCCGCACATGGGTGGGCTTCGCCATCTTTACGGCTAGGCGCTTGATTCCTTCTCCGTGCTAACATGGATCCAACCACTCCTCTTTTACACTAAGCCTTGTTTTGAATTTAGTCAGACATTCTCAGTCAACAACTTTTCTCCCAAAATCATTAATGCCCTTTTATCTAGCTTTTATCGTCCAGACCTTTCCATCCCATTGATAGATTAACGTCAATTTTGAAAAAAAATGAAAACTGGCATGGATGTCTAAGGAAATATGCACATGCAGTTTAATGAGGTGATCTGGAAGCTGCCTTTTCAATATCTTTTTTCCCTTATTTAACAGGGAAACAGCTGTTTAGGCAGCTAGAAATCACAGCAGCTGCTGCCCACATCAAGAAACAGGGCTGCACATGCCCCTGGGAGGTTTGGGATGTGAAGACATATCACCAGTCCCAAAGTCATTGCACAGGGGGAAAGATGGCTGCTTCTAGGGTGCTCGTCTCCTGTAAGTTTCATAAGCATTTGAATTAAAAATAATGCATGAAAAATCCCACTGCCTGGTCACATTTCCGTTGATGCAGCTAACGCACGTTGAGACAGAAGGAAGCCCTCCAATTCCCAGCATAGCCAGTGACCCAATTTTGGGTGGTACAGTAGCTTTACAAAATAAAATGATGAGTAAAGAGATCGCATAATGAAACCATAAAACCTGCAAAGGCTAAATATATTACATCTCATAAACAGCAAAGTTAGACCAGCAAGAATAGAAATGCAATGATCTGAAAGCATTAAAGACACCCTGAGTAAATAAATTAAAACAAAACAAAACAAAACCCTTCTTCTGGCATCACAGACATGTAACACAGGTGCCAGATGAGCTTCTGGGGTGAGGACATTCCACCAATAGAAGGTCTACCTCTTTCTCCTGCTGCTACTCACTTTGTCTCCTTTGGCAGGAGTGGCCCAGTTCATGACCTTCGTGCCTGGGTGGATAAATATGGGAAGACACACTCCTTTGGGTAACTAGCTCCCAAGCCTTTCAGGGCTTTATTATGAAAAACCAGCACCCTGAACAGAGCCCAGAAATAAGCTAACATTGTTCAGTTGCTGTCAGCAGTCCAGCTGCCTTTCATCAAGTCATCCAACTGATTGATACACTGAGCCTTGCAACTCTGATCTATTTGCTCTGGGTGGGTGTGGGGGTGGTGAGGAGATGTTGCTCAGGGCCCCCAGCTTGCATCTAAAACAATACCTCCATTTTTCAAAGGCATTTGCCCCTCCTAGGGCAGTTTTAGGAAAGAGCTGATTGATAAAGCTCCATCTTTGCTGAAGGCTCAGCTTTTGTTTGTGCTGAAATCTAAAATATGCTCCACATTCCCTAAATCAGTTCAACTGCCTGGATTTTTGATAAAGATGACTGGGGAAGGATTGTTCTTGTGACTGAGAATAATGTCACAAGAACCCATCCTTTTTGTCTGTTCCAGTTCTTCTGGACAAAGAAAGCTAATTTACCTGTGCTCCCAAGCCAAATTCAGATATGGCTGCAGCAGGTTCCATATTAGCCATAACAGATGGTGACGTCAGCACAAGAGTGAAGACTGACAACATTCCAGTGAGTGTTGCCTTCTGGGTCTTCTCACACTGCACAAAGCGACAGAAGATTTTCCCTGGTAATTAGATTAGTGACAACACAAGGGGATTCCTCTAAAGCATAGCAAGGAGATCTGTTCAGGTGTGTGTGTGTGTGTGTGTGGGTGTGAGCAAACACAGCAACCACCCAGAGTATGACAAGTCCATGCCAGAACAACAGGTGCAGTTCCTTCTGGCACAATTCTAGCCATTATTGATTTTCTTCGCTAAGGTCTTTTATCTTAGTTAAAAGGTCTTCTAGTTATCTTGAAGTCACGGGATAACTATTTGTAATTTTGCATTCACGGCACTGACACCTGTAATGTTCTTTCGGACTCTATGAAAAGCCTGCAAACGAGGCTTGTGTTAATCTTTCAGATCTGTGAAAGTTAGATCCATTTGGGGGTGGGAGCACAATAATGCTATAGAGAATACATTGGGGGTGAGGTTGAAAGAAACTCCCTTCTTATGCATTTTGGATAGGGGACATTGGAGTTTAGTAGTTTAGCTAGGAGTGAGCATATCCTCCCTCCCCACAAATGCACCAGTTCAAGATATCTCACCAGGACAGCATCAAAAATTGGCACAATATGGCACTATTTGGATAGCAGTTCAGATTTCTTCCCCCTTATCTTGGCATGGCCAGGTGTCCTACTTTGCAGAACAGTCCTTTGTTTGGAGGGCTACTACAAGAGACTCCTGAGAACATAAGAAGAACCCTACAGAATCAGACCAAGGACCATCCCCCCTGGTCCCAGGTTCTCTTAACCCCATAGCTAACCAACTGCCCACAGGAAGCCCATAAGCATCGTATGAGTGTAACAGCATCCCCCATCCATGTTCCCCAGTACACAGAGGGGAACCTCTTCTGATATTGGAGATAGCCTAGCAGTCTTCCAGGACCTTTCCCTCCAGGAATCACTCCACCCAATGTGTTGGATATCATTAGTCCCTGTTTGAAGGGCCTAGCTGCAGAAAAATGAGAGTTGGGTTCAGATACATCAACAGGCAGCTAGGATGAATAGATATCCAACCCTAAAGAAGACAGCCCTACATTTGAAAACGCCTTCTGCTTGAAGTCCAAGTCTGGTTCAGCGATAAAGAAACATACAAAGGGAAGGGCAGAGAACTGAAGATGATCATAGCAGCATTGCTCCTAGACAATAGCTACAGTATGTGCCCAGGTCACCTGGTCATAGAATGAGCAATGACATTACGACATTTGACTTTTTTTAAAAAAGTTGGACCTATACTTGTGCGCGTGTGTGTTGGGAATTGTTATGAACCACTCTGAGAGCTCATAGGTGTGGGAATGAAATAAAGAGGAGGAGGAGGAGGAGGAGAAATTAGCATGTGCACATTTTATGCAAGTAGGTCTTCTCTCTTGTCCTTCTTTTGCTTTCTTCTTTTCCTTCCACCTCAATCTCAGTACTGGGCAAACCTGAACTTCACAGTCCATTCCACAAGAACTGGCTGCAAATACAGAAAGCAAGGTTAGACGTCCCAGAAGGGGAGCATAGGTGATAGGGTTCCTAAACAAAAGTGAAACAAAAAAATTACTGAGTGAGATAGAGGAGCAGAAACAGAGACAAATGCAAGGGGCAGTTGGCTGGGGCCCAAGTCATAAATAGTCAGCCAAGTTTAGATGTTGGGAAGATGTTGCAATGATTTTATTTGTATGAGACACACAGAGGTGGAATTCTCCCAGCCAGAATTTTTTACTATCAACTTTCTGGGGTTGATAGTAAAATGTCTGGGGTTCACACTTCCTCCTCACCCCATTCAGGACTGGAGAACATTTCATTTGAGTTCAGTCTTGTCTAAGAATTTTATTTATTTATTTATTTATTTATTTATTAAAGCATTTCTATGCCACCCCATCTCAATAAAGTCTCGGGGCGGCTTACGACACAATTAATAACAACAACATATAAAATCCAATTAACCTCCCCCCCAGTGCATCTCGGCAAAAACCCTTTAAAATCAACTCATGCCAATCACCATTAACAATTAAAATATGATTTAAATAAAAAGGTCTTTGCCTGGCGCCAAAAAACAAATATCGACAGCACCAGGCAGACCTCTCTGGGGAGCGCATTCCATAATTGGGGCGCCACTGCAGAGAAAGCCCTCCTCCGGGTACTCACCCTCCTAATCTCATTCACGGAGGGTTCCCGGAGGAGGGCCTCTGTTGCTGATCTCAAGGGGCAGGAGGGCATATATGGGCGCAAGCGTTCCTTTAGGTATTCAGGTCCCAGGCTGTTTAGGGCTTTATAGGTCATAACCAACACCTTGAATTGGGCCCAGACTTGTCCTTTAGAGGGAGTGCAACCCCATCCAGGACCAGGACCAAGTCCCCCATCCCAAGGCCCGAACCGCCCACCAACAGGACGTCCGTCTTGTCTGGATTGAGCTTCAGTTTATTGACCCTCATCCAGCCCATTACTTCGGCCAGGCACTGGTTCAGCACAGCCACCAGGACTGAGAGAGCTGATGGAAAGGTGGGTCAACCCTTCACCAATGTGCAATGCCATGTCTCCTGATGGAGTTGGAGTTGGTTGAAACTGGAGTGCAATAGAGGACATGCCCATGCTCTTGCATGACCTCATTCGTAGCAGTGTTATTCTGTTTCTAGTCCTGTCTTGCTTGTGTAAATAGAAAAGATATTGTGAAGACATCCTAAGTCTTCAAAATGAAATTCCACAGCACCATCTCTGGAATTGCCCCCTGTGTGCAGAAGTCCAGCTTAAGAACACAAATGAGGAGTCATGTGTCCTTCTGTATCAGCACATCTTTTGAAAGTGTTTTAATGCTATGCAAATGTATTTAAATTTAATCAAAGCCTCAGTTAAAATCCAAGTGATTAAACAACTAATAATTCTTCAATCATTTGACAGCCCTCCATATAACACACACACTCATTTCCCAGTCACACCATGAATGGGTTTGATTTCTATACAGATTATAAAAAGATAATCTCTAAGGCAATTAGAACAGATGGGACGATTATTTTCAAATAATTTACCTGGCCCGGGAAAGACATCAGGCATCAAGTAAAACAATCCAAATATAAAATATTCCATCTTTCTGTTGCATGTGATGCCTCAAAGGAATGAGCCCACAATAGATTTTTTTGAAGGAGAAAACCTGCTGGGTCAGACCAGGCATGTCTCTAATCTAGTGTGCTGCTTCCCAACTTGGCCAACTTCTCCAACTTGGTATACTCCAGATGTTTCAGATTCCAACTGCCAACATTCCTTAAATTTCTCCATATTAGCAGAGGAGATGCGAGCCAAAGTCCAAAACATCTGGAGGACACTGTGGAAAACTCACAAGCAGAACATGAGCGTAAGTGCTTTTTTCTGCTGTTCTTCTCCAGCAACTGGGGAAAAACTGTCCCAGAACTGAAGTCAATAAGTTAATTAGTTATATTTAACTTCGATGCTGCCCGACAGCCAAAGCTCTCTGGGTGGTTTATAGCAATCCATTAAAACACAGTCTAAAACGCATCACAATTTAAAAACATTAGAGAAAAAATATGCTATCAAACAAAGAACATTTAAAGCACTATATTTAAAACCACACTTAAAAACAGAAAATAGAAAAGTTTGCATCAGATCCAATGTAAAAGCTGAGCATCAATGTACCCCATGATGGTGGATTGCATAGTTTAAGTCTGGGGCTGTAACTCTCACGCTGGCTGGGAAGGCTGGATGCTGCAGCCCAACACACCTGGTTAAGGTGGAGTACACCCCATGTGAAGTCTTCCACTCTGTTTGCCCTGCGTCTCCATTCAGCTGAATCGGATGTCCATGCACTGAGTGGCAGACCAGAACTTTTATCTTACCACCCTCTCCATGGTATGCATGATTTTATTAACCCCAGTCATGTCCTCCCTAAAACACAAAGTCTTGGATATCAGCTTGCTGAACTGATTTGTAGTCCTCAGTAAATTTGCCAATTTGGCTTTCACATCAGCTGTAAAGAGAGTCCCCCCATCCTATGCATCATTCTCTGAGCAACAAGAACAAAACACAAAAAGCACAGCCAGAGGAATCCTTCTTTCCCTCCATAATAATGCACCTCTGTTTGTTCAATACACATTATTAGTGAGCCAAATCGTCAGTAAATTTCATTCTGATATATAATATTGTAGTGGTGGTGAAGGAATTGGACCCATCTGAAGCCAATATCTTTTGTCTAGATGTCTACAGAGACACAAATATGGGGCAAGGGGGTATATGATTTTAGCAACAGAAACACAAAGCAAATGCATGCATCTTTTATACAGTGATAGCCACTTTGGACCTCCATTCTTTGGGTACAATCCTACACAAGTTTAGACAGAAAAAAGGTATCAGTCATTCTGGCCTGGCCATGCTGGGTTTGGTAGGCTTTTTCCCATTTAAACTTGAGCAAGATTGGACACTTAACCTACTATGACTTCCTATGGATGGCTCTAGCAAACATCTTTCACTTAAATGACAATGCAGATTCTTTCACTTAACTGAAGGTACATAGCAATCCCAATTCAGAACACAGAGTAGAGGGAGGGAGGGAGGGCGAGATGAGTGTTCACACGGATGCTCTTGTGGATGCATGCGTGCCTTCTCTTTTAGTAAGATAAAAACACTAAGCCCATCACAGTTGGTTTCTGATGGGTCTGTAATTAATGATAGATACCCTGAGGTACAAGAGTATCAACTGGACACTTCATGCACTTTTGTTCTATTTGCAAGAAGTTAAATAATTAACTGAAATGTACATAGTGAATATAACTAGAGAAAGATTAAAATGTGTAGCTAGGGGGATTATAAAAATGAATAGAATAAATAAAATATCATAAGGAGCTCAGCGGAGAAGCTGTTGCTCCATTACCATCTTGGTTCTGTCAATATACATAGTGGATGTATCTACCATATAGATAATTAAACTTAGATTGGACATGTTAGAAGTTTGAGTCACTGCCGAGCCATGAATCTTGCTGGAAGCCCAGAGGAAAAGTCATTGTCTCACAATGCCCTATTCTTTAGGGCTTAGGAGAGGAGAAAATAAGATGCCACCATGACATAGCAAAATATGTAGAAGAGGGACACCAAATTTTCAGCTCTTGGATTCTCTTTGTACTTGCCAAGAGGCTTGGCAAACTCCAGCCTCTGAAGGTATCTCTGCTGATATATCTTATCCTCCTTCACACACCTCTCACCATCCTTCATTGGGGACAATGCAGAAGTCCCGCATGGCCAGTGCTGAGAGGAAATCCCTTTCTCTGTTCCCTCAGTTGAATAACTGATCAGAGCTGCCCATGGTGCTGAGCTTGATTGGGGCCCTGAGTTCAGCCCATGGACAGTTCCCATCAGCAGTCCTGCTGGCCTAAGAGACACCAGTCTTTCCTGGTATATTCCCTCTTCTTTTCCTTACTCATGCAACTGGTAGCTCATGGAGATGCTTATCATGACACGCCATCCCTTGCACAGGACATTAGATAAATTATGAGAACAAGTCCCTGCTGCAAAAAGCTTTCCATTTAGAAACACAGGAAGGAAGAACAATGGAAACAGCGTTGAGAAAGGGTGATCATTCCATGATCCGTGGCTCTGCAGTAGAACAAAGGGATCCAGGGAGTTGAGGGAAGTGAGACAGCACCAGGGAGGTGAAAATGGTTCCACGCACACGTGGGCTGGATGAGGGCCAATAAACTGAGGCTCAATCCAGACAAGACGGAGGTCCTGTTGGTGAGCGGTTCGGGTCTTGGGATAGGGGACCTGGGCCTTGTTCTGGATGGGGTTGCACTCCCTCTAAAGGACAAGGTCCGCAGCTTGGGAGTACTCCTCGACCCGGAACTGTCATTGCATGCCCAGGTGGCGGCAGTGGCGAGGAGTGCCTTCCTACAGCTTCGGCTGATACATCAGCTGCATCCCTTCCTGAACTACGACTGCCTGGCGACAGTGACTCACGCGCTGGTGACTTCCCGACTAGATTTCTGTAACGTGCTCTACGTGGGGCTACCCTTGAAGACGGTCCGGATATTTCAGTTGGTGAAGAACAGAGCTGCCAGGCTGCTGACAGGGACTGGGCATTATTCACATATAACCCCAGTTCTCTGTCAGCTCCACTGGATCCTGATTGAAGTCCGGGCCCAATTCAAGGTGTTGGTTATGACCTATAAAGCCCTAAATGGCTTGGGACCTGGATACCTGATGGAACGTCTATGCCCATACATGCCCTCCCGCCTCTTGAGATCAGCATCAGAGGCCCTCCTCCGGGAACCCTCTGTGAATGCGATCAGGAGGGTGAGTACCTGCAGGAGGGCTTTCTCTGCGCTGGCACCCCATTTATGGAATGTGCTCCCCAGAGAGGTCCGCCTGGCGCCGTCATTATTTGTTTTTCGGCACCAGGCCAAGTCCTTTTTATTTAAAACCTATTTTAATTGTTAAATTATTTATTGAATTTTAAAGATCATAGCCAAGATGCACTGGGGTGGGGGGGTTAATGAAATTTTAATGTAATTTTTTGTGTTGTTCTTCTGTTGTGAGCCACCCCAAGGCTTTGTTGCAATGGGGTGGCATAGAAATGTTATAAATAAATACATACATACATACATACATACATACATACATACACTGTTCAAATGAATGTGCAGGTCACAGCAAGGAAGAAGAGTAGAGCTGAAGGCCTTCAGGTTGAGATGTTGATTAAGGTTTGGTTGGACCACCAGACTGATTTTTTCAGGGGCTAAATTACAGCCATGGGACACCAGTCAGCCCTCCCTAGACTTCACCTATCACACCCAAGAGAAGCCCAAGGATAAACTCCTGTATATAAAATTCCCCCTCAGATTGAAAATGGCAGGACTGAAAATCAGAATTCTTCCAAGGAAGATCAGACAGCAGGGCCTCGAGATGAGGCATTTGTAATGGCAACACAGCCGGTCTCTGTAGGTTTGGCCAATAATCTTAGGAAAAGGTCACTTCTGGCTTCAGGCTCATATGAGAGCCATTACCAAGCAAATGGGTGAGATTAATCAGAAATAAGCTGCGAGGAAATGATAAATGAACTACAGATTATCTGCCCCCCCAGTTGGCCCAAGCAATTAGATTTCATTAATGAAGATTAAGAAGTTAAACACCTCGGTGAGACATTTCCAGTTCCACCTTGGGCAAGTGTTTGAAATGCAAAGGAAACTAAGATTTTGAGCAGAGGAAAAGCAGATGGACTTAAATTAGACTTTGTTTCATCCTCTGTGGCTTATTCCAAGATAATTTCGCACAAGGTGTTGCGTGATGGCAATTGTCTTGCTTCCAATCATGCCATTTTTTATTTATTTAACTACCATGCTTAGATGTATTCAGTGGCATGTAAGCATTGTGTGTTCTTTAATGGGTGCCAGTGTGACATGGTACTTAGAGTGTGGCACTAGAGACTCGGGAGATCCAGAGGTGAGTCCCCACTCAGCCATGAAGTTCACTAGTTGCCTTTTGGACCAGTCACTGATGCTTAGCCACAACAGGCTGCTGATGTGAGGATCAAGTGAGAGGAGGAGAACTTTATAAGCTCCCTTGGCTTCCTTGCAAGGTGAAGAAAGACAGGGCAGACATGTCATGAAACAATCATACGGGCCACAGTCTTCAGAAAAGGGACTTTAGTCCTTCCTTCTTTCACCCTGAGCATGCCAGTTCTCCTTCCCCAGTTCTGAAAGCTGACATGGAAAAAAAAAAAAAAACCCTTCCCCAGCCTCAGTGAGAGTGGAAGCATTTTGTAAAGCCCACTTGCAGCCCCTGGGAGAAGTGGTTTTTCAAAGTGATCACAAAGGGGAAGAGGGCCATGAAATGCCCTTCCCTGCTGTTCTGGGGTCTGAACAGAAATTCCCCCAGCAAAAATAATGAATTGCTCTACTGAAAAGGTATTTTACAAATCTGACCTGGAACCCAGGGTTGGCATGTGTCTCCACCGTCGAAGGGAGCTATCCTATTCACGCTCCTGTGTAAATGATGCACATAGGCAAGCTGCCGCTTGTACTGGAGGTGGCATTTGGCCATCAGGACTAGGAGCCACTGATGGCAACCACCTCCATGAATTTGTCTAATCCCCTTTTAACGGCATCCAGGTTGGTGGCCTTCCACATACCTTCTGGGAGGGCATTCCATGGTTTATGTGACATATGAATCCTTCTCTTTTTTTTGAAGGCACAGTCTTGTCATCAGCTCTCATGGCTAAATAAGTAAAACCTGAGCACCTGATGACAGCAGAGTTTGGAAAATGCGGGATCTAGAAGGCCAAGAGAATTATCCTCTCCACACTCAACATTTTCAAAACTCATTATCCCTGCAATGATCTCATGGTGAGCTCTCTCCTAATTTTGGGCAGGTAGGACTATGGCATGTGGATGGAATATCCAGCCAGGAAAATGGGGCTGGTTTTGCATGTCTTTCAACAGAAGATGCAAGAGTATGGGGTAGGAGAGGCAATAATACCCCAAAGAACTTCCCTTCTATCTTAGAGGATTTTTATTCAGCCACCAATCTAAACCATGACAACAATACTAAAACTAATACTGGTGTTTGCTTAAAGTTGTCAAGTGCTTTCAATACATTAGCTTGCTGTGATCCTTTCCAACAACCTCCAAGGTAAGGCAGCATTGCTATCCTATCAAATGGTCACTGAAACTTGAGCCTTCTGCACGCAAAGGAGGTGCTTCATCTCTTCGTTATGGCCTATTCCAGGTTTCTCCATTCGCAAGACTCCTCTACTGATAAGAACACAAGAACAGCCCCACTGGATCAGTTCATCTAGTCCTAAATCAGTTCACACAATGACCAGTATGCTAGCCACAAGATCCCACAAGCAAGATAGGAGTGCAAGAACATCCTCTTCTCCGTGTTCCCCAGCAACTGATGTGCATAGGCACCCTGTCTCTTGGAGATAGCATAGAGTCATCAGGATAGGCAACTAAAGATAGCCTTCTTGCCCAGATATGTCTCCCATAGCCTTTGGAAGCCATCCAAATCAAGGGCCACCACTGCATTTTGTGGTAGTGGATGCTATGTGCTCTTGAAAGTGTGAAAGATCTTGCAACCCTTGGCTCATCATTCATCAGTTCAGAGGGCGACCGCAGTCATGAAATTAGGAGGAGGAGGCTTGGAAGGTCAGCAGTGGAGGAACGAGAAAAGATTGTGAAGTGTAAGGACATTTCACCAGAGACCAAGGGCAAGATCATTCGTGCTATTGTACTCCCTGGCACTATGTATGGGTGTGGAAGCTGCACGGTGAGGAAAGCAGGAGGAAGAAAATTGATGTGTTAAAAATATGGTGCTGGAGGAGAGATTTGTGAATATCCTGGACTGACAGAAAGATGAACCAATGTATCTTAGATCACATCAGTCCAGCACTTGCACTGAAAGCAAAAAGGATGAAGCCAAAGCTGCCCTACTTCAGGTATTTCATGAGAAGGCAAGACTCCCTGGAGGAGGCCATCATGGTAGACAAATTGGAAGGCAAAGAAGACCAATGAAATGGATCAATTTCACAATGGAAGCCACAGCCTTGAGTTTACAGGAACTGAGTAGGTCTGTCAAGGACAGGGCACTCTGGAAAGCTCTCATTCACAGGATCATAGATGATGGGACAGCATGTGCATGTAGCAACTACAACACCAATGTGACTAAGTACTTTCTCTTCTGTCCTGAAGCTCCCAGAAGACAGCTTGATAGGATGAACCCAGATTCTAGTAGGCAAGGAGGAAGGGGGATGTCAAAATGTCTTGGTGTGAATCCTAGGCATGACAGCACATATCTTCTAAGCGTGCCTGATAAGATTGTATGCTTACATGCAAGAAAGCTTTCTCTCCGTCTGGCATTATTTTCCTATGAAAGAGATTCTTCTGCCAAGATGTAGTCCGTTATTTGTGCTCTACTAATTGGGGTGGGGAAAAAAGATGCATCTACAAATGGATTTAGAATTGATTCAATAGCTATTGGAAGAAGTTCCAAGCCCAACAATTTCAGTGGGAGGGAGAAAGGGTATGCACAGTAACAGTTGTCTCTTTAATTTGTTTTATGTTCATGGTGGAGCATGTGTCGAGCTGTTCTTTAAATGAGCTGTTTTAACGTTATTGGAAATGTTTAATTCAAGGACAGCTGGTTGGAGTTATAAACACAGACGGTGGTGCTTTCCAAGCAGGGAAGATGAGTGAAAGATGCTGTACAAGACATTTCACATCAGGTATCTAGAAACTTGCTGTCTACCAAGTGTATCAAACTTAGTATGGTCTGCTGCCCAAGAATCAAGCTGGTGACTTTTCTAAAGATGCTGGGGTTTGAACTGTTGGCCATCTGCAGGCAAAGTGTGTGCTCCACCATGGAACTATGACCCTGGCCCTGCAAATGAAGCAAGATCCTTGTCCTCATGGTTCTGATTAAAGGTTTGGCATAGGTAAGAATACAGGGAGGTGCTTTATACTAAGGCAGGTCTATCTGGATTCAGGCTGCCTACAGTAACTGGCAGCTGCTGTCCAGGGCTTCTGGTGGGAGGCTTTCCCAGTCCTGCCTAGAGGTGCTTGAGATCAAATCTTGGACCTTCTGCATCCAGTTAATAGGATCAGCCACAAAAATATCTCATGCAGTCGGGGACTAGGCTTTACTGTATTTGATTCTAGGGTTGATGGGAATTTCTGGTATTTCTGTTGCTTTTGATTGTAGCTTTCATGTTTTGCCTTGTATTTAAATTTGTGTACGCCACCCTGAGAACTTCACGTTATGGGATCTTTGTGGTCCCTTCTGCTACAGTTCCATGCAATTATCTGCAAATTGATCTCTTACGGATGCCTGGTTCACCTCTTCTGTCCTGTATTTTTACAGTCAGTATCTATGTTCGCCATCCATGATTGAAGTGTTGTACATCAGGAAAATCTTTCTTTGGGCTCCCTGCATCTATTACATATCCAATACTGGCAAATACTGCTGACCAAGTGAGGACCACTGACCAGAGATTTCCTATTGCTACTCTAAGAAAAAGTTTCAGTCCCTGGCAAAGGTAATCAATATGCCAGAGAGTTCTACAGATGAGGAGTAGGAAGGACCCAAGGGACAGGGCTTTATCTGTTGTTCTCATGGAACACATTTTTCTCACTGATCAAAAAGAAAAATAAGGTTTAAATGTAAGCCTTTCTCAAGAGAATCCACAGAGGTGAGAAACTAGAAACTAGAAATTCTTAGAGAGATTCTAGAAAGGTTCTAGAGATAAAGCAATACCTCTGTTAAGGACTCCTTCATGGATCACTGCCTTGCCGTGGCGAAGGGGCTTGCGTAGCTCAATGAAGCTATGAGTTATGCCATGCAGGGCCACCCAAGATGGACAGGACATAGCAGAGAGCTCTGACAAAATGTGATCCACTGGAGAAGGAAATGGCAACCCACTCCAGTATCTTTGCCATGAAAACCCCATGGACAGTACCAAAAGGCAAAAAGATATGATGCCGGAAGATGAGTCCCTCAGGTCAGAAGGTGTCCAACATGCTACTGGGGAAGAGCAGAGAGCTACTACTAGTAGAACCAGAAAGAATGAAATGACTGGGTCAAAGCCGAAAGGACACTCAGTTGCAAATATATCTGGTGGTGGAAGGAAAGTCCGATGCTGCAAAGATCTATACTCCATAGGAACCTGGAATGTCAGATCCATGAATCAAGACAAGCTGGATGTGGTCAAACAAGAGATGACAAGACTGAACATCGACATCTTAGGAATCAGTGAACTAAAATGGACAGGCATGGGTGAATTTAATTCAGATGACCATCAGGTATACTACTGTGGGCAAGAATCCCTCAGAAGAAATAGAATAGACTTCATAGTCAATAAAAGAGCAGGAAAAGCAGTACTGGGATACAATCTCCAAAATGACAGAAAGATCTCAGTTCAAATCCAAGGAAAACCATTCAACATCACAATAGTCCAAGTCTATGACCCAACCACTGGTGCTGAAGAGGCTGAAGTTGACCAGTTCTATGAAGGCCTACAGCACCTTCTAGAATTAACTCCAAAAAATGATGTCCTTATCCTCATGGGGGATTGGAATACTAAAGTAGGAAGCCAAAAGGTAACCAGAATAACAGGCAAGTTTGGCCTTGGAGTACAAAATGAAGCAGGGCACAGGCTGGTAGAATTTTGTCAAGAGAATACAGTGGTCATAGCAAACACTCTTTTCCAACAACCCAAGAGACGACTCTACACATGGACATCACCAGATGGTCAACACAGAAATCAGATTGACTAAGTGCTCTGCAGACAAAGATGGAGAAGTTCTATACAGTCAGTAAAAACTAGACCAGGAGCTGACTGTGGCTCAGATCATGAGCTTCTGGTTGCAAAATTTAGGCTTAAATTGAAGAAAGTAGGGAAAAGCACTAGGCCACTCAGGTATGACCTAAATCATATCCCTGATGAATCTACAGTGGAGGTGACAAATAGATTGAAGGAATTAGATCTGATAGACAGAGTGCCTGAAGAACTATGGACGGAGGTTCGCAACATTGTACAAGAGGTAGCAACTAAAACCATCCCAAAGAAAAAGAAATGCAAGAAAGCAAAATGGCTGTCTGAGGAAGCTTTACAAATAGCTGAGGAAAGAAGGGAAGCAAAAGGCAAGGGAGAAAGAGAAAGATACAAACAATTGAATGCAGAATTCCAGAGAATAGCTAGAAGAGATAAGAATGTCTTCTTAAATGAACAGTGCAAAGAAACAGAAGAAAACAATAAAATAGGGAGGACTAGAGATCTCTTCAAGAAAATTGGAGATATGAAGGACATTTCATGCAAAGATGGGCATGATAAAGGACCAAAATGGCAGGGACCTAACAGAGGCAGAAGAGATTAAGAAGAGGTGGCAAGATTACACAGAAGAACTATACAAGAAAGAGCTTAACATCCCTGATAACCACGATGGGGTGGTCACTGACCTCGAGCCAGATATCCTGGAATGTGAAGTCAAATGGGCCTTAGGAAGTCTGAGCAACAACAAAGCTAGTGGAGGTGACAGTATTCCAGCTGAGCTATTCAAAATCTTAAAAGATGATGCAGTAAAAGTTCTACACTCAATATGTCAGCAAATTTGGAAAACTCAGCAGTGGCCACAGGATTGGAAAAGGTCAGTTTACATTCCCATCCCAAAGAAGGGCAATGCCAAAGAACATTCAAACTACCGCACCATTGCACTCATTTCACATGCTAGCAAAGTGATGCTCAAAATCCTACAAGCTAGGCTCCAGCAGTATGTGGACCGAGAACTACCAGAAGTACAGGCAGGATTTTGAAGAGGGAGAGAAACTAGAGATCAAATTGCCAACATACGCTGGATCATGGAGAAAGCTAGGGAGTTCCAGAAAAACATCTGCTTCATTGACTATGCTAAAGCCTTTGATTGTGTGGATCACAACAAATTGTGGCAAGTTCTTAAAGAGATGGAAATACCTGACCATCTTATTTGTCTCTTGAAAAACCTATATGCGAGTCAAGAAGCAACAGTGAGAACTGGACACGGAACCACTGAATGGTTCAAAATTGAGAAAGGAGTTTGGCAAGGCTGTATACTGTCGCCCTGTCTATTTAACTTATATGCAGAGCACATCATGAGAAAGGCAGGGCTAGATGAATCACCAGTTGGAATTAAGATTGCTGGGAGAAATATCAACAACCTCAGATATGCAGATGATACCACTCTCATGGCAGAAAGTGAAGAGGAACTAAAGAGCCTCTTGATGCAGGTGAGGGAGAAGAGTGCAATTTGTTTAATATTGTGAGCCGCCCCGAGGCTGCTGCAAGGGGCGGCATAAAAATATTTAAATAAAATAAATAAATAAAAAAGTTGGCCTGAAACTCAACATTAAGAAAACCAAGATCATGGCATCCAGTCCTCTCACGTCCTGGCAAATAGATGAGGAAAAAATGGAGGCAGTGACAGATTTTATTTTCCTGGGCTCCAAGATCACTGCAGATGGGGACTGCAGTCAAGAAATTAAAAGACGCTTGCTCCTGGGGAGGAGAGCTATGGCAAATCTAGACAGCATACTAAAAAGCAGAGACATCACCCTGCCAACAAAAGTGTGTATAGTCAAGGCTATGGTTTTCCCAGTTGCAATGTATGGCTGTGAAAGCTGGACCATAAGGAAGGCTGAGCTCCGAAGGATTGAGGCCTTTGAGTTGTGGTGCTGGAGGAGACTCCTGCAATTCCCTTGGACCGCAAGGCGTTCAAACCGGTCAGTCCTACAGGAGATCAACCCTGACTGTTCTTCAGAAGGCCAGATCCTGAAGATGAAATTCAAATACTTTGGCCACCTAATGAGAAGGAAGGACTCCCTAGAGAAGAGTCTAATGCTGGGAACAATAGATGGCAAAAGAAGAAGGGGGCGGCAGAGGATGAGGTGGCTAGATGGAGTCACTGAGGCGGTTGGTGTGAGCGTGAGTCAACTCCGGGGGATGGTGGAGGACAGGAAGGTCTGGAGGAGTGTTGTCCATGGGGTCGCGATGGGTCAGACACGATTTCTCAACTAACAACAACAACTGTTAAGGAGCTTCTCAAATGGTTCTGCCTAAAGTTCCTTCTTTTGGTAAAAGCGATTTTGATTTGGCTGAGAAATTAGTCAAATTAACCACTCTCCCAAACCAGGGAATGTCTCCACTAATTTCCAAACCAATCTAGACCGTGTTGTCCTACAGATCTGTTTGTGCTTCTGAAAGCTTTCTGTTGCCTGTGTCCATTAGTGTAGGATGGGGAACATGCAATGCCCAAAATGTTGGACTGCAAATCCCATCAGCCTTCACCATGACCTATGTGGTGGTGAGGTATGGGTGCTGGGGTAAGTGGTGGTGAGTTATGGCAGTTCAGCACCATCTGGATGCCCCTCCCACGTGACTAGTAATGAAGGGGGCAAAAACTAAGTATCATCAGAAGGTCCTTTGTGGCTGAGGGTGGATGAATTCAGTGGCATCAGTACTCCTGGGTACTCTTTAAAGAAAGGGCAAGACAGGAAGTCTTTTCCAGCCTGGATTCTAATCCAAGCTACAGAATAATTCAGGGGCTACAGGAGTTTACCACTCCTTTCAATGGAACATTACTGAGGCCTTAAGCATTATTTATGGGTCTGAACCTATTAAATTTCACTAGAATCTGATTTCAAAAATCTGAAAGAAAGTGGGGTTTCATAGCAGTCAGGAGTTCCCTAATAAGCAATACAATCTATCAGCAACCCCAAAGCTACTTACCTGCAAGTAAGCCCCATTACACTCAATGGAAACCATGTGAGTAGATGCATAGAGAACCACACTGTTAAGAAAGTTTCCCTAAAGGTAGAAAGGCTGGAAATCTCTCTGGTCAATCCATGATAAAGGAGCAAAGTTCGCTGTTTCCTTTTAATAAAGTAAACCAGCACTTTTACCATCTCTGTCTCTGAATTTATTTTGAATATATGTTTTTTTTCTTCCTGCTAATCTTTTTTATAGTCGGTTTTCAAGATCTGCAATGAACATGAAGGGAAAATGTTTTCTGATCATAGCAATGATCTGAAAATTTAAATATTTCTTGTTGTTCTGTTAAAGCATAGTGCATTCCTCTATTCTCCTTATGTTAGGTCTCCCGGAGGGAAATCTTTAAAGGTTTGTTGTCACTGAGAAAATTATAGCTCAATTAATATACTTATTTCAGCCTGAGTTAGGGAGACAATAAGCAATCTGACTTCACACAAAGCCTCCTTTGTAAGTTCCATGAATTAAGAACAGAATGTAAATATGTGGGAAAGATGTCTACCAGCACTGGAAAATGTGAAAACTTATCTGAACGCATTATGGATGGGGATTCTAATGCACATTCAGAGCTGTTCTTTATTTGTATAGTACAATCAGTCTGCATGGAGCTGGAAGGCCTGATCATACAACTTTTAGACATCACAGGGGAGGAGGGAGGGGAATAGGATAATTCAGATTCCCAGATCTGAGGCTAGGGACAGATCTCCACATTCATTCCCACCTCCTCGCAGCCAGCATGGGAAAAAGCACACCAACTGCTTTTCTAATGTCAAATCCTGGCTCTCAGGTTGAGGGTCAGGGAGGCATTCTGTGGAGTGAAGGAAGTTTATCAGTGGCCTTTAGCAATAATAAGCAGTTCCAGATTCAAAATGCAGAGGCTGGACCTAGCTGCAGCCTGTGAGCTCTTTCCTTTCCCTCCAAAGCTCCTTGAAAGACAGTGAAAAAAGACCATCTAGCAAAAATGCAGGATGGGAGGAGTGGGGAGGCAAAACTCACCTGTACCAGCCCTCCTCCTCTGTGCTGGATGATCATCAGCCTCCAATGCCAGCCATGAATTGCACCATTACAAGGTAACCTAGGCCACCATTCAAAGGAAAAAGAAAAAGTTCCTGCTTCAAGGAGCTTGCCATTCAAGGCTGCTTCTACTTGGCACATTTATTGCGTGCTTGCCATTCCTACCTGGATTGTTTATGCGTCTTTTTGATGATATCCCAGCCCTCCAGTTCTGCTTCTTGGTCCAGCAAGGCTGCTTGGCAAGTGGTTTTAATGTGCAGAAAATGTGGGATTTTTTGGTGAAAGCAAAAGATGTCATCATTTTCCAGTGGGGAAGAAAGAATTCTTTGAAAAGCCCACAGAATACCTTGTGAGGCTCCATCCTGACTGAGGCATGTTGCCCACCCCATGCTCAGAACCTATGAGCAGCCCGTGGTCTTAAGCCAAAGTTGTATCTAGTGAAGCATCCAAATTCCCTCCAGGGCCAACAAGATGGGTAATTTAGCTGCTTTCCTAGATGCAATTCCTTGAAAACGTGCCTCATTGAAATCAGTAAAGGCTACTTCCAAGTCAGCAGTGTCAAATCCCAAGCTCCCAAGCTCAGGGCCCTCTCTCAGGGCCTCCTCAGTTCCCCGGAAGGCCTTTTCCCACCCCTTCCCAAGTTACCAGCCACTTGGCAGCGTCCTGGTGTTTGCACATATTTTTCCCTATCCTAAAATGCTGAAACATGATTCCTTAGGCTTCAGTACTGCCAGTAAGAGCTTCATGCTGGAGTATACTCATAATTTTGGTAGTCTGCCCCTGTCCCTCTTGTATTCCCGTCTCCCTTTTTTTCAGGTCTAGCCAAAGTTCTCTGACACAGGATTCAGCCATTGGGTTGAAAGAGGCTCTGCTGTCTTGTTATAAGTAGACATTTATTTACTTTTTTGTATGCTGGGCCATTTTCAATATCCTCTGGATGGTTACAAATGGAAGTTAAAAACCATCAACAAGGTTCCTACAATTCAAACAGAATAAAAACGACACTGTTCTAATGAGATGCATAAAACCAGCAAGAGAAAAATATTATATTAACACAGTGGACATAAACACAGAGAAGATATTAAAATATTAAAATGATCTTAAAATGCTTGGGGGATTGAAAAAGATTATTCTAGGTGCAGAAGGGAAGAAGAGCATAATGTAGGTAGGGATCCGATGGACATGTAGGGGACAACAGAACTGAAAGCAACAGTATCCTTAACAGACTCCCCTCAGCAGTTTTGGAGGGATGGTATAAAAAGATCCCCTGGTCAGAGCGCCTTTGCCCCATGGGATGGGACAGACAGAAACTACAGAGCACGTCCTGCTGAGGTGCACGTTCTACAGAGATACACTAATTTCCCCACTGATGAATCACTTCCCGGGCCGTATGGAACAACAATATATCTATATACTGCTGTCTGACACTAATCCAACTTTAACATACCATGTTGCTAAATTCTTTGCAGCCGTGATGGGTGTCTGAAGACAGATCCTGAGGGAGAGTGGTCCTACCTAGCTGGATGAATGACAAAGTCTGGGAACATCACATGCTCAGAATGACTGATATGAACTATGGTAGTAGTATATTGTGTCAAAGTATTTACTAATCCAGCTGGGGTTTTATGACAGATAACCATTAATGTATTTCCTTCTTTTTAAAAATCTATTTATTTATTTGAATTGAGCTGGTCTTTGACCGTAATAATTTTTTAGCTATCCATCCATCCATCCATCCATCTATCAGTATTGTGGACCTGTGGTCACCAGCAGAGAGAGAGATGTCCATAAAAAGGACAATTGCTATTTCTCAAAATAGATAATCTTGCATGGACCACTTTTGTTCTTGGTGTAGGCCTCTGGCCTTGACCATATTAAGCAGTTCTGGATTCAGAATCAATATATTACCAAACTAGCTGCTTGCAGGCTTTCCAGAGGCATCAGGCTGGCCCCTGTAGATGGAGGACACTCAGTTCAATGCCCATCTGGTTTGGTCCTACATCCTTACAGGAAGCAACACTCCCCATCCAAATGCATGACGCATTTTACAAGATTGAACATTAACACAGGGACAATATACACAAGCCCAGCACTGCATGTTCCATGCTCTTCAACCTATTCTGACCATGATAAATGGGTCTGTGCTCTTCTTGAGCACATGCAGATCACAATGCTTTTAGAAGTTAACAAAGAAGGATGGCTCAATAAATATGATGGCATATAAGTTACAAGGGCTTAAAGAATAGTGCACACAGAAAAAAGTCAAAACAAAATTAACCCATCAAAGAGAAGAGACTTTTTTTTTGCAGAATCTACACTTTCATTTAATGAACAAACTTTTATCTTGTCGAGTTGAGATGATAACCTTTCTCTCCTATATCACTGAACTGCTGCCTGCTTAACTGCAGCTGCTTTGAATGACCAAAACAAATTACTCTGAAAGTGATTTAAAGAGCCACTGTGTCTTTCTGCTCTGTGATGACTTAATATTATATAAATGTTTGCACAGAGTGATAAATTCTAAGACCTGGGGAGCCTATTGTACTGGAACACAAAGCCAGTGACTACAGGATGAAAAGCAAGGTGGTGTGGTTTCATCTTAGAGAAATCTTATCATTTATTAATTTATAATTAATTAAGAAATCTTATCATTTATAAACCATCATGCAAATGGTACTAATGGCTGCTTACAGTCCTAGGAAATTAAAGAGTAAAGCAAAGCCCATGTGCGTTGGGGGTGAGGGTGCTGGACTGGGGATCTGGGTGGCCCACGATCTAACTCCACCTGACCATGAGGCTCGTTGGAAGGCTTTGAGACCATCCCTCACTCTCAGCACAACCTACCTTTTAACCTCCAGGATAAAATGGAGGGCAGGAGAGCCATGCAAGCAGCCTTGGCTTCCTGCCTTGCGAGAGGGGGGAAAGGTCAGGATAAAAAAGCAATAACCACCACACCATTAAAGCAACAATAAAACAACTTGCCTAGTGAATCAGTAAATAATTTAAAGATGTAAATACTCACCGACCCCTGCTCACCCATCTCAGATGTGTCTAGAAGATTGACACTCTTCCCTGTAGTTTAAGAATGTTTCCAAGAGGGTATGCAACTTATTTTCTCCCTGAGCTTCGGTACCTTGAACTTCCTTGTATGGTTTCTAAAGTAGAGGTTTTGTCCAGTGCAGGGACTTGCTCCAGAATTAGGTGCGATTTCCCTTGACCACAATGGACAGGTGTGGGGAAGGTGAGATTCAATGAGTGCAGCCTTGTCACCTATGGTGACAGGGAATGTTCTGACCCTAGGTACGGCATGCCATACAACCGGGGAATTGTCCAAATGACAGGGAACCCTGGCTCATTCAAGTGCAAGCGCACCCATCTGAATGAACCTGCACCACACCTGACCTTCCCTGTCAACATGGGTTGTCTGGAATTAGAGAACCCGCCGTGCAATGCAGCTCCTCTTCTCCCTCCGTCTTACAGGAAGCACTTCTTTGGAGGCCCCTCAAGAGGACTAGGGATCAGCCCAATTCAGGCCTTCCGAAATGGAGGAAAGATATGCGGAGGGAGCTCTTCCCATCCCTTTCACCATTTTCATCACCTTCCGATGTGGAGGGAGGCTCTGAAAGGGAAGATTCTCCACCCAGGGTAGAATGCTGGAAAACTCTCCTTCCATATTTCCTCCATTCAGTTTGAAAAGGCAATAGAAGGAGCACTGTTCCAATAAGTGATGACCACCATGTTGCTTCCCACCTCCAAACCCCCCCCCCTGCAATTGCTGAAATGTCCCTCCCACTTTCAAAAATGGGGCCATGGAATTGGGGAGAGGAGGTTTTTCAGCTCCACCATAGATACATCCGTATTTCCCTTAAAAGTAGCAATATTCCATCTGTGGCCAGTGAGTGAACTCTTTCTCCATGCAAAGACTGCCATAGGCAGTCCACATGCTCAGGAAGGCACTCATGCCAGTTCATTCTGATGATTAAATACACACACACCTGCCTAAGCTTTCTCACTAAGCCAGAGTCCAACAATTCAGTCCTACCCAATGCTAGCAAGCAGGTCTTGGTTACGTCTACATGCTTGCCCTGCTTAGCAATATAGCTACAAGTATTTTTTAAGGGGTAGAGGGGAGATATGGCAGGGAGAATCCAAGGCTTTATTTTGAAGAAGTAGGTTTCGCCAGTGAGGCTGGTGAGACATTTCAAGCATCCCTAAAGCCTGTGCAAATCGATTGAAACAAAAGATAAGTCTGGAGAGATCTCTAAACAAAGACTCCTTTGGAAATTTACCTGTCAACCATAAGTAGTAGTGTTTGCCTTCTCGGAATAAGTTATTGCACAGGCCAAAAGCTAATTTCTCGGAGTAATTATATTTTCCCTGAACAAGACACAATAGTGTCAAAAGGCAATGAAATGAAACTGGAAGAAATTCTGCCCCTTGGTTTGGAATATCCTCATGCAGACTTCCCCTGGCATCTTGTTCTCCGCTTTTTCCAAAGTGCTCAGCAGGGTGTGTTGGTCCCCCTGTCTTCTCACTACAACTCTTTGAGATATATCCATTTGAGAGTAACTCACCCAAGGTCACTAAGTCCCAGGGATTTTAACCCAGAACCGTGCAGTCCAAGGGTCAAATTGAACATGCATTAAATAAGCTTTCTCTAATCTCATTTGATGCAAGTGGCGCAGTAGCTTAAACCGCTGTGCTGCTGGGCTGGTTGATCGAAAGGTCGCTGGTTCGAATCTGCACAATGGGGTGAGTTCCCGTTGCTCCGTCCCAGCTCCTGCCAACCTTGCAGTTCGAAAGCATGCATATGCAAGTAGATAAAAAGGTGCCACTTCGGTGGGCAGGTAACAGTGTTCTGTGAACTTCAGTGTCTAGTCATGCCGGCCACATGACCACGGAGACTGTCAGCAGACAAATGCTGGCTCCCTCGGCTAGGAAACGGAGATGAGCACCGCCCCCTAGAGTCAGGCATGAGTGGACTTAATGTCAAGGGGAAACCTTTACCTTTTTAATCTCATGTAAGCATGCCTAGGCCTAGTTTATGTGACCCTGGAAATTCAGGAGAGGAGGATATAAATTTCTCCCCACCATTTTTTCCCAATAAATTCCATCTTTGCCTGCAGGGAGAGAGTTAAAGGAGGGGGGATGTTTCCATCACAGTCAACAGAAGAGCCTCTTTTAAGACTGCATATTTCTGTACCACTTGGGATTAACTGACTTTAAGTTTGGAAAAATGAGAAGGCAGAGAAACTGAAATTACCAGGTCAGCCATCCCTAAAGGGAAGACCTCCTGGAAGATCTCACACTGCTCCACTCCTGGCACTTGGCAGCAGTAAATGATGCATTACCAAGTGCCTACTGCTTCCCCATATGTGCCTAGCATGACCTCTTAGAGGAGCTAAGAAAGCCACCTTGATTATGCCACCAAGGGCACAGGGAAAGTCACTCTTGGTTTCTGTTTCTGCTGCTCACCTACATCTTCACTTTCAATGAAGACAGGGGTGCAAGCAGTCATGCCTCCATATTAATAAATGCTACCACTTTTTTTAAATCTTTATTTCCCTTAAAATTCTCCTCCTGCCCCTGCCCCTGCTGCCACTACTGCTCCTCCTCCTCCTCCTCCTCCCTTTACTTCCAAATATTTGTCTAGAGATATCTGGTGACAAGCTTTTTAGGGGAGGGGGATATATGGAATCTCCCTGACCAATTCTGCAGGCCCCATCAAACCCCTCTTGGTTTCTTTCAAAACACTAAATTTCTGGGAACTTTTGCTCCAGATGAAGTGAAATGGTCATTCTAGACCAAGGGCAAAGGGAACTGCTGGAGGGGAGTCAGGAGATAGGTACCAGGAGCCAGGAATTGCTCCAGGGAATCAAAACTGTACAATATTGTGAACACACATCAGGACCAGGAAAGCCACTGTTGGTCAAGGAGAACCCCAGCCTCCAAACAGGAAGCCGTCTTGCCTAGGAGAGCCCAATGGCCAGTATGAGTGGGTGAGGCCAAGCCAGAGCCTGGAAACACTTCTGTTTCTAGCCGGACAATGAATAAAACTCGTCACCATGGGGAACACCAGGACATGGAGCTGGTTTGAGGGTCTCTGGCTTTGTTGGCCCTCAGCAACTTAGAACTGGGGTGCAGAACCTCAGGTGTGGCACTCCTGAGGCTACAATATGGCTTCAGGGTTCTTCAACTGGCTGCATTACCTTCCCCTGGTCTGCTGGATTTCTCTGCTTTGGCATCGCCCCTGTGATGGCAGCCTTTGGGCTGAAAGCGGTGCAACCCAGCTCACCCAGAACATGGTGTATTTCAAACCCTTGAGGTCCAATGCTGAGGGCCATGGAATGGGTCGTGTTGATCTGAGTGTTTCCATGCTAAGCACTGCCCCCTGGGATACTTCCCGGTGGTGCTGCAGCAGCACTAAATCCATATCAGTCCATCTGTCTTTTCACAATGGCTAAAGCAGAGCCAGACTCCTGAAATTGTATTGCTCAGCAGTTCAGTGAAGCAATGTATGCTCCTTCGTGCTCATGGTCACTCCAGCATATTACTGACTAGCACAGAATTGTAACAGCTGAAAGGGAATTTCCAGGAGACCCTGCAGAATTCGCTGTGAAGCACATACTGCAAGTGGATGGGGCACCATTGCTATCCCACCTCAGAAGAGTGACAGGCTGATGAAGGGGCATAGCTCAGCATACTCTGCAAGCAAAAAGTCAGAGGTTCCGTCCTGGGTGTCTCCAGGGAGGGCTGGGAAAGATCCCTCTATGAAACCAAGGAGAACTGCTGCCCATACGGACAGGCAAGACCAAATTAGAAGAATGAGTGGCCTCTGCATACAGCAGCTCCCTCTGTTTCTGCAGCTGCTCCTGTTACAGACACAGTATGTTTGCAAGTCAGGCATTGTTTCCATCAGAGTAACAAGAGATTCTGTGTGAGAGAGGCCAGGACCAAGGACCACACCCTAGAGACTGCCCCAGAAGCAACCCTCGTTTTGCATGTTGGCATTTCCACATAATTCATAAAGCTGCCTTAGATCTTGCAGTTGCACAGGTGACACACTCAAACACTGCCTGGAAGGAGGAATGAGCAACTGGAAAGGCCGAATACATTACACATTCTGCCTGTTCTGCCCCACTCCTTTTTGTTTCAGAGTCCTGATGAAGGAGCTGCTGGGTGGAAGGTGGCAGCCGCCTTTAGGTGGTGGCTGATATATATCTAATATGGTTTGGCAGCAGGTCAATACTGAGGAAGACCAAAGGTGAAGGCATGGGGCTTTGGCCCCTGGTCTGCTGATGAGAGAGATGGGGAGTTTGCATGAGTTTCATTCATATAGGCCACCTGAAGCTTGCCCATCAGAGATGCTGAGACAAGGCATACAAGAAATGGTTAAATTTTAGGATAGGGCTGTAGACAAATAAACCCTTGGCCTTGTATGACGCAGCATTAAAAATCATCAATGTTTAATGTAACATCTATTGCATAAAAAACAACGACAACTTGCAGTTCATGTTTTCAGCTGAGTGATATCTGGACCACTCATGCAGAACATCGCCCTGCCCTGCAGGATTCCTTGAACCTGCTGGACTCCTCAGTCCACATGAAGGGGAGCATGGGCTGTAAGCCCCATGCCCTCGAAGAATCTGATGTGGAGTAATACCAGGGATTCCTCTGCTTTTTGGAAAAAGGGTTGCAGATCCGGGTTGATGCAGCAACACCCAGTAAGCACTGGGAAGAGCAGATCCCTTCCCAACAGCACCAGTAGAACTGTTCCACATGGTGTTCAGAACTTCTGTGCCTCCATAACGATGCCCGATACCTTGTGGTGCCAAGGACTTGAGCAACTGAGCAGTGGATTGCTGAATCTTCATGGAATGGTAGCCTGGCCCAACTTTCAGCACACACGCATCAATTTTATTTATTTATTTGGAACTTTAAAAGGAGGGGGGGAATTTGGCTCAAGGCATGGATGGTGGATATTCAAAGTAACCCTATTTCAGGATGTTTAACTTGTTTGCAAATTCTAAAGTAATGCATACCAGACAGAACCAGAGGAGAGTGAGAGAATTGTAAGAGCATGTATGTTCATGTCTTTGTGTGTGCATGTGCTCAGCACAAGTGGCCATGGTAGTTTGGCATCTGCGTTGAGCTAAAACTAAACTTTCTGTTTAGGGATCGTACATTTATGTTTCCCTTCTTTTGGTGTTGGAAGAAGAGGCTGCTCCACTCAGCATTGGATGAATCCCTTTCCCCATGCCTTTTCCAGCATGTCAGAAAGCTAAAATGGACAGGGCACGAGATCAGCAAGCCAGGGAGCTGGAGTGCGGATAATGGGAGAGTCATGGCAACAGTTGCTAGGAGAAATGGAAGGTGAGAAGATCCGTTAAAAAGGCAGCTGGAGAAAGGGCCGGGAGGGAGGAGAGATACGAGTTTGGGGAAGGGAGAAGTTTTAATGAGCATGTGAGCAGGAAGATGGGGAAATGGCTCGGTCACCTATTGTAAGAAAGACACCTGAGAACTGAACAGGTGAAGAAGGAAGATCAGTCACTCTCTGTGCATAGCAGTGATGTGTGTTGGGGAACTGCAAGAGAAAACAAAGGGGTGATTCCAATGTGAAGTGAGGGAAATATTGTTCTTTGTTGTTACTCATTTGAAATAGAAATGAACTTTGTTTATATGCTCGGGGGTTTACCAGAATCCATTCATCCATCACCTCATGGCCCAAGCCACAACTTGGAAGAGGCAGGAATAACCTATAGCATCTCAAGAGTGCACCATGCTCACCCATGTTGTACAGCTCATGGAGGATATGGTGGGGGGGGCACAAAGTGTGCCCCCCTTTCCCATGCACCCACCCAAGTAAGGTTTTGCTGCCCTGTTGCAGGCATATTACCTCAGCCTTTTTATCCCCGAGCAATTGTTTGAGTGACTGGAGTGTTGGACTTAGGCTATCTGTGTTGGGGCTACAATGTGAAGGCAGGTTTGGATTCACCAGAGCTTAACCAAATGAATATTTTGAATGCTGTGCCCTCATTACCTGCTGTTAAACATACTGAAAGGACATTACTGTCCCTGAAGCAATCTGAAATATGATGTGAATATTTCAGATATCTACTCTTCATTTGTAGTAGTACGAAAAAATACTTCTAGGAAAAAAAGACTCCCTATTAAAGTCATTGGGTTTCATTGTCCTTGAAAAATGGTGAGAACTTTTGTACACTTTCAGAGTGTTTCCTTATGGCTCCTTGATCTTAAGACAAACCACCTCATTCTCATGGAACCCTATACACATGAGGGTTCCACTCCCCGCATCCCAAAGACGCAAGATGGGATTTGGGGCTGTGAGGTCCAGTGGGCAGAGAGGTTCTGGGAAATCTGGCCTCCTTGCATGAATGGAAACACTAGCACAAAGTTGCCACTGAATTTTGAATGCACAAACCTGTAGAACACACGAGTCAGATGAAAAGTAGGACACCGTGAATCCAGAAAACACCAGAAGTTACTTGTATTCTGACAGGAAAATTAGTACTGGAAGTGTCTGGTGATGTTATGGAGACCAAGAAATTGTGAATCAAAATACCTCTTTTACAAGTTATCACAATAATTGGAGAGAGAGAGAGAGCACATACTTACAGCACCAACAGAAGGATTTAAAGGCTGAGGAAAATAATGAAAATCTAGATTTAATGCGGAAAGTCATGGAAAACAAAAGTAGATGAAGATTCACTAAGACCATTTATCACCCCAGGGTACTGTGAAGTGTGACTGATTGATAAGCATCAGGAAAATGCTAATGGAGGAGCTGTAGCAGACAGGGAGTGTGCTGAGAAATAGCTAATCTTGCCCCAGATTTCGCTAGCAATTCTGTAAAGTGGTCTCATCCCACACAAGCCTTTAATTTTGTTGATTAAAATAGAAGATAACCCATATTCCAAAGGTGTGACATAAGGAATTTGGAATGGAAGTGGGGAGGACTAAAAGACAGTTGTCACTAATCTATCTCAGAAGATTTATAATTTGGATATAATTTATATATCCAAGATAAGAGGAGCATTCTGCCCCACAAAACAGGGTATATCCATTCTCCGGCGTTTCTTCATGCTCTTTTTACACAAGACAAAAAAAGAGCACAAGGGAGTAGATCATGGCACTAGAAAAACTGCAGAAAGAGTTCTCCAATTTTGTCAGCTAAGCCCACTTTTTCTGTTAAGTCCTTGGTATGGCCTCCCAGGGACATCAGCGAAATCTACAGGAGTCCTAGTTTTCCAAAATTGCCCCTCAAATTCTGCAGACCAACTTTCCCAGTTTGTGTCCCATCTGCAGGGCTTGGTGGACTGATTAATTTATAATGTGTATTTTTGAGTAAATTTAGCCATGGAAAAATATGCAAAGAAAGAACCACTGAGGTCAACTGTACAAATCTTCCCATTGTGTGAAGCAATGCACATTAAAGGGGCTTTGCTCATTTGAGATCCATCTGCACATTTTGGGGACATCTGATTTGGGCAAATTCCAAATCAGCAGATGGTGGAGTAGAAGTCATCTGCAAATCTGTGAATGGTGCAGCAGCTTTCTCTCCATTTACACATAGAAACAGAGCAAGTCAGAAAGGGTCTCCCGGGCCATCTGGTCTGACCTCTGGCACCAGCCGGCTCCGCTCACGACATGCCCACCATGTGCATGTCCAGCCTGTCTTTGAACACCCACACCGATGGGGCCTCAACGACCTCTCGTGGAAGCCCATTCCACACCCTCGGGGTCCTGACTGTCAGGAAGTGCTTCCTGGCATCCAAATTGAACCTTGGCTCCCTGAGCTTTGCTCCATTGGAGCGCGTCCTGCCTTCCTCTACAGGGGAGAACAGGTCTCTACCCACCTCCGTGTGACACCCCCTCACATACCTGTATGTCGCCAACATATCCCCTCTGAGTCTCCTCTTCTCCAAGCTGAAGAGACCCAGTTCCCTTAGTCTCGCCTCATACGGCATCCCCTGCAAACCAGCCACCATCCTTGTGGCCCTGCGCTGCACTGACTCCAACCTGGCTCTATCCTTTCTGTACATCCCTTCAGTCTCCTGGTTTCCCTGTCTTGCTCAACCTGGAGATAAGACCAAGCATGTGAAACCAAATCGACTGTCAGGATCTGCAGAGTGATGCAGCTCCCCCTGGTAGCCAGACAGAGCAGGCACCCTGGTCCATCTCAGAAGAGCTCTGCCACCTTTGCCCCTGATGTTCCAGTTGAGGATGCTTGCAGGTGGGGTCCCTGCACTGACAACAATCCCGTGTGCTTTCCCTTTTCCTCCTCTCTCCATTTCCCCTGCCTCAAATTTTAGACTGGAAGAATGCTGGGTTGGAACTGGTCCTCTTGTGCTCCGCAGCTAAATGAAATCATAGCAGTGACCCCAAATTTGAAACTGCTTGGGGAGCCTTCACAACCAGGGCTGGCTCCCAGCTGCACACCTGAGGACAGTGGCAGTCAGGAGGCGGCAGAGGAGATGCCTCCAGGAAGCACATGCTCAGGTCTGGTTCCAAGTCTGAGGACCACCTCTCAGCAGGTACCCACTAGCAAGGTTCCCCTCTCCTTCACCTTGCAAGCTGCCACTTTGTTAGCTCTCACCTTGGCCCAGACAATGCCGACAGTGAGGAGGAAGAATAGTAAATGCCTCTGCAGGAATAGCAGCTGGGGACAATGGTGGTGAGAAGGTAGATCCACCAAGAGAGTGGTCCACCCTGTCCAGGAGCCCTCCAAACCCTGGCAACGCATGACGGGAATCCACCAGAGCAGGCAGAGAATCTGTTCGATCTCACCATGCTTGTGACAACGATGCCAGAACTGCATTATTCACGTGCATCCAAATAAGCCAGTGAACTCTAAGCTGGGGGCTCATCATAAATCGGTGCTAAATAATGGAAAGGAAATCTAGCCTGCTCTGACATTATATTGATGGCGTTCCGATCCTTGACAGACTTGAGGACTGTTTTAAAAAGAAGGGGGTCTGGAGACTATTGAGACAAAGGACACATGCAGCGAAATAAAGATGATGGATAATGCTGCCATTCAATAGTAAAGTGTTCAGCAATAGTAGCATTTTTTATGAGCAGAATATCATTGACTGATTACTCTGTGGAGAGAGAGATCACTGGAAAAATAAGAGGGGAAGATAAAATAGCTGTGTGTGCGGTACACAAAATAATAAGCTGTCTTTGTGGGAGAGATCAAGGTGTTGGGTTCTGAGAGAATTTTATTAGTATGTCATAAAGATAAAATAATGCAATCCTATTCCATGGCATGCCGTGCTGATTTCTTTCTCTCCCCTACCCCCCGCCCCATGAGGTCCCTAGGACGGAAGGTCGACCTGTAGGCCATGCTCCTTCTTTGGATGGGATGGAGGGACAGGCTGCAAATGTCGTGTCAAACCCAGATCTAAGCGGGATGAGCTCTGGTGGAAACAGGCCTCTTCATCCCCCTTCTTCCCCGGACAGCCCCCCAGCCCTCTAAAGATGCTGCATCGAGAGCTCTGGCTGAATCTTGAGGTACACTGGGAGCCCCAAACTCAGGTTAAGCGACATTCCCCACATGGAACACTTGCTCTGCTAGAGGGCGAATCCTTCATCCACCCCATTTTGTTGACTCCCTTGCATTAAACAAGAATGCGGGTGATCTTTGCAGGAGCCAACAACTGGCTTGGACCTGAAATGACAGACCCAACTCTTTCCTTGCATGGTTTCATGAAAGTGGTGCTAAATGGTTGTTGCAATCCCAGCTTTACCTGGGCATAATAGCCATTCCTCACTGAAACATCACTACAGTTCGCTGGTGTTCCCAGTTCACGTGTACCAGGGATATCACAGTGCAGAAGGGCAAGAGGCAGCTGCTTGGAGTCACTCTGCAGTGGCTATTCCCTGCTTACACACTGAATGCTCCCCTGACTTGGCAGCATGCAAAGAGAAGAGTCCCAGGTATAGCAACTCCACTGGTCTGGAAAGAAAGAACAATCTAACATATAAATAGCTCTGGCATGCAGAAATGTTGCTGCTCGAACAGAGTCCCAGGCAGTTTCTGCACTTGGCATCCTGGCCTTTAGCTCTCCCTGTCTTTGAATGAGGACTTTAGAACCTCAGGCTCCAGGAGAGGATGAAAATATGGCCTCTCCATTTCTCCAGATGACCCCGCTGCCTTCTTCCCACCACCAATGGTTTGGGGGTTTCCTGGCTTTTGTGCAACCCCTGCCCCCATTCTAAGTGGGAAAATGCCTCTCCTTCAGCTTGGTTACTGGGGAAAGAGCTTTAAGCTACAAGGCACTTTGTACTTTGATTGATTGGCAGGAGATCTGGGGCAGAGTAGTTTTGCACATGGCGCTCGTTTCATTTGTAGGATTCTGCAGCACCGGGCCTGATGAGGGCCACCAGCAGAGGTGACCTGAAAGCAGGGGGCTGCACAAAGCCATGGAGATGGAGGCAGTCAATGGCGCTTGGGCATGATGGCTCCGTGGAACTTCTGCGTTCAGCGATGGTCTGCTCCAGTCTCAATGAACATTTTAAAGCTTCTTTCCCTTTAGCCCTGGATTGGCAACTTTGGGACTTGTGAGGACAATTCTTGCTTGTGGAGCACCTGTGAGCTTCATGCACATCCACAGCGGCTGCAGAGGAATGCATGCAAAAAGGAGCAAACAATTACAGAGTAACTAAAACAGTTTTCAGCTCTGTCACAAATGGTCACACTTGGCTTGAAAGCGAACTCAACTTGGACTTTGGGGGCACTGAGTAGCAGCTCTGGGCTTTGTTTGTTTTGCTGTATATTTGACTCCCTGTGTTGGGAGCTGCACTGGGGGACTGCAGGGAGCACTTGTTGCTCACCCCTGTTCTAGTCAATAGTAATGTGGCATATTCCTGAACTCCTGCCTACAAGTGTGTTGGACACAGGCCTTTGCTTTGTTGCTGCGTCTTGCAAGGGAGTCCATTTTGCTTGGGGCGACTCAGAGAGACACCTGTGCATCCTGCACAGACAGCCCCTTTCTCACTCCCAGGACCCTTGGCCCATAGTTATGTCCCAGAGGTTTTCCTGCAAGGAGTCTATGGGAATTTCCACAATCTACTTCCTTCTTCTTATTTTATTTTCATAAGAACCCTCCACAGTGGGTTGGGCTGAGAGACAGTGACTGGCCCAAAGTCACCCACTGCCAGTGACCAAGGGAGGTCTAGAACCTGAATCTCCTGGGTTCCCAGTCCAGTCCTCTGACAACTGTACCATACAGGTTCTCTCATCCTACCTGCAGGATGCTCTGGACAGTCAGATTGGATCAATCACTGGTCTAAGTTGCTGGAAAATAGTCCCAGATGTTTCCCAGATGTGAATGGAACTCTTTCCTGTAAGATTTCATGTTTATGTCTTATTACATTTAGATCCTGCTTTTTTCTTGCAAGGAAGTCAACATGGTTTACATACTTTCCATCCTCTATTTTATTCTCACAACACCCCTGTAAGAGGCTGAGAATCAGCGAGTGGCCTAAAGACACCTAGAGACTAGAACTTGAATCTCCAAAGTTTCAGACCAGTGCTTTAACCACTACACCACACTGGTTCTGAAGTTGCTCCTGATAGCCACATAACAGGCAAGGGCGAGCAGCCAAAGGGCTACCTGTAACACCCAGGTGCATTTGGTCACCCATAAACAAAGTCCCATTGAGAAAAGTTGGCAAGTGTCACTGGAGAAGTTCATACTGCTAAATGGGAGATCACATTGAACAGACCAACATTTGGGTAGCATTTCACTTGTTATCTTTCTGACATTTGACATTTTTAACTTCCCTATTCATGTCCTGAAAGATGAAGAAAAAGTGTCAGGGAAGGAAAATGAAAGAAAAAAAGAAAAGAAAAAGCACATAATTACATTGTAAATTCCAATGTAATACCTGTCACAACCAGCTCAAATCTCAAAGCAATTAGTGGGTGAGAATGTAAAGAGAGGGTGGGGGAGAAGGGGGGAAAAGGGAAAACATTTTTTAATTCCTTCTTGGGATTCTGTAATTCAGCACAAACCATATTTGAATGTCATAAGCTAATATTTCATTCAGTGTAAATAGACAGAAGAGACCTTTAAGCATCACCAAGGAACAGAAGAATGAGGCCATCTCTCAGCTGACTTTAATTTCAAAATTGCAGAGTAACAAGGCCATGTCTATAGGACAAGAGAAAATCCTTATTTTCAAGGGATATGTTAGCAGTGTGTAATATATGCGATGGGGGTTGTTTATGATGATGCAGAAGAAACATGCAAGCTTCAGTTGTACCCAGAATGAACTTATTCTCTTGATACTTTAATGAAATTAAAGAGGAACAAATTGTTTATGGTTCCCCAAAGGTGCCCACCCCATGGTCTTCTGACCCCTTTCCCACAACTTCTCAAAGTTGTTTTTGAAGCCCCCCACGCTTACCCATTTGGCAAGGTGGAGTGAAGTCCACTCAACACAAGAACAAGCTCTGTTGATTGTAAGGGAGAAGAGGAACAGTTCTCTGGATCCCAACCATGGGGATTCTTTAAGCAAAGCACACCATGTTTTGCAAGGAGGAGGAAGAGAGAGAAAGGGACACAAGTGAATGGCATAGCGAAAGTCCACCTGGATCAGAACCAAGGCCCATCTCATCCATTCTGATTCAGTGAGGAGCCAGAGGCCTCCAGAGGGCTTGCAACTGTTCCAGAAACATCTTCAATGCTCCTTCTATTCAGGTGCTAGATTTCTGCATCGGACATCACAGGATGAGAGGCAGTGAGCCACCCTGGCCTCTAGTTTTGCCTTCCATCACCTTGATTTCAGGGAAGGTTTTCTGAACAAGAGGCTTACCTGAACATATGGCGATCTTCCGTATGATTCAGAACACCAGTTTCCCAGGGGTTTTCCAGGCTACGATCCTTTATTCAACTGGTAGTAAGCCCCACTGAACTCAGTGTGACTGCCTGCTGAGTAGACATGTAAGAAGTTCACTGCTGGAAGGTAGGCCATGGCTCAGTGATGGAGCATGTAGGCCATCCCAAACTGACATCTCAGCAGCTCCAGGTAGGGCTGGAGAAATTCCTGCCAGAAACTCTAGAGAGCCATGGCTGCTAGTCATTGTCAACAATCCTGACGCTTCTAGAGCAGGATAGCAATAGAACCAATGACCCAGGAAGGTTGGAACCAATGCCCATTCAAGATGCAACTGGATGACCATCTGAGGGGGGTGGTTTAACTGGGAGTCCTGCACTGAGCAGATGGCTGGATCCAATGGCCCTTCCCACCATTCTATGAGTCTATGCACTGAGAGCCAGCTCCACATGTTCTTGTCCTCTTAACATCTCACTTCCCTTCTCCTGCCAAAACCTCAATTAAAAAAAAGTTGGGCTAGTTGAACAAAGCTAAGGAAGAAACTCAAGCGACTTCATAATTAGCTGGGGTGTCTAGCAAACCTGGAGTAAAAGCTGTCTTGCAATTTATTCAGAATCTGCCCTTTCCAATCTCCTAGAAAGTTGCAGCCAATGATACATTGAGGTATTTTAAATCAGCATTAGCACGTCAACCAATCTCAGCTCTAGCAATAATTGGGCCAGACTGACATACACATCTGAGGTGACCAGCTCCTTGGTGAAATTCAGGCAGCCAACCAATCACTGCCAGGAGTTTCACCAAATTACCAAAAAAAAAAAAAAAAAAAGTGTTCCCCACCCCCATGCTTTAGGAATATCCACAAGAAAGAAACAGCTCAACAGACATTTAGTGGATTAACATGTAGGGATGCCCTTGACTACTGATTCTGCTAGGACTGAAAGCCTTGCTTTGCTCTCATAAGGTTAATCTTTAAAACTTGGAGTGAATCGGTTGAGGGGTGGAGTAGCCAATTCTTTCGAGATGATGTGATTTGGAAACCATAGGTGAATTATAAATATGTGACTAAATACTTTAAATAAAGCTGTTGTGCAACAAGATAAATATACCATTTTACCCCTTTGCAAATGTTGTGGAATCATTCCTCCTATGTACCAGAAGAAAAGAGCAACCACTGCAGGGTATTTAAGGTGATGGACGAGGCTTCTGGATGGGCTCAGGTTAATATGCAGTTTTAGTCATGAGATTCATGGAATACATCCATGTTTAGTCAGTGTGGTGCTGTTCACCTCATACTGTCTGTGTAATAGATTTGTCGAAACTCTTGGGACAACAGTACAAGGACCAGATGCAATTCTTTTTCTGGAAATGAGTGTTTTCATAGAATCATAGAAGAACAGAGTCAGAAGGGGCTAGGAAGGCCGGCAGGTCCAACCCCGCTGCTGGTGCAGGACACCAAGTTACACCATCCTATTCATGTGACTGCCCAGTTTCGTCCTGAATGTCTCTAGTGTAGGGGGACCCTCGACCTCTCTGGGCAACTGGTTCCACTGTTGCATTGCTCAAATAGTTAGGTTTGTTTTTGTTTGTTTGTCCTGATAACCAGCCTGAATCTGGTTTATTGCAACTTGAGTTCATTGTCCTATGTCCTGCACTGGGACAAATGAAAAGAGATCCTGTCCTTCCTCTTTGTGACAGCTTTTCAAGTACTTGTAGACTGCTATCATGTCCCCCCTCATTCTTTTCTTCTCGAGGCTAAACATGCCCAGTTGTTTCAGTTTCTCCTCACAGTGCTTTGGTCCCAGATCTTTAATCATCTTCATTATCCTCCTCTGAACCCTTTCTAATTTTTCTGCATCTTTCTTAAACGTTGGCAGCTAGAACTGGACACAGTATTCTAGATGTGGTCTGACTGAATATTGGGGATCTAGTACTTCTCGCGATTTTGAAGTGATGCTGCTATTAATGCATTCCAAAACAGCATGTGCCCTTTTAGCGGCTCCGTCGCATTGTTGGCTCGTATTTAGCTCGTTGTCCACAACCCCTCCGAGATCCTTCTCACTTGCAGTACTGTTGAGCCAAACATTTGCCACCTTGTAGCAATGCGTTTGGTTTCTTTTTCCTAGGTACAGGACTTGGCATTTGTTCCTACTGAATTTCATTCTGATGTCTTCAGTCCAGAATTCTAACCTATCAAGATCACCCAGGATCTTCTCTCTTTCTTCCAGGGTATTAGCTATTCCACCCAGTTTTGTATCATCTGCAAAACTGATTACCATTTCCTACAGCATTAATAAAGATGTTGAAGAGCCAGGAATGAACCCTGTGGCTCCCCACTTGTTGCCTCTCTCCAGCTTTGTTCTGAAATACATTTCCATAGTGAAGTCTGAAGCTCCGCTTGGCTTTATGGTCTCCAGGTGTGCAACTATTCAGAGATGCACTTTGGTCCAGAGATGCACTTTGGTCCACCACTTGGAGCCTGACCCAGCAAATTTTAAAAGTATGTATTTGTCTTCTATTATAACATCAGACAACATCATACAGCTTCAATTACACATTTTAATAACTAAAACATTGCTTTAATGGCAGTTATAGGCCCTATAGTTTTATTTAATGTGAGTGAGGGCATTATGTATACCAATATAAATAGTGTGTCGGCATAGAAGCTTTTCCATTTTCAACAGACCGCTGAAGAAGACCCATTTGCCTAGAACATGTTTGGTATTGGCTCTACTTGGAATATTGGATTCATAGCAAATCACATTCACATTCCTGTTCATTGTACTTGTTTGCTGGCCTGAGATTGTATGGATAACATCGCATGGTTATAATACTGTAGTTGGGGAGCAGGTTAGAAACACTTCGGCTCGTTTATCCCAATCCCTCCATCACATTTGTGGTTGGGGCACACCATCCATTGGTTTACCTTGCAATGTAATACAGCATTGCTTAATACTTTCTGTGGGAAAGAATCGCCATAATTATTGTAACAGAAGTAGAAAACCCAGATGTACGAGACTTTGCGTGGCAAGGAGGGTCCTCCAATATTGAGGCTTATCACTGGCGACTCATGAGAAATTTGTTTCAGGTCATTTATCATCCATATTTGCCCTGTTTGCACATTCCAGAATGATCGCTGCATTCAAGTCAACCTGCCATCAAAGTCTATTACTTCCAAGTGTGCAGCATGCTGAACAAAGCAAAAGAAATGCATTCCGTAGCATAAACATTTGCAAAATGTGCATTGAAAATGCCTACTTTTGAAAAACGCTCACAAATATCCATTAATCAATTGAGAAAGGAGGCGTGCATTTCAACGATGCACACAACTGGTGTGCATGTTTGGGGAAATGGGCATGAAGACATGTACATCTGAAAAGTTATACAGTCTGCAATCTGACATGGAATGGCTCACTGGATGGCCCTCCAGTGAGCTTCAAGATGGAAATCAGAGCTTTGCTTATTAACAGAATGCTGATAAGTGAAACATTCTACTGATTAGCACCCTCCTCTCTATTGCTTGCTCTGCCAACATGCTCTTCACTCAGAAATACAGTGCACCGTTGACATATAGGTGTCAGATCTGGCCCAAAGCCATTCCAACAAAGAGGAATGGATAAGGATCTGAGTAGCGCTGAAGCAGCTCTCGCTGCTCCTTGGGATGTCGGGAGCAGGGCCAGCATCGAGTTCGACAAGGACAAACTGCACACGGAGGCATGAACAGCTCCCTTGAGCAGCAGCTCCCTTTCCCCAACGTAGTCCGTTCAGTGACCTCCCCTCCCACAACCTCTGTGGGACATGCAAGGACACAGGAAAGAGTTGGTCTAGCTGGCACGTGGTTCCCAGCCACCCAGAGAGCTTCAGTATGGAGCACTATAGGGAAGCATGCATTTATTTTATTTTATTTTATATTTTAATGTATATGCCACTACATTAGACCACAACTGGGCTCTCTGAGCAGCTTACAAAACAATTAAAACAACACAACATTTTAAAATCAATAAAATGAAACATTAATGTTAATCTCCAAAACTATAAGGAAATGAAGGGCAACAACTGGAAATATAAGAAGCTTTAAATAAAGTTAAAATTAATTTTAATTCATTGAGTTAAAAGTTAACTTTAATTAGAACTAAATCACAGGAATAAAGGTAAAGGTTTCCCCTTGACGTTACATCCAGTCATGCCCGACTCTAGGGGGCGGTGCTCATCTCCGTTTCCTGGCCGAGGGAGCCAGCGTTTGTCCTCAGACAGTCTCCGTGGTCATGTGGCCGGCATGACTAAACACCGAGGTGCACGGAACGCTGTTACCTGCCCACCGAAGTGGTACCTTTTCATCTACATGCATTTGCGTGCTTTCGAACTGCAAGGTTGGCAGGAGCTGGGATGGCGCACAGGAGCTCACCCTGTGTGCAGATTCGAACCGGCGACCTTTCAATCAACCAGCCCAGCAGCACAGCGGTTTAAACCACTGCGCCACCTGCAGTCCCTCTTAAAATCACAGGAATAGAGACAAGCTAAAATCAGTTACACTCTAAAATTAAGTGTTAAAATAGCCAGAGAAAAGAAATGTCTTTGCCCGGTGCCCAAATGGTGAGGGCAATGCCCAGCGCACTGCTCTGGGGAGCTTATTTCAGAGATGGGGTGCGACCACCGAGAAGCAAAGGGGTGCTATTTGCAGCTGCCATTTTAATTCTCCCACAGTGCCTCCGGGGTGACACGAGGCCAGCTTCCCAGAGGCACTGTGCTTGAAGGAGCTGGGCAGCACAGCCTGGTACAATGAGCACCATGCTTCATGTCCCAGCCTGCCTCAATGTCTGTCAGCAGAAATTAAAGGGCCCACCTTGGTCCCCCAGGGAATACAGGAATTCAGACCTTGCTCCTGAGTCTGCCTTCCTAGGCAGCTGCCTCTTTCCCCCTTAAATTGTTTCAACTCTGCCCTGGCCCTCTTGCTCTTTGATTGCAGCCTGGAGCTTGCCCTCCACCTGTTTTGGACTCTGCACCTCACTAAGCTTAAGTCAGCTTCTTATTTCACCCTGCTGGATGCCTTGTTGGAACGTGGCACTCCCATAATGCTGTCATCCCTCCCATCCGTTGACGACCACCAGCGCCAGGCTGATCCCACTGATTTCAGCGTTGCTCTGCTCATTTGCTCAGGTACCAAAAATCAAAAACAAAAAAGAGTTCCTTAAAAGAAGATCGTAAAGGAAGGGGGTGTGTTGCAGCTACCTTCCTTGAGAGCTGCTGGAAATCCCATGGAAGGGAGGAGACCCCTGTGCACAGCTTGGCCCTATAGGCAACAAACACAGGATAAACAGGAGATGTGTTTATCGGTGCAGTATTCAGAGAGCGCGAGAGACAGACACAAATCCAGCAGCAGTGGTTGTGCTGATGCGGCTGCTGTTGCCTGTCAGGGAATCTGTGTGGGCAACGAGCTTCTGTAGATCAAGGCAGATACAGAGAGCATGACAGGCTTGGGTTGCTGCACCGGCTCTTCTTCCCTTGACAATACTGGAGGTTGACGACTAAGGAAGTCCTTGGTGAGGATGTGGCTGGGAGTGGGGACACAAAGTCAAGCAGAAGCTCCCTAACCTTTTCATTCTCCCATTATTTTAATGTTTAATTGGTTTTAATTGTTTTTATTGTGAATTGCGGGATGCTGTGCCATTTTTACCTGCCCTTGTTGTAAGCCATCCCAAGATGCTAGTAATGTATTTAAAGCTAGTAGAAAAGCTTTGAATAAGTAAATAAATAAAACTGTGGTGAGCAGAGGTCAGCACTTTCACTGCGACCTCAGTTACCTTTTGAAAATTCAAACTCTTTTCTTATTGCAATGCAGTGGGTGAAAAGGTGGATGAAGAGCAGAAGAGCGGTGTGGAAATTCTACCCCCACAGGAGCCTAAATCTCTAAATCTGGAGCAGGGAAACCGTTTTGGTACAGGGGCAAAACTGCTCCCTCTCTGGAGCAATCTGACAGGCCAGAGGGCAGTGTGGGGCTGAGCCCTGTCCCCAGACCCATTCCTTTCCCCCAGTCATTGACCCTCCCCACCCCGTGACCCCATGTTGTGTTTCCTTTCCCATGCAGAGAACGGCCCAGAGAAGGGACCACAGAGGCCGCCATGCCGAGCACTTCCATTCCATCCTGTGTGCCGTCCCAGCTGGAGCAGGGTGCGTACACGGCCCAGTCCCTGCCAGCTCTTGCAGGAAAGACTCCTGTGAGCACCAGCCGAGTCAGGGATTTCCTTTGCACACAACACCTTGTCTCCACCATGGCAGTGAGCAAAGGAAAGGGACTTTACTCCTGCCCTCATTCCACTTGTGGGGGAGGAGAAGTGATACCACTGCTTGCTGCAGCTCCCACAACTGCACCGGACTTGGCACACCAAGCCCTCTCCTGACTGGGAGGAAAATCAGCACACTAAGCAAAGGGATGTGATGCCTGACCTTAGACTGGAGACAAGAGTGTTGTTAAGTCACAGAAACATAGAAACAGAGCGAGTCAGAAGGGGTCTCCCGGGCCATCTAGTCTGACCCCTGGCTGTAGCTGGCTCTGCTCATGACATGCCCACCATGCCATGCTGCTGGCCCTCCCATTGAGTGGCAAAGCACTGCAAGGAGAAATACCTGGATTAGTCTACACAAAGGAACGTGTCCTTCGCTCTCTCCCCTGGTAGCCTCCAGGCCATGGGTGGGGCCTTGAGGAGTGGATTAAGCAGGGAGAGGCACAGAAATATATATATATTATATGCAAGGGGGCGGCATATAAATGTGTAAAATAACTAAATGTGTGTGTGTGTGTGTGTGTGTGTATGGGGCTCAGGCAAAAGTGGCTCTCCCAAATTGACTTCTCCCTTGCAGGTGCAGGATTCTCCGGGTGATCGCCCGAGGGAGAACGAGGCCTCACTGTGGCAGGAGATGTGACCCAAGCTTGGCCACCATCATTTAAGCCGTAGAGAGAATTGGCAGCTTTGAAGAACTGGTATGCCTGTGGGCGGGGTGGGTGGAAAAAGGAAGCTTGTGTCTTCACAAGAAGTGTTCCTTCCCACCAACATGCCCTCTGCAATGCTTTAACCCCCACCCCAAACCCCCCTCTCCTTAGTGTCAAAGTTCTTATAGATGGTTTGTTTGGCTGCTTCCAGGCAGGGAAGGGTGAGGCAAGCCTCTGAGGTGCCTTGAAGGGGCCAGGCTGGCCCCTCCCTGGCCTTGGCAATATACTGAGCATGTAGAAATGACCCCTTTCTTCCTCACTAAAGCCAGCCCCAAAAGTCTTGTGGATTTACTGCAGCAGCTAAAGCTCCCTGGAGGACTTCTGCCGGTGCCTCGTGTCCTCCGAAACACACCCCCTTATTAAAAAGGTGGGAAAAAATCCAAGTGGCTTAAAACCAGGACTTATTCGTGTGAAATAAAACCTTGGCTCAGGAAAGCCAATTTTCTTGCCAAGTCTGAAAGGGCTATCAACTCAACTGCAGCCCTGCTTTGCAGACACGTTCCTATTCATTTCTATTTCAACAAAACTAAAAGGGAACATGGGACAGTCAAGGGCAGGCAGACACCTGGGCAAACATTCGGCTACCTCTCTGCAGAAACAGTCCAAGAAAGGTTGATGCAGTAGAGTCAACACTCGTCTTGGCAGCTTCGTGTGTTTCTACTGAATGAACGACATGCAACATTAAATGTTTTCAGGTCTCAGCAGAGGTTCCAAAGGCTCCATCCATAAACCATCTAAGGCCCAAGTTCTCAGAACAGCAGACTTGAGAATTAAGGGTGCAGAGAGAAGACTCACCTCGAAAAGATTTCATGACACCTCCATACACCTAGAACCCATTTCTCTAGAAGGATCCTGGTGCCACCTTCACTGCATCTAGAGGAGGTTGCATTGCAGTCTTCAGATGTGGAGAGTCAGGACCAGCCATTTGAGAAATCCAATTTGGAGGTGGAAATCAGTCTTATCTCCTTGGCTTGACTCCCCAGACCCCGTCCTGCTTTCTCTCTGCCCTAAGTCGACTGAGCATTCCTGTGGGCATCTGGCAAGAGGCAAGTTCAAGCAAGCATGTAAGGCTGGCTTGCACACATGCCTGCTGTGCAAGCAGAGTTGTGCTTCTATGCACATGGCCTGCAAGCTGTGTGTACTTTGCACAAAGAATGACATGCTACATGTATTTTGAGCAAAAAAGCACCTAGCTTTCCTGAGTGTTTGTAGACTTCAACATCACCTGGCTTGGCCAAGGCTGAGTGAAGGAAAGAAGTCCAGCAAGCTCAAGAGAACTGGATTTTGGCCTGATCTTTGCCTCCCAAATGAGGACTACAGCCAGTCTCACACAATCACAAAGTGAGGCTGCTAAAACAGGCTGGGTCCTTGAAGACACACATTCTTGACTGTGGAGGTAGGGCCACTGAGCCTCAAGAAACCAAACTCCTGCTGAAGGCTCAGTCATGATCCACTCTGAATTGGCAAAACATACAGACAACCTTGTCTGGCTTCTAGCTGCACTGAGAGCTCTTTATGGTGCTAATCAATTCCTAGGTTGCTTCCCCATGAAGCTGCAGCTCCCCAGACTACTAAATATCTAACCCGTAGTAGAATATGCAAACCAAGTGGGAGTGTGTCCCACTGAGTGGTGCTCTTGCTACAACTCTGGCAGCACAATGCATTGTCTGGACCAAGCACCTGAAAGTACATCTGAAAGGTTTCTATTCAATAGGAAGTGCAGGGTGCTCCGTTCGAGCACCAGACATGCGAAGACAAAGTTTAAGCCTTTGGTCTTTTGCTGCTATCCTTCTAGGCCAATATCTTTCTTTCTTTCCCTACCCTGTGCAGCAGTTAGCACAGAAAAGGAATCCCCTTGTTTCATAGGCCTTGCACTTTGGCCACAATTTAGTGGCATCAAGTAAGCTGTTTATGTGAGCTGTTTGGAAAAGAAGGTCATATTGCTCAGCCCTTGCCTTTTATTTATTTACTTTCCCTGCATTTAAATTGCCCCCTTTTAGGAAAGAGGAAAAAGGGTTACCGATCTTAAAACTGAGACTCATTCTCCATGAGCCCCAAGGTAAAATTTAGCATGTAGAGCCATATTTTCATCTGGAAAGTGCATCTCAGCATTGCAGACATATATTAAAATGCACCAGAGCATACCCTGAGCTCCGGTCCCAGTTTGAATCCCCACAGCTGTAAATAACCCACCATTTTGCTCCCCTTTCCAAAGCAGAAAAGAAGGAAAACTGAGCAAGCATAATTAGAGATGGAATGCCTTTTCGGGCAAGGATCCGGAGAAGCAGTCAGGAAAGCATCACAAACAGCAATAGAGGCTCACTCTAAGAGGATGGGGGACGTAACTGGGGAAGAAGTGTAGTGTCCATGTCCTCCTAATAAAAAAAAACAAAACTCCCTGATGAATGAGAGCAGCGCTCTTAAGAATGGAAGCTCCTTTCGAAAGGAGTTTCAGGCAGCAAGCATGGGAATGCTATTATGCTCCAGAGAGCAGCAGGCAAAGCCAGCCCAGGGCCCTGCCACCACGATGAACTTTGGAACACGAAGTAAAGACACTGTGTAGAAAACAAGACTTAGAAGCTCAGCCTCTGGCGTGGACAAGTGCATAAGCTGAATTGCTCCCACCACTGGCCACTGTCTCAATTCTGCCAGAAATCATTGCAGTTTAGATGTATGCAAAGGCCTCGCTTCTTCCTCCCAACACCTATTTCTATCTTTCAACCGGATGGCACTGTGCGCTTGAGTGCTGTTCCCAGCTCGGTCTCCAGCATCTCCAGTTACAGAGCCACAGGAAGAAAAGCTGTGAGATAACTCTGAGAGATTCTACTAGCTGCACGTCCAGGTCCCGAGTGTGGGCTGCAGGAGTCCAGAAAGAGGCACTGGGACCCAGACAAGAGGGCCCAAGGCAGGACATGTGCAGGCACAGTCCAGGGTCTTGTGGTGCACTTGGAACCAGGGTAGTAGTCAAGAGATAGGCCCACGTCCGGAAGTGGAATGCATATCAGCAAGGTCAGGGTGAGATGATGAACAAACCAAAGATCAAGAAGTGGGAAGTCAAATGACGCAGGTACCAGGAGCAGCAAAATCTACAATAAGGCCCAAGGATCTGGGTTGCTGAGAGAGCCAGTAGAAGGAAGAGCTTGCCCTGATACAGCTCTTCCCCCATGTCTTTCAGCTCGTACTCTCTGGGTGGCTGAGAGCTCCAGCAAGGTCTGGACTGATCCTGCAGCCTTTGTGGTTCTGGCCACCAGCTGTATCCCTGCAGCTGCCCAGATACTGACACTGGAGAAGACATACCGGGATATGTAGACCAGTGGTCTACCCTGGTGTAAGGCAGCATCACTTGTTTGTATGGTGACTGAGGCCATGATCCAAAGAACATGACACTACCCTAGGCAATGAGGGGCTGAATGGGCCATCTTGTTATGTATGAATCTGGATGTACCTTGAGATAATCTTCTGGAGTTCCCATTTCAGGACATGAAGTAGGTTGCAATACCGGCAACAGGGCTTTTATTGTTATTTTTTCATTTTGGGGGACTGAGCTGTGGCTCTCCTCACACACGTTTCCCTGGCACCTACTTGGTTTCTTTTAATTGTTAGATAAATACATTCAACCGTTGCTGTTTAGTGCTAAGCTAAGAGTTCCTCTTCTCCACCTCAGCCCCACCATTCATGGCCACATTTACAGACAGGGAAATGGGGAAAAAATGGTGCCTGCACTCTTTGGGGGTGAAAGAACTGGCCGCTCTCTTTTGGCTGGGTTTGTGGCTTCCATTTTTGTTTCCCAGAAACTCCGTTCAAAAATGCCAGTAGGTTAATACAAGCCCTTCAATCAAGGCTAAGTGCATCTTGGCTTCAATCTGAGAACAATTATGAGAAATACAGATAATTGATGCTGGAGACCAGCAGGCCACCCTCTGCTAGCAGAAAGGAAGTCTAGATGGCACTGGATATACTATGAGACCCACCAAACTGCATGCAGGCTGCTGACCATCTAGATAGTGCAATAGATGCTAAATCAGCTGCCTGCTCTTAGGAGTATTTATTTATTTATTTATTAGCTGTAATGCCTACCTGGCCCTTGAGATCTATGCAGGAGGCCCCTAAGTGAGCCACCCCTTAGGGAAGTGAGGGATGGCTGCTAGAGAGGGCCTTTTTTGCAGCTGCTCCCCACATCTGGAACATGCTCCCTAAGAAGATTCGTCCAGCGCCTTCTTTATACTCTTTTCGGCACCAGGCAAAGACCTTCCTTTAAAAAAAATGTTAATATCTGATGCCACAAACCTTTGTTTGTTTTTAGCTGTATTTTAATTGATCTTCTTTTATGGTTTTCAGGGGTTGCAATGTTTTTAATTTTTATAATGGTTTTAATTTAATTGTGAGCCATCTAGAGGTGCTGTAGCACAGTGGGCAGCATACAAATGTTTAGAATGAATAAACAAATTTATATGCCTAAAGGATCTCTGGGTAACTTACAATAAAATATCAAGTCAGTTTAAATATCTGCAAATAATACAATTCATTAAGAACATATACAACCAGTAAAACAGTATAAAGCAATGTGAGATTAAAAACAATAAGATACAAAACTGGCAGTGCAAAGAGAAAACTCCCATCAGAAAGACAAGCAACAAAAACCTGAAGGAACGTCTTTTTCCGTACATGCCCTCCCACCCCTTACAATCTGCAGCAGAGGCCCTGCTCTGGGATCCCTCCTTGAAGGAGGTCAGGAGAGAACTTACTCAAAGGAGGCCCTTCTCTGCAGTGGCGCCCCAGCTATGGAATGCGCTCCCCAGAGAGGTATACCTGGCGCCAGTGGTATATGCTTTTCAGCGCCAGATCAAGACCTTTGTTGTGTCGTGGGTTATTTTGTTGTTGATTGATGATTTTATTAGGTATTTTATATTGTAAGGCATCCAGAGACAAACTGGACAGAATAAAAATATCCAAATATCCAAATAAATAAATATTAAAACACTGTTAAAAAAAACCAAGTTAGCTACTAAACACCTGTTTGAACAAAAAGGTCTTGACCTGGTGCCAGAAAGAGATTGGTGATGGTGCCAAGCGTACTTCCCTGGGGAGCATATTCCATAAGTGAGGTGCCACCACAGAAAAGCCCCCCCCCCTTGCGCTTCATCAGAAAGAATCATTGGAAAGAACTGTTGTCCATTAAAAAGGCAGGCACAAAGAGCTTCAGTTCACAGTCGTCCACACTGTGGTGGAATGTACTGCATTTCTGTTTAAATTAAAGCATTAATTTCTAATTTTGCACCTTCACATCATTATTTCCAAGTTTATCCAGCTCAACGTTCTCTTTGGTCCTCTTTTTTGACAATTCCTAAATGGCCATCCTGCCTGGCCACCCACAAACACTGCCCGCTCCCTCACGCTGCATGCCCGGCTATCCGTGTGGCCACATCCAGACACTGTTGGCCAATCTAAGCCAATGGGTGGTGCAATTACATCCATGTCTTGCTGTACCCAGGGCCAAGCTGACAGCCCATGACCTTTCTGGTGGACCAGGCTGTTGGGGTTGACCCTCAAAAGTCACATCATCCTCCCCAGCACAATTTCCCATCTTCCACAAACTGGGCCCCACACATCTTGAGGGTACCCTCAGAAAGAAGAGTCACCTTCAGGGAATAGAAATGTGAGTCAGGAAGGGTAGGTGAAGACTATCAACACTTGCCTTCAATTCAGTCTGCATGCTAACAGTTCTCAGAGCTCCTTTCCTTAATGAAGGAAGGAGGAATCCACATGCAAATTTGCTAAATATTCAGCAGATTCTGGTAAAGGAATCTTAATCAGAAAAGGCTTGGAAGCAACCACATGGTAATATTCTATCTAATGACCCTTAAAAAGAAAGAAAAAGGCTTCTACTCCTAGAAGCATGCTTCAAACTTAATAACCATATTCTTTCATTAGCATCTCTTCTAACCTAAAGACTAATTTCAAAACCCCATAGGGTAAAACTTTTCCTACTAATTAGTTCTCCTTGGTTGTAATCCAGAAAAATGACAAATTTCACCTTGTTTTAGATGCCTCCTGATAACAATTGAAGCCCAGAGAGAAAGTTGAGTCATTTTAACTCTATGTCTCTCCCCACCCTTGCCACCCCTAATGGAGGGTGTGTGAATTGCTTTAATCCATTTCAAATATGTATGCATGATCTCCTTCTTGACAGCCGTGTCCCAAAGAAGATGCATCTTTTCTGTAAGGTTGGGAGACCCAGGAATGTCCAATCTCAGCAAGATTCTCCCAAATATAGGAACATCCTCAGCAAAACAGAACTCCTGGACATCTTGCATCCTGCATCCCACACTAACCAATCAGAAGTCCCTTACAAATTATCCTGAATTGGATGTCCCCATCAGCCCACAGCAAGCTTCTTCTGAAAGCCAGATGCTGGCTAGAGTGGTCATGTTTATTTCTTTATTTGAAAGACACATATGAAGTAAGCAAGGGAAATCACAGAACTCCTCCCCAGCTGGGTTTTACTCTCAGGTGTTTGCTGCAACTAATCTTTTCCTTCCTTCCTTCCTTAAGAGGATGCTCTTCGGCTTTGGTGAACGGATGGGCCACTGATGCTCCTGGATCCTGGGACCCTCCGGAGAAGCTGCTGCTGGAGAAGCAAGGAAAACCAAAATGATGCAATGAATCTTCTCTGCAGCCCGGTATGACTGAGGCTGCCTTGCTGGTCTGCAATGACCAAGGGCAACTAAAAGCGCATTGCCGGCTGTTTCTCTGCATGTGTGTGCGTGGATTTTGCTTAGCTGATGCTTTCAGCTGCAACCCTAACAGGATGGAGACAGCCTCGCTCCAGTTATCCAAACATGGGTGACTGCATACTTGGGTTGCTGTAACGTGTTGGACTTGGGGCTGCCTCTGAAAACTGTCCAGGAACTTCAGCCAGCCCAAAATAGGGCAGCAGGAAACGAGAGCAGGGACTGGATGCTCTCTCCCTCCACACATACCTGATTGCACTGTTTGTTATTTGCATTGGCTGCCGGTCCATTTCCAGAGTTATGTAATTACCTTTAAAGCTTGAAGAAAGATGACTGGGGATGGGTGAAAAAAATGTTGCCGATCTGTTTTGATAAGAATTGAACAGAATCCACGCATTTATTTATCTTCATTTTGTTTCTGGGTTTGTCATTTCAGAGCATTTCATAGAAACAGAATCATAGAATAGCACAGCTGGGAGGGGCCCTGAAGGCCACCTAGTCCAGCCCCCTGCTGCTGTGGCAGGACACCAAGTTGCACCATCCCACTCGGAGGGCTGTCCAGTTTCTCCTTGAATGTCTCCAGTGTGGGACAGCCCACAACCTCTCTGGGCAGCTGGTCCCACTGTTGTCTTGCTCTGACAGCAAGGAAGCTTTTCCTGATGTCCAGCCTGAACCTGGGTTGTCACAGCTTGACTTGATTATTCCATGCCCTACACTCTGGCATCAGCAAGGCGAGATCTTGACCTTCCTCTTTGTGACAGCCTTTGAGGTGCTCATAGAGGGATGTCATGTCCCCTTTCAGTCTTCTCTTCTGATAAAGATGGAAGATATTTGGGATGAAAATGAGCTGATATTTTTAAGAAATCACATGTGGAAGAAACCAGAACTGACTACTTCATCCTTCTTTGCAAGCCCAGGGTTTTGAGTGCTTTATTTTTAAAAGCCTGGTGTTGCTTCCTGCTCTATTCCACCCCATTAGTGATGAACTATGGTTGCCACCTCCTTAATTTTACAGCTCAGTGGTAGGTGGGTACTGTGTTGTCTTCCTTCTTTCTAGGAATGGCTCTGCCTATTGAATTTGGCCCGTGTGGATGGGTGGGGGGGATTTTATTTCAGAGCCTTTTATAAGAATACAGTTGTCTAAGAAAAACATAGAAACATAGAAAAAGAGCGAGTCAGAAGGGGCCTCCCGGGCCATCAAGTCTGACCTCCGGCACCAGCCGGCTCCGCTCACAGGACCTCATCAGTGGTGGCATCCGGGTTGCATAGCAGCCTTTCCAGAGAGGCTTGCCTGGGGCAAAGCTTGGGCACAACTGCTCTGAATAGGACACAATAAGAGATGAAGGATTTGGTGAGGCCCGGAAGGGGGTGAGGCTACTGATGCTTCTGTCAGTGGGGCTCCTCATCCAATGCAGATTTTCTCTTTGGCTTCACAGGGGCTGCCCATCCTGCTTCAGAGCTGTGAACCTTATTTGGAGGGGAAGCTCACCACCATGGAAAGCTCCAAAGAAAATCTGCAATTCAGAAAGCACCTCAATGACACGGGAGTCCCTAAGCTCTTCTCAAGATATTTCTGGTGAGCCACTGCAGGAAATAGAGACATAGAGACATAGTGAGTCAGAAGGGGCCTCCTGAGCCATCTAGCCTGATCCCTGGCTCCAGCCGAACTCACTCCTGACGTGCCTACCATGTGCATGTCCAGCCTATCCCTGAACACTCCCACTGATGGGGCTTCCACCACCCCCTGTGGAAGTCCATTCCATGCCCATCAGGGAGTATGTCACTAATAGGTCCCCTCTGCATCTCCTCTTCTCAAGGCTGAAAAGACCCAGCTCCCTCAGCCTCTCCTCAGATACAAATACAAGCTATGGGACTAAACTGACCTCTGGCCAGATCCCATGTATGTCCACAGCAGCAGCATCCTTCCTGGGAGGAACAGTGAAGTCAAGTCCTTTCGATGTCCATACTTTGACCATCCTTAACTCCCCCTTGTGCTTCATGGGAGACAGGGCATTCCAGGTAGCACTGTTCTCTCCTCACAGGAGGGAAAAATCAGTTGGTAGCAATCAAATGGCTATTTGTTTTACCCTTCTCACGTTCTTTACTGCATTAAGAAAATATACGTTGATTTGGATCAGCTTTCTGTGTGCAAAGAGATTGGCTAAGCCATCAGGGAGTTCAGATAAACTTTCATCTCAGTTTTAAAAACTGTTTCAGCATAAAACTCTCTCTCTCTCTCTCTCTCTCTCTCTCACACACACACACACTCTCTCACTCACTCATGAGAGCTCCTAAGCTTCTCCTTCTCCTTCCATGAAATCCATAAATTAGCATCACTTTGTTTTACAAAATATGTAATGATATTTAACCCAGACAGCTTTTCTCTCTTGCTGTCTTGAGATTTCGAAGGGGTGGCTTACATCAAGGATACTACTGAACATTGCTTTTTCCCCATTTATTCTTTCCTATTTCTATATATCCATTTACAAATCCACCTTGGGATAATATTTCAGGGCACTTCCCATATCACAGAGAGACAAATGGGAGTATCATATGAAAGCACAAAACATGTAATGAGGGAGAAATGTGGTTTTGCCAGTTCACCATCTGTTCCCCATCAATAGATACCCTAACAAAATTAAGCAAATTCTGATGTAAACGCAAGCTATGGCCTTGTGGAACCTCTATAAATGTTAGCTGAATTGCTCTGGCTTCTGTATATTAAAGGAGACCTCCCCAGATATTGCCTTAGTCTCTGAGGCTGTCACAGAATCTTTATACACATTCCAACTTCATTTAAGTTTTGTTTGTTTGCTTGTTTGTTTGCTTCTTGAGGAAGAGAAAAAACTCTTGTGAAAAGAGGTTCAGTAAAACTTCCCAGTAGAAGAGAAAATTGGCACTAGCTTGTGTATTATCACCCCTTCGCAACATAAGTCTATATGGCTATGTAGTCTATATGGCTACATGAATGGAGCTCCAAAGGAGATTATGAAAAGGGGAAATGGATCCAGAGAGGTATTATTATATCAGACCAAAGTCCATGGGTTTTAGGAGCTGCCATGAAAGGTAAACATCTCCCCATCCAGCCTTGGAAGGCATCGGCCCTGTCTCACATTGAAAGGTGCATGAAGAAGCCTTTGGATCTTCCACAGAATGAATTGATATGAATATGAATGAATATGATTTCCTAAACCCTGATTCACCCCCATCTCCATTTCTGAGAATCTGTATGTATGGATGAGAATATTATATGGTTCCTTCACTGGTAAGTTACCAATGCTTGTTAACTTCTCTATAAATGGGCTGGGAGAATATACCATTACAGAAGAGATGAAAACCATTAGTGTGGGAGAAAGCACATTGGATACACTTGCCCATCAAGGACCAGGGCTACAGGTGGGTAGCTTCTGAGCATCTGGGCCTGAATCCTTCTATATATTTCCCACCACTTTTATGATGTACAAAACAGTGAGAAAAGGTCTAGATGACATCTATGAAATCCTTAAAACCATTAGGCTTCACTTGAGTACAACTCCATTCCAATCAAATAACTTTTCCAAGGAGATCAGATTCATTCCTCCCACACCCCCAGGAACTCTAAAATAGGGATGAATACACCTGACAGATTTGTCTTCAGCCCCACTAAGACTAAATGTGCTGGAGAGCCACTGTGGTGTAGTCGTTAAGAGTGTGGGGCGACCTGGGATCTAGTCCCGGCTTAACCATGGAGCCAACTGGGTGGCTTTGGGTCAGTCACAGACTATCAGCCCAGCCTACCTCATGCATTGTTGTTGTGGGATAAGATAGACAGCAGCAGGAGGAGAAAGATGTACCCTTGTTTGAGTTCTGAGGGCATCATTATCCTGATGGTGGCTTCAAAGCAAATTTCACTATGGCAGTTTCTTAACTTCATCTTTTTAAACACCATGAAGTGACGTTCCCCAAATACCCAACCCAGTAGATCAATTCATCAGGAAGAGAGCCAGTTCAGTTATTTGTAGCAAGTAATTTGCTTAACACATGGAGTCTGTCTTTTCCTCATTTCTAATGGAACCATTCCTTTTCATATAATTTATTCAACAAATTAACTTTTCTCGCAAGGTTCTGACTTGATTAGTGTTTGCTATCTGCAATTGGCCACAAATCTTGAAGTATCACTTCCACTCTCCCTCCTTAATTTTTATCCTGGAAATACCAAAATAGCTGGGATTGGTAGCAGCTTGTTGTGATTTCAGGATCTTTCCCAGTTCTATTATTATCCAATAATTGCTTTCTGGGGATGGCAGAGACTGGAGCTGTGCCCTTTTGCAGGCCAAAAAAAAAGGACTTTAGCAATGAGCCATTGGCCATCCCAAAGATTTCCGAAGCTGTGCTCCAAGGAGGCTGTCAAACTGAGGCAGACAAGGCAGTCCTGAAATTCCATCAGCTTGGTACAGGGTACATAAATGACCCAAATGGGATGAAAACTCCAACTGAAGAGCACAATTATTTTAGGAAGATGGAAGAGTTAGAGATAAGCAGTAATGACCCACTTGGTGTGTGCTCGCCTTCAAATATCGGGGAAGCGTGGAATTGAAAAGAAAAGCATGCAAGTTAGGAACCTGGTGGGATTTACGCATGTCAAGCATTTTGCAGAATCATTCTTCGCTACAGTCTGTATTAGCTGTTTTAAATTTTTTAATGATCCCTTCCCTTCCACAATTTTGTGGTATTTTTATTCTCTGTTTTATCGATTGTTGTGGAGCAGTGGCTACAACTGAGAAGCAGGTACTCCAGATACTCCAGGTACTCCAGATCCAAAAGGATCTGGACAGACTATGGAAGTGGGCAGGAGACAACAGGATGGCGTTCAATGTGGAGAAGTGCAAGGTCTTGCACTTGGGGCATAGGAATAGCTGTCATAAGTACAGGTTAGGTGACAAGTGGCTGGAGAGCAGCACTTGTGAAAGGGACCTCGGGGTACTGGTTGACCGCAGGCTAAACATGAGTCAGCAGTGTGATGCGGTGGTCAAGAGGGTGAATGCCACCCTTGGTTGCATAGCCAGAAGTGTGGCTTCTAGATCAAGAGAGGTATTACTTCCACTCTACATTACTCTGGTGCGCCCGCAACTGGAGTATTGTGTTCAGTTTTGGGCCCCTCATTACAGAAAGGATATAGCCAGGTTGGAGTCAGTGCAGCGCAGGGCCACAAGGATGGTGGCTGGTTTGCAGGGGATGGGGTATGAGGCGAGACTGAGGGAACTGGGTCTCTTCAGCCTGGAGAAGAGGAGACTCAGAGGGGATATGTTGGCAACATACAGGTATGTGAGGGGGTGTCACATGGAGATGGGGAGAGGCCTGTTCTCCCCTGCAGAGGAAGGCAGGACACGCTCCAATGGAGCAAAGCTCAGGGAGCCAAGGTTCAATTTGGATGCCAGGAAGCACTTCCTGACAGTTAGGACCCCGAGGGCGTGGAATGGGCTTCCACGGGAGGTCATTGAGGCCCCATCGGTGAGGGTGTTCAAAGATAGGCTGGACATGCACATGGTGGGCATGTCATGAGCGGAGCCGGCTGGTGCCGGAGGTCAGACTAGATGGCCCAGGAGGCCCCTTCTGACTCGCTCTGTTTCTATGTTTCTATGTTGTGAACTGCCTAAAGAGCTTCAGCTGCAGGGATGGTATAGAAAATAAATGAATGAATGAATGAATGAATGACCACAGTGTTTGAGCATTGTACTCTCTGTCATGAGCAATAATCCTTACCATACTTAATAGATTTTTTTTGTTGTTTTTTGGTTGGTTGGTTTTTTACCTAAGCCCCTGCTCATGAAAGGAAGCAACTGGTTAACAGTAAAATTCTTGATCAAAAAAATGAATTTCTGGACAGCAATCATTTTCTATTCTTTAGGGCTCTGGAAGGAAGAAAAGGTGTTTCATAGAAGATCCCCATCACTGACTCTAGCCAGGTTAGAGTCAGTGCAGCGAAGGGCCACAGGGATGGTGGCTGGATTACAAAGAAAGTCATATGAGGCAAGGCTGAGGGTGCTGGGTCTTTTCAGCTTGGAGAAGAGGAAGCTCCAAGGGGATCTGTTGGTGACATACAGGTATGTGAAGGGGTGTCACACGGAGGTGGGTAGAGACCTGTTCTCCCCTGCAGAGGAAGGCAGGATGGGCTCCAACGGAGCAAAGCTCAGGGAACCAAGATTCCATTTAGATGCCAGGAAGCCCTTCCTGACAGTCAGGACCCCGAGGGTATGGAATGGGCTTCCATGAGAGGCAGTTGAGGCCCCATCGGTGCAGGTGTTCAAGGATAGGCTGGACATCCACATGGTGGGCATGTTGTGAGTGGAAGTGGCTAGAGCCAGGGGTCAGACTGGATGACCCCAGAGGCCTCTTCTGACTCACCCTGTTTCTATGAGTTCCCTATACACTGCCACCTAACGGCCATGTAGAGAGATGCAGACTCTGAAATGCAAATATATTTTAGGAAGCCTTGCCTTAGCTCTGATTTGGTATGCTAAAGTCTATTCAGGAGTAAACTGGCAAGGAAGTATAGCGATGTGGTGGGGAACAGAGCTGTGGCCAGGAATACTCCTGGAACGATAGGGGAACGTTTGTCCCCTTAAGCACAAACTTTCTCTGCAAAAAGGGTCCTTGGAAGGGGCTTTCTTCATGGCTCATAGGCAGAGCAATAAAGTCAGGAAGTAGTTTTGAATCAGCCCCAGCCAAATGTTCTGGTTCTTGCAGGGGGCAGAAATGGTCTTAACCCCCTTAGCCAGGCAGAGAAACTGTGGAAGCATTAGTCCCCTTGAGGGCTATTTGAGCACACACACAAAACAGTACCAAGAATCCACCAGATCACACTGAAAAAAGCTTTGACAATATTTCCACCTGCTGGAGATACAGAATAATTAGCCTGCTAATCCATGATAAAGCTCAACTGGTAACTACACAATATTCTTTTTCATTAAAAAGAGAAGACTCTACATAGGAAGGCAGAAATATGTCGACTTTTCTGCCCTGCCTTCTTCTTTCTGAGCCTTTCCCAAGACTTTCCTCTGAAATTTGGAATGATTATCTTGCTCCCTATGCTTCAAACTTTCTCTTCCACCAAACCGTCCCTGCAGACAGTTTCCTACCTTCTCCCACTGTGGGGACCCCAACACTCTCCTTTCCTCCACAGTAACACCCAGCAGCCATAACGTGGCAAAGTTAGGGCGATGTGACAAAACAGCCTCTTCCGAAAAGAAAGCCCAGAGGAGGCAGTATCCTGCAACTCCGACTGACTCCAAGTTGCCTCTTCCCGGTCAGTCTTCATTACAGGCAAAGAATCCATTTGCAGCTCTGCTTCAGCCAGTGAATGCTTCCATTTCTCATGGGGCGGGATTAGAAGCCGGCTGCTGCATCTCGGGAGGCATCTGTCCTCCAAGGGAGAGCACGGACTCCTTTTGGAAATGCAATGAGGAGCCCCTCTCAGGCTGGGCACTTTGAACCCTGGGTCAGTCCACGCCACCTCCAGGTAGGGAGGGGAAAGCCAACACAGCAGTGAGGCTAGAGAGTATCACTCAGTGGGGGAGCATATGCCTTAAATGCTGAAGGGCCCGGATCCAATCCCGCTGAAAGCCCTGGGTTGCAGGAGCTCAGTGCAAAAAGGCTTGTTTTTAATAAGACTGACCCAAAGCCACCCAGTTGGCTCCATGGCTAAGCCAGAACTAGATCCCAGGTCACCTGAGTCCCAGCCCCATGCTCTAAATGACCACACCACACTGGTTCTCCAACACATCTAGTCATACTGGGGCTGCACACTCTCAAGGCCTTTCATTTCCCCTGGGAAATGGGTAATAAAGAAAATTTTAATAAACATATACAAATATTTGAACTTGTACATTGGCTTGCAATGAGAACTTTGGCTTTAAAAAAAATGATCTAGATGAGCACTCATTCCTATATCAATATCCTACTGAACTAACTTGTTATCGATAACTAAGATTTTAGCATTTTCTAAATGTCCAAATTCCGGAGGGAGCAGTGCAGAAGTGTAGCTACTTCAGTGAGCATGGGAATAATTTGCTTTTTGCAGATTTATGATCTGAGCTCGTGATGTGCTGAACAGATGTGCAAGGAAACTGGGGTGGAGAGCTGTAGCTGCTGCAGATGCTGCTGGCTAGGCTGGCTAGTGAACACAAGGGCATAAAAACAGCCATGCTGGTTCAGCCCAGCACTCAGTCCAAACAGTTGCTCATCAGAGCCCTCAAGAGGGGTAGGTACAAGACCTCCACCTACCCATGCTCCTCAGCCACTGGTATTTGTAGCACACAGCCAGGAAGGCCGGAAGCCATTGATAGACTCTCTCTCTCTCTGTTTTCCTCCAGACCCTTTTCTGTGGCAGTGAATTCCGTATTTAACCAAGTGTTGTGTGAAGGAATCCATCCTTTTACCTCTTCTGGACCAATGTAGGACAGGGGAATTCTATCCTTTGAATAGCTTGTTGGAAGACGCATTTAGGCAGCTACATTGTGCATGAGCAGGACATGTTCTTGGATACGCACACCCATTGGCAAAGGGTGTTTGCGTACATATTGGAAATTAACACATTTTGCTTGGCATGCTTTTCAAATCTGTACCTATTGCTATGCACATGTGTGTGCTAAATATACCACAAGCTCAGAAATGCGAGCTGTCCACCAACAGATGCAACTACCACCTGGAGGCTTCTTGCAAGGTAGATGTTATATTCAGGGAAGAGATAGACAGATCACTCAGCCTCATCTTGCTGAGACTGAAATGGTGAGTCTTTTGAGGTCAAGCTCTTCCCATCCTGGTTCTGCATGAGCGTGATGTGTGAATGTTCGTACCCATTTTTGTAATGTAGGCATTGCTGCCCACATTCTTAAACACATATTTTAAAATGGACCTATTTAAGGTAGGGGAAGTTACCTTTGTGCCTACTCTGGAAACTGCAATTAGTACAAAAATGGCAGCCAGGCTGGTCTCTGGGACATCGCGGAGAGACTACACTTCAGCTATTTTAAAGTCTTTGCACTGGTTGCCAACACATTCCAGGATACAGAACAAGGTGTTGGGAATTACCTTTAAGGCCCTTCATGGCTTAGGTCCAAAACACCTTCAGGGGTGCCTTTGCCCATGCATTCCACCTCACCAGCTAAGGTCCTCTGGGGATAATCTTTGGAAGTTTGCTCCTGCAAGATTAATGCCAACCACCCAGAAGACTTTCCCAGTGGTAGCCCCCAAGTGGTGGAAAGGCCTGCTGAGAGAGATGCATCTGTTTTCCCAAATTCCTATCTCTAAGAGGGAGGTAAAAATTTATCTTTTCTCACAGGCCTTCCCAGATTAGTTCTCATATCAGTATTATTTAATATGTTGTCTTCGTCAATATTACTCACCATGAGTTTAATTTCTCATAAACTGTCCAGAGTCTGTGGGAATGGGGCAGTATATAAAATTTAAGAGAAAATAAAAATAAAATAAATCACATTTCTGCATGATTTTCAGATGTGTCCATGTTGCAGAACACATTCTCGTGCGAGTGTGTGTGCGTGCATGAGAAAGAGACAGTCATTGCAAGCATAGCAGTGTGCAGACTCCCACCCCAAATTTCCATCCACAATTTCTACCCACTGCACTTGATTCCAGGAGGTGCACATGGGGTCAACTCACCACATGCACACACCATGTCCAGGTGAAATTTGCTTCCTAGACTGGGTGACATGGACCTGATTGTAGCTTTGCATGCAGAAAACCAAACACAAACCTGACACAAACAAACAATAGCAAAAGCAAAGGTGTCATCCAATATTCTCCATTGTTATTGCAGGGCCGTCACATCGGCAGTGGATGGATGATTGAAATGGCAGGAAGTCAGTGATAGTCACTGGATATCACTTGTGACTGCACAAAGGATGTGGCATGTGAACTCAAGGGGAACGTGAGAATGACAACAGCTCATTTTGCATCGAGATTCACGTCATCTGCTGAATGCAATGGCTGGAGATGAATAGAGGAATCTTTAAAGTCATGTGCGGACGTCTTCCCGGAGATGCCATTTTTATGGACTTTTAATTTTAACAAAATAATAATAGATTGTGCAGTTTTCAAATCACATTCATGAATTGACTTCATGTGTACAGAAAAATGAACCAACAGTCTGACCTCTGACTAAAAGTGAAGACAGTGGAGTTCAAGTCCATGGTGTGCAGTTCAGGTGAGCTCAAATGTCACCATCTTTCTTTATGATGTGGATAAATTTCGATTTTGAGGTTGAGAGCCCCATTTGCTCATGGGAAAGGGGTTGTCAGCCACATACTTGTAGACAGAGAAAAGGCAAAACTAAAGGGGGACCAACCCCTCTCTCTCCCCCACCTTCCCTTGCTCCCTGTCCTTCATCCATCCTTTCTCCTTTCCTTCATCCTTTATCCTTTTTATTTCTGATATGTTACACATGCATTGCACGAAAACACACAAACACATATGATGCTTATCTGTCCTTGGTCAGCCTGCTCTGCTCTGCTCCTTCCTTCCTATATAAGAATGGCGATGGAGGAGGAGGAGGAGGAGGAAGGCCACATGAACCAGCCTGGGATTTTTGCAAGAAGGAAAAAAATGAGATATAGAAGCAAGAAGGAGGAATCATTACATTGACCAACAGTCAAAGTTCTCTGGGCAGGTCACAAAATGTAACACAATAAAATAAAGCATTTGTAACATACTTAAAAACAAACAAATAAATAAATCAGCTAAAGTCAGTTGCACTAAAATACTGGAAACTGATAAAAGCCACCAATATAAGGCCTATTGCATGCCATAAAATGTCTTACCCTAGCATCAAAAAGACAACGATCCAACGGTGGACCTTTGTGGAGAAAAGCATCGCACAACTGGAGAGCTACCACCAAGAAGGATAAGAACCCATTTAGCATTATCAGTAGAACTTGAGCATGAGGCTTTCTGGAGTTTTGCTAGTGATGACATTGTGATAAATGTGCCCACTACCAGAAGAATCACCAAAATCTCAATCCTTTTACCTTCGTGCTAGACAACTTCCCATTTGGGCATTCTTGTCTGCTTAAAACAGGCATGTGTCAAAAGCAAAGCAAATCATTTTTGGTGCAGAGAAAATTGAAGTTATAGTGCATGTGGGTTTTCCAAGAGAGCTCTTACTGCATGCTCTGTGAAGCTAAATGTTTGACTGATCTGTTGTATAGCATTACAATTTGCTGCAAGTTTCCTGCTAAAAGTGAACAAATTAAAACAGGGTAGTAATTCAGATCTCTGTGTGCTTCACTGTATGAAATACGTTGTGCTTTGACTTGAGAATCTCAAAAGCTTGGATGGAGCAGGAGTGATTTCTTTCATGTGTCCCTTGACCATGTCCAAGGAAAAGAAGTCATTGTGCTGCTTTCTAGAGCAGGAAGTTGAGCAAAAAATTCTTCCAGTGCATAAAATGGGTAGGAACTATGTGGCCCTCCAAATGTTGTTGGACTGCAGCTCCTATCAGCCCTAATCAGCATAGCCAGCCAATGTGAGGCTATAGGGGACTGTAGGGGCTGCAGTCCAAAAACTTCCAAAGGGCTACACATTTTTCATTCCTGAGTTAGTGGAAGTGAGTGAAAGGCCAAAAACAGCCACAAATATTGCAGTTGGTCTGAGCAACGATTGATACGGAAAGAGCAAGATGGATTGGAAGTTGGTTCTAAAACTTGAACAAAAGTTTAACAGAAGTGAACGGGACATGGCAAAATACTAGACCAGAAGCAAAAGAGAACAACTTGATTCCAGTGGTATTTTTAAATTTCCAGTTTTAAATTGCGTATTGTTTTTCAAATTGTATTTCTATGTTGTTAGCCGCCCTGAGGCTTGTTTGCAAGGGGGCGGCATACAAATATGTTAAATAAATAAACAAATAAATGTCCTATACCTAGCAATCTTCTCCCCTGTACATAATCTTCTGAAAGAGAGAGAGAGAGAGAGAGAGAGAGAGAGAGAGAGAGGAGGAGGAGGAGGAGAGAGACTATGTATACTTCTCACTTTTCCTGAGTTACAGTGTCAGCTTTTTATTTTAGTTATGCTCAGAATAGAATGTACATGACGTTTAAAAAAATCAAGAGATACCAAGGGAAAAACAAGCCATGGTGGCAGCTCCGATGACCTGGAGAGCAGAAGTAAAAACATCATTTCTGCAGAGGACTCTGGCAACAGTAGTTGTTGCTTCCCATCCGCAAGATGGGAAGACCAAGATGGGAGCTGTCTATACCAGAGCCTCCTAAAGGCCCACTGAAATGTGTGTCTTCATCACTCGAGGAGTCTGTGGATGATCTGCTTGCTCTGCATCCTTCGTCACTTGTCCACCATGAAGTAATGTGACAATACTAAGAAACGCTGCAGAGATGCCACCTCCGTCAAGGTTCTCCTTCCACCAGTGGTCTCCTGACAGCATTCCTTCAGGATGCAACAGAGGGAGCAGAAGGAAGCAGAGACACTCAATCAGCAGCGTTTGCTGCATCCTCTCCTCAAATTGTTTCCACTCCAGATGATAATTAAGTTTGAACTGAAGCACTTGTGCTTGGATTTCCTTTTGCCTTCCTTCTTCCTCCCAATACTGATTCCCCTTGCATTGCATCTTTGAGATTGGAAGCCTGAGGGCAGGGGCTGTCTATCTTCTGATCTTTGGTCCAGAAAGCTTTTTATTCTATTTTTTATTGCTATACCACCCCATAGCCAATGTTCTCTGAGCAAACTCACAATTAATCAAGATACATAGAAACATAGAAACAGAGCAAGTCAGAAGGGTCCTCCCGGGCCATCTAGTCCGACCCCCAGCTCCAGCCGGCTCCGCTCACGACATGCCTACCATGTGCATGTCCAGCCTATCTTTGAACACCCTCACCAATGGGGCTTCATAAAAGAAGATGCAATAAAATACAAATCCAATAAAACACAGTATCAGATTCTGCAATGCAAATTTTAAACAGAGGAAAATTCCAATATACAAAAATATAAAACAGTTTAACATCTAAAACAATTTTAATAAAACAGCAGTGCTAACCCTTCATAGGATATCAAATGCCATCAAAGTCTGGGAATAGAAGGCAGTTTTGACCTGATGCTTGAAAAGATGAAGAGCAAGATAAAAATGTTCCGAATGAATGAATGAATGAATGGACTGTTCCATGAACTGTTGCCCATGGAAGACATTTCTAAGGTATTTATTTCAGTGTGGCTGCATTATTTTTTAAAAAGCGGGCATGTGGAAGAAATGCACATACACGCCTGGGATTTGGGAGGAAATATGGCCTGGTTATGGCTACTTTGAACTGAGCCGTAAGGATTTGTGGGGACAGACCAGAAGTCATTCTCCATGCCGGTGGGGATGCTAGCTGTCCAGTTCTGCAGGGCAGATGGTGCTCAGATCCATGATTAGTCACACAGGACCTTCACTCTCCCAGCAGCTCAAAGCAGAGTACTTTTGATGAGCATAGATATGTTTTAGTATCCCACTCAGGGTACATTAAATAACAAATTGCGATGGCGTAGCAAATGCTGCTGCATCTTGTTAAAGGGCCTCAACACACCTGGGTAAATAATAATATTAATAAAGACGATCATTTACATCCAGCCCTGAAATTGCCACTCCAATTTAATGGCACTCAAGAAAACCAAGTACTGCTCGTTTCTGGGAGCAAATTTACAAATATGTTTACTATTGCCTATTTCATGAAAATCCTCAAGGAGAACACATCTCTTGCCACATCGTGATCCTGATTCTGTATCCCAAAAAGGCAGACAACAAGGAAAGGCTACACGTTAGAGCCAGGCAGTACATGTTGTACTGCACTGGTATTGATTTGATTTGTGTTTTAGTTCAGCAACTGTCAGGAGCTGGGGTTCCTCCTTTGCACATTCCAAAGCCACGGACCATTTTCCTTGCAAAGCATGCTTTATTGACCCTAAAGCACAAAACACCCAGAATGCATGTCTGAGCATGCACAGAGTGATTTGGCTGAACCCAATCCAGTAATCACTCTCCTTCTGAGCATGTCTGGCCTCCATCCTTTGGGGAGAGGACTTCTGAAGCAAGCACACCTTCTCTCTGCACACCAATCCTCTAATTTAATTTTATTTATTTATTTATTTATTCATTCATTCATTCATTCATTCATTCATTAAAAGCTTTTCCACCCTATCCATCACTAGCATTTCAGACAGCTTACAATAAAATGAGTAGAATAAAACAAAACAGCACAGCATCCATCAATTGAAATACTAAAACTCCAGTTAAAACCAATTAAATATTAAAATGACAGGAAAATAAAAAGGGTTTAATTGGGCCACCCTTCTCTGCTGGCTACTCATCATGGGGCCAACAGCCATGCCCACCTTGCCTGTTTCTGAGGAACTCCCCTGCTCTGGGTTCCCTCCCACCAGCTGTAGATCTGAGGACTGCTGCCCTCCTGGAGAGCCTGGCCTTGAGATGAGCCCCTCCGCTTCCCTCATCTCAGCATCTCGGCCTGGCCCAGCTTCCCAGGCTCCCCTCAGTTCTGCTTCACATTCTGATTCCAGTTCCTCTGCAGCCCAGCCAGCAGTCCTTGAGAGAAAGCACCCATGTTTCTCACTCCCATTAGCAATTTTGTTCCACTGATTTCAGTAAATCCTCAGTTTAAGTAACATAGTTTGGACCCAACCAATGAACATTCTCCCATCAAGGAATGCTTCCCACTTGGGTCATTCTGCAGTCTCCCCTGCATGTCTGTCATGGAAGTATTCTAGGGTGGGCAGCCAGTCTATGCCATCTGCCAGACTGGTTCTTTGGCTTCATCATTGTACTGCATGTGAACTGAAAGCAGACAGTGCCCCAAGCTCCCTAGAAAGAAACGGGGGCTGGTGGGGAAGTTGTCTTTCAGGGATGCTTCCCTGCCTGAATTAATCTTCTCACTCAGCACTACCCCTGTGCAATTCTTCCCAAGAGGGTTCAGTTTGGAAGCCAGTACTGAATAGTTGAACCTGATGGATCTAAAGCCATGTCTTGTTCCTGGAGTGGTTATTGTGACTAAAAGCACACGCCCTGGCATCTGCTGCAAGCTACACGGAATTTATAGAGCAAGGCTTAACAAATTACGTCTGCCCACAGGCATTAATCAGACTCGTATTTTCTCAGTTTGATCATTATTCAAAACTATTCCAAATATCAAGCATGAGCATAACGCAGCCCATGGCTCATTTTAACTCTGCCTAACTATTGACTGCTGAAGGTCTGCAGACTGTTCACCTAAAATATATTGCATTCCCCCCTTTTGTTTCTTGATGGGTTGACAAGATTATTAAGAGGCACAATGTTTTATCAATCATGCCCACTTCCCATTATGCATCCTAAAGTGGGTTTCTATGAGAAATGGAGAAGTCATCTTTCCACAAGTTTGATTGAGAGTAGAGCTAGACTGGTTGCTGGAATGGAGAAGAAATGGAGTTCCCATCTTTATACGGTGGAAATAATGACTATTCAAGAGGAATGGTTGGTGGGAGTCTAGACTTTGGTCCTAACAAAGAGCAGCAGCCAGTGAATAACCTCCAAGGTCCCTTCAACTCTATCATTCTATGACAAATACTGAAAAATACAGCCAAACTCCAATGTCAGCAACCCTACAATATTTGAATCCTGCTGACCCACATGCTAAACCATGGGGACAGAGTGGTGTAAATAGGGCTGGACTCTGGGTTGAGCTCCAGGACCTTGCACCTCCAGTGGCTCCCAAATGAGCCATCAGAGAGTGGCAAGCACTGGGAAGAGAGACTAGCAGGCCTGCCATCAGTATATGGGTCAGCACTGTAATGCTAGAGCCTAATAAAGCTGGCAATACTTCCTGCAGAGCCTCCCTTTTCAAAGAAACATGATACAGTGAGAGGGCTGGTCAAGCAGGTACAGAGAAGTCTGATGCCCACCTCACCTTCCAAAACCATAAAAGCCAGGGCCCAAAGTTGTCTGGCTGCACCCATGCCAGAGCAGCAGGTCTCTGTGGACTGTGAATGGTTCCTGGATGCTGAAGTGATTCTGCTGTCCAAGAGGACCACTGGCTGACCTCAGCAGAGCAGGTTTATTAACAGATGCATGTCTTGTCTTGACTTTGCTTAGACAACAGTAGCTATTCTGTGCTCTACCATGAAACTCTTGATGCAAGGACCAGTCAAATCAGGTGACGGATTTTAGGCACATTCAAGAATGGACATCAGGAAAAGCTTCCTCACTGTCAGAGCAATACAACAGTGGAACCAGCTGCCTGGAGAGGTGGTGGGATCTCGCACACTAGAGACACTCAGGAAGAAACTGGACAGCCATCTGAGGGGGCTGGTGTAACGGTAACGTGGTGTCCTGCAACAGCAGGGGGTTGCACCCGATGGCCTTCATGCCCCCCCAACTCTACTATTCTATGATTCTGTCACTTCTAGGGGACCACTGGCTCATTTCTGGAGGACAACTCAGTCATGCCTGGTACTGTTCCAGAAAATGATGGACCAAGCAAACCTTCATAAGGAAAAAGCCTTGGGTGAACCTCACCAAACCTCACCAAAGGCCTGTATAGCCCAGAATCTTCTTTCCCACACTGTCCAAGAAGGTGGCTGAAGGAAGCCAATAAGCACAAAACCAGAACTTATTTTGCTGTTAATCCCTGAAAACTGGTGCACAGAGGAATGCTTTCTCTAATCCTGGAGATACTGAGAGCCATCATAACTAGAAGCCATCGATAACTCTATAAAGAAAGATGGGAGAAAAGGTCTTAACAAGCATCCTCATGGAGGTTGTGCAGATCTCTAAATTTAATTTAAATTCAGTGCATTCATGGAAATCAGCAAGATGCCTAAATTTCTTCTTAAGATCAAAATATAGTCTCTCCTAATAGAGAATATTGAGTTGTTTTGGCAGGCATTACTTCAAACCAAGCCAATAGTCCAATACATATCTGCACAGTAAGTGTAGAAGAAGCAAAAAAACCCAACAAACCACCCTAAACCTTACTGAAAAAATATATAATAATGTGAGGGGTGCAAGTTGGACAACCTAGTGGTTCATCCTCAAACAAAATGAGCAGACCAGTCTGATGTTTCTGAGGGCTGGTCCACAAGCGACATGAACTTCCCTGAGGGTGGAGCCAGCCCCTTTTGGAGAAGGGAGGCGAGGGATTCGGTTTGAAATCAACTCCTGACATGGGCAAGAGTTCAATAAAGTGATAACTCTGATAACACCTTGATCAAGTGTTAACGGCTACATTATTATCCAACTCTACTGTTCTATGAGTCTATTATTCTCAGAAGCTGTTGGAGAATTGACCTGAGTGCTAGAGGACCTCCCCAAAGTTTGCTGACTTCAGGCACAGAGAAGGATGCAATTTCATCATCAGTGCCGAAGGCAGATCACTCTGCCAGTCCAGCAGAGATCTGCGCATGTGCTGGAAGTGGGCGTCATCATGCTCTTTCCCTCAAACAGCCTTGTATGAGTTGTATCCCTCGTAGGTCCTTCTGGTATCCAGCCAGCCAGCCATTTAAGCACGTGCTCTACATCTAAACAGCTTCCAGAGCAGTACAATAAAAGATGAGAGGAATATAAGAAAGCAGGTTTTCTTAAATGGCTGGTCAACCAAAGGAAGCTTTCTGAAATAGCAGTGGCTTTTTTTGCGGGGAGGGCACTGGAAACAACACAAAGTTGCTGCCTCCCTGACTTCCAGAGGCAGAGCATTCTAGAGGAATGGAGTCACTACACCGAAGACTCTTCCCTGGGTAGACTCGATCTGGGCCATAAGTCCTGGAAGAACCACCAAGTGCATGCCATCTGATGACCTCAGTGACTGGGCAGGCTGTTTAGGGAGAAGGTGCTGGCTCCCACTCCCTTAGCCACCTTGCACTGGTAATATATCCCCCCCTCTCCTGCCTCATAAGGTTGTTATGAGGTTAGGGAAACCACATACTCGACCTGAACTTCTTAGAGGAGAAATCAGCAAAGGTTGAGTTCACATCTGAGAAAGGCTCACATCTGAGAACATTTGTCTTGGAGTGTAGGGAGGTGAAAATCATTTCCCTTTCTCTGCAGTCATTGTTCCCCGAGGAACTCATGAGGAATTCATTGTGCAACTTCTCCACATCGCACAGCCAGGCTGCTGCTAGAAAATAGCCCATTGCAGCCTTCCAGACAAAAAGAAGCCACTGAAGTGTCCACCAATGGGGTGGCAAAAATGGGTGTTTAGACGACACCAAAGATGATAATCATGCTGATGGCGCATAGAGTTTTCTGAATGAGCTTCAGTGTCTTCGTAGCATACAGTACAGGTTCATTTAACAAAGCAGGCCTGGGGTTTCCTGCCGTGCAGTTCAGATCTGCTAAGCATTTGTGGCTCGTTGGCTACATTCATTTGTTTGGAAGAATGGCTTCTGCAAGTGTGAAACGTTTTGCAATTTATAAAGGGCACCAGGGTAATGAATTGGCAATCTTGGAAGAAGCATTTATTCCTTTCCAAAAACGGTCCAGGCTGTTCCCCCGTCTCTCCTTCCCTTCTCCTTTGCTTGCACCACAAAGATCATTATTGATAGCGCTCTGAGAAACAAAGTCACCACTGATTGATAGAAGATCACATCCAGGGGCATCTAGGCCAGACTTTTTCTCACCCTGGCAGATGCTATTTTCTTTCCCAGTAACACAATTGTACCAGGGGCCTTGTAAACCTCCCCACAGCCCTTTTCCCTTGGGGCAATGGCACTTCACCCCCAGCCTGGGAATGAATTGAATGGATCTCTGCATTCCATTCTCAAAAGAGTTTGCAAGACGTATGGCTAGTTGAAAAGAAAGACAATTTAAGTGGAAAACAGAAATAGAACAAAGATGAGCAGAGGAGAGCTAAAGGCATTTCCTCCAGTAGTGCTAAGGAGGGCTTTTTGGCTGCTTGCAAAGCACTGCAGCAATGCTACAGCTACACAGAGAACTTAACCCAACCTTATCTATGCACATCGGTAGCCTGGGAGAAGTTCTATTTGGTCAGCTTTTTGGCAGAGTTTTCACTGGAGCTGGAAATACTCGTGTTGGGGCTGTACTGCTTCAGGCTCCAAGAGGAGCTCCCACAAAAATACTTGCTTACATTCGAACAGGATGCAGATGTGCCTTTTGCTCCATCTGGATATTTATCCATTCAACGCTGTCCCACCTACTCTGACTGCTTAGCCTTGCTACTCAGAGCCCGGGCATGTGCTCAGACTTTAAGAGGGTTGTATATCAAGGCAGACCTTTGGGCCACCTTCCCCAGTCTTGGTTAATTTGAGCAGTATCAGCTGGCCGAGGTCCCTGACAGGGATCCTTCCCAGCTTCTGCTGCCATCTATTCTGTTCTGGGCATGGAGCAAGAGCAAACAACAGGTCCATGTAGGACCACGGACAGCTCCAAATAGGCACCGATTCAGGCCACACAGACATGGCTCTAGCAATGGCCTGGAGGTGATTGAGCATTGGAATAGCCCTGCTTTCAGGCTCCATGCTCCAGCCTCTGCCTCATATTCTGGGTGGAAAGAACTAAAATCTGGAGCAATGCAAGGATGTTTAGTTAAGGCACTGGTCATGTAAAGATACCAAAGAGCTGTAGCTAAAAAAATGTGTTTCCCAAAGCAAGGTCTACTAGTGGCAATGCATTGGTTCAGCTTGACCTGAGAATATGACGAGACTAGGTCTTGCCCCATAGAGTTCATGTCCACAAGAAGGTAAAATCATGTGGAAAACGTTAGGACACCAAGATGGTGGGATCTACCCCCCCCCCCTTCTCTCACTCTCTCTCTCAGTTGTACTTAGAGACCTAGTGGATTTTGCTGTGCTTCAGTAGAAGATGCAATTCTGTCGATTTTGATGGCCAGAAAGGGTCACAAACTTTGCTCGGTGGCTTTGTTTTTCTGAAAGAAGTTTGGGATGATAAGAGTCACCACTTCCAGCCTGAAAAGATGGCTGTGGTACCATTTTCTTTCAATAATTGCCTTACATATAGATGTTTATTTGTTAATACAGATTGGAACACCTAATCCAGGCATGTGAGCATCTATTTCTAAAGTGGCTGTGCTGCCTATTTGACTCACTGTGCCCTATCGTCAAGACAAGCCTCTTCTGTAAAGCCAAGCCAGAGAAAGACCGCAAGTGAGAGCCTGGTGAACAGGGGATTTGGTTACTCAGATGTCTGACCTTTATTTCCCCCCGTACGTGGCCACACCAAATGCTTCGCGTTCTGGTTGCAGCAGGGGAATCTTTGGCACTGCTGGGGGTTCCAACGCAAGGTAGAGCTAGGCCACGGGATGCTGGTAGGACTTAGCTGCCAGGGTTCTCCTCACACAGAGGGCGCTAGCAAGTGGGAGGCTCTGGATTCTGTTCTGAGTGTAAGTGCTGCACCAGCCTTCTTGCTCCTCAGTAGCTTCAGCAACCTCTCCTAATCATCAGGGGTCCAAGAAGCACGATACCACAAGAAGGCAAAGAATTGGGCCCAGATTTAGTGGTAGTGCAAAGCATATGCTTTCCAGATGAGCTGTGGTCCCTCTGATGGCCTTGTGTTTTTCCTGAAATGGTACTTAATACAAAAAATATTGTTACAGGGCCCTTTCCCTCTCTCTTTCCCCCTGCTCAAGTTTGTTCCTTTTTTTCTCTGAAATGACCACAAAATCAAAATAAATGGGTCAAGAATGGAGATGGGGGAGAGAAAAAGGCAATGCTTATCCCCTGAAATCCTACGTACACTTTCTTGGGAGGAAGCTCCATAGAAATCATTGGGAAGGACTTCCAAGTAAACATACTTGGGATCAGATTGTTCGCTTATTCCAGGCATATCACCAACACATCCTGTTGGAATTATTTTTTCCAGAATGCAAACTCTCCTGCAGCCTACATTTACTAAAGCATCATATCAAAGACTCCAGAAATGTTAATGCATTAGAAGGGTCAATAAATCAAAGTTATGCAAATACAAAGTTATGCAAAGGGAAAGGATGTTTATATAGCCATATAAAGCACTTTCAACCAATGCTTCCTTTTTTTTCTAAATATCCTCAAATCTAAAGCGAGGTGCTTTGGCTAGACCAGGTTCCCCCTGGGATTAATTCAAAAATCATCTTATTTACTCCAATTAGTCCTGGGTTTGGTCTAACACCATATGCGCCAAATGGCGTTTCTCTCTATTTTTCATATACTGCTAAATCTCCATTGATACAAATAAAGCAAGTCCATGGCCCACTGTCCTCCACACTTCAAACATTCATATTCCCCTTAAAATATTTATACATTTGTCATTTAGAATATTTATGCTGCTATCCAATCTGTGCATTTTTAGAGATGACTTAGGGGATTTTTCTAATGCAAAATAAATTATATATTGTGTATTTACCATACTTGGTAAATATTTCATTAAAGTGTTTGGTTCATTCAACATGGGGAGAGCAAGCAGAATGGCAGACCCTTGGCGGGGGGCAGGGGGGGAGCAGGTTCTGAAAAGGTCAAAGGCTCCTTTTTTTCAAGGAAAGTTCAGCCCTTTAAACATCATCTGGGTGAACAGTGGGATGTTCTTAGATGGCTGAGAGAACACCCCCCCCCCAAAATAAGGGGGGACTACAGTAGTTTCTGACTTAAGGGGAACAGGAAGGGACTGGAAAATGCCCAGGTTACCTGAATGAGCACCTTCTCCAATACTAGCCTACCCACCTTTTTGCTTCCTGGACCTTGCTCCTGTCCCTGGCTTGGTCCCCAGGTATCTCCTTTTGTTTGCTTCACCGGTTTCTGATTCAGGCCTGCCCTGATTATGTTATTGTTACTGGACTGTGCTTGCCCCTGCCTGTACTCTTCCCGGCTGTGACTTGGGATTGTTGGACTTGACTAGGCTTAACGTTTAGATATCGGTTTGTTGCCCATGTCCTGGTGCCCATGTCTGTTGTTCCACCACCCATGTCTGGGTCTCTGACACTCAGGCAAGCAACAACATTTTAATGAAGAAGCAATGTTTGCTGAAGAGAAGGGAGGGGAAGAGGAAGGGAAAGGGAAAACTAGAGTCATTCTGCTGTGTAACAGAAGCAAGGCATCTCTCTGCGTATTTCATATGCATTTTATGCATAGCTGAAATCACTGGAAATGCTTCCCCTGCTTAGCTTAGCTTACATATCAGGGGTCTCCCTTGGTATGGAGATCAGGTGGGAAAGCTCAAGCTTGGTGGGGGCAGAGCTGGGCTCCCAGAATACGCCAGATGACCCCACCCCTCTCCCCTGGCCCCTCCGCTTCCCCTATCACCAATCTTTGGGTGACTTCCCAGCGTTTCTGCTCTCCTGCCCCACACCCTGTGCTACCTATTCTGAAAGGCCATTATTACCTCTTAGGCCCTTGCAGAAAACCTTGACGCTACAAAATGCTGGCCATTTTAGGGCTACCTGCTCCTGAGATGTGGCCCAGACAGGCTCACCTTTTGGCTGAAAGGTGTTCAAACACACCAGGTCAGGAGTGGCTGGAGGCAGTGGAATAACGGTTTCCCCAAGGCTGGCCATCTTGCCTATTTCACTGAACATCCAAAGGTGGAATCTGGGACCGTTTACATGCGTACCGAACTGAATTTAAGGGTGTAAAAATGAAGAGCTGGGAGAAACCGATACCAGATGCGTACGCCTGTGTGCATGTCTTTGTATTAGTGTGCAAAACACACAAATGTATCACCATCTTCTTCCTTTTCTTCACCAAAGCTTAGATAATTCAGTGGTCTCCAAGTGGGACACCAAAGTAATTCTTGTTGCAAATAATCGTATGATGGCACAAGGACGGAGTTATTAGCATGTTTATGACATCTGAGAGTCTTATCAGCATGTTTCTATGCAAAGGACATGTGAGTAAATACAGGCCTTAGAGCACTGAACTTTAGCCAAAGAATGACCAGATTCTTCTGCTTCTTCTTAATGCTGATTAACAGTCAAAATATATTCTAAATTTAGTTACATGCTCCCAGCATTCAAGTTTATTAAAGCTACATAACATGTCAATTAGGATTATGAGCTTAAAAGCTCTTCTGTTCCGAAACGTCTTTTAAACCTCCAGACAGACACAGAAGGAAAATTCCTTAAGGGACCCCCACGCATGCTTGGGAGTGATCAACTTTCTTTGCCTTCTGCTGAAAGGAGCTGTCAGTTAGGCAGACAGGGGAAAGTTCACTCGCAGCGCTTTAGGAAATCGCAAACTCAAGACATAGTTATGAATTCCAACCCAGAAAAAGTGTCAGAAAGCCATGTGCCACAGAATCGTAGTATTTCATACTCGGAAAGTACATGAAGATGCAGTCCAGTGCATGTTTGGACATAATGTTCCACCACTTAGAAACCACGACGCTAATGAGAGGCTTTTATACAAAGCTAATAAATAAATATAAATAAATAGCAAAGGCCTACATTTCTCAGCATGCTTTTGTAAGGCTTTTCTCTGTCTACACCTGTCTAAGTGCCTTAGATATCTTAAATAACATCTAGGTCAGCCACAGCTTAATAGAAAAACCTTGAAACTACAGCATTCTTGACTGATAGTCACCCAGCTTCTGATAAAATAACTTAAATGAAGGACAGCTCACTATTTATTTATTTATTTATTTATTTATTTAAACCTTTTGTATGCTGTCCCTTATGCATGTCCTATGTCCTGAGACAGTCTGTTCCATTGCAGAACATGTCTTATATCCAGGATTTTTCTTCCTAATGTTCCACTGAATGTTCTTGCCATTTGTAACTAAAGTGTATCACAGAAGTGAGTACACCCCTCACATTTTGTAAATATTTTATTATATCTTTTCATGTGACAACCCTGAAGAAATGACCCTTTGCTACAATGTAAAGTAGTGAGTATACAGCTTGTATGACAGTGTAAATTTGCTGTCCCCTCAAAATAACGCAACACACAGCCATTACTGTCTGAACCGCTGGCAACAAAAGTGAGTACACCCCTAAGTGAAACTTCCAAATTGGGCATTATTAGCCATTTTCCCTCCCCGGTGTCATGTGACTCGTTAGTGTTACAAGGTCTCAGGTGTGAATGGGGAGCAGGTGCGTTAAATTTGGTGTTATTGCTCTCACTCTCTCATACTGGTCGCTGGAAGTTCAACATGGCACCTCATGGCAAAGCACTCTCTGAGGATCTGAAAAAAAGAATTGTTGCTCTACATAAAGATGGCCTAGGCTATAAGAGGATTGCCAAGACCCTGAAACTGAGCTGCAGCACGGTGGCCAAGACCATACAGCAGTTTAACAGGGCAGGTTCCACTCAGAACAGGCCTCGCCATGGTCAACCGAAGAAGTTGAGTGCACGTGCTCAGCGTCATATCCAGAGGTTGGCTTTGGGAAATAGACGTATAAGTGCTGCCAGCATTGCTGCAGAGGTTGAAGGGGTGGTGGGTCAGCCTGTCAGTGCTCAGACCATATGCCGCACACTGCATCAAATTGGTCTGCAGGGCTGTCGTCCCAAAAGGAAGCCTCTTCTAAAGATGATGCACACGAAAGCCTGCAAACAGTTTGCTGAAGACAAGCAGACTAAGGACATGGATTAGTGGAACCATGTCCTGTGGTCTGATGAGGTCAAGATAAACTTATTTGGTTCAGATGGTGTCAAGCATGTTTGGCGACAACCAGGTGAGAAGTACAAAGACACGTGTGTCTTGCCTACAGTCAAGCATGGTGGTGGGAGTGTCATGGTCTGGGGCTGCATGAGTGCTGCCGGCACTGGGGAGCTACAGTTCATTGAGGGAACCATGAATGCCAACATGTACTGTGACAGACTGAAGCAGAGCCTGATCCCCTCCCTTCGGAGACTGGGCCGCAGGGCAGTATTCCAGCATGATAACGACCCCAAACACACCTCCAAGACGACCACTGCATGCTAAAGAAGCTGAGGGTAAAGGTGATGGACCGGCCAAGCATGTCTCCAGACCTAAACCCTTTCAAGCATCTGTGGGGCATCCTGAAACAGACGGTGGAGGAGTGCAAGGTCTCTAACATCCACCAGCTCCGTGATGTCGTCATGGAGGAGTGGAAGAGGACTCCAGTGGCAACCTGTGAAGCTCTGGTGAACTCCGTGCCCAAGAGGGTTAAGGCAGTGCTGGAAAATAATGGTGGCCACACAAAATATTGACACTTTGGGCCCAATTGGGACAGTTTCACTTAGGGGTGTACTCACTTTTGTTGCCAGCGGATTAGACATTAATGGCTGTGTGTTGAGTTATTTTGAGGGGACAGCAAATTTACACTGTTATACAAGCTGTATACTCACTACTTTACATTGTAGCAAAGGGTCATATCTTCAAGGTTGTCACATGAAAAGATAAAATAAAATGTGAGGGGTGTACTCACTTCTGTGATACACTGTATGTATTCTTGCTTGGTCTTCTGGAAAAGAGCAAGTTCACTCCCTCTCCTGCAGCCCTTCAGGTTATCTGAAGACAGCCAGCATGTTTCCCACTTAATCTTCAACTCTCCAGCCTATTGGAGACAGTTTGCCTGCATCACTGGCTGGCTGAAGGGAGAAATGTTCAGAGGAGAGATAAAGAAAAGGAATTAAGAAAATAGTTGTGTGTTTAAGACAATTATATCCCATCTTATATCTAATCAGGATCTCTAGATGGCTACTGGCACTCTTTCAACCCTCTTTCAATCATAAACTGATGACTAGATTGATGAATTGTACATTTTCCACTAAAAGTAAGACTTTTCCCCCCATGGGTCTATGTTCAAATGGAACACGGACTTACCATGGCTTGTGCCCAAACAGGGTTTCATTACCAAATTTCAGCCTCGGGACAAAGAGGTAGTGATTTGGGGATCAGGTGTATTTTACAAGGTGTATTTTTCTTTCTGCTCAAGGAGTTGCCAAGGAGAAAGCATCAGGGAGAAGGTTCTAAGGACCCAAGAATTACTGTGAACAGCACATTATTCAAGGATGTGTGTCTTGCATTTCACATCCTTCTTGTTAGGGTTGCTAATAAACATGACATTAATATTCTGAATACAATATAAAAGACAGAAAAAGCAGCATCAAGATGTGAGTTAAAAAGCCCGGGAAAATGAAATGGTCTGGCATCAGAAAATGCATTACAGTGGGAGCCAGGAAGCCCCCCTAGAAAGGACACTCCACAGGGCAACCCACTCCTGAGGCAGTTCTTTCCCCTTTCATGCCTCACCTCAGATATCAGGGGCATTCAGAGGAGAGCCTCCAAAGATGACCTGTGTGGTGCTTCTTCTTGGACTTGGGACCTACGGGGTTGGGTCTGCCCTTCATGAGCTATCTCAGGCCTCAAAGACCCCGAGGCACAGAAGGAAATAGGGGTAGGAAGCAGCAACTGCCATGCCCTAACACAAGGAAGACTCCGGCTTGGTGGACTGGGATGCAAAAACCTAGTATCATAGCCTTCCACCCTTGTCAAAAGAACAAGAGCTGTATCTTCTTGCTACACTGGAAACTTTGCTTTTGGCCCGATGCTCCACAGCTCAGTTAGCTGAACTCTAGGAACTTGCTCCAAATTCCAGTGCAGGTACAAGATTGTGAGATGTCCAGCTTCTCAACTGTGGAAATAAGATAAGGCAAAAGTTTGCAGATCTCATCGATCATTCTGCAAACTCTGGCTCCAATCTGACAGGTTTAGAGAGGAGGAAGAGAGGCTACTGTTGTGGACTCCAGAGCTCAAAGCAATCACATCACAGGGGTGAGGTAAGCCTTGGGTGTGAGCCGTGTGTGCTCAGCTATCAGCATCTGTTTCAGACAACAAGAGGAATGTACAAACTTGCCTACACACCTGCCCATTCAAGACAGCGTTCAGTCAAAGTCCTCCTCCAGAAGTCAGTTGGTTGGCAAATGCAAACCGTGTTTGGTAGCTCAGAGAATGCCACTTATTGAGTGATTCCAAAATAAAAACAAATAGATATGTACATGTGCAAGCTACAAATTACTCTGTTCTCCTGAGCTTTACTGGTTAATATTTTTCATGCAACTCCTTTCATTTCATGGCTGGCCTAATTTTATAGTTCCGTGGCAGATCACATGCCTTGCATGCAGACAGTTCCAGGTGCCAGATTCCATGTCTTCAGGTCTGATCACCTAGTGGAACTCTTTGCCTGGAGAGCCATTGCCCATCAGTGCAAACAATACTGGGCTGACCTAGAATAAGACAATCTGTGCTTCTGCCATAGATTTCTTCCTAAGTTGCCACATCCTTTGTTCTTAGCAGAAGGGGTTCTTTTTGTAAAATGAAAACAACTCTCAGGTTGTCAGCAGAGCAGGCGCACTGTCTCTGCCTTGCGAGGCCCAACCGGACCATGGAATGGTGCCCAGCACCTGCAGTAGGTTGGCATCGTGCCCGCAGTGCACTCTCCTGGATCCAGGAATCTCAAGGAAGCTCACTGGCTCTGGCGCCTACCCACGCCCTCTGCCACAACTGCTTGTGCACCAGGACTAAAGCTCCTGAAGCTCTGTTCTGATGGAGATGCCAGTACATCATTCCTGGAACCCTGCCCATGCCAGTGCTCTTTATCAGATCCAAGCGGAGATGTGGGAGTTCAGTTCAGTTCAGTTCCTTGACCCAGTCTGCCCTTTCCAGACTTGGGTGCAATCTGCGGTCCACGTTTGTGCTTTTCTGAACCTGCAGTGGGATCACAGACACCCTTCACCCAAAAAACTGCATCTGGCAGCATGTGTACCTTTGAAAAACGCGCACTTCTGAAGAAATGAGCACAAACGCACATCGATCAATGAGAGGAAATGTGGGTTTCAAAAATGCACAGTGGAGGGATACCTTCAGGGCAACATGCAGAGAAAGAGACATGGATCTTCATGGGGGAGGAGGAGGAGTCCCCCTAAAACTTGCCACCTGAGACAACACTGGTACTAAGGAGTTGTTCAGCTGTTCAGCTCCAGTAGCGATACCGCCAGACAGTGGCTTGAGAGGCTCTGGGCAGATTTTTTCTAGCCCTACCAGAAGATGCCTGACGGTGAACTTAGGACCTTCAGCATGCAGCAAATGTGCTGAGCTGTAGAGCTACTTCTCTTCCCCATGCACCATCCCTACCAGGTCAGTCCACTGGATGGATAACTGACAGCCAGGATTGTGGGAACATGGGTGTCCGAGGGGTGACTGGTCACTGGGCTGCAAGGGAGAGCAGACATCAGCACTGGTGCATCAAGAAGTGGCCCAGGCGTGCCCAGCAGTATCCCGGCCTGTTGCATTCTGGCACACGCAGGATAGAATGAGAGCCAGGGTGGTGTAGTGGTGACACAGATGGACTCTGGAGAGAAATCTGGGATCTGAAGCTTGCTGGGCTGCTCTGGGCCAGTCACAGACACTCAGCTTAGCCTACCTAGGGCTGTTGTCAAGATAAAATGGAGAGGAGGAGGAATATCTAAGCTACCTCGGATTCTTTGCAAGGTAGTAATAACAATAATATATGTCAGAGCTGGAGGACAACCACCCAAGACCTGCTTCCAGAGAGTGTCCCTCCAACGTCCACCTCTTCAAGAGATATCTTCTCTGTTTCTGGTGGTGGAGGTCTTTAAAAGTAGTTTCTCTTGCAAGGTGAAAAAATATAACTATTACTGACATGTTTCCTACTCTTCATTGACAGCTTTATTCATCTCCTTGTGTACATTCCTTGAAAAAAGGGAAGCAAGGAAGGAAGATTAAGCAACTGGTGTGAAGAGTGAGCATGAAGTCACTGTCTCGATGGATCAAGCATATCCTCTAACACAATGGCTGTCTAACAAAGCTGCTCCATTTTTTTTCCTGCTTGAAATGGTGCAGGTGAGTGATGACCACATAAAAGTGAGCCCAAAAAAAAAGACATCGCAAATGCTTTACAAGAATCAACTCATTTTAATTAAAATATGATGGCATACGGAATAATGTTTCATGAAAACAGTTGACGCCATCATTTTTCAAGTAAATCTTCCACTGGCTCGCAAATCCATTGCAAAATCAATCATGTTTTGAAACTATTCTTTCCAGGCTAAGTGTATTATTCATAATGCAATAGTTTTGTGAAGAGACCATGGCATGCAAGGAGTTAGAAGTCTCCAAAGTTCCAGACACCAACTTTCAATTTTTATGCATTCATGCAGAAACAACTGAGTCAAGTGTGTGAAGAATATTAAGAAGAGCTTAACAGCAGTGTAAAATTCCATTAACATCCAGAGAAGTTCTGGGGTTACAAAGAGTAAGTCTAGAGTTAGAAAGAATATAATTTTTCAACTGAAATTAAAAAGACTGCCACATTTTGCCTAAATGAGATTTAAGTTGCCTCTGGAGGTTTTTCCTTGAAAAAAACATCTGTAGAAATTTTGACAAAAAATAAAAATGGCATTGTTTATTTTTCCAGAGGCTCCAGTACACCTGAGTTTCAACCAAAATTCACCTACAAAGTCAAGGCACAGTTGGAGAAGCCACAGAAGCAAGCTGTTGTGAGTTAGGCGTCCCTTCTCAAGCAAGACGATCACTCCAGCCCATCTTGTAAGTGTCTTCTGTTCTACACAGGAAAGCTAAGCATTCACAAGTCTGTGTTTACACAAGGAGAAGTGTTGATCCCTCTCTGCCCCCCTTCACCCAAAGCTTTGCTTATGAACCCTTTGGGGCCAGTCTCTGGAAATTGGGGTGCTGCACCTGTGTTCCGCACTCTGAGCCCCTAATTGGTCCAGCCTGCACCTGTAACGACAGGGGGGCCCTCAGGTCCATGTCTTCAGGAGGCTCGTGTTCTCCATGCGAGAACTCTCCCCACTCCCGTCCTTGAGTCTGTCTCATTCCCACAGGCAGGAGGGAGGCTGGGCCCCCGGCTGTCCTTGAGCTACTTTCCTCCGGAGCAGGTGCAGGCCTGTCGGTTACAACAACAATTCCACTATCAGAGTGTGAGCTCTGAGCCATTCCTGGTTCAGCCGTTCCTGCATCATCCTCTGAGTCTGAGCTATCAGTCCCACCAGAACAGGCTGTCTTCCTTGCGCACCTGAGAGACTTGACAGAGTGTGCGCGCATGACGCAAAATAGATGAAGGGATTTTTTGAAAAGTTCGACTTTTGATAAAGTTAGCAAGCAATGGCCGAGGAGTTTTTATAAAAATAGAATAGAAAAGTATGGCACACTTGTATGTACACTCGACCTTAAAGGCAAACTGAACTTCAAAATGATGGCATGGGAGTTTATTTATTTATTCATTTTACATATTTGTATGCCGCACCCTTGCAAAAAAGCCTCGAGTTCACAGTGATTGCTTAACATTCACAAGAAATCCTGGTTTTTCAAAGTGGACCAGCACTTCGCCAGGTCAGTGGCAGAAGCTCTTGGACACTTACCAGCAATGGAACTAGTAGTGTCCATAACATGCATGATGGGAGACTGGAACACCATCATTCAGATTGGGAAGGTTATAATGTTGGGGAAAGAATGGCAAAAGCATTCTACGTCTTAGGTTGATGCTGTCTTTAACCTATGCCAAAATGCCAGGCCACATCTCAGGCCCAGAGTAAGCAAAGTCAGGTACGTCTGCCTGCTGTATCATATTCAGGACCCTCCAACAGGGGTATCATATTCTCGTCACTGGACGAGAGCCCACATCCCAGCAGAGACCACTGACGAGCTCCCCTGGGGTTGCTCCTCCACTGCACCATTGGAAGCCACGTATTGACCTGCCTCTCATCCTGGCCCAGATAACAGAGGGGTGGCAATAGGAGATGTCACGGCCACCTTCGCTCTGCCTGTCAAGCAAATGAGCAATTACAATGGTGAGAACAAGGGTGAGGAGAAAGAGCAGCAGCTGCTAATGATAGCAATAAGGAAGCTTCAATTATGGTGTGGTCCCCAGGCATCCTCAAAACCATGATCTGGGATGGGTTGCATTGGCTTACATTGCACTGAGCAGATGACTTTGGACTCTCAGCCTGAACAGCTTAGTACAAGGATGTTGAGCTTCCTTCAGCCTGACGGCCAAAGTTTAGTTGGGAAAACTTCTTGGGGTCTGCATCCTTTTGGTCGGAGGTGAAAGCAAAAGGAGCAAGGCCAAAATAACCATCTCTTTTAGCTTAAAGCTCTTAGCCCAGTAAATCAGTCCTAGGAGAGGTATTTAAGCTGTTTGAATGGGGGAGGGGGACCTTCACAATGTCAGAAGTGGATGGAAAGGAGCAGGTTCACAGGAAAAGGTGAGGCCTCCACAGAAATCTTGGAGGCTTGGACTGGGGCCTCGGGCTGAGTTTCTCTCCCCTGGCTTAGTAAATGGCCCTTCACCTCATGTCTCTTTCCCTATTGAGATTGTTGGAAGGGGGATTCAGCTTTCTGTAGTTAATGAAAAAGAGGTTTATATCCCCTAAACCCAAATATTTTTCAAGGTGAGTGTATTAAATGGATCAATATTTCAACTTTTATATTATAGTCAGGCCAGTGAAGCTGGCATATGACCTTGCTATCCTGCTCCCCTTGTTCCAAAGTTTGGGCATTTTTCATGGTCTTCTTTCCAGTCATCAAACATGAAATCCCCTACGCAGTTGTCTAATTTTATCGCCCACTTATGCCAAGGTGATTACAATGAATGATGCATGCAAGCAAAATCAATATGCTCGTAAGGAGAGTGCGTGGAGATTAATCTTTGGACATGCAGGGTGTACATTTGCCCTGTCATAATCCTCTTGCATTCAGCATAAATGCACTTCCCAAAGGCAGGCTATTTTCTCCATTTTTGCAGCAATTATATTGCAAAAATACCTTCCCTTTATATGTGCCAAAAAGCATTCTTGCTGGACATGGTCAAACATGAGATGGCAAGACTGAACATTGACATTTTGGGAATAAGTGAACTAAAATGGACAGGAATCAGTGAATTTAGTTCAGATGACCATCAGGTATACTACTGCGGGCAAGAATCCCTCAGAAGAAATGGAGTAGCCTTCATAGTCAATAAAAGAGTAGGAAAAGCAGTACTGGGATACAAGCTCCAAAATGACAGAATGATCTCAGTTCGAATCCAAGGCAAACCATTCAACATCACAGTAGTCCAAGTCTATGCCCCAACCACTGGTGCTGAAGAGGCTGAAGTTGACCGGTTCTATGAAGGCCTACAACACCTTCTAGAATTAACTCCAAAAAATGATGTCCTTATCATCATGGGGGATTGGAATGCTAAAGTAGGAAGCCAAAAGATCACCGGAATAACAGGCAAGTTTGGCCTTGGAGTACAAAATGAAGCAGGGCACAGGCTGGTAGAATTTTGTCAAGAGAATACAGTGGTCATAGCAAACACTCTTTTCCAACAACCCAAGAGATGACTCTACACATGGACATCACCAGACGGTCAACACAGAAATCAGATTGACTATGTGCTCTGCAGCCAAAGATGGAGAAGTTCTATACAGTCAGTAAAAACTAGACCAGGAGCTGACTGTGACTTGGATGATGAGCTTCCTGTTGCAAAATTTAGGCTTAAATTGAAGAAAGTAGGGAATGGGAGGAATGACAATATGGATGCTCAGCATGTGGATTCCAGACTGCTAAATGTTTTGCAGTAGCATAAAGACAGACCCAATTGCATGAGATGTGGGGACATTAGACACCAATTACTGATACCCAAATTTGAATCTCAGCATGCCTGCTCAGTTTACTGAGCAGCTTGGGACTACCTTGCAAGGATCCCATGAAGATGAAAATGAGATCTCAGATGCTGCCCAAACGCTTTGTAAAATGCAATGCAGTGATGAATATACTTTTTCCTGATGACCAAACAGGAAGGTCAGTTCCTTAGGGTTCTATCAAAGAGACACAAGAGGATTGAAAATATAGAATGAACCACTGTCAAGGAGCTCAGAATTTGTAAAGACAAGCCCGGAGGCAGGAGCTTTGACACCAGATGTCCTAAAAGGGAGTGTAGGACAGGATAACCATGTACCAGAGTAACTGAATGTTTCCTGTGGATTCTGTTTCCTTTGGAGGGGTGTGTCCTGCTTTTACTGGGTAATGTTTCCTGCTACAGCATTTTCTGTTACTTGTCATCCCAAAAAACTGCACATATAAATTTGCTGTGCATGAGGACTGTGGCAGCTGGTCCCAACTGGAAGTTGGGTCACTCAATATTGCTAGTGTGCACCTACAGTAAAATGTCTATTTATAAAAACAACTTGCTGGTGTTGCCAGTCTTTCTCATGGTCAGACAACAAACAAGAGGGACTTTCACCAGAAGGAGCTAATAAAGCAGAAGTGACCTTAGAGCACGAGGGCAGAGATGGGTCCCTTTTTCCACACACACACACACACAACACGACACCTATTCCACTGAGTGCTTCTACTGAGACTGTGGGATGTGTTCAGGACAGACTGTGGTGCTAGTCCTCTTTTGATCAATGCTTGGGAGAGTTCGAAGCTCTGTCCCTCACATCATCTGGGCAGCCCTCGTTCCAGCTGGCTGTTCCCTTGCAGGGGCTCATGCATACAGCTGACAAAGTCAAGTTCCCCTTGGGCTTTCCCTGGAAGGACCTGCCTACATCTGAACTGCTCCTGTCATTCTGCCACACCATTTCTACCAGTGGCCTAATGCTGCCTGGCACACAGGCAAGGGTCTTGCCATATGCACTCAACTTCTGTGTCATTTCGGCACAGTTGTTCATGCATCTCTCTCTCTCCTCTCTCTCTCTGTTTCCTACAGGCAGACGGGGGCATGGAGATATTCTTCCCACATCTTAACCTTGCATATCTGCCTGGATAACATAAAGTATTATTTATTCTGTCTCATCCAGAAATGGACGACCCTCACAAATCCACTCGCCCTATTTCTCCCTTCTCTCTTTCTCACAAACCTACATGCAAAGCCTATTGGCTAACCTTGGACTACCTTACAGGGATGTTTTCCATACACCCCACTATGCCTCATACCTCCCTCTGCTCCCAGCAAGCGCTCTGGTGGAGAACTTGCTGGGAGCAGTAGACTGAAGCTACAGCAGTCCCTCTGACTCACTCCTCTTTTGAAAGGAGGTGCAGGGGGATCTGAAACCATGGGGGTCTGATGGGGGAGAAAAGGCTGAAGGGTGGTGATTGAAATCCAAGAGCTAGATAACAGCACTCCTCATAGCCATGCTGAAAAACAGTATATTTGAAAGTGATCTGATATTGGAGAGTGGAAGTGGAAGCCAGAGGCAGGGCATCAAGGAGACCAGTTTGTGTCCTGTTGCCCCACCCTACATCCCCGTAGCGGTGAGCCAGGAGCTTGTGGCCAAGGAAGCTGAGCCAGGCATTGGGGCCATTCCAGAAAAGCAGCACCACTTGTCAGAGTGAGGCCGTGCTGCTACACCAGCATCACGGTCCCAGGACCGGGAGCTCAGCATCACTCAGCATCCACTCCAGAGAGTCCTTAGCACTCGCTTTCGCATCCTCTCAGCTGAGGATGTAGCCTTCCTGCCGTCCTCCAGATAACTTCCCACATCTTGTGCCTTCCAGCCACGCACAAGGCTACACAAATAAGCATGGATATTTTCAGGATGAAAATACCTTTAACTACTCCCTTCTCCTCATTGGCTTTGTGATTCTTAAGGCATGCCTACGTCTAACTGGGAAGGGGGATCAATACAAGCCCCCTTCAAAAGTGAATAGGCATAATTTGTCACCATAGTGATGGCTTTTCAGCGCAACTCCTTCACTTGGTGACAATGTGGAGTGTGCTGTATTAGCAACGAGCTGTGGTGCAGTGCATAATATAACTACACACACACCGGTCCAAGAGTCCTTTGTGTGCATGCTTCTGTTAACAATGCCACTGACTTCATTAATGCAATGAGGTTAGCACATGCTATTTGAAAAGCTGCCTCCTCAATTGTCATTAATTGCAGAACTTTTGATGCAAATATTTCTCTCAGAAGTGTTTGTGAGTGTTGACGTCCTATTTAGGAAGTAGGTCAGAGACTTATTATACAACAGAGTTGATTTATTTTCTAGATATTTTTCTTTATGAAAAACTACTTTAGAGAAAAGTGCCTTTGATTATTAAAATGTGAGCTGCTGATGGATCAGCCCAATACCAAGGTGTACTGGCCTCTTCTCCTTCGAAGAACACTGCATTTACTTTCCCAGAATTAATGCTTTTGTCAACAGAGAGATGAGAATCCCAACAGATTTCATTAGCAGGCTGCCTAGCCCAGTACCACTGCGCATTCCATCACAGGCAGAGAGAAGAAACTCTGAAGAGCAAATAGAGTCCTCAGAACATTGATAAAATGCATGCTGAATAGCCATGGAATATGAATTTACTGTACAAGATGAATATGAGAGAGAGCTCTTTATTTGATGATTAGGAGTTGCCTGATTCAGAACCTGGAAGTTGGGATCTCAGGAAAATCTGCAACGGATTCCAGGAAGTTCAGACTTCTGACCCAGAGATGCTGCAATGGACTGACTTTGCTTGAGTCACAAGGACGTGGGGACCATGCTTTTAACTTTCTGGAATGTAGTGGTAGACGTTTACAACCACAAGCATCCCACCAAATGGAAAATTGCATCTTACATGCATTATTTACATGTTTTTATGACTTTTATTCTTTTAAGTTTTTTGAATGTTTTGAAGTGTTGTTTATTGTGTGAGCTGCCTAGGGAGAGCATTTTGCCAGTTACAAGCAGCATATAAGTACGTGAATGAATGAATGAATGAATGGTTCCCCCATAAAGTAAAGCAGAAAATGAAGATCTTATAGCACCTTGCATGTTTGCTGAAGTGCAAATTTGGGCAAGTGCACACAAACTCAAAAATCAGATCTGGTCAATGAAGAGATAACTTAAAAGGCACTTTCCAGTCTGCGAAAATCCTGAGAAATGCAGGTCATGGCTTCTAAAGAGATTTTATATGGGATTCCTGTTAAGGTTGCAATATCTACAGAGCAATCCAATACTTAAGCAATGTTACATTCTCCTGTTTCACTCCCTGCTGCAGTTCAGAACAGCTTTCATATCTTCTATAGGCTCAGTTTGGGTTGGGAAAGGAAAAATTAACAACCAGACAACACCAGAACATTGTAAAACAGCAGATACCCCATTCCATATCCCTGGAAGCACTGCCAATGCAACGAATCAGAGACTGCATCAGTGAGTATACCTACCTGCTGCTTACCCATGGAGGGTGAAAGAAACCCATGAGGATGGGAACGTGTTCCCATAGCATAATCCTAAATCACTGCACGTACAAGACTGCAGTACCTCCAGTCCATCAGCAACAATGTCAGGGCCAGCAAGAACCCCAGTACAGCTAGTCCCCCGGTATTTTTATAGGCAGAGGTTCAAATTGCTGATGTTACAGATGTGGTTTGGAGCATGTGCGTACCTTTCAGTGGTGGCCACACACCTCTGGAATCAGTTTCTTTCAGGGGATCTCTCAAGCCCCTTCAGAAAGGCCTTCAGAAAGGCTCTGAAGAGGTTTTGTTTCCCTGTTGCACAAGCTACAGGGTGTAGTGGTACAGTCTTTGGTATGACCCATCATGTTTTCAAGTATCATCAATCCACAAAGGAGCTTTGAAACCCTGACTTCACAATTCTGCCCAGTGATGCTATGAGCAGAACAGGATATGAACCGGACCAAACTAGTACATGTTTTCCCAGAAGCGATTCATCCTGAGTCCAATGGGACTTAGACCTACTTTCCATCAGATGTCCTAGCAGCTCCGTAACACCGGCTCATCTCCAGCTCTCCACAGCCAAATATTGACCTCTGGAATGTGGCACAGCTTCAAAACAACTGTGTTTCACAACATGAGGAAGAATACACAGTCGATAACAGTGATACCAGGACACAGCTTGTGAACAGACACATTGCTCACCACACCACAGCCAGTTGCTAATACAACCCACTTGACCTTGTCATCAGGCAAAGGAGTTACACTGAAAAGTCATTACTCTGGGGAACAATTAGCCCAATTCTCCTTTGAAAGGGCTTACTTTGTTTCCCCCACCATGTCCAGTTAGATATAAACTGTATTATAAGCCAACAAGGAAAAGGGAGCAATTAAAGGTATTAAGTTATGATTGGAGTATTGTTCTAAAGCCGACTTGACCACAGATGTTTCCTACATGATCCCACCTGGTCACTGCCCCCTTTCACTCTAGCAAACCTTGCCCTTTCTTGTTTGGGCCAACACATGCAAAGCTGGTCTGCGCCATTCAGCGATCAATTCCTACCTTCAGTCACTGCAGCTTTGGGTAGCTGGTGTAATTGCCCAGGCCTGGGAGACAGAAGCCTCCAGGCAAAGCCACTCTTAACTCCAGGCAAAGCCAAAGATGCCCTTCTTAACTCAAGTGCTTTGGACCTCATGTCCTCATATCCATGGAATCCCCAGATGGTCCTGCAACCACCCAGTTGTGAGTGGTGGCTCTCAGATTCCTGGACAGGAGAATTCCAAGGAGGAAATCTCAGCCCTCCAAGCTTTACTCCCCAGGAAAAGCCAACTGGATCCACAGGAGAACCTTCAGGCCTTTTAACAGCTGCATGTGGCTCCTGAAGGGCAGTGCTTCCAGAAATACTCCTGGGACCTGACTCTAATTCCCTGCCAGCTGCTCTCAAACGGCTCCCTAGCTCCAGGATTAATATTCAAGGTCCTGAAACTAACACAGACCTCAGATGTGCTCCATCTCAGGTCCTCTGTCCTGGTCCACCCACCTGGGCCATGCAGGGGTCCTCACTTGGATGCAGAATGCTAGACTAGGTGGCTGCTTGGGTCTGCTCTAGTCAGCCATTCATATATTACAGTGACCATTAGGAAAATTGTGTGCTCCATCTCTGGGCAAGCTGCTCAACAGATGCTTTTCCTTGCCCCTCCTCCCGATTTTCATCTTACAAAACCAACATTTTTTCCTCCTATTGCCTTTTAGCAAAGGCCAGCATCATAGTGGCATATGCAGTGATCACAACTGACTGCCTAGTTTCTCTCCAGCTCTTCATTTCCAGAGATGCTGCATTTAATTAGCTCGACAATATTGAACGCAGCCAACTGGTCACCTTTATGTCAGATCTCCAGAAATCATCTTGTCTCGTCTCTTTCGCTTTTTCTTTGGTATTGTTCCCCTCCCCTGCTTTTCCTCAAGTAAGGTCACTGATGCCAGCTCCTTCCCATGCAGCACACAGGCAGAGAGCTGGACTTTGGCAAGAAGCGGCAAAGCAAGACGCACAGGATGGATGCTATTTTATGAACGAGGGGAAAGTGTGAGCCCAATCAATTCAGATTCACAATTCAGATCATTTAGTAGAGCTATTCTAAGGAGGGAGCCGTCACAGACATTGTAAGTAATGTCAAAGCATCTGGAGTCAGAATGACTAACAGGGCTGAAATATCCAGTAGGAAGTGTTTATTTGCCAGCTGCAGGGACACCTGCGTCTTTTGTTTCTCCACCCATGTTCCCTCTAGAGCCATGAGACAGTCGCCATGTGGGATGAGCCAAGAGCTGAATGGGGAGCTCCATTCCATCAACCAGCTGGGCCCTTCCCCTGCTGGCAGGGCTTCCACCAGGAGCCACTCCACCTCCTGGTAGCAGAGGGAGAAGGGAGATGAGGGGACCACTTCCACAGCTTGATGGGGACCCATGCTCTTTACCTGTGTCACCAGCAATCTACTTCTGGGACACAGCCACAGGCCCATTTTCACTGAGATCTGGTCACTGTGATAGGATTGGGAGAGTCAGTATGGAGAGCTGCTTAGACAGAGGGAAGGACTGGGAGTGGGAAGACCATGTTTCAAATCCCTATTTGGCCTTGAAGCTCACAGGACGACTTCAGCTGAGACTCTCAGGCTAACCTACAAGACAGTCAGAGAGAACAAGGACCATGAACCCCACCATGCGTTTGGAAGAAAGGATGAGAGATGACTGCAGCAAGTCTTTTAAACTTTTTGAAAGTTTTGACAGGTTTTGTGCCTCTCATATAAAAACCAGTGCTCGGAATTGGAAGCCCCGTTTGCACCACTTTAAAAATGACTTTTGAAGTGAGGGGCCTCACCTGTGTGTGTGTGTCTGAATATATGAATGAACAGAAACTTTCATTAATCAAGGCATTAAGTTGCATCCTCTGCTCACAAAAGAAATATGCCAACGTTATGATTTTTTTTTGATTATGAGAGAGATTTTGATTATGAGAGAGAGGGGGGGGGGCAGGCCATCTCTAACCTCACCCTCTTTGCAAGTGAAAGGTTTCCTGCCAAGCACTGATGCTGGCTTGTTACGACAGACTGCAGGTATTTTATTACCCATAAATCTGTAATTGTTATGGCCAAAAGTACCCAACCATCTTTTGAGAATATTACATAAAACATCGCCTCCAGAAATGAAACCAGAATGTCTGGCTTCTCCGCTCATTTTATAATCTAAAAATATCACAGTAATGTGTGGCCAAAAGCGATCAACAAGGAGGCACTGATTCACAGCAGCACGGAACCTGGCAGGCGCACATTCCGATTTAGAAACTCCAGTAAGCACAATGTGGCTAAAATATGTACGCCGCTCTGGAAGGTGGAACTAGCACAGAATGCAGCAGGTCTGTGGTTGCCAGAAGCTCCCATTTCTCGGAGGGCGAGTCTTTTGCTGTTGGAACTGCCTTAGATGCCCACTCACTCCTGGAGCAGGTTGAAGGGTCTGGCCCTAAGCAGTCTGGGACCAGGGAACCTTAGGATGCCTCTTCTCATCTACCAACATATGTAGTCACTAAGATTGTATTTATTGAAAAAACTGATACGCATTTTCCCAAGCATGACAATATGCATTTTCTGGATGTTTTTATTTGGAAAAGATGTGTGTATTTCCAGGGGTGCAAATGTGTATGCAGTCGTATTCATATAAAATGCATACTGACATATTTGTGCAAAATCCGATTCCATCTGTGCATGGGTAATGGAAGTAAAAGCACCAGAGGAGCTGTAACTTATAAACAGGATGGATTTTGCAATGTGTGTACACCCCTGTTCACACATCACTTACCAATTGCAGACATGCATCTAATGTGCTGTTCTGCTGCCTCTTATGCGAGTCATTTGAGGCTGCGGAGAGGAGAAAGCTGCTTTGGCGATCCTAGCTTAGAAACCTGAGAAACTGCCCTGAACTTTGTCAATTGTACTGTTCCCTTTGTCCCAGTGCTACCGATTCTGACAGGTAGCAGATCATAGAGTTTCAGATGCAAGTCTTTCCAACTTTACCTGGAGATGGTTGTGTTGTAAGCCGCCCCGAGGCTTGTGGCAAGGGGCGGCCTATAAATTTGTAAATAAATAAATAAATAAATGGTGGAAACGGAAACAGGCACCTTCAGGATGCAGACATGCAGATGTAGCACTGAGCCAGAAGAATCCACCAACCAAAAGTCCCTACTGTCCAAGCCTATCTGTAAAGATTCCGGCTAAGGAGGCACCCAATTCCTGTTCTCCGTCTTCTGAACATCTCAGCAGTCACTGTCTGCAATTTGAGCTTCCTCTTATTTCCACCAGTTCCGCTGTTTCTGAACTCTGGTCTTATTATTCTGGGAATCATACCTCTAGCAGGCTGTGCTTCTGATGCTCCCATGCTGACATCTTGGAACAAACTTATTTTTGGAGCAGTGTATGAATAGGCCTTCCCATTCATCAGCTGCAAGGCGAACTCTTAACTGGAAAAGACAAGTGGACAAGCCAAGCAGAAAAAAGAAACTGAGCAGTGATACACCCGAGGAGGGGGGGAAATACAGTATGAAATAAGGCAAATGTTCAGAACAGCCTAAAGAAATGGCTCTCCTGACAGAGGATTATATTTAAAGGATCGCTGATAAAGTGAGAGCTTCTGGATGAATGAACAAATAGTTGGACACACTCTGTGTGTGCGCAAATGTGTATCACACTGGCTTCGGATCAGCTATACTTCAAATGGAACTGTCTCTCTTTTGAGAGGGGAGACGGAAATTGGTCTAAAAGTGAGGGGGGAATGAATAAATCAGTGGTCCCTGGAAGCCAGGAGGAAATGTTCACTGCAGTGCATTTGCAGACTGTTGACGGAAGTATGGCCACTCCAAGCAGATACACAATGGACACTGATATTTGCTTCCCTCTGGCAGGCTGCAAAAGAGCTACCATTGATCCCCAAACCTACCTCCTTCCTTGAGGTGGTCTGGTCATCTCTCTTCTCCTGCCACATGTTAGACAGAGCTACACCACAGGAGAGTTGCACATGTTTAGCAGGTTACTGGGACTGCACCCATGCGCAGGCAACCCTGCAATACAAAGATCAGAGGCGGAGCTGCACATGCAGATTATAGACTGGACTAGATACAGGAGTGGAAATAGCCAAAGAACACAGACAATGCATAAGCCTAAAATATGTAAGTTTTGTTTTAAATCATCATATTTAATATTGGCATGGCTGTTTACACCCTAACACTGGAAGCCACTGTGGTGGTGTGGTTACAGTGGCGGATTAGGACTCAGGAGATCCAGGTTCAAGTCTCCGCTTAGGTATGAAACATACTGGATAACTTTGGGCCAGTCACTGACTCGCAGTCTAACCTACCTCATAAGGTTGTTGTGAGGATGGCGTGAAGAGGACAAAGAACATGTGAGCGGCTTGAATCCCTTGCAGGGGGAATAAAGATGGGACTCAAATGTAATAATAACAAAAGCAACAACGACTGTGCATGAGAAGATGGAGGTGAGGAATCTCGTATCAAATGGAAAGCAGGTTTGGTGTTCAGGTGATGATGGGCAATACTTGGAAGCCTGAGGGCAATATTCAAGTTTCCGTGATGCATGGCTGGCTGCATGGATGAACTTCAGGAGGAAGAAAGAGAAAAAGTCAGCAATTACCCTGACTTTTCATGTTTCAGAGGACTGAAGGAAGAGATGCTTTACTTCCTCACCATACCAGTTCAGCTTTCTAAAGGTGGAAGGCGAGGGATAAAGGGTGGGATACCTCAAACTCAGGGGCCAAATCTACCCTTCCTGAGTTTCTCAGAAGGCCCTCAAGAGTCTGGTTATTCATCAGGTTTATGGAGTTTCCCTCAGTTCTAAAAGAAAGAAATGCCTCTCTTCACAGCAAGGATGCTGAGCTACAACATGATGACTCTTTTAAAAAGTTGCCTTTCTATTTTTGCCTTTGGACACACCAGTGGAAAGTAGCCCCAACAGCTTCTTGAAAATTGAATTCAGCCTTGGCCTGAAAGAGATTCCCAACCCTGGGACAGCATGGATTAGCCTGAATCCCCTTTTATCCATAAAGACCAGGAAGAAAATTACTGGTTTCATGCAGGTCCACATACTCAACGGAGAAAAATCTGTATTGCTCAGTGCTGTGCCCTGTGAGATGCACACTGAGCTAAGCAGAGAGTGCAGGACAAGGTTTCCAGCTGACTGAATGCTAGAAGAATAAAGATTCGTGCCGAGCCCACCAAGAGCTCCACATTCAATGGACTTTAAAATGGCACACAGGCAATTTCTTCCAGTTAGAAAAGGATAAAAAATCTATTAAAAATAGTGAATCCAAATGGTCATTTTGCAGATTACCTGTTGCATTTATTGACTAACTTTCAGGCAATGTGTGAATTTGTTCTGAGTGCCGGCTGGCCCGGTGTCACTGAGGAAAATTTACACTGTAAAGTCAGGCTTTATATGGATCAGCTCACTCACTCATCCTTTCATCTGCGTTAATAACTTCCCTCTTTCCGCTGGAATAAATTAAACTTTCAGCTCCATGTTTCATTTTCTAAATGCTACTTTAGAAAAGTAGCATTGTTCACCCAAGTTTGCTTTACCAGGAAAAGCAAATTTTTATCTGCTCTCTTGTGCTGCTTCGGCGGTAACCCTTCTGAAGGTGAAAGTAATCAGTTTTCCTTTTCCCCTGATGCAGAGCTGTGTCTGCTGGTAATTCATTCTAAAGGTGTTAGGAGCTAAGAAAGGGTAAATCTGGAGTACGAGATTTCCCCCTTCTCGATATGCCCTCTTTTACCTTTAGACAACATACAGTTCAAAGAAGAGCCATGAGCAATCGAAAATTTGCCTGATCCTTTGTAATTTTTAATCCATTATTTTAAAAAATTCCCTAATGTATCTTCTGGATTTTTGCTTGCCTAATAGGCCAACTCAGTTACTGGACATTTTTACATAGCTCCATGATAATACTCCTGTGGAAGAGCGACTCATGCACCAAGATTAGCAGGGTTGGTCCAGGATGTTCTAACCCTAACTGTTTGCGCCTTGGAGCATAAGTGGCATTTGTAAGCTTCCACTTTGGGAAAACATTACCGTCCAGCCAAGATCAACAGGAATGCAGCCTCTGAAAGCTGAAGGCTTTCCAAGGAGCTCTCCGAGGTCCTGAAATTTGGACCTCTCGCCACTATCTGAATCGTGCACCTGAGATCTGCAGCCCGGTGCCTGCTGACCAAAGCTGGGTAGCACCTGCTCCAAGCAAGTCCGATTCACCTTCTGTGGAGGCCTCCTGGCCTCTTAGCTTGGCTGGAATTGAGCAGACTTTTGTTCTGTGCTTCTCTCAGTACCTTTTAATTTCAGCATTTTGGCTGCCTACCAGGTGTCTTGGAAAGATCCCTTATTCTTTCTTCAGATGTACTGTTCCTCCTCCACAGAGGTGCTTATCACAGAGTCTACACCTGGTGTCTGAGCACATGCCACACATGTGCCTGAAGGACACAATGCCATTTCCAATGCCACATAGACCCTTTCTGGCTTTAAGCATGAATAAGGGGGACTGATGAGCTTGGGCCTATTTCCATTTAACATACGCACCATTCTGTTTTCCATGGGCCTGGGGACACATTTGTTTGTCCCCACCAGCTTCCTACCTACCCTGCCTATTTTTTAATTTAATCATTGCAATAAAAAGTGAATACATTAAGCTGACAGGTCATCATACTGCAAAGCAAAGTGCCAACCCCCAGTTCCATATTTCTTCCCAAGTCTGATTCAATGTCCATGCTTACTGCATTAGCTTCAGAGGTGTACAGGTGGGCACAAATGTTTGGGTGTACACCTAAATAACCATGTGGCAGACAAAACAATCAGCTTTAAATCCCATTGATCTCACTCTAAAATCTTTTGGAGAGAGCCTTGTTTTTGGACTGCCACTTTCACAGATGTATCTGGTAGAACCCAAGAAAGGATCTTCCCAGAGGCCTCCAAATGGTGGCCAAGTTCATACACTTCCTGCCGTGCTTCCACTGGAAGGCAGAGACTGTTTACTTAAGCAGCCCTGTAAGTGGAAAAGTTGAGTTAGATGCTGCTTTTAACCATATTTTTCTAACTTTCATATTTTGGTGTATTTTTATGTATTCTTTAAATGTAAAAGAAAAAATGAATTCAACTCAAGGGCCTTTTTGGTATCAAAGTAGGGTACTCATGAAATAAATGAATAAATGCAGGAGATGCCGTATGAGGCGAGACTGAGGGAACTGGGTCTCCTCAGCCTGGAGAAGACTCAGAGGGGATATGTTGGTGACATACAGGTATGTGAGGGGGTGTCACACGGAGGTGGGTAGAGACCTGTTCTCCCCTGAAGAGGAAGGCAGGACGGGTTCCAACGGAGCAAAGCTCAGGGAACCAAAGTTCAATTTGCATGTCAGAAAGTACTTTCTGATGGTTAGGACCCCAAGGGTACCATATGGGCTTCCACAGAAGGTGGTTGAGGCCCCATCGGTGAGGGTGTTCAAAGATAGGCTGGACATGCACATGGTAGGCATGTCGTGAGCGGAGCTGGCTGGAGCCAGGGGTCAGACTAGATGGCCCGAGAGGCCCCTTCTGACTCGCTCTGTTTCTATGTTTCTGTGTAAATACATAACACATTTCCCATTTAACTCAATGAAGCTTAAAATTCTCGGCTATGGCAGGTTTGAGCCCAAAATGTGCAGCACATTAAAGCCATCTTCTGGTTTCTCTTTTCAGCTATTTAAAATATTAACAGCATCCTTCTTAATTACTAAATGTTTGACACCATTATTAGCACTATCACATATATTCACATGGGACCACAGAAAGATTTTGTGACTTTAAAAAATCCCTTGAAAAGCAATTAAGAAATTTGCTGTCAATTCTTAAAATGATACAGTTTTCATTAAAGATGGGGGAAAATAGGAAATCCTCCAGTATTAGGCCAACAATATTGCCTGTATTATTGTTGACACATTTTGAAACTTCTTCTTTTTTAGCCCGAGAAATGATTCCCCAAGCATCCTTAATGCAAGTGTCATCGAAGCTAAGCATTTCCATTCACAATTTGAAGAGGAGGAAGAGGATAAACCATTAGAATGAATGGGTCCTTCTGATCATTTGAGCGACTGTTAGTTGGAATATTTTTTTCATAAAACAGACATTGTGTCCTTGGTGTAACTCCAGACTACAATATATACAGGAATTTTCATTTTTGCTTTCTTAGATGGCTGTCTCCGTATGAGAATGCATCAGACCTCTTCCTCAGGGATTACATTCCCGTTGTTTTCTGCTTGTCTATGGACTAGGGTAAGATTCAGAATCCCTTTTAAAAATCAGACATGCTGTTGGCAATCATTTTAAGGACCACCAACAGATTGAAGGTTTACCTGAAAGAGGCACTCTTCAGGGCTGCGATCCAGGGCTGCACTGTCACCCAGAGAGGAGAAGACACGGTCAGAACCTTTTGTTCCTGCTTTTAGTGAAAAGCTGACTGCATGTGGACGTTGCATTGCCAAATTGCTGCTTCATTGTGGTGAGCTATTTCATCAATGCTGCTTACATACTTTTCTAATTGGCTGCGATTGGCATGTTGGTGCATTTATAAACTGTGATATTTAAACAGACTTCCTTTGGGGTTTTAATGGTTTTATCATCAGACACTTTGAAAATTGAGTTACATTAAAAAGCAAATGGCAATATTTTGGTAATAAAGGGATTGGATATCTTGTGACAGTCATTACCACTGAGTGCACACACATATGCATGCTCTTCCCTCCAGGCCAGTCGTTCTCAAACTGCCCCCTGGAAACTCTCTTTCCATTCATCTATCTGGAGAACCCCAGTTTTGGTTAAAGCCCTGGAATATGCCAGCAATATGCTTTTGTTTGCAAAGGAAGATTGGTAAAAGGCACGCAAATGATCCTTTGGATCTTCTAACTGACAAATCCCTGTGTGTTTCGAATGAAAGAGGAGAGGAGAGGAGAGGAGAGGAGAGGAGAGGAGAGGAGAGAGGAGAGTCAGTCCAAAATCCATATTATTGTAATGACCTTATTGAGCCAACTCAGAGATCACAAATACTGTTCACGCTTCAGAGTCCTCCAGAATCATCAAAATAATGAAGATGATATAGCAAATAAGAGAACAGCACCAAATAAAAACTTAGTTAACAAGCAATAAATAAACCTTTAAGCCATTAAATAACTCTCCTAAAGGCCAGCAAAGAGAGAATGGTACACACTTTCTGGGGAAGAGCATTCCAAAGGTGTAGGGTCACCACATAAAAGGCCCTGCCTCCTTTAAAACCAAACTAGGCAGAGAAGGCAATTAATTCAACGAGTTGTTCCTTTGCTTGTGAAGGCATTCTTGCATCCCTTCTGAGCTCACTCAGAGTCCATCTCATTGGGCCCTTCTGCCCACAAACCTGGCATGGCAACTGGAACATTGTTGCCCATGGCCAATGGACTAAAAGTAATGGGTTGCAGCCAGACTGTAGTCCTACTAAGGAGCAGGTCTAGGGCCAGAGCCAAGTTTAGGCCTTGCTCATCATGGCCCACAGCCCTGCAGAGGCTCACTGACACTGGCCCCCTGGAGGACCCCAGAAGCCCCCTGTGCCCCCCCCCCCTTCCTCAATGCAACCTGCTTGTTCATCTCCCTCTCATTCTGGCCCAGAAATCAGCAGAAAACTAGATGCCACTGCCTCTTTGCTCCTTGGCCCCGTGCTCATCAAGCAAGCGAGTGCCGGCAACGAGCAAGAAGAGAAATGGTGAGGCCCGTTGAGGCCACTCTGCCCAGGGCCTGGTTCGGGCACAGAAGCTTACTTCAGATGTGAGGATGCCTGGGAAGCGATGAATCCACCTGTGTCAAAGCTGAGATATGGTTGATTGCAGTGATGAGATGTGGGCACAGAACTTAAATAAGCAGAAGAAAGCTTGCTCTGCCCACCCCTGTGGGCCTATGGCTTCTCTAAATCACCTCAGGGTGCTCCATAGACCTCCAAAGCTGCTTGAGTGAAGGATGCTTCAGTTCCTTTCCCCAAGGCAAGAGCAAAACTCAACACCTCTAGGCATGGCTTTCATAAATACCCTTGCCCACTATGGCAGAATCCATTAAGATGCAGACTCCACAGAATCTTGGGCAGAACTGAGTAGACCCATGGAAATGACTGGCACATAAGTTGGTCGTGCTTACATTCCAGGGCATGGTGTGACGGCACAGGAGGAAGCCACCTGAACAAAGTTAAACAGGTCTGGGGCTGTTTAGTGTTCGGAGGGGAGACCTCCTGGGAATGCCATGTAGCTGCCTTGAATTCCACACTGCAAGAAAGGTAGGCTATCAAAACAACAAATAGGATTTTAACAGGTCTACTGTAAGTAAGACGGAAGTCTGGATCCAACATAATGAGTTTTCCATCAAAGCAGGGCTCGGTTACTCCAATGGTATATAAAATCCATTTTTCAGATGTATTTGCAACTATCAAAGTGTTGGTTTAAAAATGAATTCCCCAATTTTGTAATGTCTTGTTGATCTCTTGTGCTATCTACTGTATTGCTGCAAATGAATCTTCCCAGAGGGCCCCATAAAAACAAAGAAACAGGGATTCACTTCCTCTTCTGCCTGAGAATATGATGGTAGTGCTAGCACATCCTTTTACTCCATATTAAAACTGTCATTCTCCAAGAAGACAGAGCACTAGAGGGTGCCCACTCTCAGATCAGGTCTACTTGCTACATTTTGTAAAGGATTATTACAGAAACCATGCCAAAAGAAAAAGAAGAAAAAAAGCAGAAAGAAAAGGAAAGGAGAAAAAATAATAAATTAGAGACAGGAATAAAAAGAGACATTAAAGAGCCCATGGCACCATCTTAAAAAGAATGTAATATTCAGAAATATTTCATTTTCTACCATCTCCACTTGCCATCAATAGTCCAGAAAAAAGCAATATAAAGGAAACAAATGAAATGTAATTTCCAAGCTAATTATGCCAGATGCATTCATCCCTTTGTCATCTTTAGTTTTATCTGCCTTTAAAATAGGAAGAGGGACTAGTATAAAATGGACAATTTACATCAACATTTTCCCCTCCCCTCTCTGCATTTGGTGATGTAGCAGTTCCCAGAAAACAGTTAAGCTTGAGCTCTATCTCTGATGTTGGCAAAGAAAGTCAGTGTCCTTGGAACCCGACAATAGTGGATCATGGGAAAGGGTATCTGTAGTCATAATGGAGCTGAGGACATGTGGAAATAGACCAAGAGCGGAGACATGGAATTAGAGGGGTAACTGAGTCTTCCCATTTAATTCAAACAGGCTTTGGGAGGAGAGTTTTCTCCAGGTCTGTGACTCTTTGTCACTTGGCAATTCCTGACAGAGAAAGCCAGCAGTATGACTGGCCAGTCAGCTCAACTGGGACCCAACTCAGAACTGCTTCCATCCATGGCCACCCCCCTAGCCTCTAGTAGTAGCATGCCCCTGCTAGATGTATCCTGTATGGGGGAGAGCTAGAGCAAGCTGCATCAAGGAGCAGCTCATGTGAGAGGACGTGGAGGCAGAGGAGAAAGATCCTGGAGAAATAAGAGTGGCTTCATCCCCACAGAAGGGGAAGGCCCATCTCTTCCCCTTCTGTGAGGGAGGCTGAGCAACTACCTAGCCCCCAAGCATGGTGGCCTCTCAGGCCAGAAGGATGCTGTGAGGAGGAGTGCCCAGTTGCAGTGAAAGGATTCTTGTGAGCTGGAAGGACCATGTCCAGTGACTTTGAATGTTTGCAGCTTGCCCTGGAAGCTAGGGATCTGCAGAATCTGGCCTAGAAACCTGAGCCCCGAGCAGGGAGTTCTTCTGGGAGAACATCTTTCCACCAGCTCTAGTCTGATCTCCTTGTCTCTGATCATCACTGTTGGACATCCCATGACTAGGTTCCTGAATTATCTAATCACCGTTGGACATCCTATGACTAGGTTCCTGGATGATCTAGTGGGTCCACAACTGGATTCTCCTTTCCGTGGTTTGCCAGCCTAGATCTGGGGCAGGCACCCTTCTCCGGGTGCCCTCCCTGAAGGAGATTAGGAGGGTGAGTACCCGGAGGAGGGCCTTCTCTGTGGTGGCACCCAACCTATGAAATGCGCTCCCCAGAGAGGTTCGCCTGGTGCTGTCACTTTATTCTTTTCGGTACCAGGCCAAAACCCTTTTATTTTCTCAATATTTTAACTCCTGTTTTAAGTGGGCTTTTATTATTCCTAAATTTTAGGATGCTGTGTTTTAATTATTTTTTTCTTTTCTTACATTTTATTGTTAAACTGTCCCAAGACTTCAGTAATGGGATGGTCTACAAAAGTTTTAAATAAAAATAAATAGATAGATAGATAGATCTTGGGCAATTCTGTGACTTTGCATTGTACTTGCCAATGCCTGGTACTGAACTCTTAGTGGAAACCTTGCCGCCTTCACCGCAGATGACCCCTGAAGATCCTCTAGCTTTGACTCCCCGCTCCGTAAGCAGGATGTCAACAGGAGCAACATTTTTCTCCAGAATGGTTTTATGCACTCCAGAATGCAATTATGTTGGTCATGTTTTAGCAGGACACCCAGGTAATGTGGGAATTGAAACATGGTGGTTGGCAGCTGGGAGAATGTAGAAGGAGTTTGCACCCCTTATGTGGATTATTCCTCATTCCTTCCTCATTCCTCAAAATTCAAAAAAGTGTGTGCATGGGAGGGCAGTTTCACACCACCAAAAACACAAATGCACATATGGAAACAAATGCTTACTTTCACCTTGCTCCTTCACAAAAAGTAGTTTTGAATATTTAAACAGTTAGTCCAGGCCTAGTTGGCCCCTATTTAGAAAACAATAGGCAGGAAAGGTTTAATATGCATTCCCATCCCTCATAAAGGAAGAGGGTACTCGCATTTATGCTTCCTCAAGGCATCAAGCAGGTACCTGAAAGATCAGATGGATCTTTGGCTTCATGCATAAGTGAAAGCATGACCATGTGCATGGGGGGGGGGGGATTTGCACACTTTCAGAAGTCCACATTTGTGCAAGGGTGCATTTCAGAAGTGTCCAAGAAAGTATCTTCAGGGAATTGAGAAAAATTGATTGCATCAATACGCAGTTGATGTGTTACTGACAATCCATGAAAATCAGGCAGAATGGATTTAACCAAATCTGTACATTCCTAACCAAGACATTGGGGAGGTTATTGTGTGAAGTCAAATCATCCATCACATCTCATCAGTGCAACATTTATGACCTCGTGCACATGCATCTCCATTTGCATATATTGTTCAGAGACAGATGAATCAGTCCATTCTGGTTTCTCCTGGTTTCTCATTTTTCCAGTGATAAGTTTGGTTCAGCCTAAGATCACTGGGTTTTTTCCTGACTTATATTGCAAAACCAATAGAAAAGCCAATTTCTAAGACCATTGGTTCAAATGTATGAAATTATTTAAATTCACATTCACAAGATGCATTTCACCTTCATTCCCAGTATTAAGGCCATGCTTGTAGTCACTGCCTTTATTAATTAATTAATTAATTAAAACATATATTATGTTTTCTTGTCGGGAACCCAGTCATCCCAACCTTTCTGCTGTTCTTCATTCAAGATAAAAGAGAAAATCTAAAATCCCAGAGCATTTCCAGAGACAGAACACAATTGCACTAATTTCCATCTTCAGTTTTACACAGGGACTTGAGGAAACACACACTGGATCCTTTATTAACGCTATTTAATAATTCAAGCAGTTCACAACCTCCTTTTGTTTTTATTTGACAGATTTATTAAAACTGCCCATCAAGCCTCTCAAGACGCATTTAGAAAAATATGAAATCCCACCCCAATGTAAATGAAAAGGTTTTAACAACATGCAATGTTAAACCTGAGAACTCCCCTCTGGGGGATCCACCATCCCGATCTGCTCCAGAAAAGGAACAGATGTGCCTTCCAGCAAAACTAACACATTTAAAGCAACAAAAGCACAATTCCAGGCATTCAGTGTGTTCTGGCTCTGTTGGAGCTTTAGTGCAAGCAAGCCAGATTTGGAGAATCCCCACAGTGAAATCTCCACCTATAGCTATGTAAAGAGATCATTACTCCAGTTGAATGAATTCCACCACCAGAACAAAGCTCCAGATGCATAGATCTGGCTCTAAAACCCTCAGTAGGAGCATATCGTTCCTAGGACCACGCAACATGTTACCAAACCGTGAGCAAGCTTTCGGGTTCTTCCATTCTTCTTTCAGTTCTTCTAATGCAGAAGGGGGTGGCAGAGACAGAAGTAGCTGGAGCCACACATGGGGCTGAGAGCCAGAGGTGTGTGGTGATTACAGTGTTGGACTGGGAACCTGGGAGAGCTGGGTTCTCGTCTCCACTTGGCCATACGAAGTTCACCGGGTGAATCTGGGCAAGTCACTCATTCTCAGCCCAACCTACTCACAGTGGTTGTGCAGATAAAATGGAGTTAAGGAAGTCAGCTAATTTTCACCCAACAGGAAAATTCATGGACTATAAATGCAAGATGGTGGTGGTGTGATTCGAATTGGAAGAAGGGTTGGTAGTGACTAGCCCAGGGACTCCCTCTTTGCTGGCCTTCCAAGAGCCCGTGTTATCGGATTCCCCGAAGGGGAAGACACTGAGGAAGAGACAATGGGAGGGATGGCGTATCAAAGGGAGGGAGAAGGCTTCAAAGTCCAATCAAGCTCATTGCACAAAGTTTCTCATTAGAAGAGATGGGAGGGGACTCGGGAGATGAGAGAGAGTTGCTGCTTTGTCCAGGTCCTGACCATGTAACAAGGCACTGGGAGAAAGGAGCAGCTATTGTGAGGTCTTGTGTAGGTTATGCCGCCTAGCTTTCCATCAGTAAGAACCACCACCAGGTGTGGAACCACCAAAGTGTGGACCCCACAGTGTGAATGAAGGGAGGAGTTGTGCGGGTGGGGTAGTTTCCAGCTTGGTTTCAACTCTCTTTCACTCTTTACCTGAGTAGAGGCTATTGTTCAACTTTTGGAGTTGTATTGTCTTATTTTCTGGGAAGTACAATAAAGATCTGCATTGTCAAAGACTGTCTGGTGTTTTGGGGCCTCGAGCAGGAAAGAAGGGTTGGGCTCATGAAAGGGATGAGCAAGAGCTTCAGCCCAAGGCTTGGACACAATCCTGAAGATGCTCTTGGGAACTGCATCCCAGCAATCCATGGAGCCAAAGGCAAAGAGGCAAGGTCCAAAATATCAGCATATTTCACATCTTACTTCCAGTAATTAACGTAAGCCTTAGGAAAGGCAATTCAACCTGTTGGTTCTGGGGATGCACGAAACCCATAAAATCTCCAAAAGGATAGGGGGCTAAGGGAAAGAGGATGTGGCCATTGGTGGAAATCTTGGACAGCTGGATTTGGGTCCCGGGTCCAGGTCTCTGCACTTCTGGCTTAGAGGTTTCTGCTTGGATGACATACCTGAGGAAGTTTTCAGTCATGTTAGACCTATGCTTGGGATTGGGGATGTACAAGGAATCTAATGTATGCCCTTACGCCCTTACGTGCCCTCCCGCCCTTTAAGATCGGCAACATCGGCCCTCCTCCGGGAACCCACTGTGAGGGAAATTAAGTGGGTGAGCACCCGGAGGAGGGCTTTCTCTGTGGTGGCGCCCCACCTATGGAATGCGCTCCCTGGAGAGGTTCACCTGGCGCCGTCGTTTTCTGTTTTTCGGCGCCAGGCGAAGACCTTTTTATTCAAGTCGTATTTTAATTGTTAGTTTAGGTGTGTGTATAATTTGCTGTTATGTATTTATGTATGTATTTAGGTTTGTAGTTAATAATTGTTGGCCTTTTTTTTTTAGTTGCCGAGATGCACCAAGGGGGGGAGGGATATATTGTTTACTGTTTATAGATTTATCGTTTTATTGTATTTTTATATTGTACTTTTAAATTGTTGTAAGCCGCCCCGAGGCTTTGTTGCGATGGGGCGGCCTATAAATGTTTTAATAAGTAAATAAATAAATAAATAAATAATGTGAGCTTGAGAAGCTGATGGATTTTCACAATTAGAACCCCTGGATCCTGGTCCACCAGCCCTACCCAGGCACCAACTCACTGCACTGTGCATCAAGCCAGCTCATGGACTTCTATCTCTAACTTGGGCTGTGATTTGCACATAAAAATTTCTCAGGGAAACTTGCTCCAATCATGCAATTGGCCCAAAGTGGAAGCTGAAAAAATGCAGCATTCTAGCATGATTTTCACGAAATGCTCTATTTTCCTTTGCAGTTTTTAAATGCAAAAAGCTTGGCCAGCATAGGGCAGAACCTTGTAAAGGAAACTCCAACTCAAAAGGCTTCCAATCAGTTGGCTGGAAGCAGGCAGAGAATCTGTCAAGCTCAAACCAGTCAGATATCCCTGCATTGTCACTTCCTTCTTCAATTCCAGGATTTTCAGAACGCTGTTTCAATGCTCGTCTTACGTTCAGTTCTCGTTTGCATTTGTGATCCCATCTGTGGGAACGTGAAATTGTGCAAAGCAAGCAGTGCTCAGATGGGACAGGTGTGCACTTTTCCACACGTATGTACAGATGTCCAGATTAATGCAACTTTCTTCCATAAACTAAAGCGGGGCTGATTCAGTCTGCAGGGGAAATGTGTGCAAATCGAACTGGGAACAGGAAACTAAATAAATGCAAGCACCAGCCTCATAGCAATTTGCTACGAAACCCACCAGGACTACACCTTGGACCTCGAGAAATGCCAATGAACTCAGAGAGAAGCCAATATTAGAAGGGGAAACAATTGCCTGGAGCGCTGCTCCAAAATAAGAGAAGAGGAGGGCTAGGTATGCCACTTAGGGACCCTTGCAGGAAAAACAGTGGGGAATAAGGCAGAGAAAGGGAAAATAAAATGACGTGCATTCAGAGACCATGCGAGGCTGTTGGAATGAGCCTGCTGACCGACTGAGAGGACCTTGCTTGAAGAAGAGGGAGCAAAAGTGGGAGGAAAGGCCAGACGAGGTCTCTGGCCAAGCCCGGTGCAAAGTCTTATGACCTAAGCAGGGGTGGGAGGGCCGGAGAAGGCAACCCACAGCTCAGGAAAGGAGAGCGAGTGGCCCCAGAGGCAGTGCCAGTAGCCCCAGTGGGTCCAGCTTGAAAAATAGTGACGATCCCACTCTGAATGCCCCTCCCTCTTGGCAAGGGTGTGTGGCAGCTTTCCTTCAACCGGCCATTGTGCTTTTAAATTTTAGAGTTGTCCTCCTTCCCAGCTGCCTCAACATGCTGTCGCTGTGGTTGGGGTTTGGCCTCCTCATCTAACTGGTGATCTACAAACAGATGTTCCAAGTGAAATGGGAAATGCACTGCCTTTGACAAGTATCATCCTCATGCCAGATGGCAAGGAAAGAATGACACTACCTGCCGAGAGAAGGGAATTGCGTTTGACATGCCTTTCATTTCAATGAGCAGCATAGCACTTCCGGCCAGACTTATCATCTGGTCCATCAAATGCTATATGACAGGCCTAGACAACTGACTGCAAGGGTGGCGAGTGCTTGGCTCTATTTGCATGGCGTAATGAGCAGAAGTACACTGGCGTGGACAACCCGAGAAGCAGCAGCAGCAGCAGCAGAAACAGCTGGGAGACAAATTAGTTCAGTATGTCACCAGGACCTGCGCACTGTGGCGGCTTATTCCCACCCATCCATTGCAATAGGGGATGTGACCAGGGTTGCGATGGCGCAACGACCACGACCCCTTGCTAGCCAAAGTGCATGTCATCTCGATGGGGATGCAAAAAAGATGTTCTTTGAGAACGATCTGCAGGTCTCCCGGCCCGTCTCCCCAGCATATTGGTTCTTGGGCACTTTTCTCTGTGCGACACTAGAGTGTGAAGCTACAGAAGATCACGGAAGGGCCATCAATTCCTTTTCAGAATGTCTTCGTTTTTCCTCTCTCGCTCTAAAAAGCTCAATCAGAAAGCTTTCCTGCATGAGGCCTTTAATCCACCACTCGAGTGAGACTTCCACTTCCAGAGCATGTAGTATTGCAGGAAACTAAGGTAGAGAGCAGGAAGCGCTGGGCAGGGGTATGAAAAAGGCCGGGAGGGCACGTTCTGTTGGTGTCGGTACTTGTTGGTTCCAACAGCACCTGCAACAGTCCCAAGGGGGCCTCGAGCACCCCGTTTCTGATCCAGGGGCTGCTCTGAGCCAGACCACAAGAATTCTCCTCTTGTCAAAAATTGGGCAAGAGCAGAAAAATGAGTCACTTCTCAAAGTGAATTCTTTATTTTTGCTGGCATTGCTTCTTAGGTGGGAAAATGCTGACCAAGTGCAGTAGCCCATATGTTTAGCTGCAGCAACAGCAAGCGTGGAGTCAAAAATAACTCAGAGGAACTAGAGATTTGACTCGTAATGTATACATTCATTTCCCCCAAACTGTGCACTCAAGCAGCTTCTCTTATCCTCCCGGATGTAATCGCCTCCTCCTGCCGGAGTGCACCACGGAAGGGTCAAATGCCAAATGCTTCCCAGCATAGTCCTTTCTCATTCCAAAGCCTTCAGTCAAATCCTTGTGTGAAATGCCCTGACCTCCCAGGAGGATAAAACCTGGGACCGAACCTTCAGGTAACTCTTCCTGGAATGCAAGTCTTCCCTGCTCTCAGCCCTAAGGAAAAGGGGAATGACAAAAGACTGGGCACTTATTCTTGTGCAAATGTGTGGCACATTCCCACTGAGGAAACCTCCTCCAAAGTTGAGGGATGAGGATCCATGAGGACAGAGCAGCATCTTCAAATGTCAGCAGTTTGGAGCCATCTAGCTGGGACATAGCAAGCCCGCATATCCCATCTCTGTGGCTGAGTTGAAGAAGCAGCCAGCACAGTTCCTTCTCCACTGGCCGAGATGGTGGAGAGGAGCACAGCTTCACAGCTGCAAGGTTGGTGCCCCATCCCTGACCTCAGATCTTGGAATCTGAAACATCCTGCACCCCCACTCCACCCCAGGATGGTCTTTGAAACCACGAGCTCACTTCCTGGGACAACTACATCAGGCCAGCTGTCAAGATGATGTGTCCATCACACACATGCTACTCAGCATGGAGAAACTTCCTAGGATTATCCTCAGAAATATCTATATGTGGTACTATGCAGAGTGCAGTAGGACTTTATGAGAAGCAGGGAGATGAGTGATATGAAGCAAGAGAAGAGAGTTTGCAACAGGCAGGAGGAAACTGGAAAAAGGGAGGAACTCATTCTATATGTGCATGGCCTTCACCAGCTGAAATGGCACCTCCCGTGCAAAAGCTGGAGGTAGCAGGAGACTCGGGGGATACAGACAGGCTATGCACACAGGGGAAAGCTGAGGGATAGTTCATGCCATGCAGAGTCCAGTGGCGACCGACCATGTTTGGTGGGTACAGAAGTCGGCCTAATGGCCAGTCTGAAGGAAATGGAAAACAGGGCAAATGGAACGGACAGCATGGCTACCCAGAATGAGGAGCATTCTGCGCCACAACATTGCACTGCTGGATGCGCATGTGTTGCATGAAGGGAAGGCAAGGAGTGGGAGTGGAGAAAAAGAAACAGTCCCTCTGTTGGCTGAAGTCTGGCATTGGTACCAGATCTGAGAAGCTTGGAGTTAATGAACACAGATTAAGGGTTAATGGGAATATGCCCACCGTCCTGTAGGACGGGGTCCCCAACCTGCAGCCCCCAAGCTCTTTCTGTGCAGTCCTCCAACTGCTTGTTTACTGCTACCACCCTCAAAGGCATTTTCCCTCAGACCCATGTTCTTCCTGCCTCAAACCACACCATCTACTGCTTTTTCCTGTCCCTTTCCTACAAAAAACTCAATAGCAACATGGTTCTTCCTGGTCTCCATGGTTCCATGTCAGCCCCCTCTTGGCCTTATCCTCCATTCTAGCCAGCAGAGCACAGGGAACCCCTAGCACTCCCCTCCCCATGCATTTCCATGCTGAAGGTTCTGTGTGTGTGTGAGCAAGGTAAAGCAGTTGTGTGGATGGGTACAGGACATGCCTGCCCTGCTTTTGCAAAAAAATGAGAGCAAGAGAGCAAAAGGCCTGGCATTTTTGCAAAGAGCCTACAAAGTATTTTGCATACTGAACATTTCTAGAGGCTCTACCCATCAAGGGTCCTCCAAGTGCCTTCCAAGGTTACTGGTGAGGTTGCGGCTTCGGGCAAAAGCTTTCTTCCGCCCGCAACAAGAGCAGGTTGCGCTGACTTTTTGCCGTGCTTGCTTTTGCCTCTGCTTCCCACCCGCTCCATCCAGGAGTCTTCTCGTGCACCTGTGATTGCAGGAGCCGGTGAGTGGCCCCTTGGGCTGAGAGGGAAAGCGGGAAGCTTATGGGATTCCCCTTCCCACATCTTCCTGCAGCCAAGTTCCTTCCCCCGGCTGCCATTTTGCTTCTCATGATTGAGGCTTGGCTGGCCGGCAGTGATGCGTCTGTGCACCCTGCATATAATTTGAAGCTGACTTGATGGTGTATTCTCTGCCCCAGGTGGGAGGCTGCCCTTTCATTCACCCATTCTCTCTACCTGCCCTTTTTTTTTTGGAGGGACCCCAATTTTTTAAAGTATTAGCAAGGGCAGATTGAAACCACAAGGCCATGTGTTTATTAAGAAATAAATCTCATAGTCTTTAATGTACTTGGACTGCAACTCTGCCATCTGGTAGGTCAAATTCATAATCCATTTTTTAAAAAGAATTCCCAGCCTGTGCATATGGCCCAGTACTCCTGAGAACTCTGCAGGCAGAGGTCTCTTCTCTTCTTTGCCATGGTCAAAATAACAGTCTCCAGCTAACAGCAGCCAGACTGGGGTGGATTTGATGGGAAAGGAAGAGTTAGACACCCAAAACTGTACTTCTCTTATTTTTGTTTACTTCGTACTGAAACTCTGCTATTGCTGCTCTGCTAAAAATTCTGTAAGAAGTCTGCAAAAGAAAGTGATCCTTCAAAGAATGAAAAATTGCAGATGAGCACCGTGTCTTTAATGACAAATGGACTACTGAGTACTTCTTTCTTTTAAACAAGGATAAAGCAGTTTGCCTGAAAGGGACAGACACAGCAAGTCAGAAGGAGTCTGGGACATCTAGTCTGACCCCAGCACAAGCTGGCTCCGCTTATATACCATGTGCCTGCCCAGCCTATCCTTGAACACCCTCACTGATGGGGCTTCAACCACCTCCTGTGGAAGCCCAGTCCATACCCTCAGGGTCCTAATCACCAGGAAGTACTTCCTGACATGCACCCTAAATCTTGGTTCCCTGAGCTTTGCTCCATTGTAATCCCAGTATAGGTCAAGACTTACAGATGAAAATTTACATGATATTTTAAGGGCATCTGTCACAAACCTTGACTTGGCCATTAATGCCTTAGCTAACTGCAAACAGCCACAAAGATCACACTAAGTAAGCATCTGTAGATAGATAAAAAAAATTCCATGGTAAAATATTGTTTCAAAGTGGATTGCATCCAAGTTAACCGCTCTTCATTGACCTCTGAATGTTTACTTTTGATCGGAGAGGTTTGCCTGGCACCAAGCCTATATTCTCTTCAGCACTAGGTCAAAAACCTTTGCATTTAAGTGTTATTTTAAAAATTAGAATTAATAGTTTTAATCAGTCGTTCTTGACTTAATTTATTTTTACTGGTTGTATATTGCTTTACATTTGTATCAATTGTTATTAAAATCAAAACATTTTTGATTTTAATGTTTGTAAGCCATCCTGAGATGCCACACATAGAGGATGGCATATAAAAGTTTTAAATAAATAAGTAAAAATTGGTGGGTTAATAATTTTGTTACATTTTGATTTAAGAGGTGGCCCCATTTAGGCTTTGGACACTCTAATGCGGCCTCATGTCCAGAAGGTTGGGGACCACTGCTGGAGGAAATTAAACGACGCAGCCTGATGGAAATGTTGAGGCAGAAAAAGGAAAGATGTCACGTTCTGCCTTCATTCTGTGCCCATCTTCTTAGAGGCAATGATGGAAAACCAGGTTTACTCAAAGCGGGACAGCGCCCCCATGTGTTTAACTGCTGAACTGAAACATAGTGGTTGAGAAAGTCAGCTAGGGAAAAATATCAAAAATAAGGCACAGTAAGATCATAATTTGAATTGTAGGATCATACCTGAAAATCAGCGTGCCTTCTTTTTACAAAGGCAGAACTTTAATAGCACCTAAAACATGCATTTGCTTTCCTCCATGAGAGTGTTGATCATGAGTGTCAAACCGCTTTCAAGTCTGTGGGCCAAATTCAGTTTCAGAGACTCAATAAAATGGCAAATGGGATGGAAACAAAAGGTGCAGGGCCAAATACAGCACATTTTACCTTAAACTTTTCTGTTGGACATTTTGGAGAGGCATTTCAGCCTCTGCAAATGGGGAAAAGTTGTGAAAAAGCAGGGAAAACACCCAGCATTTGGTGGGGGTAGGTGGGCAAAGAGGTTGCCGCCATCTTACAAACCCCGGCGAACCAGGCAGGGGCCCTACAAATGCATATACAAAACATTGAGGTAGGTGAAGGGCAGATTCTTGGCTATCTCCACAAGTTCTATGTAACACAGAAGTTCTACCTTTCAGGGTTTCATAATACAGTGAACACAATGCAAAATGTCAATTTTGTCCTAATAATTACGGATTTTTGCATAGTGTGGTTCAAATCCAGCCTTAAGCAACTAAAGGTGCAAACCTCTGGCCTCCAGGAGTCCCAGATCCAAGGTACTCCAACATCAGTCTAAGTCTAGCAGTACTGCTAATTATAGGACTGGAACTGTTGAATCTATTTCTTTCCTAATATATCTCACTGTTAGAAAACAAAGCATTGCTGAGCTGCTTTTGCTTATACGTGAGGAGCTTCAAGATCAAAGAAGTTTCTAAAATATTGACTTTCTAAAAAAACTACCACAATGCCAATATGTCAGTTCTAATTGCTGGTTCATACATCTGCTCTCACAGTCATGACTTCAAAAGAAACACAGAGAAAACCTTAAGAATGCTTTTCAAGTTAGATACAATAAATTTTGAGATAGGCCTTTAACAAAGTGATTTCTTACTCAAACTTTACTCATTAAACGCAAGCACATAATATTCTTTTTCCCTCATCTGCATCTATAGATCTGTCTTTTAAATGTGCAGTGCTAGCTTGGCTCATGAACTTAATTCATTCCAGGACTCTGGTCGTGACCCAAATTGGTCGTGACCCAAGTCAAATTTCCCCATAAGGTTCAATGTAAAATAAGGTTAATTAATCCGTTCTGTAACCGTTTTTTTTTTAATCATAAAAATTTGAAATAAAGTGACAAAAATTTTTATTAGTTTTAATTTTTGGCCAGGGCGACTCAGATTATTTTTTTATGTATTAATATTGACTTTTTTATTGTTAATTTTGAATTATGATGATGATGATGATGATGATGATGATGATGTATGTGAGCCTCCCCGAGGCTTCAGCGATGGGGCGGCATAGACATGTGCAAATAAATAAATAATAAAATAAACAAAGAACAACACAGATTGTGGTCATCTCCCCCCCCCCCCCCACCAGCACAACGGTGATCGCGTCCGTCTCCCCCGCTGCCCCCAGCGTGCCTATGATCATCACCCAATGTGGCATTCGCAACATGAGGCAAAAAATTTTTGTGAAATTTCTGTTCGCGACCCGATTTGGTCATGAACTGAGGCGTTTGTGAGCCGAGGTACCACTGTATATGCTTCACACATTTTAGGACGGTTAAAAGGAAGTCCTTCATCATGCAGCATATAATTAAACTATGGAATTTGCTGCTTCCAGAAGTGATGATGACCACCGATCTGGATGGGCTTGGACAGATTCTCATCAGTAGTACTAGCCTTGCTACCTCCTTCACCAGAAGCGTCCTGCTTGTATATTCCCGTTATGGAGGAGCGTGGGCAAGAGGAGGCCTTGCACCCTCCTGCTTGACGGATCCTGCGGACAGCTGGAGTGCTGGACTGGACAGACCTTTGGTCTGAGATCCAGCAGGGCTTTTCTGATGTTTGTACGCTCTAGTTCTTTATCTCATCAATTGCTAAGCAAATATTTTAAGTGCACTTTGACCCCAAATCCTGCCTTTCCATCTGACTCCTTTTGTCTATAGGTATGAGTTGCAATCAGGTATTTTCTGCTTGGACATTATATAAACCACTTTGCCAGTTCATGGGATAACATTTACCTAAAGTTCATGGTTTTCCTGATTGGTACCAGTGCATATTATTATTACTATTAATAATAATAATGTGGCTTGTGTTGGGGCAGAGGGTGATAGTCACTTTCATTTGGAGCTTATTAAGGTGCCACCTACTTTTTATGACATGACACCAAGTTCAATTCTTAGCATTATATTAGGAGGTGAAGGGAAGAAGCTCTGCCAAAGCCCTTCAACAGCCTCTGCAAGCAAAGAAGTAATATTGAACGAGGCGGAAAAAGAACCTGAGGCCATTTTCCTGTGTTTCTAAGTTTCATATGGAAATGTTGGGCATGCTCCATATAAACCGAAGAGAGTATCAGGTGCTTTGGATTTCACTCTAAGAGATTTAAGCAAGGGCTTAAGTCTTTCACAGATATCTGTGGGACAAAAAGACATCCATTTGGGAGTAAGACCTATCGAGCCTAAATGTGTGTCAGATTGAGGTAGCTGAATCCTGAATTCGTAAAGCAGACCATGCCTTTTTAGGTTGCAGGTAGCGGTGCCAGTTTTGAAGGTTCCACTGCAGTTCCAGCTCCAGGTTTTGGAGGGCCCTTGGAAAGGAGGTCCTCAGTAATCCTGCCCACCCCCTGCCCCCGAGTCTGCCTGCCCACTACCATGGTCACCAGCTGCAGCTGCTCCTCAGCTTGGTTGCCTGGCATGGAGAGAGCCAAGGATCAAGAAGGCAGAGACACCTCTGCAATTCCTTCCCACTCCTGCTTTCTGGGTCAGAGTGAGAAGCCAATGCAGTGACGCACAAGAGGAGCAGATCCAGGGGTCTCCTGTAAATGCTGAGCTGTAAGCCTTGAGCAAGTACCCAGCCACGTTTTGAGGCCAAAACAAAAGCAAAGCAAAAGCCCTGACTACATCGAGAAAGGAGTATTACCTAAGAAAATGTTGAAAAATTTGCTGCTGTCTCTTGACTGAAGCTATACAGTCCAGTCTAGATTACCAGCTGTGATTTATTGCCTTCCTCAACTGATGTGAAGACCTGTGCTCAGGTGGGATTTACTTCTGAGCAACTGTGGACACGAATGCATTGCCCCACTTCAGTGAGATCAAGTCCGGTACTGAATACAGAAAGACCATGGTCAAATGAGAAAATAAGATTTATGTTGTTGTTGTTGTCAACTTCATTATTTTAACTGTTCAGTCAGAACAGGGATTCCGATAATAGTCAGCAGGTAAAATAGATGGTTGTCCCTGTCTTCTGTCATGACACTAAGGACCCAGATGTGAGATGAGATTTCACTGTTTTTGCGCTCTCCTTGTGTATTTGCACCTTCCTGGAGAAAGCAAATTAAGCATGAAATTAACTAATTACACTGCTTTCATGCTCCATATAAAAGCAGCTCTGAAGAGCACCATTGACCTTCAGCCCACTTTGGCACCAACCTTCAATCTTCCTTTGGTTGTCATTCAAAAGGAACTGAAGGTTGGTGTCGGTAGTGGGATGAAGGTTGTGTAGGGACTGGGTGCATTTCTCTCAAAATACAGCATTCCAAACTAGAAAGCTCAGGCTCTGAAGGTGAAGAGGAGAAGCCTGGAGGAGACTCAGAGGGGATATGTTGGTGACATACAGGTATGTGAGGGGATGTCACACAGAGATGGGTTCTCCCCTCAGAGGAAGGCAGGACGTGCTCCAATGGAGCAAAGCTCAGAAACCAAGATTTAAGGTGGATGCCAGGAAGTACTCCCTGATGGGTAGGACCCCTGGGCATGGAATGGGCTTCCACAGGAGGTGGTGGAAGCCGCACCAGTGATAGGCTGGACATGCACATGGTGGGCATGTAGTGAGGAAGCCGGCTGGAGCCGGGGGTCAGACTAGATGGCCCAGGAGACACCTTCTGACTCGCTCTGTTTCTATGTTTCTATTATTACCCATTCTGTATTGCAAAGCCAGCCTAGCTCAAGAAAGGATTGTATTTTACAAGCCTTTCACCTTGACCTGCTGAAAAAGGAAAAGAGGGGAGAAGTGCCTCAGCCGCCTAGAGGCGCTTGTGGGCTCTCCCACACTACAGACACTCAGAAAGAAACTGGACAGCCATCTAAGTGGGAGGGTGCAACATGGGGTTGCACCCGATGGCCTTCATGCCCCCCCAACTCTACTATTCTATGATTCTGTCACTTCTAGGGGACCACTGGCTCATTTCTGGAGGACAACTCAGTCATGGCTGGTACTGTTCCAGAAAATGATGGACCAAGCAAACCTCCATAAGGAAAAAGCCTTGGGTGAACCTCACCAAAGGCCTGTATAGCCCAGAATCTTCTTTCCCACACTGTCCAAGAAGGTGGCTGAAGGAAGCCAATAAGCACAAAACCAGAACTTATTTTGCTGTTAATCCCTGAAAACTGGTGCACAGAGGAATGCTTTCTCTAATCCTGGAGATACTGAGAGCCATCATAACTAGAAGCCATCGATAACTCTATAAAGAAAGATGGGAGAAAAGGTCTTAACAAGCATCCTCATGGAGGTTGTGCAGATCTCTAATTTAATTTAAATTCAGTGCATTCATGGAAATCAGCAAGATGCCTAAATTTCTTCTTACGATCAAAATATAGGCTCTCCTAATAGAGAATATTGAGTTGTTTTGGCAGGCATTACTTCAAACCAAGCCAATAGTCTGCATAGTAAGTGTAGAAGCAAAAAAAACCACCCTGAAACTTACTGAAAAATGTATAACAACGTATATTTGATTCCAAAGAGACATTCATGCCAATTTTGTTTCTTTTTATAGGTTTCTATTCAGCCTATAAAGACAGACGGTCTACCATAATGCCATTCATGGAATTGTCATCTTTATTAGTGTATTTTAACCAATGGAGACAGAATGTTATTCTTTCTCATTTCAGATATGATGTTTGATAGGATCATTCCAGACACATCTCTGCTGGTTACTTTTTTATTATGTTTGCCATAGATGATGTAATAGTCAATTATCTGCCATGTTACTCCTGCTGCAGTCCAAAACCACCATTTACTAGAATACTGGCTTTACGACTTCTATCATCTTCAACGTGGCTTAAAAGATACCTGCACCAATGGCTGTTGCTACAACCATTCATTAATTCACCATGGAAAAACTTCCAGCTTTAAAAAACAAAAACAAAAACAGCAATGCAGATGTGCTGGCCAAGATAGCGTCAGGATGAGGCCCTGTGCTTCCAGTTACCACCGTCCAAATGTTGGCATTCCATTCTCCATGTTTACTTCTGGCTGATGCCGTTTATTTTATTATTTATTTAAAACCTTTGTAGACCATCCCATTACCTAAATGTTGGGATGGTTTAACCATACAAAATGTAAGAAAAGAAAAAATAAATATTAAAACACAGTATTCTAGAATTTAGCAATAATGAAAGCCCCAATCAAAACAGTCAGGTCTTAAAACGTTGGGAAAATAAAAAAAAGTTTTGGCCTGGCACTGAAAAGAATAAAGTGACAGCGCCAGGCAAACCTCTCTGAGGAGCAAATTCCACCATCGGGGCGCCACCACAGAGAAGGCCCTTCTCTGGGTAGGGTAGCAGACGTTCCGCATTCATGCCAGGACACATGAGAATGTAAAGCAAGCCATTAGCTGCTTTTTCTACCAAGACTTGAAATCTAAAGCCTTTCTAGTAATGGCTGCAACAAGTCAACTGAGGCCCGAAGTGGCATCCTTCTTAACCTGGGAGAAAAATGATCAGTTTTGATGGTACAGGTACACAAGCAGCGACTCTGCCTTCTGCCCGGGGGCCTCACCATCTGCCTGCCTGCTGCCCGCACACCCACCCAAAGACCCCTGGGAGGCCGCTGCTGCAGACCTTGAGGGACCTGGACTGCACCTGGCTCCTCCCCCGCCCCAGGATTTAGATGAGGCCAAATTATTATTATTTGCTGTATGTACCTAAAAGTGATTGGAAAGAAACCATTTTCATTCGACTGCAATACATTAACCAGCATTATAAGAACCCCTGTGTAGGAGATATAGAGCTGAAGGAAGCAAAAGTAGGTTCATTGTTCAATGATGATCTTTAAAAGAAGTCCCAGAATACAAGAAAAGGAAGCAAATAGAATTCTGAAGATAAAACCAAGGATATACATTAGGAATGAAAGCGACTTATGAAATTAGACTGACAGGCAAGGGAATTCTATTTCCGTGTCTGTTTTCTCACCTTGTGCTTCTCTCTCACCCAGTTGCATAAAACTCCCTTCCTAGTGTTCGGCTTCAATCAAGGACATGCAGGTATTTCTCTTGATCTGCCCTGCAATAAAAAGGTTTTCCCAACACCTTAGAAAATTCCTCTCTCATAAAATAGCTTTCCTGAAAAAGTAGCTTTACTTTTCTCATGCAATAATCTGCATGCACGAATTCATGTCTGTTGATCTTTTTGAAGGACAGGTCACATCTGCAGGCTCCAGAAGTGAACTGGCACACTAATGAAGCCCATAAGTGATTTGAAGATGCACCTTGGCTTTGAGCTAGGACTGCAATATTTAAACGAAGGGAATATTCATCATGAAACTTTTTTAGTTCAAAGTTCTACATGGGGCTGCCCTTGCAGACGGTCCGGATACTTCAAATGGTGCAAAATAGAGCTGCCAGGTTGCTGTCGGGGACCGGTCGTTACTCCCATATAACTCCAGTCCTCCATCAGCTTCACTGGCTTCCCATCGAAGTCCGGGCTCAATTTAAGGTGCTGGTTATGACCTATAAAGCCCTAAACGGCTTGGGACCAGGATACCTGAAGGAACGTCTTTTTCTCTATATGCCCTCCCACCCCTTAAGATCTGCAGCAGAGGCCCTGCTCTGGTAACCCTCTTTGAAGGAGATTAGGAGACAGAATACCCAGAGGAAGGCTTTCTCTGCGGTGGCACCCCAGCTATGGAATGCGCTCCCTAGAGAGGTCCGCCTGGCACCATCATTATATGCTTTTCGGCGCCAGGTCAACATCTTTTTATTTACCCAATATTTTAATGTGTAATAGATTTTAATTATCTTTTACTTCAGTCGTGGGTTATTAGTATTATTATTGCTTGGGGTATTTATATTTATATTGTTGCATTTATTGAATCTGTTGTAAACTGTCCAGAGACGCATAGTGATTGGACAGGTTAGAAATATCCCAAATAAAGTTGATAGTTAAAGCATGCTGTTGTGAGCACACCTCTTCCCTTTCCTCAAGGGTTCTAAAAGGTGAAAGACTTCTAAACTACAGTTCTGTATTGACCTAGGCTAGGTTTCCAATACAGAGTGAGCAATAATAAAGTTGTTAACAAGTAGCCTCTATCAAAGTAGTGATCTCTCTGATCAGTGGAGTTAGCTCTTGGCCACCTCAGGAGTTGGTTTCAAACTGAATCCCTCTCCTCCCTTCTCCAAAAGGGGCTGGCTCCATCTTCAGGAAGGTTCATGTTGCTTGTGGACTTAATTGGTCCACTTATTTGACTTGATGTTGAGTCACTGGGTTGATGAACTCACACCTCTCCTTCCACTTCTTGTTTTACAGCTGCTCAGCTTGGTAAACTTGGCATTTCAATAGCGCATTCGAACCCCTCCTCTTGCTCCCTTAGCTCTGTTTCAGAGCTTGAACCTTCTGCCTTGGAATTTTGAGAGGACAGGACCTTACACATATGAGGAACTGTTTCTAGGCTGTGTGGTATTACTGTAATAGGGACAAACAAATGGGATCCTGCACCCCATCAATCTCAGGAAAACCAACATGGAAAGGAGACCAGCCTAACTGCATTAGTAGTCACAGAGCTAGAAGCTACAGAGAACTTGCTTCTTTCCTCATTGTCTCCCCAAAAGAACAGTGGCATCTGCCGTTAGCCAAAGGTGCTGCTTTGTTTTACTTTCTTGTAAGATGCCTCGAAGAATTCTTCACCTCCAAGGGATAATTGCATATATACCCTTTATGCAATTCAAGGTGATCTTCACAGGGTCCCCATGTTGTTTCCTATCTGACCAATGACCAGACTCACAGACCTTTCTAGCTTCATTACTGTTGCATCATGTACCTTAAAAACTCTGCCGTGGGACCTGAGCTCATTTGATGGAACTTCACAGTATCATCTTTAATTGATCAGGAAATAAAAGGAAAAAATAGAGGTGATATCCCTTCCCAGAAGCCGCTTGTTGTTTATAGTTCATTTATGCATGTCCCAAATACATCTGTACTGAATGGTTTAATAATATGTAAATATTATCTATCAGACTTGATGGATTAAGCTGCTAAAAGGCAACAATTAATCAAGCAAAGACACAATTCTGTGCAGGTTAAGCCAGGCAAAAAAGCTCGGCTAGGAAATGGTGGGAGATGTAGACCTTTTTGTCTTAGCTTGCACAGCAATCCACCCTAAGGGCACAATTCGATGGATGCTAGACAGAGTCCAGATGACAGAAGGCTTATCTGGAATGCCACCTCCACACACAGAAACTGAGGAGTACCATCGCTGCAACTCCACGGTCATACGGAGCACCTCTTTGGGGCTTTGCGGGGGAGCATTTACAGGATTAGTCAGGGGGAGGCAGGCTCCACCACGATATGAAATTCCCAGGTGATGCCTCAGGAGGATCAGGGGGACCTGGGAGATCCAAAACCAATAAAGGAAAGCCCCTCTTCACACTTCAGATAACTCAGTTGTGCAATTCACAACTACCAGTTGTATCAGTGACCACCAACTTGCCTAACTTCAAAGGGAAATTGGATAAATGCATGCGGAGAGCGCTATTTCGGCCTTCTTCTCATGAGGGCTACATATTACCTCCAGAACCCAAGGAAAGATGTGTTGCGAGTCAGACAGACAGTTGGTCTTTGTGCCCATTCCCCAGGCCTGCTGATTGGGACTCGGAGGCGGCCTTGGTGTGGGGCACCTCCTGACACTGAGATGAGTGAAGACACCCCTCTCAGCAGCAGATCCCCCAGGTGCGCTCCCCAGAGAGGCTCGCCTGGCGCCGTCTTTATTTGCTTTTCGGCGCCAGGCGAAGACCTTTTTATTTAAGCAATATTTTAAATGTTAATTTATTTTAAATTTCATTGTATTATAATTTGTTTTAATTTGGACCTGGAGATGGGCCAGTTTTAAAGTTTTAAGGTTTTGATATTCTGTAGGCTTTTTTAATTATTGTATTATGTTTCTGCCTACAAGGTTTTTTGAGGTTGTGAGCCGCCCCGAGGCTTGTGGCAAGGGGCGGCCTATAAATCTATAAATAAATAACTAACCAACCAACCAACCAACCAACCAACCAAGATATACAGCTATGGGGAAGAGACTTGGAACAGGGGAGTTTCTCAAAGAGAGATGAAGACATTACGGCTCTTGGCCCCACAGCACAACATTAGGAGCGGAGGGCTACCCGATTGGAGGATCGGCATGCAGAGAGGAAGTGTGCCCACTTCCCTTGTGAAAGGAGAGTTCCTAGAAGTAAATACTTGATTGGGTTCAACAAACTGCTCTGTGCGTGCTCAGAGATTCATTCAGGGTGAACGTGCTTCTAGTAAATGCTTTGGCCAATAAAGAAATTTTTCAAGAAAGGCCAGTGGCTTTGGATCTGTGAAGGGGGGAAGCCTTGCTCTTGACAGGATGCGTCTTTATTCCCCTTCCTAGGCGAGAATGGCAGAAGGGTGCTCTCACGGCCCGTGTGGGCTTCCCACAGGCAGCTGGTTGGCCAACGTGTGGGAGCAAATTACAGGAGTTGGTCTGCTCCAGCAAGGCTCTTCTTATGATCTTATGGCCTCAACCCAGGGTTTTCTGCCTGAGCTGCTGCTCTCACATCAGCTAAACAGAACTACCTCTCCTCTGCAAGTCTTGCACTGTGATTGCATGCCTTCGGTGGCAAAGGATTTCATCTTCCTTAAGCTCTTCTGGCTCATTCTTCCCTGCTCCTTACCACCCTTTGTCAATACCTTCCAGTATGTTTGATGTCAGCACGACCTCTTGACCCTGCTAATCCTCTTTCTTCTTCCAGGTGATGTGGTTCCTAATTGAGTGATGTGCCACAACAGATTCTTCCACAGCTCAACCTCTGTCTGCATGCTACAGATTCAATAACGAGAACGAGAAGGGTCTCCTACATTCTCTCCACTGCACAAAGTTCCCTTTAACACTTAAATGAAAAATGACAACATATGGAATTGCTTTTTGATCCTGAACAGCTGAAGTGGCTCTCTGTGCATGGGCTCAGAATAGCCAAAACTGGTCCAGTGCTAATCAAATCAAACAGAACTTTCTTGCCACAAAAGTCTCAGTGATCGAAGACCTCAGAGGGGCCCTTAGGAATACGCTCTGGCAGACTATAGATAGAACCTGGCAGTTCCCACCTCTATAGCCAGAAAGAGGCATCAAAAAGTACCTTTCCTAATAGTTTACTCAGGTAGTGAGTGTTGTTGGTATTGTAGACAAAAGCCAGCCACTGAGAAAGAAAGGATGATCGGTATTTTATTGTGCGAGAACCACAAACTTTGCAGAAAAACACATCTTTAAGAAAAATAAAACAAAACACTGAAGCTCAGTCTATTGAAGACTGAGCATGTTCAGCGCATGCAGAATATTAACAGAGAAGAAAATTGCTTGTTAGGAAGTTGCAAGGTTGTTGCTGGAAAATGTGAAGGAGGAACCTGTGACGAAAGTATTCCAAGTGATGTTTTCATCCTCAGTCAGAAAGAAAGGCCTGTGTGGACAGATCAAGTGTCAGCATTCACAGACATCTGGACAGCATCTGGAAAAAGGGATATTCGGGCAACGTAATAAATATGGAGAACATATCCGAGCTCACACACTGGTAAGGCTGGTCCTTCAGCAGATGTTGCTGAGCATCAGTGGAGGCTTCAAAGGAGAGAGGGAAACCTGGGAAAGCAAATTGCGGCAACCCTTAACTCATGTATTAGCTTTCACAAAGGACTTCTCAATGCTGAAGCCTACACATATGTAACTTAAAATGAGCAAAGATGACCAAAACCCAAACCATCCCTGTGACTGTTGAGGCCCTAAAACTTCTTTCCCATCTATGCACCCAGGGCTCTTGCTCCTCCAATGTGGACTTGAGCCCAGAAAAGAATCGCACTTACTGGAGCTCAGGATGCACAATCCTTAACCATTTTGTAAGGCCCCACTCACCTAACAGAAATGGAAATATACAGTGGAAAGCCTAGAGGCACGTTGGTTTACATGAGTTAGGTAGCCAGGCCCCAGGCAGTATCATTGGGTAACAAGGGCTGGAAGCAAACTAATCGCCTTACTTCCCCTTGGCCACTGTTATAGCAGATATTGGCTTTAGCAAGCCTTCCAAAATGACCATAAAGCTTTTAATAGTTATTTCAGAAAATAATGAAAGATGAGGGGGAAATGCTTGCATTCTAACCCATTGATTCATCTTCTCATGTTTCATATCATTAAACTTAATGCCATTATTTCAGAAGCACTGAAATTACCATTTATATTGGGGAGCCACCTTGCGGCAAAGCTTGAGCCCTGCGCATTGGATGGTCTACATGGATTTTGCAGAGGTAGGAACAATGCAGAGATAGCTCCATGTTTCTGATTCTGACTCGAGGGAAGAATCTACCATGTGCAAGGCATGAATGCAGTGTGGACATGCGGCAAACTTTTGTCTCTGCAGTGCCCACAATTGGAGTAAAAATCTCAGTTTCCATGAGGCAGTGAAGAAAACATAGCTGACTACTACCTTGCACATCCTGGTTGCAAGCTGGGAGGTTAGCCTAAGTACTCTTGCCAAAGCAGCTCATGGGCCTAGCCAACTTGCCCCCTTTATGAACAAGCAGCCCAGCTCCCAATGACAGTCCATGGGCTCTGCAAGGCTTTGTCTACTGTTACAAGTTTGCATAATGCAGGAAGCCACACGGATCCAACACAAATGTGTGTAGCAGAGGATACAAACCACTATAGCTTATTCCCCAATAAGATCATGTCTTCACAACTCTGCTAAATAGAGCAGCCCAACAGAAATGCTTAGATATGGGGACATCAGCTTCATACACCAAGGTTTTCAGGTTCCTTTGAGCCTCCCAAAATTACAGTATCCCTGTAATATCTCCCACACAATCATGTGACTGACCATTGATGGTTATCTTAAAAGAAATTAGTTTCAGCAATGCCTGGAAAGCTGAGGATTTAATTAGTTGACTAATTAGTTGACTACTTTTGATGAAAAAATGAAAATTCATTCCACTCCAGTCCATTCACTTAGGCCACTCTCAGCCTAAACTGCCCCATGAGATTGAGGGAAAAGCTGAGGGGACAGGATGAGAGAAGGGGAACATAATACATTTTAACTAGAAAGTAGCTTCCGCTCAGAATACACGTGGGAGCTGCTAAATCCCACCTTGGGCACTTTTATACTGAAAAACAGCTGCTGTAAGCAATAGATACAGATGTTTTAAACCCTTTTAAACAGAGACACAATAAATAAAATGCAGCTTTTAAAAACCTGTAATAACGACTGTGCTGATGATGCTCCTACGAAGCCAGGTAAGTGAGGAAGAAATTATTGGCCCTTCACCTAATAGCTAAGATCAACCCCTTGTAACAATGGAGCTTTTGTGTTTGGCTCATATTCAACCATTTTATTGTTCATGGATTTTACGGAACCATAGACCGGTAGAGCTGGAGGAGGCCAGGAGGCCACCAGGTCCAACCCCCTGCTCCATGCAGGACTCCAAGGTAAACCCTCCCTCTCAGGTGGCTGTCCAGCTGTAGACTGAATGCCTCTGGTGTGGGAGAGCCCACAACCACCTTGGGCAATTGGTTCCATTGCTCTAACAGTCAGGAAATCTTTCCTGGTATTTAACTGGAATCTGGTCTCCTGTAACTTGAGCCCATTATTCCGTGTCCTACACTCTGGGGTGATGAAGAGATCCTGACCTTCTCTGTGACAACCTTTCAAGTACTTGAAGAGCGTTATCCTCCCTCCCCTCCGTCTTCTCTTCTCCAGGCTAAGCATGCCCAGTTCTTTCCATCTCTCCTCATAGGGCTTTGTCTCCAGTCCCTGGAGCAGCCTTGTTGCCCTCCTTTGGACCCTTCCCACCTTGTCTGCATCTTAAACTGTGGTACCCAGAACTGAATGTAGTGCTTCAGATGAGGTCTAACCAGCGCTGAGTAAAGGGGAACTAGTACTTCATGAGAACCAGAAGTGATATTTCCATTAATGCAGCCTAAAATAGTATTTTAAAAACTTTATTTTCTTCTTATAATGCCCAACTACCAAAAGTTCTTTAGGCAGTGTACAAAAGTCAACATATAAAGCAATTAAAAAGTAAAACCAATAAAACCACAGTAACAAGACCACAGCAACTGTAATCAAGGTTGGGATATAGATACAGTACATAATAAAGTATAATATTAAAAGTAAAAAATGATTAAATGACCTGGAAAATAAAAATGGTTTTCACCTGGCACTAAAAAACACTTGGCACCAGGTGTACGTCTTTGGGGAGCTCTTTCCATAAATAGGGTGCCACAACAAAGAAGGCCCTTCTTCTGGTTGCCACTGTCCTTACTTCCATTAGAGGGGACTCCTTAAGGAGGACAATATTAAGGCCTAGGTAGGTACACACAGGATGGGGTGTTTCTTCAGATAACCTGGCCCCAAGACAATTAGGGATTTAAATATCAATCCTAAGTCTTTGTTAATGTTAACACTTTCAATCTGGACTTCAACTGGTAACCAGTGCAGCTGGAAGAGGACTGGCATAATATGATCTCATTTCCAGACCTTTTTCAAAAGCAGTTCCAGGTATAACACAATGCAGTAATCCAAACGAAAGATTACCAGAGCGTGGATTACTGTACCTAGGCTTTGTCCCTCCAGATATCAGCCTACGATGATAAAAGCTGCTCTGTGCCACTGAGTCCACTTGTGACTCAAGCAACAATTCTGGGTCCAGGAGCACCCCCAAACTATAAACCTCGTCCTCCACAGGGAGAGCAATCCCATCCAGAATAAGCTGAGTATCTCCCAATTGGAAGGCCAACCCACCCACCAACAGCACCTCCATCTTCTCTAGATTGACTCATTTCTATGCCACTGCTCTCCGGGCAGCTCTGAACAATCGCCAAGCAAAGACACAGTGCTTGAAAAAGGAGCTCTGTGATGGCAGAACACCAAAGCCACTGATCTCCAGATTGCCCCCTAAACAACTTCGCACGAGGCAGACCGCTTGAGCAATGCCTTGTGCGGCGCTCTGGCAAAGACTCGGGTGCCCCGGAACGCTCCTGCATGGTTTGGAAGCTGCACACGCGATCCATGGCAATCAGTAAAATAAATATAGAGGAATATATACAAATGAAAAGCCACACACCTCTTAGGGCTGCGCATGCACAAAATCTGCACTTGCACACTCAACCCCTTGCAGAAACTCCTCCCCGTACTACAAAATCAACGAGATCAGAGAACCGCCCTCCCTGCCCGCCCAAAGACGTCCAACAGCAACTTCCGGTGGGGCCGCCTTTTAAACCGCAGGCTCCTCCCCCCCCGCCCTGCCTCCAGCCTCTCGCCGCCGATTGGACAACCGACCTAACACTTCATTGGGCGCGGCGACTAGCGCGTCTCACGGACGGACAGGAGGAGGGGAGCCGGCCAGAGAGCGCGCGCCTCTTGCGCATGCGTGAAGGCGTCCGCCGGGCGGCGTGAGGCGCCTCGGCCTTTTAGTCTCGCGCGAGTACGCGTGCGCAAAGCCCTCCGCCAGGGCGTCCGTTGAGACGGCTTAAAAGGAAGGGTTCAAGCCGCGCACAAGTCTCGCGAGAACTCGACAGGCAGAGCGAGAGGTGGGGAGGGAAGACGGCGCGTGCGCGGGCGGGCGCGCAGGCGCACGCGCGTCTTCCCCCTCCCCTTGCTCGTTCTTCCGCCAGCCCCTCCCACCCTGCCTCGTCGCTTTTCCCTCCTCCGTCGTCGTCGCTGCCGCCGCCGCGGGGGGAGGAAGGGGCCGTCGCATCACGTGACGTGACGTGCGTGACGGCGCCAGGCCTTTCATGTTTACATTTGAAGCGGGCGGCCCGCGGCGGCACCCTTCCCCCACGCCCGGCCCTGCGCGCCGCCGCCGCCTCCCTCCTCCGCGCCTCGGCCCCCGCCGTCGCCCGGCGGCCGTTTCGCTTTCGTTTCCGGGCCGCGGCCGTCGCGACGACGACGGCGGCCAGCGGCCGTGAGGAGGAGGAGGGTGAGGAGGAGGCGAGGAAGCAACTGCCGCGCCCCCTGCTCGGCTTAAGGCCGCCGCGCCGCCGCCACGCGCCTCTGAGGGAAACGCAGGCAGGCCCCACGAGAGGGAGCGCGACGGGCCGCCTCGGCCGCGGGCCCGCCGCCGTCTCGGCCGCCTCGGCCGCCGCCATGGAGGAGCAGTTGGTGGTGGAGGTGCGCGGCTCCAACGGGGCCTTCTACAAGGTAACCGGAGCGCTGCCCGCCCCGGACGCTCCTGATGGAGGGACGAGGCCTACTGTGCCCGGCCGGGAGGCAGCCTTCCCTCGCGCCCGCCAGCCTCGGGTGGGCGTCGGGCGCCCGGGCGAGCGGAGGACGGGGGAGGCTCGCCCTTCCCCCGTCTGTGCCGGTTCGCGCCTCCCCCCTTCTGCCCGCCCCCCCCCCCGCACAGCCAGCTATGCATTCCAGAAGCGCGAGGTGGGAAACTGAGGTCTCCCCCCCCCCCCCATAACGGGGCCTTTCATCGCCCTGGCTTGCTTCCCATTGGGATGGGGCTTGGGGACAATGTTCGTCAGTGGCGGTGCGGGACTCGGTTGGTGGGGTGCCTGCTCAGGCTGCAAGGCAGGATGGGGTTCCTCTCCCTGCGTCCGCGCGCGCACGTGTGTAGTTACGGTAGGCACGTTGGAACTGATGGGATTTATGTCCCGGCTGAGATCGGCGCTTCTGACTTAGTCGGGCCTGCTCCAAATGTGAGCAAGTCTGCCTGTAATCAGCGGCCGACTCGAAAAGCCGTGGTGGCGGCGCAAGCAGCTCCGGACTGGGAGTTGTGGCCTTCGAGATGAAATGAACCTCTTTCTTTTCAAATCGGCATGAGCTTGTTTTCTGTTCTCTCCTGACTTGCCATGCTCCCACACCAGCGGACCAGCCATACAAAAAGCTTTCATTTCAACTAAGTTTGTTCACTGTGCACAAAGGGCCCAGCAGGATCTGAACAAAGGCATCCTGGTTCACACAGCCGTTGTCTAGATGCTTTCAGCAGCCCCCAGGCAATAAAGAAGGCAATGGTAGTGTGCAGGAGTTAAGAAACTTGGACTGGATTCTAGCCCCCACTCGGCCATGAATCACACTGGGCCTGCCCCTGATTCTTTGCCCAATCCACCTCACAGGGTTACTGTGAAGACAAAAAGGGACAGTGTTGTCTAATCCATCTTGCGTTTGTTGCTTGATGAGGTATAATTCTAGTAAAGACAGTAAATGGCATGCACATGCAGAGAAAGGAGCAGATGTAGTTAACTATAGTTGTTGAACAAGTACCTTGAAGCTAAAACATGCTCTGTAATGAAGACCACCACCATTGTCTCTCTCTCCTTGCATGTTATAGACTCCAGGAAGGGCTTAAGGAAAGAGTTTATGGATCGAAGAAATATGGATTTGGGTAGTCACTAATAGAAGTGTGAAGGCCTGGTCTTCAAGGAAAGGCTTTCAGGAGTTGTGGGTATGTCAGAGAGTTGGACAGCATCTCACGTTTGGGAGCTCTAGAACTACACAAGTAGCCCACACCAGGGCATGGAATTGGTTGGGGAACTTTTTTGGTGGGGGCTATTAAATTTTTTGTATAGGGAGTCCTCAAAGTGGGTATGCTTTCTCTGAAGAAAGGCATCTTGAGGGAAAATAGGGCAGCTAGAGTTTTAAGAATATATGAAGGAAAGATGATGCTGAGAAGGTTTTGTCCTGCTTCATCAGATGGAGAAGCAAAACAGGAGAATTAGGAAGAAATTAACTTAAAATTGTGTTGTGAGATACCTGCATTTCTTTTTCTGCAACAAAATTCATCATGCAATTTGCAAGACTTTACACTTTGAAAGTACAGTTATTAGTCATGTGAACTAAATAGTGTAACATAACACTGTCACTTGCATCTGTGGTCTCCATGATGCACTTATACTGGGCCTAGCTTGTTTTCTGTTGAGGCAGCAGGGTTCTTTTGGCCCTTTTTTGCTTGCTTCCCACAAGTTATCAGCCAAAAAAGGGGGGGACCTTCCCCCCAATTAAGTGGGGCATATTTTGAAATCAGTGGCAGCTTCTGAGATGTAGCCGTATGGAATATTAGACTTACTCTGTTTGACAAAGAAATTGCCTTAATGTTGATGAAGTAGACCCTGCTTATTGTGGTGGTGCTTGTGAATTCAGTATATAATTTGTAGATAATTCAATATTCAAATCTTGATTTGTTTTTTAAACTAAATTGTCATGGAAACAAGTCTTGGACTTTATAGATATTGTAAAAACTGTGGTAGGAATCTTAATTTTGAGGTTGCTAGGCCTAGATTTTCAGAAGACCAAATTGCAGTTCTTAAAATATTTTGCCATGACTATTCATATTATGCTGATGTAGAGAAGGTAGCCTTTAAGGTGATGATATAGATATTCATTACTTGGGCATTGCATCACTCACTTGTTCACTCTTTGTTCTTAAGTAATGTCTGGGCGACTCTTGCTTTCAAACCTTGCCCAGAAAACTTAATTCCTAGCTTCAGAAGTGAGTTTTTAACACTAAACTTCCTGAAATTGGCCAAATCTAACTAATGGAGGCTGCTTGCCACCAATATCTAACAGAATTTTCTATCTAAAGGATGAAAACAAGGAAGAGGTCTCAGCTCATTTCTGCAGAAATTAGCTAGTTGATGTTTCCAAACATCAAGTGGCCTGTTCCATGTTGACCAAACAGTTGCCATTAGCTATTAGTGGAAGTTGCTGATACAGTTATTTCATTTAATGAGATTAACACCAGCTAACACTTTGTAGAAAAGACATTGTGGTTCCACTTTGAATTTTTATCAGTTTGAAATACATCATTATTGCTACTATAAGGAAGTTCATCAGTTGATTTCTGCTGTGTACTGCATAGCTTACGATCCCATCCTCCAGTTTGTTGAACTTAGGGCTAGGGAAAGTTAATTAGTTTGAAAAGTGTCTGTTCTTAATAAAGGCTAAAAATTATGCCTACCAAATGAAAAGCCAACCCCCCCCCCCAAAAAAAAAACCCTTATAGACAGGGGAGCTGAGAATCAATTTGCCCTAGTGTAATTTGAGTGTTCATAATATTTTCCTCCTTTTTGCCAGCCATTATAGGTATGCTTTTTATATAAAAATGTATGTTTCTTAATATCATGGTTGTTACACTGCAGTATCTGTCATTTAAAAGGTTTGACTCTGTCCTGGAACATTTATTTTATTTCTTTACTTGCTCATAGTCAAAGCGCTGTCAGAAGATTTAATTGTAAAGAAATCTGTGAGAGCCTCTTCCTACAATACTTTTCCTACATTATATATGACTTCAGGAAATAGTCTGGAAGTTTTTTGTCCCATGCTGTAGCTCAAGTTGGTTTTATAGTTTTATCAAATCAGGGAATTCAGAGTCCATAATATTTATTTGCAGAATAGGCACATGCACCTCAAGTACGATAATAATTTGAGTAAATGCTTTTTACTAGAAGAAATTATAGGGGGACACAGTTCTACCAAAAATTCTTTTTCTAGTGCAACCTTTCCCAGTCAATTGCTCTCCAGATGTTTTGAACTACAGTTCCCATCATCCCTGTCACACATTCATGCTGACTCAGGCAGGTTGGAGTTGTTGTCCAAAATATGTGAAGGATGCCAGGCTGGAAAAGGCCGCTACAATGACTTTGTTCAAAAAAGTATTTTATTTAGGTTGAATAATTGCCATAGGATAGGCAAGACGATTGTGTGTATTTCTAGGTAGTGTATTTACTATGGGACAACTAAGTTTTCAAAGCTACTGTTGAAAATAGTTAATTTGGTGTAGGAGATCATGTGAAAGCCCCCAAATTAAAACTTAGATGCTATGTTTGTCCTTTGTGGTGCTAATCATGCACCACTATCTGCAGCAATGAAGGAACTGTGCATTTATCATGCTATAGTTGGAGGTATTATAAGACACTGCCACTTATTTTCTGGATATTTGAATAGAGATTTTTTGGGGCGGTTGTGACTGGATAATAAAACCACAATCATAGTGACTTAATATTTATATATTTATTGCTGCAAAACATACTAGCAATACACTGTTCATTTCATGCTTGTCCTCTCGTTATGCATTTGTGTAATTTTTCTTTTGAACACAGCACATCTTAACATGTCTCAGAAGTACATAAATACTTGGCGTGGCCAATATCTACAGTGGTCAGAATATTTGCAATTTTTGCTTACTTTCTGCCTTGTGGCAGTGCAAAGAAGAAATCTTTGCATGGCACTAAAATGCTAGTATCTGCTATTAAGTGTCACTTCTCTTTTACAGGCATATGTGAAGGATGTGCATGAAGATTCAATAACTGTTGCATTCGAGAATAAGTACGTATGGTCTTAATACTAACAAAATTGTAATAGATTTATTTATGATTGCATATAATATAAAATGTATTTGGACACATATGAACCTCAGTGACCTCATCTTTAAAGCTTGATTTTGATCATCTTGTAGCCTTGCCTTCTAGTCTTGGGGAGTCCCAGGCAGAGTCATTTGCAAATGCATGCTGTAACTTCTCACATGCACAACAATGCCTTATGGTTAAACACATGACAATGCTAAATGCAGTGGATTCCTGTTTTGTTGCCCTTGGTCATGCAGTGAACTCCTCTGTTTTGTAGCCACAGTTCAAGAGGATTGTGCATAAATCCACCAGGTAGTTTGGCTCTTGGAATTCTAACTCCATGTGAGGAGCAAATTGTCCTATTAAAGGTGTTCCTAGAGCTCCACATAGGAGGATTAATTTAAAAAAAAAAAACACTGGGGCCATTAAAAATTTAATCCATTTTTACACCTATAGTGTAAAAGTGGACTCCTTAAGTGGACTCCTGTCCAGTTCGCTGGATTGCATTAATACTTTGAGAAACTCAAATTGTGGCTTTAATTATCCCTTTAGAAAAGCTACCCAGTTATACATGTGTTTAGTTTTTTGAAGTTGCATCTGCATCTCTGTTGTCTATAGTAGACAGTTCCTGCTTGTCCAAGTGATCAATGAAATCAGTGAAATTTCCATATTATGCATGGAGAATCAGGCACTCACTAATGTTCCCTGATTATGCCTCTTATTATCTTAAGCCAGGTCACGTGTAAAACTAAAACAAAAATTATCGTGTATTATATCATGAAAGAGACTATAATGGGCTTCTGCAGTTAAAGGAAGTAAGCCAGATGTGCACCACTCACCGTATTTAGATTAGAGGTCCATACTGCTTCACTTTGTTAAATCAGTCATGCTTCAGATTTTCGCAGAATCCGATGAGTGACCTGTGTTAGAAGCCATAGAACTTTACCAAAGGCTTGTGAGAAGCAGATTAAATTTGCTGCTGTTTCCCCTCGATTTCTGCAATCTCTTCCCCAACCCCATGCCTCTGCAAGCTGTGCATTGACCTTACTCTTTGTTCCCCTCTTTTTTCTTCTTCTGGCATCTTATTTTTCAGATGTTTTCTTCAGTTTCTTGACATAAATAGTTTTTCAGCATTCTTTGCTATATGTGTAGCATAATTCCTCCCCTAAACTCAGAACCAAGGGGATGGAGGAGCAATGTGAATACACTGACGGAAGCATTCTTCCGTCCCTGGCATAGTCAGGGTTGGGTGGATCATGCATATGTTTCTGCAAAGGGTGAGAGGAATGACCTACAGGCCTTAAATTGTTCATGTTTGTTTCAACTATGTTAGTGAAGCATGGAAATACTAAATCTCAAAGCACTTAATAAAATAGTGTCCAGTTATTACAAAAACATAGAAACAGAGCGAGTCAGAAGGCCTCCTGGGCCATGTAGTCTGACTCCTGGCTCCATCCCGCTCTGCTCATGACATGCCTCCCAGGTGCATGTCCAGCCTGTCCTTGAACACCCTCACTGATGGGTGTTCCACCTCCCGTGGAAGCCCATTCCATACCCTAAAATCTACTTTCAGTCATAATTACAGAAACACAGCCCTTCCTTTGCTTTCATTGTTCACTTTTCCAGCTTGGTGCCTTCATAAAATGGGTCCTCTTAAGAGCAGCTTATAAATAAGTCAGCAAATGATACTGGTCTGCTGGAGGCCTTGTGAAAGGACAGAGAGCCCTTACTCTCCTTTGCCAGGGTGCTGCATTTCTATACTTGGTGCAGATGAAGGGGCTTCCCCTGGTCGAACGGTCCTCTTGGTCTCTTGACTGGGTGCAGGGAAAGGATGGTATTGCTCATTCTTCCTTCACTGTCCTGCACACTTACTTAAACCATGGGGCATTGGCAACAAGTGGAAGAGAAAAAGCATCCTGCCTGCATGTTGCCACCAGTTTTATTGGCGCCCCACAACAGGTTCATTCATAGGTAATGGAGTATAATGTGTGACCCCACACTGGTGTTTGTTCAGAGGTCAAACAGTTCAGCAGTTAACAATGAATTGTGGACTTTAACCTATGGGCTGTCATATAGTGGTTTGGCTTATCCTAGTTCAGTTGGTTAAGTTCCTGGTAAATAATCACCTGTCCCCAGTCTCTACAGAAGTGCTCTGTTCTATATCCCTCTTGGTTCAGTTACTTTTTAATATCTTAAGCTTTTATTCTGTATTTTAGCTGGCAGCCAGAAAGACAGATTCCATTCCATGATGTCAGGTTTCCTCCACCTGTGGGGTATAATAAAGATATCAATGAAAGTGATGAAGTCGAGGTAAGAGCTGTTTGAATCCATGTTTTTAGCTGAAGTAGAAATGGTAATAGAGTTGGCCTTTTTGATAAAAATAGCTGCATTAGTACTTTATATCCTCCTGTTTTTTTCCAAGTATTTACTGTATACAGTCTTTGAGAACAGAAATGCAGGTATTCATGTACTAACTTTAGCACAAGTAGACCTTCTCACATTCATGTTGTAACTGGAATTTATGAGTTGGGTGGGTTGGGGACAGAATACTTTTTTCCAGAAGAAATGGAACTTGAGTAAGTTGAAATACATGGAATCTTTATTTTATGATAATTTCTATATTTACTATTATGAACGTTTCTAGGGAGGCATACAAGGAACCATAGGATTGGATTGGATTGGATTGGATTGGATTGGATTGGATTGGATTGGATTTTATTTTATTTTATTTTATTTTATTTTATTTTATTTTATTTTATTTTATTTTATTTTGCGAGGGCAAAGAGCAAGCTAGCCCTATGCTCCCAAAGAGGGAAATTCAAACTCCTAAGTAATTTCTCACATGAAAAAGCAATTCCTCTGCTGCACCTAAGTTATTAAACATACCTTGGTAGTTATTATGCAGTGCTGCATACATTTAACAAACTATTGTTTGAGGTTCCCAGCAGAGGGTAAAACAAGCAAATTATTATACAAGCATTCAGAGGCTTATGATACTTGGAGGCTTATGTTAAAATATTAGTAGCTTTAGGAATTTGGCCCTGCCTTGCATATCTAAGACATTAAAACGGTTATGGAAGTCAGTAACAGGGTAGAGGCATGAGAATAATACCCTTTTTTACCTTCTGAGTTCCAATATAGTACTTGCATTATCATTATGAAGTAATTGCTTTTCACTACATGATATTTTCTTTACTGCATGGCAGTATAGTGTTCTACACTATTCTTTTGTGTTTAGGTTTATTCCAGGGCTAATGAAAAGGAACCGTGTTGCTGGTGGCTGGCAAAAGTGAGAATGATAAAGGGTGAGGTAGGAATATATATATTTTAATATTCTGTCTTTGATCTGAGAAGTGAAACTTTTGGGTTTTACATTCTTCTGGGCTTTTCTACTGGACATTTGGCTTTAACTGGAATCTAAGTATAGCATAATTGAAGCCAAAAAAGGAGAAATAAGAAATGGGCCCCTTCATATATAAGATATAGGCTTAGCATATCATCACTACTCGGTTAAACAGTGTCTTGGATTATTTTGTTCTTTTTTATTAGTTTTATGTAATAGAATATGCGGCTTGTGACGCTACCTACAATGAAATTGTCACAATTGAACGTTTAAGATCTGTGAATCCCAACAAACCTGCAACAAAGGATACTTTTCACAAGATCAAACTTGATGTGCCAGAAGATCTAAGGCAAATGTGAGTACAAAGCTTCCTGGTAAAAGTTGTAATCTGTGTTATTTAACCCTAACATTGAAAATACTGGCTTAACATCATAGGGTTTTATTGGTGTTTTCCAAAATCACAAGCATGATCTATATGTGATTGGTTATAAATATGTTGCAGTTTAAGTGGTCTATGAAAGTCCCCAAAAGCCGTTATATGTAGCAACGTGACATTTAATTAAAGCATACATTATTTATAGTAAGGTAACCAAGACTTTCAGCTGTTAGGATGATAAAGTGTGTCACCTTTTAATTGTCTGAACTTGCACAAACCAGAAGAAAATATATATAAGCATAAATGTAACTAAACTACTTCATGTTACAAAGCAGGCAGTGCAGATGTGACTTTGAGCCCTTTTTGGTATTCTACGTGGTGTTTCATTCTTGTTTACTATTAAGGCTAGGTCACCTGAAAACAGCTGGGCAATACATGCATGTATGTCCATTACATGTTATGGCTGAGCCATGCATTATATACCTAGATAATGTTGAATACTATAAAAATGCTAAAAATAATTTGTATTTTAGGTGTGCTAAAGAATCTGCACACAAGGACTTCAAAAAGGCAGTTGGAGCATTCTCTGTAACATATGATTCTGAGGCCCATCAGCTTATCATATTGGTAAGTTTTTTTGCATTGAAAAGTATTTGGCAGACCTGTGCTGAATATGAAACTGATAAATATCTTTCTCCACCCTGTTATCTAGTCAGTCAATGAAGTAACAACAAAACGTGCAAACATGCTCATTGATATGCACTTTCGAAGTCTTCGCACCAAGTTGTCATTGATCATGAGAAATGAAGAAGCAAGCAAACAGCTAGAGGTATTTAAGATTACAGTTTCTACAAGGATAGCTGTGCTTTCTGGAGCAAAATGGAAAAAACCCCTAAGTTTCGCAGCACCTTAAAAGGCTAGTAAATTTATTACTCTATAAGCTTTCATTTACTAAAGTTTGCCTTTAAGGTGCTGCAGAAGACTATTTTAGTTGAAATATATAGGTTTATTGCCCCAAACTGGAAAACTATTCAAACTCATCTGGTGTATTCTGCTGATAATCTTCGTGGAGACTTTTTTGGGAATCTCTCATAGCTACAAAGGAATGACTTGTGGCAAAGACACTAGAGAATGAGTCTGAAAGCAGTACAGCCATGCTGTTTGCTTTACCATATATTATTATTTCAGAACAGCCAGTAGCACTTTTGTAATAAATTTACTGTTGAAAATAACCCTTGAGTCATTGTCTTGCATTTTACTGATTGGAAATTGATGTTGGTTGACTTCCCCAGGAACAACTATTGAGTCTATATAATTTGAATCCAGCTCAATATTCCAAATAAACCAGATCACCATGTCAACCAAAAGCATTTACTAAGAATGGTGAATATCCACAGTCATAACAGATTATATCAATATAATTGCTTTCCTAGGTTAATAGGGATTCTATCTGGTATTCCTAATGGATTCCCAGATGTACAAAAGGGAACAACTTGTGAATTATACACTCCTCCGATGATTTTGTACCCGTGTTTTCTTTCTAACTAAGAATGCATGTTTGCAGAGTTCAAGGCAGCTTGCTTCACGATTTCATGAACAGTTCGTTGTACGTGAAGATCTAATGGGTCTGGCCATTGGTACTCATGGTGCTAATATACAGCAAGCCAGGAAAGTACCAGGTGTGACAGCAATTGATCTTGATGAAGACACTTGTACATTCCATATTTATGGGGAGGTGAGTTCCTTCTGTAGCGTTGCATTTCAGAAGATCTCTCTGCAACACTGCAACACTTTAATAGCTATTTTACTTTATTTTTCTCTGAAGGATCAAGATGCAGTGAAAAAGGCAAGAAGCTATCTTGAATTTGCTGAAGATGTTATCCAAGTCCCAAGAAACTTAGTAGGTATGTAAGTTAGGGTATAATTTTGAAGCTTCCATTACTTACAGATATTCCCTTGGATGCAAATCAAAGAGACTTGTTTAGTGTAGATAACTTTTTAAATTTCGGCTATGGTCTTTTTTTAGTTTAGTTCCTAGCTAAATACAGGCATTCTAATGTTTGTATTTAGTTCTTAAAACTGATTACAGTTGACTTTTAAACTGAGTCATGGCTGTATAGCAAACAGATCTGAGGTAGAGGCTGGCTTGTCGAGAATACTTTAGCTACTGGGCAGTATAGAAATCTAATAAAGAACCTGGTGATTTATACAGTTATACATTATGAATGATAGAAGCCATGTATTATATTTAATAATTATCAGTTTTTACTGGCTCCAGGGTGTAGCAAATCAGAAGCAGTAAATCCAGGAGATGTCATGCTGTAAATTGTCAGGAACATTCACAAAGCCCTTATAGTTTGTATTATTGTTCTATTTTATATTCTTCAATTACCTGAGCACTCCAGTGGGTTGAGATTTCAAACACATCTTTGTATTTACATTGATGGCGCCATGGTGAATCAGAGGGCTTCACAGACTGGCATCTGCCTAATTTGTTTTTAATTATCAGTACATATATTAAACCTCTTGATTATAGTTTTTGTCGTTATAATGTTAAACCTATTATCTTTCTTTTTTTTTTTTTGACAAATTGGAGGCTTAATACTATTTCAGCACAGGTTGCCCTTGCAATAGTGAGGTCTATAGTCTCATTCAGGACAGGATCGTTCACTTTTTTAAATTGTTATGTCATGAGTTTTCAACCAAGTTTATCAAATGGCCGCTTCCTCCAAGTAGAAATTTTGCCTCTCCATGCTCCTTAAAAATTCCCAAGTTGCATTTAAGGTTGCATGAGGTAAGAACAGCGAGTCCAACATGAGGAGGAAAGTTTCAGTTGGTTGTATACTGAGCTGCTTTCAGTTCTTGCTAAACTACTACTCATTGCAGTGATACCCTAAAAATTGGATATTCTGTTTTTTCTTTATCTAGGAAAAGTTATAGGAAAAAATGGAAAACTCATTCAGGAGATTGTCGATAAATCAGGTGTTGTGAGAGTGAGAATTGAGGCTGAAAATGATAAAAATATTCCACAAGAAGAGGTATGTTAAAAAAGTAAGACTACTACGTGCTGATGCTTCATAGTAACAGGAAAAAAATGTGTGTTCTTTTATCGTTGTTTGTTAAAACTCCAGGTTCCAAGTGGTTGTCTTGACCTCATTTTATAATCCTGACTTCATGATGTGATGAGGGTGTAGAGCATGTGGACGATAGGTTCTCTTTAGCTTGGTGCATCAGAAATTGTGAATGCCAGATTCAGACAGCATTTGATACTGAAAATACCTCACTTTTTATATTGACAGTTTGGCTGTGATCCAGAAGCCCACAGGTTCTGTGCAATTTGTAACATGTATAATGCCTAAACAGTGGCCATGTCTGGAAAATCAAAAAGGAACTGCTACACAGAGGTACAATGCCTTACAGAAGTATTCATGCTGCTTTGATTTTTTACATTATCCTTGTTATGACCTGGAACTGAAAAGGCTTTAATTGGCATTGTTACCACTTGACGTTCGCAAGATATTCAGTGCTGTGAAGGTACAAAATATTTTTTAGTGAGGCACAAAAGTTCATTGAACAAAAACAAACTGGCACTTGATGGCTGCTTAAGTATTTTCCCCCTTGGCTGTGACAAGTTCTAGTCAAACCCATTGCCTCCAGAAGTCACATACTGTAAGTAGTTGACTGGAGTTCATCAGTCTAGTTCCAGGGCCGCATAAGTTCAGATGACACCTGCTTCTGAAAGACCTTGTATCACTTTGGAGATAATGTATCAAAACAAACATCATGAAGACCAAGGGATTATAAAAACAACTGTGGTATGAAATGCTGCAGAAGCGTCAGATTAAAAGAATAATGACGCCAAACTGAACACCTCTCAGAGCAGTGTTAAGTCCATTACTACAGAATGGGAAGAATATGGCTGAACCCTGAGAAGGCCATCCACCAAAACTCAGTGTGTGGTTAAGGAGGGTATAAGCGAAGCAACAAAGAGGCCAGTGGGAACTCTGAAGGAGCTGGAAAAAGCCACAGCTGAGATGAGAGACATCATCCATGAAACAAATTTCACACAAAGCTGGGCTTCAGGGAAGAGTGGTGAGAAGACAGTGGTTGCTTGGGCAAACTCTCATCAAAGAGCACTCATAAAAAGATATGTGAGAGTCATTGCAAATGTGGAAAGAGACCCTCTGGCCTGAGGAGACCCAAATAAAACTGGTTGCATTGCTGCAAGATGCTGTGTGGGGCATGAAGCATGGCAGGAAGCTGCTGCTCTGGTAGGATAAAGGGAATGGTCAGAATCAAGGGTAAGGTGGGTGGAGTTACATACAGGGCGATTCTAGAGGGCAGCTGATTTCATTCTGCAAGGGGCCTGGCACAGGGCAGAAGGTTCATCTTTTAGCAGGACAATAACCCTAAACACAGCCAGATTTAGCACTGGAGTAGTTCAGCAGGTTATTCTAGGCACAGAGCTCAATCCAATAGATAATCTATGGCAAGACTTAAAAGTTGCTGTTCATGAGTTGTCCACATCCAGCCTGACATTGCCAGAGTACTTTTGCTAGAAAGAACAAGCAAGCAGGGCAGGATCTGGATGTGCAGAATGAACAGAGAGTTACCCAAGAAGATTTACAGCTTTGATTTCTGTGAAAGGTGTTTTTATCCTGTGTTGACTTTGGTGGGTGGGGTGGAAGAAATACTTAAGCAACTAGCAAGTCCCAGATCATTTTTGGTTACTTCACTTGTTTGTCACCATAAAAGTATGGTGTACCTTCACAGCATTGAGTGTTTTGTATATACCATGTAGCACTAATGCCAGTTAAATGTTTCAGTTCTTGATTGTAACACAACAAATGTGAAAAGTCAAAGCAGAGTGAATAATTCTGCAAGGCTGTACCCACATACTGCAGGCTCACAGTGGTGCTACCATATAACCTGTAAATTTGGCTTATTTGCAGTTTCCACAGTGCAGCTTTAAAAGATGGACTGAGTCCTTTTGTCCTGTCAAATTTTGAGTTGAAGGTTCTGTGTTAACTCCTGTGTATATTTAATGGCATCACTAACACGTGCATTCCTTATGCTGCAGGTGTTAGTTGTGTCATCAACTGTACCAGGGAGAAAGCAAAAACCTGAACTCAAAACTTGGCAGGTAAGAAGCATTCCCTTTTTGTAACTTCTCCTTTAAGATTTTCTAAGAACTTTGCTGACTATAACCAACATTTGTGATTAGGTAAATGAAGTAACATCTGTTACTACCAGTACTCGGGTGACAAGTTTCCTATTCGGATGGTTTTCAGTTTGAGCTTTACAAGTTGAGTTGTGTTAGCTTACCCCTGCAAACATCCTCACTACATGAAGCCACAGAAGTAATTTCTGCATGGTGGCTGCTGTAAGAGCTATCTACCTTTGTGCCAAACTGTTTAAACCTTTCTTGTTTAAATAGATGTGAGCCTCACCAGCACGGAACACACATTCTGTCATTGCATTTTCTAAGCTGTGGAAAAACATTATTTTGACCTTTCAAGATTCATGTAACAAAGACAGATCTTAAGAAAGCTCGGTTGTTGCTATTGTGATCTGGTCAATATTTGATTTATAGTAAAGGCCATTTGTCTTAATTGCTTAACTAATGGAATTAGCACTGGTGTAGTTGTATTGTGACATTAGTTGGATCACTGAATTGTCTAATTATGAAACTGCTTTCTAGGGGATGGTTCCTTTTGTCTTTGTGGGAACCAAGGACAGCATCACAAACGCAACAGTTCTTTTGGATTATCACCTCAATTATTTAAAGGTAAGAATTTATTTATTTATTTTACACATTTATATGGCGCCCCCAATTGCAACCAGCCTCGGGGCGGCTCACAAACTAGAATCATACTAATTGTCTTTTTGGAGAAGACAGTGCAGACTTAAGAGAAACTTTACAACAGTATTTCTCAGAGTTTCCATCTTAATTTTGAATTTTGCAGTTTAAACTAACAAAGAATACTGTTAGCTAAGTGCTGAGTATATTTTATAAACCTGTTTTTAGGGGGAAATGATTAGTTTTAAATCGACCTTTTCAAGTCTCATACACTACCAAATGCTAAGCAAGATTCAAAGTGGCAACAACTTACTGTAACTATTTTTTCATTCTATAGGAAGTAGATCAGCTGCGTTTGGAGAGATTGCAAATTGATGAACAGCTTCGGCAGATTGGGGCTACTTCTAGACCACTACCAAACCGCACGGATAAAGAAAAAGGTTATATGACTGATGATGGCCCAGGCCTTGGAAGAGGTAGCCGACCCTACAGAAACAGAGGGCACAGCCGGCGTGGACCAGGCTATGCTTCGGGTAAGTAGCTTGGAAGGTGCAGGCTTGTTCAGCTTGAATTAGTTACGTGGCTGCCTTTATTTGAAAGACTTACTTCTGCGGTTCTAGTCAGGCATGCAGTAACTGAGCTTCAGCCTGTCTAAAAATATGACTAAGCTGAAGATACAGGCAAAACTAAAGAAATGTTTCACTGTCTGACTTGTTCAGTTGTTATATTTTCTTGCCTTGCCCTTGCTCCAGGGTGTCAAGGTTGATTTATATGGTGGGTCTTTCCTTCCCAGTCCCCTCAAAAAATCCTGTGAGGTAAGGTTGAGCTGGCCGTGAATGCCATGTTTCAGCTTAGCTTTGAACCCAGGCCTCCCAAGTTCCAGGTCTGTCATTCCCATTTATTTCACCATTCTGACTTCCTCACCTGAATGCCTGCCACTTTGTTCCCAGCTATTTATTGAAACTAGATATCAGTTCATCTTAAATCAAATTCGTGTCCATGCTGAAACATGATGCAGATCAGGCTCTTACACAAGCACCATCCTGGGTGCCTCATAAGCGTATTCATCAACACAGAAGGGAGGAAGTGATGCTTCAAGCTCAGGCGTTCCGAGTCCCTGGCCCGTAAGCGTGTGACACAGTGAATGCATGATTAGGTAAATGCTTCTCCAGTAGTCTGTACTTCGCTGGCATGCATTACGAATCAGCAGAAGTGCCAAGAAGAGCCTGAAACCTGAAGTCCTGGTATTGTTGCCTGAGCTGCATTGGTCTTTGCTCACAAATGGCTGTGAACATAATTCATTGTTTATTATGTGCTACCCCACATGATAGCTGCTGCGGTAAGGTTAGTCCACCTGCCAAGGCGTTCGTTCGATGCCGTCTGCGCTATTCCAGAGCAGCCACCAGACACTTGCCCATAAGCAAGGCCTTCACTGTAAGTCAAGATCTTGCTTTGTAGTTCCATGTAAACTTGAAAAACCGAATCACAGATTTTTTTTCCTAATGCAAATGAGTAGAGCTAATAATTTTCCTGAAACAGAACCAAAAAATAAAAACAGAAAACCCTGCACTAATTCACCCAAATAAGATTTTACATTGTCCTTTTCACTAAGAAAAGGACAATGCACTACAGCAGGAATCAGAAATCTCCTTAGGTGAAACTGGTAGTTCTTTCACTTGGATGGTTTTCATAAATATCTTGAAAATAGACTGGAATGTCTTGGTTTTTTTAAACTCTTGATAGGAACTAACTCTGAAGCATCAAATGCTTCTGAAACAGAGTCTGATCACAGAGATGAGCTTAGCGACTGGTCATTAGCCCCAGCAGAAGAAGAACGTGATAGCTACCTTCGCAGAGGAGATGGGCGAAGGCGTGGTGGAGGTTCACGTGGTCAAGGAGGAAGAGGTCGGGGAGGTTTCAAAGGTGAGCAATAGGGCAGATGAGTTACTGGGATTCTGACTAATCCCTGGGCAGCTGCTGCATGTCTAAAACAGAAGTCTGGAGCCAATAGATTTGCCAAAACATGTAATAAAAGCACTTCTACCATCACAGCAGTCATAACCATATGTCATACATACTCAGGAATTAAAATCTCTAAGCAACCTTTACTTAAGGCATAGTAGCACCTGGCAATTTGAGGAGTGAGAATGCTGAGGAGAAGCAAGCCAACAAGTAAGAGTTGTTAGTTCATTGAAAACCCACTAAAAGATAACAAAAGTCAAAACAATGGGATAGACGGTGATGCAGCTTAAGGAAGGAGGCCAGGACGAGCCAGGCAGGATAGACGTTGCAGTCAGACACTTTTAGCAGGCGACAGGTGGGATCCTTTGATCTACTCTGCATCATTTATCAATGAAGGCTATGCATTTATGGCAGCCCCGGTGAGAGCAGTTGATCTGAGCTGTAAAGCAGGAATGAAGGGTAACTCCTGCAAGTGACTGACTCTGCTTTTGAATTATTTTATTATTTTAATACGGGTATGCTGCCTGTTAGAGAAGTTCTTGGCCAAGCTTTCTGCAGTGATCAAAACTTTAAAATGCAATTATAAACCATGAAAACAATATGTATTTTGATTAGACTCCAGGTAACAACACTTAGATTGTCTTTTCTGCCTACGAATGTTGGACCAATGGGATTTTGTTCATACAGCTCATAAAAGCCAAATTTTCCAGTATCCCAGAGAGTGACATGGGCATATTTTTCTACTAAATACATGATTTTAAAGAACAAATTTGATGCGCAGGAAATGATGAGCAGTCGAGGACTGATAACCGTCAGCGTAATTCAAGAGATACTAAAGGGAGATCAACGGATGGGTCTCTTCAGGTAATTTTTGCTTGTTTCATTTATGGATTGGTGACCATCCACACATGGCATTGCACTTGTGCCATGGTGTGATATAGCCACCTGCTTGTGCCTGTGTCAGCCATTATTCATCAGCTTCATTAACTATATTATTTAGAATTTTAAACTTCTGTGTTTCTGAAGTCTCAGAGTAATACTTTTGAAGAGAATTCAAAATTAACTTCTTTTCCAAAATAAAAGTCGTACAGCCCTTACTTAAATTCTTATGCATATAATAGCACCTTGTGTTCTATCTGAAAGAAAGTTTCAGGCATTGTTGAATTTGTGTAGGAAGTAAGTGCTGTAAAATAACTGATACCTACCGTACATTATAATCCAGTAAAGAACGCATTTACATTTATAATAATGTTTATGCCTGAATACTTTATCAAAGATGGCTGCTTTTGTTTTCTCCTAAGTATGCCCTTCCTTTAGATGCATTTCATTCAGAGGAGGACAGGTTATGGGGATGGCCTCTTTAGCGGCTGTTCAAGTAGTCCTCCTTCGATTACTGAAGGAGTATGCTTTATATAACTGTAACTTGTTTCAGATCAGAATTGACTGCAATAATGAAAGGAGTGTCCACACTAAAACATTACAGAATACCTCCAACGAAGGTAACCGGCTGCGCACGGGTAAAGATCGTAACCAGAAGAAAGAGAAGTCGGACAGTGGCGATGGTCAGCAACCGTTGGTGAATGGCGTACCCTAAACTGCATAGTTTGAGAAGTCATATTTCCTAAACTGTTCCAGTAAATCTTATTCCACATTAGAGAAACTTGTTAGGCCAAAGACAAATAGTAGGCAAGATGGCGCAGGGCATGAATTGAATTTAAAACGTTCTGTTAGCCTTTTTTAACATCAGCAGTATGCAGTTTGTTTGTTTTTTTTCAAAATAAGACATTATACTTGCATTAAAATATCTTGAACTTCTGAGAAATTGCTTTCAAGTACATATTGCACTTCAAACAATGAGAGAGTCCTTTTGTTTGTTTTAAAAATACTGAACTGTGCATTGGTATTTCTGTTCAGTTGTACCATTTTAACGCATCTGGTCAAAATCACTGCTAAATTCAATTTTCAGAATAAATAGTGTTTGCGGTAATCAAATTGGGCTTCTGTTTTTCTATTAAAACTTCCTCATTTTAAAAATACAAAAGTTATGTTTTATGTCCTGTATCAGTTCACATTTTGGTTCACTTTTTCAGTATTTTAGTGAACCTGGATATATGTGTAATGTAACAAAATTGTCATTTTCATTAGCAAAAAGTTGTATGATCTGTGCCTTTTTTATATCTTGGCAGGTAGGAATACTATATTTGGATGCAGAAATCAGGGAAGATGAGTTGGAAACACTAAATGTACAATATATGTAGCAAACCTTCTCCAGAATTAGTACTTTATTAGAAGAATGCATGCTTTCCATAATTTTTCCTTGCATAAACATCAAGTTAGGCAGTTTATAAGAATAGGAAACTTACTTTGCACTGAAGATAACGGCAGATCGTGTTACTGAGATGGTGTTTTTGTTTTTGTTGTTTTTTGTTTCCTTTTTAGTCAGGACAAGAAAAGTTTTTTAAATGCATATTTCCATTTGTGATAAATGAAAACAATTCATGGTTACCGAGGGAACAAATTGTAAACTTGTTCATAAGCTAATAGTGTGTGCCTGCTGTTTGGCTGGAGGACCAATTTAAAAGAAAAGCTTTCTTTTCCGTTCCCCTACAGTTCTGGTGTTTAAATACAGAACCTATCTCAGATGAGAGAGGAAAAATATATGCGACTTCTAGTGAAATTCAGGGATAGTGTGGTTTGACAGCATTGGAGACAGAACAGTCTTACAAGGTCTCATAAGTAGATTCAAACATGTTAGTGAAGTTGGTGCAAAGTTTCGTTGCCCAAAATAGGGGATGGTGGGTGCTTTCTATTCCTGATCATGAATTACATTTACTTGCAAAAAGTGCAGTAGGACCTTCATTTTGCGCTATTCTGTTTTTATTAAATTTACTCCAGTAGGAGTGTTGCTGATTATGTACAGAGTTGTACAAACCTGGCCCCTGTCTGTGTTGTGCATTTTTTTCTCAGCTTTTCTCATTTTATTTTTTCCTTGCATACAAGCAAGCATATAAAAATGGCAACAAGCTGCACACAACTTAACAAATATTAAAAAGTCTTAAATATTGCCAAACATTAAATGTTGATTTCTAGTTATTTATTTTTGGGGGAATGTATAGTATTTGAAAACTGAAATTGGTACCTTGCACACATCATCTGTAAGCTGTTTGGTTTAAAATACTGTAGATAATTAACCAAGGTAGAATGACCTTGTAATGTAACTGCTCTTGGGCAATATTCTCTGTACATATTAGCTACAACAGATTGGATTTTATGTTGACATTTGTTTGGTTATAGTGCAATATATTTTGTATGCAAGCAGTTTCAATAAAGTTGGATCTTCCTCTGCTAATGGATGTTGATGCAATCTTTATAAATGATTGCTTTAAACAAATCAACTTAAAAGAAGAAAGAACCTATTTTTTCTGTGTTGAATTGGAAACATTGTTTATTCCAGATGTGTGAAAGCTGAAGCATTTCCAGTTTCAAGAATTTGGCTGGTAATGTGCTATTACTGGTCAAAACATACCTGTTTAGCAATTATATGCACTAATTTTACACTCAAGGCTGACTTCAGTAAGGTGCTAACTAGATTTGACTTAACTAAAACTGTAATAGGTTAATCACATTTTCAAATGACATTTTGCAGTATTTTTGTGCTTTAAATGTGTATCCCTTTCAATTAAAAATCCACTGTTTTTAAGTATTCGTACATTTAAAAAATTGTAAATCAAAATGTAAGACTCATTTTGAGAATCATGCGTGTTACGAAGGTTGAAAGTGCAGCAACTGTCTGATGTCTGGGCTCACTTCCTTATTGGTAACTTCACATATGGTCTAATAAATTACAATTATTTTGAAAAAAATAAAGTTTTTTTAAAGAGTGAAAGATATCTGTGAATGGCCACCAAGTTCACATACAGTATGGATAGACGACCCCACCTTGAACTTAAAGTACAACAACAATTAGGGTTAGTTTTTTTTCTTCTCCCTAGCAAGAAGGAAGGGCAGTGATGAAGACAAAAATTAGACCTTGAGTTTCCATGAACATGACTCTGAAGCTGAAGTAACCAAATGTTTTCATGCCAGTCTATCCAAAGTGGGAGCATAATCTCAGAATGCCTACATGTATTCCCCAGAGAGACATATACAAGTCTGTACCTCCCCTCTCACTGCAATCTTTTCCTTTTGGCTTTAACAAGATAGTCCAAAGGAACACTAAGGTGAAAGCTCTCTGTCCTATCATTGCTTCAAGAAAGATTTTATAACACCGCAGCTTATGGATGGGGAGACCAGGGAATCTTTCCAAACTCTTCCTTTAAAGCTCCTCAAGCTGGCTTGTTCCCATTCTTGTTTGAAACCTATTTTTTTCAACTTCATTCAAACAAGTTGCGCATTTTAAGAAAATGCTTTTTACAAACAAACAATTGCAAATGTTTTCACAGAATATGAGCTGCCATGAGAATGGGGGGAAAGTGTAGAAGTTGCAGCAACAACTTGCTTTTTCATCAAGTTAGTCTTAGTGCTGGAGTTGAAAGGCTGGAGAAGAGAGCTAGATTCAAAGTTCTCATAAGGAGTTTGCTCCTAAGCAAGAGGAGTAACGAAGTAGTGTAATTCATGATGGATCCACCAAAGATTTTTTTGTTTCTCGTGTTGCACTGATCTTTCTTCAAAGGCCATCAGTGGTTTTGCATTTTATGTGTATCCTTCCTTGTCTCCTCTTCTGAGGAACACAAGCTAGTTCACCTAGCTCCACTTTATCCTCACAAGGTTGAGAGTGAGTGACAGGCCAAAACAGGGACTAGAAAGGGTCCAGCGTTCCAACCACCACAATGGTTCTCATTTAGGATTACTTTTTGTCAGTAGATTCTCTGTAACACCTTTCCAGCCTGTTCTTTATTTTTTTTATCAAGGCCAAGCTTTTTTCCCACATTAAATAATGCCTTGGTCATCAATCCTCCAGATTTCTGGAAGGGTAATTAATTTCTTCATACAGAAACAACCGCTTTTTGGAAAAGCTGCTATTGCATGTTCCCAAGTACAGGAATTGTGAAAACCATCATAAATACTGTACTGACAGAAAAGCAGCATTAAAGAAGCAGTTTTTCTGTTCTCTAAAGTGAGAACATGAAGGAAAGTGAGAACTTTTGTTGGTTTGTTGTTTTCCCATGAGAATGGTTCCGGCATGCTACATCTGGAAGGGAAAAGGTCAGTATCTCAGAGTAGTCCAGATCCAAACTGCAGCCTCGAAGTATTCTCTCACTTGAATGAGAAGAGTTCTTAGTTGCTGCTTCTTCGGGGTGTCCATAGAGTCCAGGAAAGCTGGTGTCTGAGCCCCTAATGCACTGATGCCAGTACATCAACTAACCCTTGGGCAATGCAGCGAAGGTGCCCCCCTCCCCTGTAGTGGCAAGATGGGGATCATGCATTCACTCAGTTTCTTCCTTAGCTGAATCTAAACTCATCAACTCAGAGGTCTTCACCAGAGCATGCAAGTACCCTTTGAGTGGGAAGAAGTTGCGTTTTGCCAAACTCTTTCCAGATGTTAATTTCCAGGTATGTAGTGCTTTCACTCTCCAGCATACTTGGCCTTCCCTGGGGAAGGAAGAGTTACATCAGCCTCAGGTACCTTCAGGCAAACAGCTAAGCAAGTCGCCTTTCTTGAATGGCCATAGGTCAATGACAGACCACAGTTTTTAGTCCTGGGCTTAATTCCTGGTACTTCCAGGACTAACTCAAGACCCTGCTCTGTCTCACCCCCTGGAAAGCAGTTGCCAGTCACTCTAGATCCGGGCAGTTCAACTTCATGGGGTCCCAAGAGGATTTTGACACAGAACTTGGAAACCTCAGAATCACTCATATTTCCATATCACATTAAAGTGCCCCCTGCTTAATTTATGATTTTATTACAGTTTGAAAGAATGCAGGGATCACAGGTAGCTCCTCCAACCACAGCTCAAGCACAATGACTACTTTTCTGGGATGGCCCATCCATTTCTTCCCTGTTTCTCCCACCCAGAAACCCTCCCATGTGTGACCCTCAGCCCCTCCTTCCTCTTGGAATTGGCCCACTGAGCCTCTTGTACATGAGCTGACAAACTCCCCAGCATGCCCTGCCTGCTCCTGCTGACTTTGCTGAGTGTGTGATGGAGTGGTGACCTCAGGAGAGCTTGCCGCCATTGTGCCCGTGCCATCACTGGGACCCGGACTGGAGGAGGAAGGGGCTCCAAGCGACAAAAGGGCTGCAGAACAAGGCCTCGGAGGCTACAGGTGACCCATGGACCATGTGCTGGACCCCCTGCTCTAGATAATTCTAAGCAGGATGTCTGGATTGCCTGTTTGGTCAGATCCAGCAGTGCAGTTAGAAGGGACATGGTTGATTGAAGCTTGGTGGAAGAACCTTCCAATGTAATGTTGCCTACTTGGTATGGTGTCTTTAAATATTATCTCCCTTACTCAAGAACTAGCCAAGATTCCTCCTAGATATGAAAGCTGGATGAACTGAACAAGACAGCCTTTTGGCAGCTTCAGTGTGCTTTGGCCTACTCTGGGTAGATCTCTTCACCTTCACCAATAACCAGCTGCTACAAGACAACCCTACTCCATGAGTGAAGGTCATAAATGCATTCCGCTTTCCCTGCCTGGGGAAGGCTTCCTTCCTCTTCCTCGAAAGGACTGCTTTAGGCATGACCAATATTCTGACTCTTAGCAGCAGACCCCTGAAAATACCCTCCTTTTCCAAAAGCCAGTTGTTAGAGCGGCAAGGGTCTCCCAGGGTTAAAGGGTGTCCTACCACTGCTCGAAACTTTTCTGCAGTCACCCTGCCTAAGTGCAGTTCCCACAGTCTCACTAGTCAAAGAGCTGGTCTATAAATATGACTGGACCTCCTTATAATTTGGTTTAAAATGTAATCAATTTAAAACCAAAATTATGTATGGGTCAAATGTATGCAAAAAGCCAAAGACCTTGCAAAAGCTTTAGACTATCTCTGCTTTTTACCATACTATGTACTTACAAGAATTAAAGTCAATTATTAGTGTGGAGTTTTCCATTTGTATTCTGGTAATTCCCATTAGACTTGTTGAAGTGTGTACACTTTTCAATTTAAGGGGAAAAGACCTCTTTATAATTCTTTAAGCTAGTATGATATGAAAAGGTACAAAAGCAGTAGGTGTAGAAGTACTGAGACAAGAAGAATTCTGAGGCTCCGGTTGTCCCCTTTACTCACCTAGAACTACCAGCACGTCGTTGTTGCAAAACATGTTTTCCTAGCCCTGAGCTTTTTTCTAGGGGATGTGGTGGAAAGAAAGTTTGAGATTTTATGGCTTCCCTTGCAATTTTGTAAAGCTTTGGGCTTCCTAAGAGTTTGGCATGAGGAGGAGATGATCTAATGTTTTGGTGAATGATTATGCACGCTTTCTTCCAGCTAAGCATCACCAAGAATGTTGACCCCGTTTCGTTTCTCTTGGGTCCCCTCGCCCGCTTCATTTCATACACACACATCATTTTCGTGAGCTCTGGCCATTTTGATGCATTATGATGGCCTGTTTCCAAATGAGAAACCTTAAAGACATGTTAAAGATTGGCGTTTATGGTAGCATAAGTAGATTCAGTAATAAATCTGTTAGTCTAGGAGGTGTTACAAGACTTATCGCTGAAATGGATTAACGCAGCCAGCCCTCTGAAAGCTATTACCAAATGAGTAAGTCACAATGGAGATCCCCATAGTGATGAATGCTATGCTGAGTAACCTTATTTGCTGGAAGGTTTGCAATGACTGCCAATACAGAGGAATACTTACTTGTGTTGCAATAGGACTCTTGAGTGTATCTCAGGCTAGAAATTGTGGCCAGAACAGCATTAGTTGAAGCTAAAAGTGGCAGGGAGTGAAATTTCTCTTAGTGTTTTGATTATTTCCATCATCAGAAGAATGCCCTTTAAGGTAAGCTTTCTTTCTTTGTAGTTCATGTGAATAACAAGGACAAAGTCTGGGATTGTCACCAGTTAAGGATGACTGATATTGTGTCAAAGTATTTATTAATCCGAGTGGGGTTTTTAATATAGACAATCTTTTATGTATTTTCTTCTTTTTTAAGTCTATGTTTGCATTGAATGCAGCTGGTATTTGACCACAATAAGGTTTTTTTAAATCTGTTTCAACAGTGATGAGCTTAGAAGTCACCTTTCTGGCTGGCTGCCTAAAATTCAATCAGGGTTCTCTTGTTAAATGTAGAGCTTAAGTGCTTCAGTCCATCCAATCAGATTAATCAATTAAACATTGATGAAGCTGGTAATCATAAATATGCATCAACCATTGACTGCAGTGGCCTTAGAAAGCAACCTAAGTGTCACTCCTCTGGTGCAGATGAGAGAAGCAGAGTCTTCCCAACCAGGTGCCCACCAAATGCTTTGAACTTTGATGTTTTCTCTGCATAGCGATTCTTTGGCATACTGAGTTTTTAAAAAACCATGCGACGCTTCTCCTCAATGGATTTTAATTCTGTTTGCTGGAGATTTTAATGAAGAATATTAGCTTTAAAGGGACAGCAAGATGATTTGTATTATACCATTTTTGTAGTATTGTTTGGGGTATAAGAGTACCCCATAGAACTATTCCTATGGAGATGCTGGGAAGTTTTTGTGCCCTGAACATGTTTTGATTTACAAAAGAAAAAGTAAAAACCAGGAGGTTGAATTTTGAGCATTTTATAGGCCAGGTACTTCTTGAGAATGTCCTAGAAAGACAAATCTATAGGACTACTTCTGTGTAAATTACAGTACAGAATGTGAGCCAGGGAGATGCCAGTGATTCTGCCATGCAGGGATAAGGATTAAAAACCTACAGTGGTAGGCACTCTCTTAAAAGACGTGTCATTTCCTCCATCTTTTTTCTTTCATGGTACTGCATCTTGCTGTGCTCAGTATCTAAAAGCACGGAAAACAGTTCCTTCCATCCCTTGGCTTGTGTATGGCCATGTAACTAACCTCATGGCTTAATGGGGATTTGAGCTGCAACACCTTAGCAAAGTCTAGGCTCAAACCCAGCTTTCACCGGCTTCATAAAGTTCAAATTAGCTTCCTTGCATATTCTAAAAATGCGCATGGAGAACGGTTAGACTGTGGTCAAGTGGTGTTATTGTTAGAAGACTGCTCCCCATTACAGATGCTCCTCTTCTGTTTTGAATGACAGGTCCCATCATTTCTGTACCTTGGCCATGCTAGTTGGGCTGCTGGGAGCTGTAGTCCCAAACTCTGGAGGGCCCTGGTTGGAGAAGGCTGCTTTAACCACTACTCCTGTGCACCTCCATCTGAAGGCCATTTTGTGAAGTGAAAGGAGTGTAGCTTGAAGTTCCACAAGCTGAGATTTTTTGCTAGGCTCAGGTGACTTGAGCAGACAGGTGTGATTCTGCAGCATGGAATCCTCCACAGTGCATGTGACACTGGAATGCATTTCTCTGGCTCAAGAAGCTCCTGCCCAGTGTTGCTGCAAGCAAAAGTAATCCCAAAGCAGCAGCGGTTTTGTTGTCCCCGCCCCGATGGAGAGCTGTACAGGCTGTTGGTGCTTTTGTTCTTGCAGGATCAGGGGATGATACCTGTGACCCAGGTGTTAGCAAATTGCCTCTGTGTGTTGTATCCTGTTATCAGCCCAAGTGAGTATTACAGATAAGGCAGCAAGCCACTTTGGCAATGGAGGAGGAGATTGACAGAATCGTTTAGAAACATCTGACAATGCTGTTATGTCACCTACTTCCAGCACTCTAATGAGATTGCCATGAGCTAGCAGGCAACATCGGAATGGCTCTAACAACCTATGACTCATGGCAGCCCGAAGAATGAGAGCTCTCCAGGATGTCCTATCCATGACACCCCTGCGTCAATGCTCTAAATTCAAGGTTGTGGCTTCCTTTACGGAGTCCATCCATCTCATATTTGCTCAGCCCAGGGTTCACATTCCAAGGATGGGCAGGACCAAAGCAAAAGGAGGGGAACAAATATATGTGGTTAAAGCTCTTCCTTCCAGTAACTAAGTCTTAGGGGAAGGCATTTTGACCTTTTAAATGGGGGGAAGTCTACACAAAAGCCAGGAAGCCATAAAATGATCACTTGTTCTTGTTATACAGCTGGGAGTCAAACTAGAATGGTCACATGTCCTTTTTACAGATAATGATCCTTCATTTGAAGGGCTGGCTAAAGTCCATCCTCTATTTCAGGTGCTAACCCACCTGATTCTGTTTTCAAAGCGGGCTGCTGTTTTGAGGGTTTTCATCAACAGTTTGTGTTTGGGCAGAAGATGCAGCCTGCGGGCACCCAACTCACATGGGTACCATGTCTCTCCTTCAAGTATAATCATTCTAAATGCACAGATGTACTTTTTGATTTGCACGTGCAAATGGTATGCAAAGTTGTGCTCTTCCACAGTCTCCCCCTACTCATTTTGGTCAATGTACTGCAAGGTAGATTCCATTCTCCTTTCTGCCCATCCTGGGCTGAAGTGTCTATCATGTTGTAAGAATGGCTTCCTTCCAAAGTCCTTCCAAAGATCACAACTGCTCCTCTCAGCTCCTCCAATCCCAGTCTCTTAAACCAGAGCAGCAAACCCATATGTTCCATAGGATATGTATGTGACCTTTTCGTGGAGGCGTGGCATCTCTTCCATTTTGGCAACCATACGGCCCTGTCCTTTATTGTGCTTACCTTGGATTGGTTCCACCTTGGCCAGAAACCAGTCTGCTGGCCAGCATCATCAGGGTCCTTGGCCAGGTGGGGCAGAAGCAGGTCTCCATTGCATTGCTCCTTCTGGAGAAATGGGCAGGTTTAATGTAAGCATTACACAGTCTCAGGCAGAAAGCATGTCAATAGGATTGCAATATTTTTAGCTGCTTCCTTGACTTGTGCGATTCTACTTTCATTTGGGCTGAGCCCATCAGGTTTTGGATGGCTACAAGTTTCAAACAAAATTGAAGTGGCTCCCAATGAGCCAAGGACAAGTGTTCAAGAGGTGTCTGAAAAGGTGGTGAACTTCTTCAATCCAGTGAGTAAGTGCTATTGTGGCATTATCTTGGATCTGTCCCTGTTGTATTGTGGATGTGAAATACGGAAATTGCCACGGCAAAACTTAACTGAAAGATCACTTGGCTGGGTGACATTAAGGTTGCAATTCTATGCACTCAGCTCTATTTAGGCATGGAAATGAAGAGGTTTTGACTGTAGGAATGGCCTTTTCTTTGAGTTCCATGGCAGTGTTTCTCTTGTCTGCAGAATGCGTGGCCAAAGTCATTTTGAATGCACAAAAGTAGTTTAATCAGCTCTTTGGATCCATATGTGAGATGCTCCAACTACAGACTTAATCTGACCTCAAGCTTTTATCCAGGCTTCCCCAGCCTGGTGCTCTCCAGATAGGCAAGATGGGCCTGTTGAAATTACAGCTCGAAGCTGCAGCCTTCACACACCTGAGACAACCAAAAATCAATAGTTCAAAGCAAGGATCTGACTCCAGAGGTGTTCTTTAGTTCCCAGGAGGGCCCTTCTGGGTCAAGTCCTATCAATCAAAAAAGTAAAGTTGGCTAACAAACAAATCTGGAATGTTAATTGGCCAAGAAAGGCTGTTAAAGAGGATCTTTGCTCTTTAAGGCTTGCTGATGGTGGAATTCGAGGAAGTTGGGGTTCGGCCAGGTGAGCAGTAGAAAGGACCTTGCCCTCGTCTTCTGCTAAGCCAGGGCGAGCAATTTGTGACCTCCAACTTGAATCAGACCCATCCAGCACTGCGAATGGGGAGGGATGATGGGGATCGCAGGCCAAACAAGGTAGTAACGGGACACATTGTTGGCTACTGAATTCATTCCAGACTGGTGGAGTACACTCTCTTTTTATTGGCGTACCTATTTATGATGCATTTATCAAGCTGGCAGCTTTCCTCAGGGTGCTTTACAAGCATTAACACACTCCCCACCCATAATAATGAACAAGACAATAAACACAACAGTGGACATTCTCAAATTACTGAAATATTTGAACACTGACATGCTTTAAAAATACTAATGAGGCAAGTTAATCATGAGAGAACCAGAGATTAGAAAGTAAATGTCTGGAGGAAGAAGAAGGTCTAAATCTATATGCTGATGACATCTGGGCATTCCACAGAGGATGGGAAACACCACAGAGAAATTTCATGTCCCTCCAGCCACCTGTTGATCTTCCAGAAAAGAAGTTTAATTGCTCTCAATAGTTTGCAGATGGACCATGGAATATCCTTAATCTAATTCCATCTTTCTCATGCCCAAAGCTGTTTGTTGGCTGATCTTCAGGGTCTCAACATTACCATAGAATTCTTCTACTTCTTGGCCACAATATTGATGAGCAGAGCATAGCAAGAAGCAGACTTCAGAGTAACACCTGGAAATAGTCATTCTCCGGGTGCAGATCCCTCAGCTTCATTCAACCATGTCCCTTGCTCAGGGGCAAAGGGCTTTCTGTATGTTATTCTGGAACTCTGGTTCCCAGAGCTCAACCAAAAATGTGTTTTCAAAATCTCCAGTGTGGGGTCTGGACACTCTGGTTCTGCCCCCTTCTTTCCCACCCATGTAATGCTGCAGCATAAACAAGAAGGGGATCCCAGCTGATTTCTGCAGAAATGAGAGCACCAGTGATACTAAGAACTTTCCATAGTATACAATGCCTCAGGTGTTGCCTTGAGCAGTATTGTGTGTGTGATTTAAAATTCATCTTGGAATTGAAATCTGTCCTCTTTTGTTTGCTTGCTTGCTTGCTTGCTTCATTTCCCAAAGCATGTCGGCCCAAAGAAAATCAAGCAGTGGCACCTTGCCAAGCTGCAGAGTATATCAACAACAAGACGTTGTGTCTGAAACACAAGTGCTGTGTCTCTTCCAAAAAGCATGCTCAGTTGGACTGCTACACTCCACTCGAAGACCGTAAGTGGCATTCAGTCTCTTGGCTTGTTGCATCATTTGTATAGACAAAATATGCATTCTTTCATGTTCCTCCTTAGCACTGAAGCTACTCTCATCCTCCTAGACCTCGGTGATGCTTTCATCGGATAAGAATATATAATAATATGGATGACTATCCTGCTGTTAGAACCTTTCTTTCCTTGACTTTATATGGACTTGTGCCTTAGGATGTACTAGCAAATATGCCCCTTGGCCAGCTTTCTTCAGCTTTAGTAGTGAACTGTTGGTGACTGCTGTTGACAAGGTCTCCGTGTGAGCAAGCCCCCTGAAGGAAAGTAGATCTTTTCTTTCCAAGGAGGCCTCTGACTCAGTCTAGAACTCCAAGTCTTCCCTTCCGTGGATGATACCCCCATGGTAGTCACATCCCAGGGTCCTCCTGGTGCACTGGAAGCTCCCAGGCAAATGGAGAAGCAATTCATCCTAGTCAATGGAACTAGGTGACCTTCATGCCCACCTGCTGTCCAGGTGCTAACCTGGTGATGGAAAATATCAAGGTCCTTGCCAGCTCTTCCTTTCTTAAACCAAACCTGGACTGAGCAGCTATTGGGGACTGCCTTCTGAGAGCCCTTCTAATATAGGGCACATGGCCTCACTAGGCAGAAGAGCATGCTATGGAACTGTCCCTTAGATGCCAAAGTCCCTTAGATGCCAAAGTCTATGGATGTCCACATTCTCTTGCAATATAGCATTTCATGTTAGCTTTCACAGTTACTCCAAGGAGCCATGGGACATGGGCCATAGCCAATGCTGCTCTTGGTTTCTGGGGGCCCTTGGGTAAGGCATGCTCAGTGGCCCTCTCCCACAATCTACCTTCTTGGCTCCACTGACTGTTTCTCCCCACTCCCTTTCCCATCATTGCCTCTTGCCTGCTTGATGACAGAAATGCAGTCACTAGACCACGACATCTCCTGCTGCTCCTTCCCATTGCCACCCTTGACTGGGCCAGAACGGGAGGCAAGGGGCAAGGAGGTTGCCGTGCTGAAGACGAGGAGCAGCTCAAGGGGACTTCTGTCAGTGGGCTTCTGCTGGGGCATTGGCCCTTGACAAGCAGCTGACCTTGCCCACTTTGGCCCTCACTGTAGCTCAGTGATGGGTCATGTGCCTCAAAGTTAGGGGGTTTTGTACAGTTCCCTGCATCTCCATCCCTGATTTCCTGGAAGGGCTTTGCCTGAAACCTGGAGAGCTGCCGGCAGTCAGAGTAGACAGTATTGAGCTAGATGGGTCAATACTGGATCATTTTCATTACTGCCCCTTCTATACCACCCATAGCCAAAGCTCTCTGGCTGGTTTACAACAATGTATAAAAACAATAAAAACACATTACTTTAAAATAGCATGACGACATGAAGAGGCAATAAAAAGGCCCAGCCAAGAATAAAAGCACAATCACATCAGATACCTGAATGACCAGGGAGGTCTTTAAAGTCTCCGCAGAAAGAGCTGCCCTAATCTGGTGCTGGCAAATTTGGCACCAGGCGGGCTGCAGCAGGAAGGCTGTTCCTAGATTGGGTGGGGGGAGCATAAAAAAGGCCCTCCCCCAGCTTTCCCCTCTGAGCCTTTGGAGGGGTTGGCAGTTGGAGGAAGGGCCAAGAGGCTGAGCATAGTGTCTGCATGACACTAGATGATCATCTAACTTAGTATAAGGCACCATCTTATTTTCTCCCTATGGTCATTCCATCATCAGCTCTTCATCATTGCCTTTGTTTGCACATTCACCCAAAGAGCCGGCAGGACTGCAAAGGAAGTCCAATGCCCAAATGTCAGACAGGAAAGGGTGGCCTAAACTAGCTCCACAAAGCAGGCCATTCATGACCTTCCGTGGAAAGAAGCTTCTCTGAAACAGGGTGGTAGCTTAGTGGGCAGCCCTGAAAGGTCCCAGCGGCATCTCCAGTGTTCTGGAGTTGTCGAATTTGGCCCAAGGAAGCATTTTGGCAAGTTGGAGGGAAAATCCCCACTCCCGAAGATCAGATCCTTAGATGGGGTGGGTGGGGTGACTTTTTAATAATTAGGTGGCTGAGTGTTTTGTTTCAGTTTAAATGGAGACAGGGAAATGTCACAACTTAAAGCAACAGCTTGGCCGCTTCCCCAGCAGCCTAACAGTGTTACTTTACTTTACTTATTTTATTTTTTATTTTTATAATTGGGGATTATTTCATAATGCACCTTCCCCAGAGGGGTTTGTGTCCAAATCTACACAACACCTGCAGGCTGCTGAAGACAGCCTAGCTTCAAGGTGGAGTTTTGTTTTCCCCTGTACTCACAATCCTTAGAACTTGCTTGGCCCTAAAGGGGCTTCCATCTTGCTGTACTGAGGAAATTCTCTCTCTGTGTACTTGGAGTATCTTACAAGTTAAAGTGAATAGTACTTGACTGTCATCAGTCAGTATAGTTATATGTATCAATACGCATGAACCTTGCAATTCCGTTCCTTTCTTAGAATACACCCCTTAAATCACCGTATAAAATTTAAGATACTTATGGTGACTTTTTTGCTACAGCATCTTTTCCATCAAGTTACCTTTTCAGTAGAGCAATTAGTACTTAAATGCTTCACAACAGCACTCCAATGCTTCACAATGTGCAACATATGTCAATAGACAACATGTGCTTATGTCCCACAGAGCGCCGCTGTGCACTTTCCAACAATTTGTTGACAACATGCCAATGCTTTGCAGGCAGCACAGACTTGGGGTTCTCTCTCATGCTCCTGGGACAACCTCTGGTTCCTTCTGCAATGGGGTAATTGGCAATTTGATTCCCCTGTTCAGTTGCTCGGTTCTTAGCGTCATTGAACTCGTTGGCTTTCTCCTGTTCCATTTTAGACAATGGCCAAACAAAGGCTTTCACTTCCAGGTCATGACTGTGGGTGCCCAAATCATTCTGGCTGGGTGATGGGCTGATGTAACTCAAGACTGGTCCATCAGGGCTACTCAGTTGGTCTTCTGACTGAGGCCACATTATATTTGCAAAAATCATGGCGTTTCAAGCAAAAGAGCAAGCCAGTGAATGTAAGGATTCCTCTGATAGCTGGTCCTCCCCCTTCCTGACACTTATCTTTTTCTGATGTGTCTGCAAAGCCAAATTCATTATTTAGGCAGCAGGTCAGATACAAGCTGAGTTCCTGTTGCTTGAACCTTACACAGGCGCCCAACAGGTCCTGCGGATGTTTTGTGTTGGCATTGGAGGAGTGATGATCATCGCTGTTCTTCCATTTTGTTGTTTTATAGTGGAGATGAGGTAAGAAATGTTTTCTCCCATGCAAAAATGTGGCTTCGCAATGGGGCTGGAAAGGGCTTCACATGGATGTAGCGTTGGGGTTGAATTCTTTCTTCTCATATTGCACAAATCATCGGATAGCTTTTGTTCCACTGATGGACTGTATCGCATTGGGTTTGTGAGGGGATATGTGAATTTTGTACCTGTTTGCAAATCATGAGCACATGTTCCATATCAACCCTGAAGATGAGCAAGAGTAGGAACACCAGTCTCAGAACATTTTTGCAATTTCCTGAACTTGCATTTGAAACAGGCACCCTGGAACAACTCTTGCTCCCACCTTGAAAGTAGAACATTGGTCTGCAGGTCTGTGGAAATCCCCAGGACTGGTCCACCAAAGAATCCTCTTAGATTCCTAGACATCCAAACTATCTGGAGTCCATTGTAGATTGTGCAAACTACAATGGCCAACTAAAATGTGTTACGGGAGGAAGTCGGGGACAGAGCACCTGCTTTGCATGCAGAGGTCACCAGTTCAATCCCCAACCTTTTCAGGTAGCACATGGTAGGGAAAACTTCTCTCCACCTGGGAATTAGGAAGGATGCTGGAATCATAGTGGGCAGCAGTGGAAGCTTGGAGGTTCCAAAGTCTGTGGACTGTTGTGTCCACTCTTGGTTTCAATTTACACTTCTAAGGATCTATCCATGGTACTGACCCACATCCCTGAGCTAGTCCTGGCACCATGGATGGCTTCAATAAAGTTCTGGCTGTAAACCAAAGTGATCTGTGTTTCCATATCTCACCCCACACATAAGTGGAAGAAATCGCTTTGCATAGTCCTTTGCATTTAAGAATGTTAAATTTAAATTTAAGAATTTAAATACCCTTGTGATACCATGCTATGCAAAATACAATGGATGCTTCTGATGACTGTAGAACACCTGTTTCATAATGTGTTCAGTGTTGTGGATAGCCAGATCTAGACTGTGGCTTCTTCACTAAAATGGTCAGGCACTGGGTGATGGGAAAGACTGTTCTCCACCTTAGAACCTGGAGAAGTCCTGTCAGATAAAGTAGACAATACAGGTTGGCCATGGTTCCTATTTACAGGGAATAGTCCTCTCTTTCAGAGACTGCCACTTCAGCATCCTGTTTTTGAAGGATTCTTCCATTGAATCTCACGTTAAAATTGAACGATTTTAACGATTAAGAACGATTGCCCCTTGCCAGTTAGCACCAAAAGAGTTGACCGGACAGACAATCACACTGGACATGTAGCCACAAACTCCAGCACCTTGATGGAATGTTCGATGTAAATAGAAAGGCAGCTCAATTCTTTCTAAAGCTGGGTAAAGTTGTGCACTGTGTGCAGATGTGGGCATCCCTCGTTTTGGCAGTTCATAAGTAGACACCAAACCTGGATGAAGGGAATCAGCACCTGGCCTCAGCCTAAGGCAGTTGTCTTAATTCCTATACAAACTTTTAGTACAAAGTTTCTTGGCTATCAAATCATTTACCACGAAAGAAGTTGGCCTCACTCATGCATATGGAAACACACCCCCTCACATTCTTTAGTTCAGCTTGCCAGATGGTTATTTCTTGAACATTTCCATGCACAGACCTCCTGCTGAGCGCATCTTTGTATTTACAACCTTCCCTGCTCTCAGCACCCAGTGTTCAAACTGTGGATAGACAAGCAAAGCCGTTGGCAGCTCTCCAATCCAGCACCAAGCATTAGCAAGGAATTGTCAGTTAAGATAAGTCCCAGAAAACAAATTTCTTTGGAGAGGGTGTGTATCAATGCTGGTGTGATTGGGCGGTGAGGAGACATTTTGGAGTGGTCATATGTACAGTTGCTCTTGCTAGAATATTGCTGAATCCGAGTTGCTGTAAAGGTTTTGCTTCTAAAGCCCTAATTAAGTAGATGTGAAATCATTTAAATCTCCAGCATATTGTATTTGAATTTTTTGAATGCATGAATGGAAGTGAATGTTGTAAGATGGCATTGCTTTTTCTAGTTTCAAGATGATGCGTAGTTTGGAAATAGGCTTCCAATACATTCTTTGGGCACATCTGCAAGGAAATGATGTTTACTGGCTACAATATGAAGGCTGCATGTATCCTGCCCACTTGCAGGTGCATGGCTCAAGTAAAGAATTCCACGGCTGTTTTAGTACTTAGTTTTAGAAGGCCAAATTGAATGTGGCACAGTGGTATTTCTGCCCTGATCACATCAAAAGCAGAGGACTGGGGGGTCAAGCTCCTTCATGGATCACCGCCTTGTCGTGGCGAAGGGGCTTGCGCAGCTCAATGAAGTTATGAGCTATGCCGTGCAGGGCCACCCAAGATGGACAGGTCATAGCAGAGAGCTCTGCCAAAACGTGATCCACTGGAGAAGGAAATGGCAACCCACTCCAGTATCTTTGCCATGAAACCCCATGGACAGTACCAAAAGGCAAAAAGATATGACACCGGAAGAGGAGCCCCTCAGGTCAGAAGGTGTCCAATATGCTACTGGGGAAGAGCGGAGGGCTAGTACTAGTAGCGCCAGAAAGAATGAAGCGACTGGGTCAAAGCCGAAAGGACACTCAGTTGCCGATGTATCTGGAGGTGAAAGGAAAGTCCGATGCTGCAAAGATCTTTACTCCATAGGAACCTGGAATGTAAGATCCATGAATCAAGGCAAGCTGGATGTGGTCAAACAAGAGATGACAAGACTGAACAGCGACATCTTAGGAATCAGTGAACTAAAATGGACAGGAATGGGTGAATTTAGTTCAGATGACCATCAGGTATACTACTGTGGGCAAGAATCCCTCAGAAGAAATGGAGTAGCCTTCATAGTCAATAAAAGAGTAGGAAAAGCAGTACTGGGATACAATCTCCAAAATGACAGAATGATCTCAGTTCGAATCCAAGGCAAACCATTCAACATCACAGTAGTCCAAGTCTATGCCCCAACCACTGGTGCTGACCACTGAAGTTGACCAGTTCTATGAAGGCCTACAGCACCTTCTAGAATTAACTCCAAAAAATGATGTCCTTATCATCATGGGGGATTGGAATGCTAAAGTAGGAAGCCAAAAGATAACTGGAATAACAGGCAAGTTTGACCTTAGAGTACAAAATGAAGCAGGGCACAAGCTGGTAGAATTTTGTCAAGAGAATACGATGGTCATAGCAAACACTCTTTTCCAACAACCCAAGAGACGACTCTACGCATGGACATCACCAGACAGTCAACACAGAAATCAGATTGACTATGTGCTCTGCAGCCAAAGATGGAGAAGTTCTATACAGTCAGTAAAAACTAGACCAGGAGCTGACTGTGGCTCAGATCATGAGCTTCTGGTTGCAAAATTTAGGCTTAAATTGAAGAAAGTAGGGAAAAGCACTAGGCCACTCAGGTATGACCTAAATCATATCCCTGATGAATATACAGTAGAGGTGACAAATAGATTGAAGGAATTAGATCTGATAGACAGAGTGCCTGAAGAACTATGGGTGGAGGTTTGCAACATTGTACAAGAGGCAGCAACTAAAAACATCCCAAAGAAAAAGAAATGGAAGAAAGCAAAATGGCTGTCTGAGGAAGCTTTACAAATAGCTGAGGAAAGAAGAGAAGCAAAAGGCAAGGGAGAAAGAGAAAAATACACCCAACTGAATGCAGAATTCCAAAGAATAGCTAGAAGAGATAAGAATGCCTTCTTAAATGAACAGTGCAAAGAAACAGAAGAAAACAATAGAATAGGGAGGACCAGAGATCTCTTCAAGAAAATTGGAGATATGAAGGGAACATTTCATGCAAAGATGGACATGATAAAGGACCAAAATGTCAGGGACCTAACAGAGGCAGAAGAGATTAAGAAGAGGTGGCAAGATTACACAGAAGAACTATACAAGAAAGAGCTTAACATCCCTGATAACCACAATGGGGTGGTCACTGACCTCGAGCCAGACATCCTGGAATATGAAGGCAAATGGGCCTTAGGAAGGCTAAGCAACAACAAAGCTAGTGGAGGTGACAGCATTCCAGCTGAGCTATTCAAAATCTTAAAAGACAATGCAGTTAAAGTGCTACACTCAATATGCCAGCAAACTTGGAAAACTCAACAGTGGCCACAGGATTGGAAAAGGTCAGTTTACATTCCCATCCCAAAGAAGGGCAATGCCAAAGAATGTTCAAACTACAGCACCATTGCACTCATTTCACATGCTAGCAAAGTGATGCTCAAAATCCTACAAGCTAGGCTCCAGTAGTATGTGGACCGAGAACTACTGGAAGTACAGGCAGGATTTCAAAGAGGGAGAGGAACTAGAGATCAAATTGCCAACATACCCTGGATCATGGAGAAAGCCAGGGAGTTCCAGAAAAACATCTACTTCTGCTTCATTGACTACGCTAAAGCCTTTGATTGTGTGGATCACAATGAATTGTGGCAAGTTCTTAAAGAGATGGGAGTACCAGACCATCTTATTTGTCTCTTGAGAAACCTATATGCAGGTCAAGAAGCAACAGTGAGAACTGGACACGGAACCACTGATTGGTGCAAAATTGAGAAAGGAGTTCGGCAAGGCTGTATACTGTCATCCTGCCTATTTAACTTATATGCAGAGCACATCATGAGAAAGGCAGGGCTAGATGAATCACCAGTTGGAATCAAGATTGCTGGGAGAAATATCAACAACCTCAGATATGCAGATGATACCACTCTCATGGCAGAAAGTGAAGAGGAACAAGAGCCTCTTGATGCGGGTGAAGGAGGAGAGTGCAAAAGTTGGCCTGTAAGATTTTGTTTTCCTGGGCTCCAAGATCACCACAGATGGAGACTGCAGCCAAGAAATTAAAAGACGCTTGCTCCTGGGGAGGAGAGCTATGACAAATCTAGACAGCATACTAAAAAGCAGAGTCATCACCCTGCCAACAAAAGTGCGTATAGTCAAGGCTGTGGTTTTCCCAGTTGCAATGTATGGCTGTGAAAGCTGAAACATAAGGAAGGCTGAGCGCCAAAGGATTGAGGCCTTTGAGTTGTGAGCGTGAGTGGACTCCGGGGGATGGTGGAGGACAGGAAGGCCTGGAGGAGTGCTGTCCATGGGGTCGCAATGGGTCGGACACGACTTCGCGACTAGCAACAACAAAGGGGGTCAAGACAGTTGCTGGACCCGAACGGGAATGGGAAGAAAAAAGTGGCTAGAGCAGAGCCAGGGAAGGTGAGATACAGAAAGGTGAAGGACTGGACAGGGATGCTGACATCAACGGCAAAGGCTTAAATGGGCTTAGGACCCCGAGGGCGTGGAATGGGCTTCCACGGGAGGTCGTTGAGGCCCCATCGGTGAGGGTGTTCAAAGATAGGCTGGACATGTACATGGTGGGCATGTCATGAGCGGAGCCGGCTGGTGCCGGAGGTCAGACTAGATGGCCCAGGAGGCCCCTTCTGACTCGCTCTGTTTCTATGTTTCTATGTTTCTATGTTTCTGTGAATCTGGTTTGCAATTTCTGCAGTGGATCAACTTTATGTGAGCAAGAATTCCACAAACCCACAGTCTAGTTTTTCACTTTTGGGGAGATCAGTGCTCATGCGCTGTGGTGCCAATGTGCAAATATACTCCATGCACATTGACACAAGCTCCATGAATTAATGTGTATTAACAAAAGAGGAAGGAAATTCTGGTTTAAAAAATGTATCCCATTGAAAGCTAGCGTAAGTAGGGGTTGGAGAGTTCGCCTGAGAATCAGGGCAGGCTCCCAGGCCCCACTTGACCATGCAGGTTGCCGTGTGATGTTGGGTCAGTCTCTGACTTTCAGCCCAACCTACCGCACAGGGTTGTTGTGAAGATAAAATAGAGAGGAGGAGGAAGGTTTTGAATGATGACGCCTTGGGCTCCTGGCAGGAAAAGGGTAAAATGAGTGGAGATGGGACAAAGAGTGTCTGGCGACCTGAAAAACACTGAATGCTTATTTATAATTTATGTATTATATTGATACCCCACCTTCTTTCCTTCCCTGGAACTCAAGGCAGCTTACATAAATCTCATCCACTGACTCTTATCCCCATAGCAACAGCAACCCTGTGGGGTAGGCTGGGCTGAGAGTCTGTGACTGGCCCAGAGTCACCCACTTGGCTCCATGGCTGAGCCAGGACTAGAACTCAGATCCCCTGAGGCCCAGTCCAACACGCTGAGCCACTGCACCGCACAGACTTCTATGCATTCCCAGTTCGACATCCGTAACCCTTACCCCCCTATTGCTGTTGAAGGAACAGAGAAATTACAGAACAAATAACTGCAGTTCGGACTCTTTGTTCATCTGGGAAGGCATTATGCACTGTGATAGCATTTTCCCCACCACCTGCTACCAGATGACCCTTTCATCTTGGGATGCCAGGAGCTGCACCTGGGACTTTCAGCATGCGAACCCATCTGTTCTGCCTTGAATTGCAGCCATTCCCCCGTCTCCACCCTCTGCTTGCTGCACAAAAGGACAGGCATATGAATAGGGCTGGTGATTCCAGAGTCAGGTGGGGCAATTTTAGTCTGAACTGTACAGGAGCTCTCTTTGGTGCTGAGCAAAACAATGGATAGAGCCTTCAATATCAGACTAACACCCAGAGTGGTTACAGCACACCACTGGCCACCACTGCTGATTCATGGAAAGTATTCTTTGGGCTTTTTGAGAGCTCCAAGGGGTGTTGCAGGATCTGAGCACAACAGCCCAGGAAGTCTTTGCATTGAATCAAAATCTGGGGAATGCAGAAAGGTTGATCCCATGTAGCTTCAGCTCTACCAGCAGAGCTTGGTTGGTTGGAGGTCCTTTGGGGGCAGAGTTGTGGTGAACTGGAGCCTAGATCTTCTAAAGTCAAGGCATAGAAAGCTAATGATGAAGCTTAAAGGCAGCATTGAAAAGAGAGGTCTTGGAGGGTCCTTCGGATGCATGGACTGAAGGAAAGAGATGTCAGGAAGGGAATCCTCCCATTTTGAAGCTGTTAGTGAAAAGGCCCTGTGCTTGCACCTTTTAATTAACTCAGCTTTTGGATTGGCTATAGGATTTATCATAATTCAGCATGTCCTTATTAGGAAGTAGGTTAAACTATTAATAGCCTGGAGAAGAGGAGATTCAGAGGGGATCTGTTGGCGACATACAGGCACGTGAGGGGATGTCACATGGAGATGGGTAAAGACCTGTTCTCCCCTGCAGAGGAGGGCAGGATGCGCTCCAACGGAGCAAAGCTCAGGGAGCCAAGGTTCAATCTGGATGCCAGGAAGCACTTCCTGACAGTCAGGACCCTGAGGGTGTGGAATGGGCTTCCACACCCATCGGTGTGTGAGGTCCCATCGGTGCAGGTGTTCAAGGATAGGCTGGACATGCACATGGTAGGCATGTTGTGAGTGGAGCTGGCTGGAGCCCGGGAAGCCCCTTCTGACTTGCTCTGTTTCTATTTTTCTATGTTTCTATTCCAATTACACTCAAGTCTGTGCAAGCCATGTGCAGAAATTAGAACCATGCAACCATGTCAACATCCTGCGAGCTAAGGAAAGATGCAACTGTTTGCTTATAATCCAGGACTGGGCAAACCTGTTTGTTCCCAAGATCCATACCTGGGGATGGGTCTTGGGGCACATCTGTGAAGAAGCGAAGACCTCCATATTTCCACATCCACTCAGGAACATGCACACGCTATTCCATGTGCCTGCACACATTTGCACATGCACTCCCACTCTTCTGTCAGTGTGCAGAACCAGGGAGCTTCACCCACACACACTTTGCGTCCTGAGATGATGCCTCCTCCTCTCCTGGTTTTGCAGGGCTGAGGGCACACGCCTCAAACAACCTCTTTCCTTGGAGTGCTTTGTTTGCATAAGCCCAGCAAGGAAGAGTAGTTGTGGTGGTGCAGGAGGTGGAACTGTGGCAAGACATCTGTGATGGGACAACTAAGGACTGCATGAAGCTTGTGGGTCAAACTGTTTTCTTCCTAATTCACCTTGTGATGCAGAGGAAACACGGCTCTGGAATGCAGCACAGGAGTCCCTCACCATCAACATAAATATATAATCAAGTTGCAGGTGGTTACATTTATTCTTAAGAGTTCCATATACTGCCTCACATCCTAAAAGGTCACCAAGGATATTGCTTTAACCTGAAACAAAGTTTTCAAAGAATAAAAACAGGAACACCTCAAGGAGTAAAAATCATCGGAAGATTAAAACTAGGTATTTCAAAAGGCTGACCTAGGAGTGATGCTTGGAAATGATTTTTTTTCCTGAGATCAAGAAGAGTTCTTGCAAGGTTGGACAGAAAGTTCTGGCCTCTGTGGACCAGCAACCTGATCCCCCATAGAAAGTAATGTGCCCCACCCATTGACAGCTGCCACCATTCCAAGCTTTCCTTAGATGCAGAATGTGTACATGGCTGCTCAATAGCCATTTATTAACTACTAAACTACTAACTAGTAGTTTATTCTAACTAGTAGTTTATTCTAGTAGTTTATTCAGTTATTTACTAACTGGTAGTTTATAAATTACAAATAATTTAGTCTGCCTCCTAACAGTGATTTCCAGAATTACACAGGATTCTATAGGTGGCTTAAAAGCTGAGCTAGGTGGAATGGACGGGCCCTTCTTGTAGCAGTTTCTACACTCCATTAGGCGCTGGCGGCTCATTTTCTCTCTGTGTTTCAATTGTTTTGCAGCCCGTGTGTCAATCCTTTGAGGAGAGCCCCAAAAGAAGAAGACTCAGAAGAAGAGAGTCATGGGAGCGATGAAAGCAGTGATGGTTAATCCATGAAGAAGGGGTACAACCCAGCCACTCTCAGCTACCTACTTAATTCCTTTGCTATGATCGATCCATTGATTGCATATAAGTGTTTGTATTTCGCTTTTCCACTGCTCAGGAACACTCTCTTAAAATTGCAAGGGGCGTTTTGGATACCAAAGATATAAAAAGCAGTCTCAGCAACAGTCAGTCACCGAAACTAAAGCAGGGAGCAAGTTACTGGTGATGGATGGCTTGATTATTTAATTGTCCTCATTAACACTTGCAGAGCATATCGACAGAGAAGATATTTGAATTCCTTCAACAACAGATATTTTGTTATTTAGATCAAATGGGAGCCCACACAATAGTGTGCTGGCATAACTGGGTATAATTTGGGAGTGGCATAATTTGGGAGAAGCAGGTTCAAGGTCCCTCTCAGCCATGAAGTATACAGGGGACTTTGGGCCAGTGACTAACACTCAGCCAACCCTACCTCACAGGGTTGTTGTTGTGACAATAAAACCTTGAGTTCCTTGCAAAAGGACAAAGGGTGGCATATAAGTGTAATATAATGATAATAGTGCTGTTCCCATTTTCCACAGACTTCCCCCATTTCTGGAACTGCCCATGGCTTAGCTTAGCTCTGTGGTTCAAACCTCTCTTTGGTGCTTTGGTGATGCCTTCTTAACATCTTGATAATAGGGTGGCCATTTGTTCTCTTGACAAGGACAGTCCTCTATTTGAAGGGCTGTCCTGTATTTTGAAGGCATCCACCATTTGAATGGCTGCTTGGTCTACTTCCCACATCAAGAGCCATCAGAAGGTAGAGCTGGACCTCGAAGCTGTCCATCAACAGCGCCTGGACAGAAGCCAGAGCAAGCCACATAGAACATCTGGCTGCCATCAACAATGCTGTGCTGATGTGCATCTATACACCGAAATTGGCATGTGTGAAGGTTGTGTTTTTAGTTGCCCTCTTTCTAGTCATGCGCGGACTTTTATTTTGGCCATCCACAGATGGCCACCCTACTTCTGAGCTGCTCAAACCATTGTTGGGGCATAAAGTCATTCCATAAGTTGACCAATACGTGTCCTTAAGGTGCTGTCCAACAAGACTCTCTCTTCTTTATCAGCAAGCAATGATAATTTTTTGTGGCTCTTTGGGAAAGATCTCCTCTGTCTTTGCAAAGAACAGCCACAAGATGGGGGTATGAGCAAAGCATCCTCAGGGTTTAGTTTGTCCTCTGCAAGATACAGGTTTGAGCGGTTATGACAAAGGGCTCCTTTCCTGAAGCTTTTCAAAACCCTGATTTCAGTTCTCTTATCCTGTGAGCTACCAGTCCTTACAAAGGCAGATCCTGAGCTGTAAAGCAGCTCTGAAGTCATGCAATGAGACAGACTCAATGGATAGGCAGTGGTAATGAAGTTGATTGGGTTGGGCAAAGGGATTCTGGGCAGCTCCCAGTTCCAGTTCTGCGAAATGGGTCAGCAAAGCCCTGGGCTCTTATGTCCCTTCAGAGCAGCCACTAAAAGAAAGCACGCTTGAGAAAAGGACCAGATGACTTCTATAAATATAATAATGCTCCAGATATAGACCCATTCATACTATGGGCCTCTATGAAAACAATCATGAGGGGCATTGTATAAAAGAATTTAGACAAGAAGAAAAAAAGTAACAATACACTAAAAAATCAACTACTTTCAGAAAACCAACATTTAAAAGTTAAGCTCAAAAAGGAAGTAAAATTATTTCGAACAGGTTCGAACAAAAGTAAACTGAATGTATTAGATTCATTACATCAAGAATTCAATCAAAGACATTATATCAAGCAAAATTACGAGTTTGGAGATAAATTCCAAACTTTTAGCAAACAGAATTTTTAAAATTACATGCAAAACAAGCAGTGTTGGTCTTACAAACAGACAATGAGGAGAAACAAAGTCTTAAAGCAACTGATGATGAATTTGCAAGGTATTTTCCAAATGCATTCAACTCAGCCTGTTCTTCACACATAACAATGTCTGGACAAACAGATCAAGCCATAATAAAGTCTAGATCTCAAGGCATTCTGGGAGAAGTAGGCCTTTTTATGTCCACGCAAGCACAGAGCTGTGCCCTTATTCTCATTTCTGTACTGCCCATCATCTCAAATGGTTTTGAGAGTGGTGTGTACATGTCTGTCTGCCAAGAGCTGGCAAGTTTGGGCACCTGCCCAAGGCCTGTGACCCAGAGGGTTACTTTGACCTTCTCCTCCTCTGTCTCCTTTTTCACCCTTGTTTCACCTTGGCTCAGATGATGATGATGATGATGACGGTGTTACGCAGGCACCATGGAAAAGTGCCTTGAACTTCTGGCTCCCTGGCTCTCCACCTGTCCAGCAAACAGGTGCAGCAAAGACATGAAAGGCCTGAAGCATAACATCACCTGGTAGCAATACTGCTATGAACACAGCCTCACGGAGAGTGTCTTCCCAGTAAAATCTGGCATCCGTGCAATGGTAACTACCAGTGCGGAGTACCATCACGATAAAAGAACACAATCCAACCAGCCAGGAAAGTATAGCCAACTCTTCCTGAATCCAGCCTGTGCAGACCGCTCTCCAGTGAAACTAACCTTTGTATTATTTTTCCTGGCATTCTCATAGAATCATAGAATAGTAGGGTTGGAAGGCGTCAAAAAGGCCATTGGGTCCAGCCCCCTGCCATCCCACTCCCATCCCATGGAAACCACCTTTTAATTTTATTTTTGCCTATTCCATTTTATTTATCTACCACTCTGTGCTTCTGTGCCAAATAGTAGCAATTGCAATTACAGATTATTATAAACCAATTATTATAAACCAATTATGGTTTTGTTCTGTTAGTTTAGTTGTTTTGTGTGTGTCTGTTAAACTTCTGCTTAATTTTAACTTTTGTTAAGTGCCCAGAGATCCTCAGCTATTAAACGGCATATAAATAAATAAATAAATAATCACGCCCACCCAAGTGCTCCATATACTTAAAAGGCTGGCTGAACACTCTGTATTCATTATTGAACTTTTTATACTCCGCTTCCTCTTTGTGGCCTCTGTAGTCCTATGCAGAAAACAATACCTTCTGCTTCAGGATAAACACTCGCAGGTGAGCGCAAACCTCTTCTTTTGGAGCTAATTGGTCCCAGTTGTTCCCAATTTAAGGCCTCTTATAACAGCAAAATCCATCAGTTTTGTCATCCTGGATATTAACTGATACCAGGTTAATTTGTTGCTGTCATCAATAGACATAGAAACAGAGCAAGTCAGAAGGGGTCTCCCGGCCATCTAGTCTGACCCCCAGCCCCAGCCGGCTCCGCTCACAACATACCCACCATATGCATGTCTAGCCTATCCAATCAGTTGAGAATTATTTCGAGGAATTGATATACTGTGTTTCCCCGAAAATAAGAATGGGTCTTATATTTTAATTCTTGCTCCAAAAGATGCATTAGGGCTTATTCTCAGGTGATGTCTTATTTTTTCTTATGAAAGCTCTAAGATTCTTGCTCCGAGAATCCTCCACAATTCCTTTCTTGTGCCTGACAGAATAGCTCTTTCTTTTTGTGCTCATCTTGTCTGGGGGTCAAACTATTATTCCCATTAAATCAAGTGTTCATTGAAGACTTATGAGACAGGAGTGGCAACACACAAGTGCATTAAGTACATCTGTCACAACACACAACATATTGACATTATTTGTGCATTGTGTCTGTACTGTGGTCATTTGGCAATAAGTCTTGAGTCCATCTGGTTACATCGGCATTTACCTCTCGTCCAAAGGCACCTGCTTGGGTATTTACAAATACTTAATTATAATGTATATTATCATTTATTTTAAGTATTAATGTCCACAATATTAGTTATTTATATTTAATTATATATTAATATTATTATTTTATAATTCAATATGTCCACCTAATGTGTTCATCTGATCTAAATTGGGGCTTATTTTTGGGGTAGGACTTATATTACGAATATCCCAAAAAATCATGCCAGGGCTTATTTTCTGGTTAGTTCTTATTTTCAGGGAAATACAGTACTTAAGAGGTTTTATTGCTGCAGATCCAATTTGTGGTATATTCTGAAATAGTGCATATTTTTCTTTTGAATGTTCATAATATTATGGCAGAAACCTTTTGTTTGGCTTCCGAGATTCCTAAGCTTGGTTGGTCTCCTGCAAGTAGAATAGCAGATCAACAGAGCTGATTTTGGCTTCTCTGTCCCCCTTTTAAAAGTTTTCATCCAGAATGGTTGTCCATCCATAGCACCCAGGTGGCAAAATGGACAGGAAGGGTCACATTCTTATTTATTAATTTAAAGCATTTTTAGACCATCTCTTACCATGGTTGTGGGACAGATTAACAATAAGACAAAATAGAATGAAACACAGCATTTTAGTCAAATTCTTACCCAATCAACAATAAAACCCATATTGAAACAGTCAAATTTTAAAATATTGGGAAAATAAAAATGGTTTAGCCTGGAGCCAAAATAAATAAAGTGATGGTGCCAGGTGAACCTCTCTGGGGAGCAAATTCCACAATCGGGGTGCCACTGCAGAGAAGGCCCTTCTCCAGGTAGTCACCCTCCTAATCTTCTTCAAGGAGGGTTCCCAGAGAAGGGCCTCTGCCCCAGATTTTAAGGGGCAGGCAGACACCTATAGAAGGAGACACTCCTTCAGGTAACCTAAGCCATTTAGGGCTTCATAGGTCATCACCAGCACCTTAAATTGGGCCTGGACTTCAACTGGAAGCCGGTGTAGGTGGAAAAGGACCGCCGTTATGTGTTCATACCTGCTGGTCTCTGTTAACAACTTGGCAGCTCTGTTCTGAACCATTCTTCCACACTCATTGAGGTTTACTGTTTAATAATCAACTCTAAATATGCATTTATACTTATACACCAACATATGATCATGTTATGCAAATCCATGTCCTCCTTTTTACTCTTTTTAGGTGATCTTCATTGGACACCCTAATTAATGCGAATGCGCACAGACACTGGTTTGGACCCAAAGTTTCAAATTTTCCAATCTTTGGATCCAATATTATGGAACTAAATTCCTTATTGTGCAACCATTTGAAAATCTACTTGGAAGTACATTGCAATGAGTTTAATGACACTTATTCCCAGGTTTCCATATATCTAGATTGGAGAATTAAGACCATTCAAAGCAACTTTCCAAACATGGTTTCAATCATGTTTGATCCGAAGCGGCTGCACAGCCAAGAATTTCAGCCAGGCAGAAGTGGCTAAGTGGCTAGCCACTTCAATCTAATCCACTTCATAGGTTTTTGGTGAAACTGAAAATGCAGTTCTGGACTCTTTGGAGAGGCAGGAGGGGGGATGACATGTGACCAAATTGTCCCATGGCAGTCCTGCTGTGAGCTTGTGATTGGGGCTGCTTAGAAAGCAAGAGAGCTTTGTGCTTTTTAACCACATCACTCAACCTGAAGAACAGATGGACCCGCAACCACAAGGAACATTGTTAATTGTGGTGTGGGAGACCCATGACGATCAATCCAGCAGTCTCTCTGAGAAGAACTCTTTGACTGGTGGGAATAATATTCATGGCTCATGTCTGGATTCTTGGAGAGGTCATTCCTGTCTCCCTGTGGTAGAATTGGCAAGTTAAGCTTTAGGTTACAAATTAGTTTGGCTTTGCAATGTGGATATGCCATACATGTATGCCAAGTTCCTTCTTTTCCTAGATTGCAGCTGAAGAAAATGCATTCTTTTTGTTTGTATAGAATTCCAGAATCATTGAATAGTAGAGTTGAAAGGGGACAAGAAGGCCATCAGTTCCAACCCCCTGCTGTTGCAGGACACCATCCCACTCAGGTGGCTGTCCAATTTCACCTTGAATGTCTCTCTAGCAACTAGTTCCGCTGTTGTATTGCTCTGACAGCAAGGAAACTTTTCCTGATGTCCGGCCTGAGTCTGGGTTGTCACAACTTGAATTGATTATTCCATGTCCTACACTCTGGAATCAGCAAGAAGAGATCTTGACCTTCCTCTTTCTGACAGCCTTTGAGGTACTTATATTTATTTATTTATTGACATCCTGTCCCCCCTCAGTCTTCTCTTCTCAAGGCTGAACATGCCCAATTCCCTCAGTCTCTCCTCACAGGGCAGTGTTTCCAAACCCCGGATCATTTCTGTTGCCCTCCACTTGACCCTTTCAAATTTTCCTGCATCTTTCTTCAAACTTGGTGCTCAGAACTGGACACAGTATTCCAAGTAAGGTCTGCCTAGTGAGGAGTATAGGGGAACTACTATTTCTCATGATTTGGAAGTAATACTTCTGTTAATGCATCCCAAAATAGCATTTGCTCTTTTGGTTGCTGCATCACATTGTTGGCTCCTATTTGGCCTGTTGTCCACAATAACCCCAGAACTTCTTTTTCATTTCTGTTGAGCCACATATCCTCCATCTTTATCGATACCTTGGGTTTCTTTTTCCTATGTGGAGGACTTGGCACTTGTCCCTATTCAATATCATTCTGTTGCTTTCAGCCTAGTGTTCAAGTCTATCAAGATCACCCTGAATCTTCATTCTGTCTTCCAGGGGGTTAACTATTCCATCCAGTTTTATATTTTCTCCAAATTTGATTATCTTTCCTTGTACTTCCTCATCTAAACCATTAATGAAGATGAAGTGTACTGGGCCCAGGACTGAACCCTGTGGAACCCCGCTAGTTACCTCCATCCGGTATGGGAAGGTGTCATTGATGAGCACTTTGCGTTGGATTTAGCAGCCAATTTTGGATCCACCTAATAGTTTTTCTATCTAGTCCAGTTTTTGCTAATTTGCTTATCAGAACATCTTGGGGCACTATTTCAATCACCACTGCCAGGCACTGCCCATCCAGATAGGGGCACAGTTGCTGGATCAGCCAAAGGAAAGCGCTCCTCATCACCTCTGCCACCTGGGATTCCAGGGACAGCTGCGGGGCGAGGAGCACTCCCAAGCTGCACACCCTGTCCTTTAGGGGGAGTGCAACCCCATCCAGAACAGGGTTGGAAACACCTACCTGGGAGGCTAAACAGAAGAATCTCTGTCTGACAGGAAAATGAATGAGAAAACCTCTTACGTCTCTTGGAAAGCGCAATGAGTGTCGACCAGACAACAGGCTCCTGGCTAGCCAGGCAAGCTAAACCAACACACTCTGCTACCTCTCTGGAAGTTGTGCATCTGAAGTTCAAGCCCCTGCCTACAGACCTTCCGCATTCATGTCCTTCACCATGGCTGTTGCAAGCATCGTGTGCGCACAACGATCAATCTAAGCCAGAGGATATGAACCGCGTGGAAAAGTACCAAAGAAATATCGAAGTTGAAAGCACGTCCTTTGTCTCTGACTAAAAATAAGCACAACACAATCCTTGCTCAGGAGGAGAGCACTTTTGAAAAGGCAGCTTGAGCGAGGCAGTGGTGTCCTTTGTTTCGATCTCGCTGCCTTGGCTGTTCTTTGCCAACAACTGCTAGGAACCATTTGTCCACCCTCCCTGCTGATGAGCGATATCAAGATTAGAAGCAGGGAGATGAGCAGGCGCGCAGGTTCATCTGTTGGCTCCACAGGAATGTTGAAGGAAAACAGCGTGGCAATCGGGCTGGAAGAATCTTCGGAAATCATCGTCTGAGGGGAGGTTTCTTTGTTGTATGTGCCTGCATGTTTTTAAAAGGCCCTACCTTGAAGTAGTGAGCTTAAGGAGCAAGGAAAATGAATGGGAAAGGAGAAAAAGATTTTCCCAGTGGGGGGAGGGGGGAGTCTTTCTCCAGATAAAACGCACGAGAGGAATGTATTAATCTCATTTCTCTAACCTTTCAGATCTGTTAGGATGAAAATGAACCATTTGGTTTACGCCCTTACAAATGAACAACTGTGCATTTCATGTGTGCATAGTCATCTTGAATTAGTGCAGGGGCTGCCACTTTTGAAAGGCATTTTAGATCTGTTCATCATATTAGGTTTAGCCTGTTAATCGTTTAATTGGCCAATTACATTTGCATCTGAGTAAAAAACTATTTCTGCATTTTCTCTGTTTCAGGATGATAAGAATGTGTCATAAGAGGTATCCTTGTAGAAGAGCAAATTGCGGTTTAAAAACTTCTGGATCAAAAGCTTAGCAGGATAGACTGTTTTAATTAGCTAGCTAAAGGTATAAATGTCAACTGGTTGAATCTCTTCTCAGAAGGAGTTTCGGGCAGAAGACCTTCTTCTAAGCCTCCAGCGCTGGAGCATCCCTTGGGCAAATCTCTCAAAGCAGCTTCAAGATTCATGAAGAACAGAGAGGTCTATCCTTGTCACTTGTGAATAGAAATATATAAATAAAGATAGTAGGTATTGTCATTGACTTTAAAGCAAGCCTGGGCAGAACTGAGTTTTGTGAACTGACTTGGCTTTTTTGCTAGAATGCCAGGGCCTACCAACCAGGACAAGTCCCGAAGACATAATCACGACTCATAGGATGAAAGAACTCCAAGAGCAGGGATTCATTTTGCATACTGTGCTCAAAATGTATTACAGTCCTTCTGCATCAAAATCTATTCCTGAGTACCCTCAGACTTCCTGTATTGCAGGAGCCCAGTTTGCTGCTGTTGCTGTTCAACAGGAGGGAATCGGAGGCCCTTGCCAATCTACTGCAGATCCCCCAAAGATCTGTCAACAGATCCCTGTCTACCTTCTGCCCATCCTGTATAAAAGACAGGACGTGTTTATCTTGTCTGCAACCTTGAGAATAAATTACTGGGGGCCTTAGTGGTTCCCTTGATCATTGGTTTCCTTCCAGAAGTAACACGATTATTTGCTCCAAGAAGTGTTTCATCCAACTTGCAAGCAACACAGTGTCTCCAAGAGGACATTTCCCATGTGGATATACAAGCAGCAAAAGGCCTAACCAGGTCAGCAAGTACAGAGTTAAATCTACAGCTTCCTCTCCAACCATGAAGCGCGGGAGCTTTTACAACACAGAGGGTGCAAAGGACCCTCCCCCCAACCATCTGCTGTAATTTAAAACTATAGTTAAGGGGTATACAGGTAGTTTCATCCATAACTCTTTGAATCTCCCTTACTTTATGGGCTTCTGCCAGGACTCTTACTGTTATTTTAATGGAGTCTTTTGTAGTTTAATTTTATCTCTATATGAAGCTAGGCACTCACTCACAGGTAGACTTGCTGGTAATATTGCTTCCTTGTGAGTCATTAGTTGTTTCATATGAGCTAGATATACGATTTACTCATTTTTACTCAACTATAAAAGACTCTGGAAAATTCCCAGCCAGACGGGTTATCTGGCTTCCTGAAGGCACAGCAGCATGATTTCAGGAAATAAATAGAATGCATGGCTCACACAAACTCTTTGCCCTTCATAGTTTCTAAAAGCTTCATAAACACCCTCCTAAAAATGGGCTTTTCCAGCATTTGATGTTACTTTATTGTGATGACATCCTTCCCACTTGCTAAGAGATTTCAACATGCCTTGTTATCAAAGGGTGAGGAACGTTTAAAAATGGCGGAACTGTGTTTTTTGACTGCAGACTTAGAGAAACTTCTGACAAGGAACACCTTGAAGCAGGAAGAGGTATCAGTGATGTGCCCACCTGCTTGGCCTCAAGTTTCTAGCCTTCTTGATCACATATGTACCTGGCAGAGGCCCTGTCAGCTCTCAGTGCTCTGGAAAAGGTGTTGGCCCTTCACCTGTTTTGATACCAGCTTTGGACCCCTGGCTTTGGGATTGACGATGCAGTCATTTTAATGGTGCACACAGTGGATCCAGAATGTCCAGTGGATTGACTGGCATGTTCAGAAATGCTTTCATAATTCTCCCCCCTCCAATGTCCTGAATTTGGGTTGTTTCAAATTTCCTGATCGTGTGTTTAAGCACACCTTGATGCTTTACATTTCTCAATTGCTCTGGGATTTGTATTTTGCTTTTTGTATTTTGTTGCCCAAATGTTGCCTGTAGCTTTGGATCCCTCCCTTCAGTTTGTCCCCCTGCTCCCAGTGACTTCCGCATGATTATTTCTCCTGCATGTGCTGCTTTCCTCCCGTGTTTTTCGATGCAGTGAGTTCATTGGAAAAGGGGGGAGGGGGAGGACAGAACGAAGCAGGTGAGCTGAAAGAACAGAAAGCAGGGCCAAACTGCAGCTGCTCCAATATCTAAAGGACTGTAGACATTCTCCTAGTTAAACCAAAATTCAAGTGAACTGGAAAATAGTCCAGTATGAGTGAGAAAAGACTGTAATGGGTAAACGTTCTGTTCTCATAAGAACATAAGAATATCCCTGCTGGATCGGACCAAGCACCGATCCACTCCAGTATTCTATTTATACAGTATTCCACCAGATGCCCACAGGTATCCTCCAAATAGTACTTGAGCACCACGGCACCCTCCCTTCCATGTTCCTCAGCCACTGGTGTCCATAGGCAAACACCACCTGATAGCCATCAGGACAAGCGGCCATTGATGGCCTTCCCTGTGAGTTTGTGCGATCCACTTTTAGATATTGGTGGTCCCCACTGCATCTCATCAAAGTGAATTTGGCTACATGAGGAAATGCTTCCTTTCGACCGCCCTGAATCTTCCACCATTCCACTTGATGGGATGGCCCCGGATTTTAGTGTTAAGGGAGGAGAGAAACAGTGCCCTATCTTCATGCATAATGTTATGCACCTTTATCTCGTCCCCCATGACTCACCTTTTCCTGTCCCTGGGCAAACCACACCTTTGTAACTGCAAGGAGATCAAAATGGCCAAGCCCAAAATATAAATAACAGAAAACAGGAGACTGCCTTGTACTGAACGTGGCCTGCCAGACATAGCATTACCTACTCTGAGGGTGAGGGGCTCCCTCGGGTCCCTTGTAGGGACCTTCCACACCACCTCCTCCCAGATGGTTTTCATTGAAACGGGTCTTCTGCAGCCAGGAGCAGGGCAGCAAAAGTCTGCAAAAGGGCCGATCATGCCTGTGTTGCCATCTATGCACAGCCATGGGTAGGCAACCAGTGTACCATGCATATTTATTTATGTCTATAGAGCATTCTATAGCAAATGCCCTCTGAACAGGCTACAGCATAAAACACAGTAATAACAATAACATCCATAGTAATCATAAGAAATTCAAGGATAACCACAATTAACAAGAAAAGCAAAACAACCCAGAACACAGAAAACTGATCCACTACAGCCATTCAACCATAATTTGAATAAAAACCAATATAAAATCAAAGCCATCTATTCAACAATTAAAATGATGGGAAAATAAAAAGGCTTTGACCTGGCCAAAAAGTATAGTGTTGGTGCCAGGTGCACCTCCCTGGGGAGTTGATTCCACAGATGTGGCAGCACAATTTGAAGGCCCTTCCCATCGGGGACACCTTCCTTGCTTCTTTTAGTGGTGGCTCACAGAGAAGGACCTCCATAGGTGATCTCAGGGTCTGGGTAGGTGTATATGGGAGGAAGCATTCCCTTAGATATCCAGGCCCTAAGCGTATCAAATGGGCATCCCACACTCAAGGCAACTGGGAATACAATTCACAAATGTAATTCATTTTCAATTCAATCCAATGATTGGCATATAGAAATGAAGACTTGATGATGGTTCTGAATGATTGTAAGAAAACTCCCATCCATAAAAGTGTTTTATAACAGTATGGAAACAAATGATCCTCCCCAGAATTAGCAATATTTCCTTTTCCTAAAGCACATCTTAGCTAAGGATGAGTGAATGAGCCAGATTTGAGCTGGCTAAGGTTCTCTGAACTCCACCTTGAAGCTTGTTTGCCTTACGTCTGCAACAGATTGCAAGCTTTATTGGTTGCGTTCCACATGAATATCTGTGCATATTCTATGCATATTGATTGAGCACCCTTTTGAAAAGTTCTCCAATTGGTTAAAGCAAATTTGGGGGCACTCTTCTGCAGAATGCAAGGTCTCAAGCGCATTATTTTTTGTCCACAAATGGTACCGCAAGACTGGAAATAGATGGTTTTCAACTGCAGATTGTGCCCAAATCCATGTTTGGTAGAGAAGGGGCAACATGAGTAAATCCTGATCAAAAATGGACTGAAACAAATTTCTCGTGCATCCCAGTCTGAGCTGTGGGGCTGCTGCAGCAGAATAAGCCACAGCTGCTCTTGTCATCTGCCCCCCATTACCCGAACCATACCATAGAAAAGAACGGCTTCCTAGCAAGGCTGGCCACTGGACTACCTAGTTCAGCACTGCTGACATTGCCTAGCAGTAGCTTTCGTGCAGAGCTCTTTGCGATCACCTACTTCCTGACCTGTTTAACTTGAGGTGGCCAGGGCTGGAAGGTAGGGCCCTGTGCTTCAGTGCCCATGCCCTACCACTGCCTATGGCCCTTTCCCAAAATGTCAACTAAGGATTGTCCCATGCATAAAGCACACAGGAAGATTGTGGACTAGGCAGCCCATGTTCTCCACTTCATAGGCATCTTTTGATGATGTCCCATGAATACTGAGTTGGCATCAGTTGGGAATGTGGGGGCAGGGGGGAGCTTTGGAAACATGCACAGGCTATTCATCCTGAGCATAACCGTCCAGCCAGTGTGCCTCTTCAGCATGCCAAAGATCAGGAAAAAGACTGGCGTCTGGAACTGTCGCACATCCTACTGAAAACAATAATTCCTTAATGTAATGTCAATGGTTTCCTGCATACATCTTAAATCCATCTTTGATAGGTTTTTCAGATCTAGTCCCCCCACTCCCCAAAATGTAGTTTATGGTTGCATTTACATGGTTAGCTGTTAACGTTGCCACCTTTTAGCTGCTCTAAGTAACATTTCTTTGCTAATCTGCTAGTGTCCATCTGTTCCAATTTAACTTGATCAGCTATGAAAGCCAGGTAGACATGGGTTCCACATGGCCTTAATCCATGTTTTGCTCTAGCCCAAGCTGTCACTAGACCTGATGGAACACACAAAATAGACCTTAGCAATTAGGTGAGGTGGAATATTGATCTCCATCTGCTTTAGATCAGTTAACCTCATATTTTGGGACAGACCATCTTGGCACAGACTGGGTGGAGAATCTCAGACTTGTCTAAAATACCTTAAGATCCTCAGCCATACAATTCACCAGGAATTCAGCAAACTATTTTTGGCAGAACCCTGATATTTAGCATGCTGAGTAGATGGACTCATTCAACCTTTCTTGGACAACTCAGTCTCCCCAAGGAATTGTAGGAGCAACACCTTTCGTTTTGGTTTTGCAATATATGAATATGTGTATACATATACAAACATGCACAGATACACACGACACTCTTAATTTGGATGGCATCTCATTTTATCTCTGGCAAAAAGAAACAAAAGCTCAAACACAAGGCCACAAATGACAAAAGATGCTATTCAGAGCCCAGATGGCAGCATAAAATAAATAGCCATTTTCTCCATAGAAGCACAAGCAATTTGGCGTCCTGAAACTGCCTTCCCAGGCAAGATCCTTGAAACAGATGTCGAGATTGCTTGTGGCTGGAAACTTTTTCATGAAAAGCAAGTTGTTCAGGTAGAAAGAATGTACAAGAACAAATATCCATGAATTCTTGGTATCCATGCAAGGACGGAAGTGAGTATTGACAACAGAAGCGTGTGCTTCCTGATGTTTGCTATGCAATCCATTCCTTTTGGGCATAGAAGAAAAGTGGATTCAACCACTCTCCTATGGCTGGATGGAGGGACCATAGTGTAGTAGCAGAACACTGACTTTTCATGCAGAAGGTATCTGGTTCAGAAGGTTTCTCCAGCATTTCCAGTTAAAAGCCTCCAGGGGCAGCAGATGTGGAAGATCAGCTGAGACCCCGTGGAGCTCATGAAAGGAGATCAGCCTTCCTCAAGCAGGTGGCCTCTATGTGATGGATGGGCATAATGAGAATGGTGGTCCACCACATCTGGAGAGTCCCAAGCTGGGGAAGGAGGAAGCAGATGGGGCCGAGCTAGACAGACTCATGTTCTGACCTAGCATAAGGCCATTTCTGATGTTCTCAAGTTCTAGACTTGTGTTCTAGCAATATGCAGGTGGCAGTCACACTTAGTTCCCCATCACCACCATTTCTGCCTGCCTTTTGCCGCGTGCAATTGGCACACTCAGGCTTATACTGTAGGATCTACAGTGTCCCTGTCTGACGATGACGGTTTTCTCCCTAGAGTCCCACCACAGCAAGAATCAACCGAGCAGTGCCAATGACCCTGTGACATCAAAACAGGGACAGATGGTTGTGTATCCATCTAATTTGCTAACACTAGGAATTTTCACTAGGGGATCTACTCAGGATTCCTGTGTGCACTTTTGACAAAACAGATGCTTACACGACCTTCACACCTGATGCTTCCTACTAGCATATGCCCTTATTGGGAAATCATCCTGCCTGTAGCCCTTGGCATGGAACAAGATGGGTTGCATGAACCGACTTCTCCCCTCTTTCATGTCAACTGGCAGCAGCTGCTCAGTTAGCCAAACATGACTTTGATTTTCACTGCCATTCCCTTAGTGCAATTGTTTGCATGACTCAATTATTGTGTCTAAGCCACTGATAGCACAACAAACTACCCTGCATTAAGGCGGATGGCTTTTGTGTCTTTTTTAAAATCTATAGCCAAGAAATCTAAAGGAACATCTGAGATGAGAGTGAGAGAGAGGTACCACTACACAAACTCTGGCTCACTGGGGGATTCCATCTTTCCTGGAAAGGGAAGGAAACTGGAAGGAAACTGGAGTGGGCATGAAGCAACTTTATTCCGTCAAGGTTAGCTGATAAAAGCATGGGGAGATGAAGTCAAAAGGCAAACATATGGACCCCAGAACTCATTACTGTTACTTTAATGGGCGCTGATTTGGATATTTGGTCCACTTTTGTTGAAGGCATGAACAATCTGTTAGAAAGTTGCATGCATTTCATGTAAACCCATGGAGATATGTTTAAAACATGGGGGAAATGCTAAGGCTTCTGAGTTTGCAAGCATCCAGTTGTGGGTGCCTCTGCAGGCATTATTGAGGTGGCAATGGGCACCCACAGATGCCATGTTAGGGACCCTGTCTCTAAAGCAGCAGTTCTGCATTGACCTTATTCCAGTCCGGCACCAGGAAAAATAAAGTTTAGGCTTGCTGATAAGGCTTCTCACTCATCTTTCCAGGAAGGGCAGCCTCCCACAAGAAAGGAAATTTCACCTGTAAGGGTGGATAAAAGAGCTGAACACCTTGTTGACACAAAAGAGCAGATGGAGATGGGTCCTCTTTTCTCTCTTCCTCAGAGAACCGAATCCTCCTGTGCAATATTGAATATGATATGAATAAATTATAGGCAAGAAGATAATTTGGTGGAGGCAGAGGTTATGGAAATGATTTTTTCCATGACAATACAGAGGGAAATAATGCAAGCTTCGTTTACTCATTGACAATACAAATTCTTGAACAGGGCTTTGTCACAGCAGTGCCAATTCCAAAATTGTTGCTTGGTACATATTCCAATGCAGAACAGAATAGCAGCAGTTCCTCTGCAGAAAGACCATCACTTGGTGTTGCAATACTTGGTTTGCATGTAGACCAAGGGTGGAAAACCCCAACCTGGGGGCTAAGTCTGACCTACTTGGGATTCCCTGAAGGCCATAGCCTTTCCCCATAAGCTCTTTTTTTCCCCATCTGCTAAACTTCTGAAGATTTCCCACCTTTGGAGTGAATTTTCCCCATTCCAAGATATGTCAGATACTCCTGCCAAAGTGCAGATACGGGCAAAAACCTTAAACTGATACATGTGTAATATGTTCTTCTCATATTTTAGGTGTTTGGGGCCTCACACCCTTTGCCTTCACCTCCAACAATGCCAGGTGGCTTCTCCAGAATGAAAATGTGTCTGTCTGTCTGTCTGTATGTCTGTCTGTCTGTCTCTGTCTGTCTATTTTCAATGCCACCTATTATTTTCACAAAAAATCTCAAGATGCCTTACAATCCCAGAAAATTAAAATGATTTACAGCACTTGATTACAGTAAGTTTAAATCAGATATATATTAAAATATATCCATATTCATCCGTCTATTCCTACCTGCCCGCTTAGATCCTCTGCTGAACTCCTCCCCCAAATACCCCCTCCCCAGTGAGCTCAAGGGGGAAAGGGCTAGGAAGGACGCTTTCATTAGTAGCATCCAGACTTTGGAATTTGCTTCCCAGAGACATATGGTTGGCGTCAGCTCTGCTTTCCTTTAGATGCCAGCTGAAAAGTTTTTTGTTCAAATAAGCTTTCGCTTAATTTAATTTCTTTAATTGATAATTTAAAATTTGTTAATGCTTATTTAATATTTGGATGCTAATTTATGGATTGCATTTATCATGTTGTGATTGGTTTTATGATTTTACTTTGAGATGGTTTAATCTATTAATTTTACTGTTTTTATCTGTTTTATCTGTTTTATCAATTGCATTATATGCTGCTTTCAGCATTGTAAGCTGCCCAGAGAACCCCCAAGATCTGGGGTGGCATAGAAGTGGAATGAAATAAATGAAATAAATAATACATTAAAATCAACAATTAGAATTTGGATTAAATAAAAAGGTTTTGGTCTGGCACTGGAAAGACTAACAGGTTGGCAACAGATGAACCTCTCTGGAGAGCCTATTCCACAGCTGGGACACCACCTCTGAGAAGGCCCTTCTCCTTGTAACAATCCTCCTCACTTCCTTCAGGGAGGGCTCTCGTAGACTGACCTCCATGGAAGATGTTAAGAACTAGGCAGGTATATATGGAAGGAGACGTTCCTTTAGATATTGAGGCCCTAACTCATTTAGGGCTATATATTTCATGGTCAACACCTTAAATCAACCCTGAACTTCAATTGGTAGTCAGCGCAAATGGTACAGGACTGGCTATGATCACATCTGAAAGTCCTTGTCAATAGCCCGGCTGCTCTATTTTGTACCAATTAAAGTATCCGGATCATCTTCAAGGGCAGCTGTACATAAAGCACATTGCAATAGTCAAAATGGGAGGTGACCAGTGCATGTCCCTGTTGCTAGGCTCCTTCTCTGCAGGTAAGGATGTAGCTGATGGACCAGGTTCAGCTGGTGGAAGGCCCTCCTCACCACAGAAGCCACCTGGAATTCTAGGGAAAGCTCTGAGTCAAGGAGTACTCTCACGCTATGTGTCCTGTCCTTTAAGGGGGGTGCAACCCCATACAGAACAGGGCAGATCTCACCTACCTGAATCGACAATCCACCTACCAGTAGCACTTCATCTTATCTGGACTGAGCCTCAATTTATTGGACCTCCATCACACCATCCAGACACCAGTTTGGAACAGTCAGTGCCTCACCTGGATTAGATGAGCATGAGAGGTAGAACTGGACGTCGTCAGTGTACTGATGTCTCCTCAGCCAAAACCTCCCGATGACCTCTCCCAGTGGCTTCATGTGGATGTTAAACAGCATGGGGGAGAGGATGGAACTCTCTGGCACTCCATGACATAACTGCCATGGGCCAAGATACGATCTCCCAGCAGCACCATCTGGAATCGGCCAGCCAGGTAAGAGCAGAACCACTACAAAGCAGAAGGAAAAAGAGGGTTCTGATTTCTATCGAGCTTGGGACTCTTGTTATAATTGGCTGGAGAAACGGGACTTGGCGTAAATTTAGAGATGTTTTTAAAACTATGATAAATTAATTTGAATTTGATATGTTAAAAAATATGTAGTAGGAGGCTGACCCAGTGAATCTAATGTTTGATGTTTGATGTTTTTTTCTTTTTTCTTTTTTTAGTGTTAGTTTTAAAATCTTAATATATATATATATATATATATACACACATATATACACACACACCATATTTTTTGCTCTATAAGACTCACTTTTCCCCCCTCAAAAGTAAGGGGAAATGTCTGTGCGTCTTATAGAGCGAATATGTGTGTGCAGTAAGTCTGTCAGATGTGCAGCCCATGGGGAAGTGATGGGGAATGTGCCTGCGATTATGTGCCCATTTGATTCAGAATATTTTTCTTGTTTTCCTCCTCTAAAAACTAGGTGCGTCTTATGGTCAGGCGCGTCTTATAGAGCGAAAAATACGAGGTGTGTGTGTGTGTGTGTGTGTATATGTGTGTGTGTGTATGTGTGTGTGTGTGTGTGTGTGTGTATAAAAAGAACCGCTACAAAACAGTGCCTTCAACTCTGAACCCAGCCAGCCTATGGTAGATGGTATTGAAAACCACTGAGAGGTCCCATAGAACTAACAGGGATGCACTAACAGGGAATAGATATACGGATAAAGTTACTCAGTGTGTGTAGCAAACAAGGAATCTTAATTTTAAGACTGTTGTCACAGCACCATTCTTTCCATTAATTCTTTATAACTTATCAATAAATTCCAACCAAGTACCTTCTGATTAATACACACCATGTAACACATATTCACACTCATTTTATATGCTGTTCAAATGGTGTTTTCAATCTTTAATTAGGTACCAACTCAGAAATGTGACAGTCAATAATCCATAAGCATATCAATTCAATCTGGAGGGTTGCATCTTTGATGACCCTGAGCCCCATATTCAGAGGGATCTGAGCATCCGAATCAGAAGGGGAGGAACAGTAGAGGTCATCCACAGAACTCCCACTTTCTCCCTTATTCAAGTTAAGGTTCCTGAGCTTGGAGAGGCAGCGGCTGTGGGTCTTTGCATTCCTGCTCAAAGGGAGCATTTCAAAAGATTCTGGATGGTCATCTGTCAGGGATGCAACTGTTGCATCCTGCACTGAGCGAGGGGTGGAACAAAATCACCACCAGGATCCCTTCCAAATCTACAATTCTAGATCAGCTAAGGATCTCCAAGGAAGGTGCACAAGACGATTGCCCACCTGTTCTTCAGGCCAGGAGTCTGGGCATGAGGCCTTGTAACCAGAAGCAGCTTTCAGAAAGGTAAATCACATAGACATACCCAGGCTGGCCTTTTCCTGGTGGTTGGACATGTAGACGCCTTTGGTTGTTATGGAATGGGGTGCCTCCCATTTTCATTCAGGACAAGATGCATCTTCCTGACTGGACCTCTGTGAGTTCCCCCTTGTGGTAAACCATAGAACTGCAAAGTGGCAGCCTTCCTGGTGAAGACTTGTCTGGACCGGTCAGCGGGTTGCACCATCTTCCACACCACACACCTGATCATGCATCCATGGCTATCCCTTTTCCCGAACTCCTGACTCATTCCTTGACCCCACATCCGGAGCAGTATGCCAGGAGCTCCTTGCTCTTTGGTCCTAATGGTTGATTTGTCCCATAGTCTCTGGACTGGCTCTCACTCACCTGACGCTGCTGCCCAGGGCTCAGCCCTGCCACTTTCTCTCTAGTCCACCCTCTTGCCTTCTTGGGAAACTCCTGGGAAGCCTGTAATTAGGGCTTACAGACAACCTAAGGCTATTCTCCCCCAGCACTGCAATTCCCTTGAACAAGAGTCCCCAACCGTTTTGAGTCAGTGAGCCCATTTGGAATTGTGGAGAGTGTCTTGGGTACTCTCACAAAATGGATGCCATGGAGGTAGACTTTTCACAAAATTAGTACAATTGGGTTGGGGGAGCAGTTGCTGCCTAGACACACCATATCCTTTACTAAGAAGGTAAACTGACGAGACTACAAATAAAGTAGCTTGCCCAAGAACCTTCTGTCTAAGCCAGAGAGCTGCTGGCTATTGACTAGTATAAACAGCGCTTCCCTTTGCAGAATACCATTTCCCTTTCATCCTTAAAGTAAGTCTTAAGAAATAAAATAAACATCAGAAGGGACAGGGAGCCTGGCAGGCAGCAAGAGACTGTGGATGCTTTGGTTACCCCTCTTGGAGACTCCAACCATAGCCCCACCATGCTAATCAACCAATCATCCATGAACTTGTCCATTCCCCACCACCGCCCTATATTCTTTATAGATGTGCAAAGGCTACTGCTTAGATTTCTTGCCTGGTCTTCTGAGTGTCACTTCTCCAAGTGTTCATCATGAAAAGTCAGTGAGGAATCTATAAAGAACAAGCAGGGGGAACTCATCAAGCTGGGATCCCCCAGCTCAAAAAAGCCTTCCTATGTGGATGCAGGCTGTGATCTTCCGATGCATGGGAAAGAACCAGGAGGCAGGAAGGGGATGGGGTCATGAGAGTTTTCACAGCAGCATCTCGTCAGTCTTCCCATACTCTCTGACTTATCAAGATCCAAACTCTTGCAGCTGGTGCATATTTTAATGCCAAGCGACTGGCTCCACTGAAGTTGGAACACATCATTTATCAGTGCCTGGTGCTGGCACATCTCTTTTGTGTGTTGCATTGTGTAACTATACTTGTTGTTGTTTTGCAATGTAAGTTATATTTCAACATGAAACATTCCCCCACATCCACCCCCGTGAATGTTTTTCCCCTTCTTTCTCCATTTCTCACAGAGGAGAACGTGGGTCACTTTTTGCCAAGCATCAGTCCATCTGATAAAATTAAGAAGAAAAACAACACAGAGGGAGAAGGGCGAAAAAAACCATGCTAATTTACTGCCCTAAAATAGTCAATTAGAGACTTGCCAAAGCGTCTGGCAGCAGTTCCGGGCCCTTTGAAATGCCAAGCCTCAGATGAAAGACGGAGGAGAAAATATTGCTGGCTCTTTCCAAGAATTGGACCAACTAACAACTGGGATGTAAATTTGCCAGCCGGGGCTACTTTTGCTGATAGCATAAAAATGCCTCTTGTTGGTCAAAAAGCAGGTTCAATTTTTCCAGCAATGGTCTCCTTTCCCATGCTGCATCAGTCTCGAGAGGGAGTCCCATGTTGAGGTCCATGTTGCTGGCTTTCCTGTATGCAGAAGCTAAGACAGATCGTTGGGGTATATTGGAGAGTAATAATGCGTCATCCAGGAAATTCAAGGAACACACCCCTGCTATATTTACAATGACTCCAATCTCCCATTAAAAGCAATATTTGCATCTAGGAAACTCTGGAAAACCTCTGGTCACAACCCCAGACCAGAGTAACAAAGTCCAATTCCACCAAGGACAATAAGTGCTATGCATGTATATGAGGTAAAACCGGGCTGCTGCTCTTGTAGACAAATGAACAATCGGGCAGATGGTTCAGCAGGCAAAAAAAGGAGGGATGGGCATTTTACCAGCAGCTAAGTCTCCAACTAAGCAACCACCTAACTTAAACAGGGGAGCTGGGCCAGAGCCGGGGTTTTGTAGACCCCCTTGGTTCTTCAGGGCACCTGATCTGTGCTGGATTGGTTGCTGTCATGTCACCTTCTGGCCATCTGTCATGGTGCAGCTGCAACACAGTGGAGATCCCAGGTCATCCCTGATAAGGCTTTTATTGTACATTGCCCTGCCTTGAAACAAAGAACTTAAGAGATGCTTCAGATGATGTCATTCTCCATTTCTAACCCTGCTCACCCAATTTGTTGGCGGCAACAGAAGCCATTCACCTGGGAGCACTTCAATCCAGTTGCAAATGTCTAGAAGAAGCAGGGAGCAAAATGCCTGAGTCCTACCAAGATAGTGATCCCCAAGTCAAGAGTTGCAATGCTTCACAGGTAAGGATGTACAAAAAAATATATCTTTGGGGATCATGTGAATGGGTCCCCAAAATGTGCAGAAGCATTTTCCCCTCTGGGAAATGTCCCAAATTTGTGATCACATTCAAAATATGCATTTTAATGTGCATTTCCCCATTCAAATGAGCTGAAAAATGGGTCAAAAAAAGGAAAACAGGGCTGAGCCAAGCCAACTTCAAATTGATTTCTGGAGCATTTCAACAAGCCTGAGCATGACTGATCTTCCCATCCCAATTTCCAGGTATCCCGTTCCATCACAGGAACAGACCTTGAGCTAGGCTGTTCTACCCTCTGGGCAGGCACATGAAGCACCAAGTAGGTTGGAGAAAGCGGAAACGCCATTGGCAGGATTGTCCTTTCATAAGAGTAAGGCCATTTTATCCCAGAGGAAACCACCAGAAGCACACTGCATTGCAATGCCTGCGGCCCAGGATACTTTTGGGACTACCTTCTACATATCAGTGCAGCGAAGGACCACTGGGATGGTGGCTGGTTTGCAAGGGAAGCCAGATGAGGAGAGACTGAGGGAACTTGGCCTCTTCAGCCTGGAGAAGAGGAGGCTCAGAGGGGACCTGTTAGCAAAATACAGGTATGTGAGGGGGGGGGGGCATGCAGAGGTAGGTCATCACCTTTTTTCTCCTGCGGTGCAGGGCAGGGTGCATTCCAACGGAGCAAAGCTCAGGGAATCAAGGTTCAATTTGGATGCCAGGAAGCACTTCCTGACACTTAGGATCTCTAGGGCATGGAATGGGCTTCCACAGGAGGTGGTTGAAGCCCCGACAGTGAAGGTGTTTAAGGATAGGCTAGACATGTACATGGTAGGCATGTGATGAGTGGAGCCAGCTGAAGCTGGGGGTCAGACTAGATGGCCCAGGAGGCCCCTTCTAACTCACTCTGTTTCTGTTTCTATATTGACTTGCCTGTTTCTTGAGGAAAGGACTTTCATGTACCATCTGGGATGGAGAAGCAGGGAAGAAAGCATGTTTGAGTGGGATGTGAGAAAGGCTTTTTCAGTGCTACACCCAGATTATGAAATGCTTTGCCTTGTGAATGTGGTTGACTGCCTCCCTGACTGAGCTTACCAGTCACCAAACACCTTTTCTTACAAACGGCCTTTGTTGTTTATGGCCAGTCATGTTTTATAACTGGTCCAAAATCCAGGATGTAATGGCAGAAACAGTGTGAGAATGATGGTTTGGGGTGAGTAAAATGTGACATGCTAATGAGCCAGGCATTACAATGCCAATAAAAATGCCCCATTTCCATACTTATTACATTTATCTCTCTCTTTTTCTATCTCTGTATATATAATACATGGAGTGATCTCCTTCATGGATCATTGCCTTGTTGTGGCGAAGGGGCTTGTGTAGCTCAATGAAGCTTTGAGCTATGCCGTGCAGGTTCACCCAACACGGACAGGTCATAGCAGAAAGCTCTGACAAAACATGATCCACTGCAGAAGGAAATGGCAACCCACTCCAGTATCTCTGCCATGAAAACCCCATGAACAGTACCAAAAGGCAAAAAGATATGACACCAGAAGATGAGCCCCTCAGGTTGGAAGGTGTCCAATATGCTACTGGGGAAGAGCGGAGGGCTAGTACTAGTAGCGCCAGAAAGAATGAAGCGACTGGGTCAAAGCCAAAAGGACACTCAGTTGCTGATGTATCTGGTGGTGAAAGGAGAGTCCAATGCTGCAAAGATCTATACTCCATAGGAACCTGGAATGTAAGATCCATGAATCAAGGCAAGCTGGATGTGATCAAACAAGAGATGACAAGACTGAACATCGACATCTCAGGAATTAGTGAACTGAAATGGACAGGAATGGGTGAATTTAGTTCAGATGACCATCAAGTATACTACTGCGGGCAAGAATCCCTCAGAAGAAATGGAGTGGCCTTCATAGTCAATAAAAAAGTAGGAAAAGCAGTACTGGGATATAATCTCCAAAATGACAGAATGATCTCAGTTCGAATCCAAGGCAAACCATTCAACATCACAGCAGTCCAAGTCTATGCCCCAACCACTGGTGCTGAAGAGGCTGAAGTTGACCAGTTCTGTGAAGGCCTACAACATCTTCTAGAAATAACACCAAAAAATGATGTTCTTATCATGGGGGATTGGAATGCTAAAGTAGGAAGCCAAAAGATAGCTGGAATAACAGGCAAGTTTGGCCTTTGAGTACAAAATGAAGCAGGGCACAGGCTGGTAGAATTTTGTCAAGCGAACACAATGGTCATAGCAAACACTCTTTTCCAACAACCCAAGAGATGACTCTACACATGGACATCACCAGATGGTCAACACAGAAATCAGATTGACTATGTGCTCTGCAGCAAAAGATGGAGAAGCTCTATACAGCCAGTAAAGACTAGACCAGGAGCTGACTGTGGCTCAGATCATGAGCTTCTGGTTGCAAAATTTATGCTTAAATTGAAGAAAGTAGGGAAAAGCACTAGGCCACTCAGGTATGACCTAAATCATATCCCGGATGAATATAAAGTGGAGGTGACAAATAGATTGAAGGAATTAGATCTGATAGACAGAGTGCCTGAAGAACTATGGACGGAGGTTCGCAACATTGTACAAGAGGCAGCAACTAAAACCATCCCAAAGAAAAACAAAGGCAAGAAAGCAAAATGGCTGTCTGAGGAAGCTCTAGACAGCATACTAAAAAGCAGAGACATCACCCTGCCAACAAAAGTGAGTATAGTCAAGGCCATGGTTTTCCCAGTTGCAATGTATGGCTGTGAAGGAAGACCAAGTGCAAAAGGATTGAGGCCTTTGAGTTGTGGTGCTGGAGGAGACTCCTGTGAGTCCCTTGGATCGCAAGGAGATCAAACCAGTCTGTCCTAGAGGAGATCAACCCTGACTGCTCTTTAGAAGGCCAGATTCTGAAGATGAAACTCAAATACTTTGGGCACCTAATGAGAAGGAAGGACTCCCTGGATAAGAGCCTAATGCTGGGAACAATAGATGGCAAAAGAAGAAGGGGACGGCAGAGGATGAGGTGGCTGGATGGAGTCACTGAGGTGGTTGGTGTGAGCGTGAGTGGACTCCGGGGGATGGTGGAGGACAGGAGGGCCTGGAGGAATGTTGTCCATGGGGTCGCAATGGGTCGGACATGACTTTGCGATTAACAACAATATATAATACAAAATTGTAAACTCTTCTAAGTAGTGTTTTTGCATCAGAAGGACAGGATAGAATGTATTCTAAAACAAAACTAGGTAAAAACAAAAGGTTTAGCAAGCAAGAAGGAATGGGATGAGTGGGGTGTTTGGGCACGACTGTATGTGGCCATGCATCTTCCAGGACATGGATAGGCATATGGTGGTTCTTTGGATGTTCTGGACTTTGTTTCCCAGCCAAGGTAGGAGTGGAAGTCCAAACATCTGGAGATCTTCCTGCCCAACCCTGCTAGAGGCAGAATTCCACAGCTCACTGTCTGCCAGATGCATTAACCTGCAATTCCCACGATGCTTAAGCAACACATCTGGAGAGGCCCAGTTGTGAGTGTGTTCGAGGGCATAAATACCTTAGCTTGGGTATTGGCTGAGTACTTGGATGCATGTTGTCATTCTCTTTCAAAAACAACAACTCAGGGTGGAGAAAACTTGGGAATATGTTGGGATGATTGGAATATCCCTGCAATGCTGCACCCATTCAGTTTCTTGAATACCAGCACCGAGCTCTTTGAGAGTAAAAGTAGTAATGAGGCATTGCATGGGGAAAAGATGAAGTTTGCCTGATGGAATCCATTCCCCACATGGGTTTCCATGTGATTGATTTTATGTAACTGTGATATGCACTTGTAAAAGGAGATTATTTATGCCATTGATCCCATCGGGAGCAAGCATTTAATATCAGCGTTGCATTTTAACATACAGTTTAAACAAAAACAAAATCAATATTATTAGTTGCAGAAGTGCAAGGCAGAGGGTGTTAAATGGGTTGCAATTCATAGGTTGTTCACTTAGGAGATTCCTGTTCTGCTCCACGAGATTGCTCCAGAGTCAATAATCTGAGCATTGCAGCAGGATACAGTGATGTTTATTGTATTTCCGCTTTTATGATTCGCTTTAAAACATTTACAACCAATAATTTACAGAATGGTGTGGCTATTTGGAAAAAAGAGGTTTGCTGTGAGGACTTGCTGCTAGGAAGGAAGGGCATGCTAAGCAGGCTGTGACATGCGTTAGTAACAGCTCTGGATAACTGGGCAAGCTGCCCGCACAGGACAAGTTCTGGAGTCGGGCTTGCGGTGAGCTTGTTGTCCTGAAGGTTTCAGGACACTGAAGGTTCCCCAATCCCCTGATGGGCCACCAAATGAGGCTAGCAGGGGCACTCTGATGCACAGAAAGCATCTGGGGCGCTCAGAACAAAAGAAAATGCATATGCTGTAAGGTTTCTGTGCTTAAAGCACCTGGTCTTCTAAGAACTCCCTATTTAGGAAAAGGGATGTACAGATAGGGGAGAGGAGTTTTTTTTTTAAATCCATCAGACATAATGGATCCAAGTGGCGGCGGTGGCAAGGAGTGCTTTCCTACAACTTCGACTGATTCATCAGCTGCATCCTTACCTGGATGAGCACTGCCTAGCAACAGTGATACATGCTCTGGTAACTTCCCGCTTGGACTACTGCAACTCGGTCTACGTGGAGCTGCCCTTGAAAATGGATACGTCAGCTGGTACAGAACAGAGCTGCCAGGCTGCTGACGGGGACCGGCCATTACTCTTACATGACGCCGGTCCTCTACCAGCTCCACTGGCTCCCAGTTGAAGTCCGGGCCCAATTCAAGGTGCTGGTTTTAACCTATAAAGCCCTGAATGGCTTGGGACCAGGATACCTGAAGGAACGTCTCCTTCCTTACATGCCCTCACACCCCTTAAGATCTGCGGGAGAAGCCCTGCTCCGGGAACCCTCTCTAAGAGAGGTGAAAAGGTCATCAACTCAGAGTAGGGCCTTCTCTGCTGTGGTGCCCAGACTCTGGAATGTACTTCCCAGAGAGGTACGCCTGGCACCGAGCTTATACTCTTTTCGGCGCCAGGCCAAAACCTTTTTATTTAAACAGTATCTTAAAATTTAATAGTTTTTAAGTTTAGTCACTCTGTTTGTTTTGTGATTTATTGTTTGGTTCTGTTTTATTATTTATTGAAATTGTTGTTTTAATTGTCTTTTTAAATATTGTAAGCCATCCTGAGATCTTGTATAATAGGACGGCATGCAAAAGCTTTAAATAACTAAATAAATAACTAAATAAAGGATCCCGTTGGGCAGGCAACCGCAGGGAATCCCATGTGAGCAAGAAGCCAAGTAGTGCAGGGGGGCAGGCACAAGGGGTCCTCAGGGCCCACTCCCTTCATGTCACTCCATCATGCTTGAAGTCCATTTTGTCTTCCTGCTGGCCATGCAAGTCAGGTGAGGATGCTGGCCCCAGGTAGTCAAAGATGCTGGAGTTACCACTGATCGTCCCATGGGATTCCTCGTGGCAAACTTATTCTACCAAGATTTATTCTGCCAACCCTAAGCATGTTTAAAAAGAGAAAGAACCTACATCTCCCAGAATGACCCCGTTTGCCTTTTCTCTGCATAAACATGCATTGGAAGGTAGCTTAAATTACTTTCAGAATGACATGCCTCAGACTTAGAGAAAATGGTTGGGTTTGTTTGTTTATTATAAAATGTGTA
>JAIXND010000674.1:20698878-20818828 GCA_023646645.1 Varanus salvator macromaculatus | reverse complement strand
TTTTGCCTTTTGGTTTTCATGTCCATGGGGTTTTCATGGCAAAGATACTGGAGTGGGTTGCCATTTCCTTCTCCAGTGGATCACGTTTTGTCAGAGCTCTCTGCTATGACCTGTCCGTCTTGGGTGACCCTGCACGGCATAGCTCATAGCTTCATTGAGCTACGCAAGCCCCTTCGCCACGACAAGGCAGTGATCCATGAAGGAGAAAATTCAATATTAAAACATATTAAAATATTGATTAAATAAAAAGGTTTTCACACATCATGGCTGGGTTTCCTTGGTGTGTGCGTGTGTTGCCCCAGATAAACCTTACAGATGATTAAGTGGTTTCTATGCTAGCACAGTTTCCACCCTCCTTGCTCAGCCCTCCTGCTTTTGGCACGTATCCCATCATGCACCACACCTGAGGTTCAGTACCACACTGGATGGTTTGGAGCAGTTTCTGCAGCTCTTTCCAGGGCTCTTTATACCGGGACCATGAAAACAACAACACTGCTTTTGGAGAGAGAAACCATGGTGAAGCATGGAAACCATAAGACAGACTGTTGTTTCTTTTCATGGTTTCTAAAATGTAAATGTGCCATACTCAAATATTGCAGTTTTGTGCTCAACATCAAATGAGTTGCTCCTTCTGTTCAAAATGTAGGAGACCTTACACGCATGGCCTTTTTCTTTCCCAACTTTTCTTCTCCTGGGTGCCAATTAATCCTAATCAAGAACTGACAGCCTCTTGTCATTCTGTATCACCCCTTCACACACTCACACTTCCCCACCCAGAATCCACTTCAGCATTGCCAAAATGTTGAGCTTCATCAGACCCAAATTGATCATTTTGAGTGACAGTAGGTTATAATCTTGTAATAATCTCACTGCAGGATCCATCAGTTAAATGAGCCTGGTGGAAGGGTGGTGGTGGAGAAAACTTAATTATAAGATACATCTTTGCTATCAGAAAAGAATATTAGCGATTCTAGGTTTCTGTTTGCAGAAGAACAAGATTAATTGTTTCCTTCCTGCTGTTGGGTGAAGCAGCAGGAGTTGTAGAAGGAGCAAACTCTGGGTCTTGACAACTGGTAGAGATTTCCCCAATCTGTTGTCCTCCAGATGCTTTGGACTACATGTCCCAGTATTCCTGAACTTGGGTTATAGTTGCTGGGGCTGATAGAAGTAGAAGCTGAACATATCTGGGCTGGTCTAGTCTGCAGTGAAGGGAAAACCTTTTCTTTTGCTTTCTTTTAAAGACACGGTGGGCCTTACTACATTTTTCAGCTGTAGCATTCAGGGCAGAAAGCTTTGTTCATGCTGTTCTTGGGTGGGACTTGGATGCAGTCCTAAGCATGCTGCTTTTGGGCAGTGTTTGAGCTGCTGTGTGGTCAAGCAACTGAGAAGGAGCTAGCCTAACACTGCTAGGTTCATCATTTTGCACGGCACAGATTTTGTATCGGTCGTTTTGTAGTGTGTGTTGTTTGGTATTTCATCATCCTTTTGCTCTGGCTGTTCCAGATGACACACAAGTAACTTAAGCACTGGAGAGTCTAACTGGAGCACACAGCACCATGGATTGACCTCAGCTTCCATTGTCAATGGTCTGACTCAAGTTAAGGCTGAGTCTTATGTTTCAAGTGGGCTATCTGTCCGCTACCAATTTTACAATTTCCACACTTCTCCGAAGTTTGCATCAGGTTCAAAAATGCTGTCATGTTCCCATTATCTTCTGGACAGAACGATGGTGCTTTCCCTCTGACTTTGGACTCCTTCCCATTTTGAACCAAGGAACTGGCCTTAGATCAACAAACTGCCAGTCCATCTTGCCTGGTATTTTGTATCCCATCCTTACTCAACCTGATGTTTTGGGTTGCAGCCCCCATCTTGAGTGTCCTGCACCAAACACATATGGAGACTGGGAAGAGTTAGTCTGCACTCAGCTGTAGCAGCAGCTTTCTATGCCAGGCATTCGGGAAGGAGGGGTCCACCAACAGCACCCAGCAAGTCCCCATTGCACTGCTCCTCATACAGTCCCACATTGCACCCTCAAAACACACAACCTGCCAGGGAATAGAAGAGCCAGTGATTCCTGGCATGCTTTCCAGGGTCAGGGTTGCTCTGACTTTCCATATGAGGACAGCTGGGAAAGGGGACGTGTGGGGGTCAAGATGGTGCAGGAGGGTGAGGTTATCTCAAGGCTGTTGCCTCCAGGTGCTCAGGCAGACCATGGGAACAGACCACATTTGGGAGGAAGGGAGAGAACATGGGAGAGGAGGAAGATGAGTACATGCCCGGTCCCTTCCCGACTCCGTGATGCGACATCAGGATAGAGGGCTACCCATTTGGAGGGCCTGCATAAATCTAGGGAGCTGGCTCTTTTCCAGAGGGACCCACCCAGAGGGATGGCGTCCAGGATGACTGGGAAGGAGGGTTTTCAGAAGTAGTTTCGAGTTTGGGTTCAACCAATCATTTCGCTCATGCACAAAGACTTGTCTTCTTATGGCTATAGTTCGTTAGCTGTGAAGTGGAAATAAAGAGCTATTTTGCAAACACACAGGCTGTGCTTGACTCAGACAAAGGGGAATCCAGTTCCAACACGGCTTCACCACAGCAGTGATGGCGTCCTAATGAGGAAGCAGGAAGTCAGTGAATCGGGTTCCAAACTGCCAAGTCTTTGCTTCCTCCCTGGGGCTTCAGCAGGACCGGAGAGGTTGCAAATGGGAGGAATTCAAAGGAAGAAAGCAATGGCCAGTGGCTGAAGCAGGGAGAAGAAAGGAGGAGAGAAATAGGGATCCAGAAAGAGGATTCACAGGCCAAAACAAAAAATGTATCCACAGGCCCAGAAAGATCCTTTGACTCCCTGCTCTAAGATGTCAGAAAAGATCTTTCCCAGCACTACTCGAAGCGAATGAGACATGTGCTCCATCAGCTGATTTCAATGATCGATTTTTCCTGTCTTTGTAATATTTTGACAATTTATTATTCTATTTTGAATTTTAGTACTGTGCTGTGCTGGCCACCAATTGTTATCCAGTCGGGTTACAGATTTAAAATGAGGATACAGATGATGAGTTCTTGCATGCCCATCTGGAAGTCCCATGGAGACTGTGATGTGTTGCATGCACTTGAATTTTTGTTGTGAAATACCAATGGTTTGAAATTTGTGTCCCTCTTTCTATCTTTTTGCAGCCATTCATAGTATTGACACTATTATTTATTTATTTTTATTTATTTATTTTTCGATTTATATCCTGCCTTTTTCCTACAAAGGGCTCAAGGCAGCTTGCATCATTCTCCTCCTCCATCTTATCCCCTTGTTGTAACCCTGTGAGGTAGGTTGGGCTGAGAGGCTGTGACTGGCCCAGAGTCACCCAGTTGGCTCCATGGCCAAGCGCGGACTAGAACCTGGATCGCCTGAGTCCCAGTCCCAGGCTCTTCACCACGACGCCACACTGGCATTAACATTTCTCTCCTTGGGTTTAAGTCTGGGTTGCCTGAAAGCACTAAGTGAGGCCATTGTCAGGATTATTCCCCACCTCCATTCTCTGAACTTTAGTTCCTCATCTCCTCCCTCCTTGACTTTTCTGCCCAGCACCTCTGATTATGAAAGTGCCAAAGGGCAGCTGAGCTGCAGCTCTCCTGCTGAACCCAGAAGCGAAGTGGCCCACCCCGCCACTGCTCCGAGGAAGAGAAGTTCCACTGAATCAGTTAAGTGGACAAATGTGAGATGCCTTTATTTGTTGATGAAGCCACCTCTCCTCCTCCCTCTTCAGAATGCTCCACGCTGACACCTTTAGAGAATAATTATTCGCTCAATCAGTGTCTCAGGGCATGCAGCCATGATAGAAGAACCAGGAAGTACATACACAAACTCAAAACCACATGAAGCCGTTCATGCTTCCTTTTCCTCCCTGCTTGGTGCAGCCTTCCATCTCTCCAGCCTCACACTGGATGCCTTGTTTTCTTCATCCTCCTGCATGAGCTATCATCGAAACTTGAGTTGACCTTCTGCAGCTCATGTCTTGCCTCCCGAAAGGTCTCAGCTCCAGTTCTTGGGGCAAAAGGGCTGGCAAGGACTCCTGCCCGAAGCCCTGGAGGGTCACTGCCCTATGAAGTGCACATTCATCCTCAAAAAGAGAGCATGAACGTTTGCGTACCGTTTGTAGGCAAAGCATTTGTGGCCCTTTTTTGTCCGCAAGTGTCTGTTTACTTATTTTTAACTATTCCACCCCTGCATCAGGAAATCCTACAGTCTGGCCTGCCACCGTATTCTGCTGTTGAAGAAACTCTGCCGGAAAAGAAAAACACTGCATTGTGGGGGAGGTGGAAATGTCACCTGCGAAGTGCAGTCTAGGTGCTTCACCCATGCATCCGTTACCAAGGCCGTTTATGGGTCCTGGGTCAACTGGATTCCCACCACAGAATGCACAAGGGCCACATTTTCAGTGCAGTTTCTGCATGCGCCCTCCTGGTTTCAGGGGCCAGATGCCTCTCAGTTCAGTGCCAGTTGCTGGGGAGCTTCCATGGCTGTGGCTATTCCTTTCATGTCCCAATTATATACTTCTCAGAGGTATCACTATGGAAAAGAGTGGGCTGGGTAGATCATCAGTCCGATCCCACAAAGTGCATCTTACATTATGTTGTTTCTGGGCCTCTGAGTACCAGATGCTAAGAATAAAAAAGTGGGGATGTCCATTAGCTGCTTGTTTTCCGCAGACAGGGGGGCTTTCGCTCACTCATGGCAGCCTGTTTGGATAGATTTGTCTGATTCTGAGCAGGAGGCAGAGGAGTGAGGGAGATAGCAGGAGTTTACTGATTCAAGGTTACTTAGTGAAGCTTCCCAGGCAAAGCCGGGAACCAGCCTGCTTTGGAAGGGACAAAATGGTTTTCAGGATGGGAGCAGCAGCAAATGGGAGACCCGGTCCTTGACCCAGGAAGGAGACAATGGGAAAAAAGAACTACTAGAGGGCCTCGAGGTTCCTGCCATCTTTCCCCCAAGCAGCAAGAACTACCCAGAGGTTGACAGAGGGAAAGTTTTCAGCTTGGAGTCCACTCCTTTCAAGGGCAGATGCTTCTCAAGTAGAAGGCTATTTAGAGTTCACACTGCTGTGAGATCTGTTCAGTTTCAATAAAAGAATTGCACATCAAAGAGTTTTGAGGAATAGAAAGAAAAGAGGGAAGGGATCAGCTCACAACATTTTCTTTAGGAGCCTCTCAAGAAGTGTTGCTCCAAAGCAGAAAAGCTGGACTAGATCAGGGGAGGCAACTTATAGGCCAGACCACTTGAAGGTGCACAGCTCCCATCACCCCGTAGCACTGGCTATGCTGGATAGAGCTGATAAGAGCTGTAGGCTAAAACATAGAGAGGACCAGAAGTTGCCCGCCCTAGGACTAGATGTCCCTCAGTCTGATGCAAGATTTCATTACAAGAGGGATATAGCGAGGTTGGAATCAGTGCAGCGAAGGGCCACAGGGATGGTGACTGGATTGCAGGGAAAGCCGTATGAGGCGAGACTGAGCAAACTGGGTCTTTTCAGCCTGGAGAAGAGGCGACTGCAAGGGGATCTGTTGGCGACATACAGGTATGTGAGGGGGTGTCACATGGAGGTGGGTAGAGACCTGTTTTCTCCTCCAATGGAGGGCAGGGCACATTCCAATGGAGCAAAGCTCAGGGAACCAAGATTTAGGGTGGATGCCAGGAAGTACTTCCTGACAGTTAGGACCCTGAGGGTATGGAATGGGCTTCCACGGGAGGTAGTTGAGGCCCCATCAGTGAGGGTGTTCAAGGATAGGCTGGACATGCACATGGTAGGCATGTCATGAGCGGAGCCAGCTGGAGGTCAGACTAGATGACCCAGGAGACCCCTTCTGACTCACTCTGTTTCTATGTTTCTAATGGCCTTAGAGTTGCCCTGTCCAGCCATAACACTGTGAGCCAGCCAAAGATGAGAATGGCAAGCACACCAAAGGCACAGTGATTCCCACACCACATTGTTTAGTGCAAGAGGCATGAATGGCTTCACTGGGCATTTTATCTCTCATGCTACTAAGTATTTTTCATAGTGGTATCTCACTTGGGTTGGATCTTAGGTTGATAATTAGCAGAGCCTCACAGTTAAATATCAAGATTCATTGCACCCAGCATAGCAGTTCTAAAAATCTTGGAAAGTCACAATGATTAAGAACGTCCGACTTTCCCCACATCTGTTGGACCCCACTTTTATACAAATTAGTCACACATTACTAAGGAAACAGAAGAGTCATGGCAAACTCATAATTAAAACAAGAAGTCATTCCTTTTGAAAAAGGCTCAACTAGCAAATCCCATTAGAAGTGCTAATGAATTTGCACTCCTTACAACTCTGTGGGACATGAGAGACATTTTATGTACTGTGACAGGCATCAGGCATGAATTGGGAGGTTCAAAACAGGGATCGCCGATGTGGAATCCAGGCTGGCTGTCATGGCCCCATCAGAAGATTCCTCCAAGGAAGAAGAGTTAGAGACCCCAACAGTGTAAGATGCCCAGGTCATACATTGTGGGAGGAACCTGAGTCTTGGCAGGGGGGGCGGGACTTGATGTCCCAGCCTTCAGGAAGAGGGGGAGACTTCCTCAAGGGAGAAATCAGAGTGCTTCTCAAGTCCCAGGAAGCAGAGAAGTCCTAGAGAAGACAGATGCCACTTAGAGAACCTTAACAGAGCACCAGGCTGCAGCAAAGCTCCACTCTGAAGCAAAGGAGCTCCTCAGGAGTAAGAATCCTCTTCCTAGGGAGGGCTTTCAGCAATTGAACTGAATGCCTGGGACTAGTGCTTGAGGGAGGGATCAGGTAACTCCAGGATAAAAAGCCCAGTAGAAGCTTTTAGAAGCTCCTTATAGTTCCAGCAACCTGGGGTGTCTTTTGCTTGATTCTTTCTTGCTAAGAAATCTTGGCCTGAAATGGACTATTTTCTTTACACAACTTATTTTGTCTAACAGCTGGTGTGAGTGTTGGACTAGGGCTCAAGAGATATGGGTTCTACTTCTCTCTTGGCTACGAAGCTCTTTTGGTGACTTTGGGCCAGGCATGGACTCTCTGGCTGATCTGCCTCATGGAGTGGTTGTGGAGATAACATGGAGGACAACCTTGTAAAACCATCTTGGATTCCCTGAAAGAAGAAGAAAGGTAAGATATAGGTGCAAGTTCAGAATTACATCGGTACTGCCTGGTTTGATTTTTTAAAATTAATATTCTGGACCTTACTTGGGCTGTTTGCAGATTCTGGCTTCATTTGTCCTCCTTTGTACTTTCAGTCACTAATTTGCTGCTGGTTTGAAGGTGGGACATCAAGTGGAATGAGAAAGCCATCTGAGATGGCAGTGGTGGCAAGCTGCTGGGGGTGGGCCTGTGTGGGGCACACAGCCCACCCAGAGTGGTCTTAGTCAGCCTGCTTCTATCAGGAGAAAGCTGCCACCTTACTCCTGTTGCAGCCCTATTGATTTCAGAAGGGGAACCTCCATGTTATCCTTTGAGTCAGGCAGCAAAATGTCTTGAGACACCCTGTCATAAGAGGGAACTCAAAAGATGCCTAAGTTCTGAAGGCAGACACTACCCAGAGAGGTTCACCTGCCCCCTTTGTGGGGCTCTTTCTGGTGTCTGGGGAAGACCTATTTATTTTCCTAGCAAGGGTCTACTCAGACAAAGGGCTCCTCAGGAGTAGAGGTCCCTCTTCATGAAGAGGGCTTTCAGCAATTGAGCTGAATGGCTGCAGCTGGGGCTTGAGTGAGATTCTGGCAATGCCTGCATAGTTTCTTCAAAGCCAGCTCTTTCCCATCTGTTATGGTACTTTGCCAATAGGTTTTCTTCAGCTCCTACTTCCATCTTATACTATTTTAAATTTGCAACTGTTCATATTGTATCTCAGGTTCTATTTTATCATTTTAATTGTTGCGAGTGGCTTCTGCTACTGGGTGATGCAGAAATATAATAAGAAAAGGTCTCCAGGAAAAGTCCCTGCATTCAGGTGGCCTTCATTTCAAGTACTTCTCACCTCCTGTTTTATCATGCATTCGTTTGCAGTATTTGCGTTCTTCTCCCGTGAAGCTAGAGTTTCTTTTCAGGAACTGAACACTTCAGCCCATTGCAGTTCAATCAATTTGACCCCCCCCCCCCAACAACTTCTAATAACACCCTATAAGTAATCCAAATGAAGGATTTCCCCCTTTTTCTGCTTTGCAGCTGAGATGATGCAAAGCACACCTTGACTGAAAGCCTCAATCAAAGTCAGGCTGTGGAATTTTCTTTTCTTCATCACCAAGGCTCTCTCTGGTGTATTTAACCTTTCAAGTGTCTCTTGAGGTTTGCCCTTCAGACTGTTCTTTTGCTTGGGCCTTTCCATCTCCAAAGTTTCCAGTGCCAAATAGCAGGTTGCAGTGACCTTATTCTACGTAATTTTTGGGAAGGTAAAAGTCAGTCAAACAAAGCAAGAAGTTTTGCATGATGGTATTCAAATATATTCACTTAAAAAAAAAAACCCTGTCCAGTAAAAGTCAAGTTTCTTGATTAAGCATGGAAAGAACTAAGAGAAAGGGAAGTGTGCCCTAAGGCACATTTGGGTGCAACAGGCTCAAACAATTATTTGTAAGCCATCCAGAGAATTATTGTAAGCTGTCCAGAGACATGTAGTAATTGGATTGGTTAAAAATACCCAAATAAATAAACAAACTGAGACCTTTAAGGGTGAACCAGAGTTTTTCCACACCAGGAGTGGCTGGACCTCTGAGATGTTACTAACTTTCTCCATCTATGGGTATCCCCTGAACTGAACTGGCTCTCAGTCTTCTCAGTGAAGAAGGTTCCGGACTAACTGCCCCCACTCATATGGCCACTGGATCCTGTTCCATTTGGCCTCAGTTTGAGCTACAAGGTTTTGGTGAACATGTAGCTGTATCCTTGGCTATTCTTGGATGCCACCCCTTGGCTGGCCCTTTGGACTTGGCTCATTCTTGGGTTTTGCCAACTGGGTTATCCATTGGCAGGCAGGGTATAGAGCCTCTTTTGACTTGAGAGCTTCTCTGTGATGGATTTTGGCCCTCAAGTCACATTCCAGGGTCAGGAAAAAGGGGCAGGGTCCAAATTAACTGCACATCTTGACTTTTACTACCAAGAACTAAGCATTAAGCGGCATTTTGACTATTTGTGTTCCCACATGAACAAAGTGGGAACCATCAGGTGATCAGCATTTGAGGCACAGCAGGTAGGGAGATCCAGAAATCCCTGAAGGGCTGCAAGGGATCTGGGGGTGGGGGTCCAGCTTTGTCCGGCATGTCTGAAGTTCTACACTCCTGGTATAGCAGCTAGGAGGACTGGTGAGCTCCCTCAATATAATGCAGTGCTCTGTCTTTGGGATCTACCAGCAGCACTGTTTTGGGCCCTGGGTGACCTATTTACAGCATGTTGTTCTGTAAGACTGAAAGGGAGTCAAAAAAGCAGAGGTCTCTGTATAGCTGGGATTCTGGGGTTCCATTTCCTTGTTGCAAAAGTGCAAAAAAATAAAAATATCCAGCAACCTGCTCTTACAAACCGATGAGGCTCTGCACTTCTGCTCCATGACATTTTATTTATGGCTCTGCTTATTTGTAAGAACTCGAACTAGTAAAATTATAGGCAGTGATGGAAGAAGGAAGACAGGGAAGCAGGGGAAAGAAACCACTTGCAAATGTTACAAAGATGCAAGCAAATCTGGAATAAGAGGAAATAAATGTTCAATGACAAAAGTCTATAAAGCCAAATGCCAAATCAAGTTTTCGATCCCCTGGGTGTTTTCCCCCCTCTTTTTTTGTAGTGGGGGGAGGTATTTATGCATAATAAAAACCCTATCTTGGAAAAAAGTGATGGCCAAAGTATTTTAATGAGAATCCTACTGTTTCCATGGAGATCAGGAATCTTTCAGCCCAGTGCTACAGTGCATTCTAAAAGGCAGAGTCTGCATGTTGGTGGTGGAACTCAGACTTGGGGAGAACGTGCATGCATTATGTATATGCTCACCTCTCAAAGCTGCATCTCTCTTCCTCTCTGGAAACAAAGCCATAATCCAACCCTCCCCTCCTCCACCCCAATTCTTCAGTTTATTAATTTGCAGCCATGCAGATGTTTTTAGAGAATATCAGAGGCATTAAGCTCTTTCCTGCCCAAGAATCTAACCCTCTTCCAGGAAGCTCCTGGGGTTCTGTTCTACGGACAGCAAAGTCACTTCAGCCCTTCAGAAAGGGCTGGGGCTGCATTGAACCTAGTACTGAAGGACTGGCAGTTTTAGGGAAAGGGCTGGGGCATGGTTATCTGGTTTTTGCTTTCCCTTGACCCCTTTCCTCACTGCTTCCCTTCTCCAGATGGTGTTTCTCCCTGTCCCTCCCGCTAAGCATGCCTTTTTCCTGCTCCTGCCCTTGCCAGTTCTCTCCCATCCACTCCACTTCTCTGAGTCTTTGCTCTTCTAGCTTTTCTCTCATCCACCCCTTTGGCTTACTTTCCCTTCTTGTCCAACAAACAGCTGACCAGCAGTAGCTCCAGGGGCTGGAATGCTGAACTAACATTTCATAGTTGCTTCCTTGATATTTTCTTAATGGGGCAAGGAATGGTACTGATTGGGAACCTCTAGCATAGAGTCTATATCATGGATGGCTGTCACCAGGCAGCCCTTCAAGCCAGAACAGGGCACAAATGGCCTCTTGAAAGTTTTGACCATAGTAGTGGGCAGACAATTTGGGTGGACCATTTCACCACATTTCTCCACCAGGAGGAGGAAAATCCTCCATGTTTTCTCACAGACAGGGCTCACTATACACTGATGTTGTGGTACAGCTTCTTTTTCTTAAGGGGATTGTTTTGTTTGCACTTCCAGTGCAAGTAGCGAGAGCATCAACTTTGCTGGCAGGATCTGTGGAGTGATGCAGTTCACCTTGGTCCATGTTGCAAGTACTTGCAGGATTGGCATCAGATCTATAGGTGCTTGCAGGAGTAGGACCAGTACAGTCATGCCAACCAGCTGAGTACTCTAGGAGGTTCTATGAAAGCTTAGTTGGTCCTGTTTGGCTTTGCCACAGCAACACAATGCTTTTGTGGCATTGCTTTCTGTTCCTGGTTTCGCTTCTGCTGCCTGGCTTGCAAGGTCTTCACTCATATCTTGAATCCTGCCTCTTCCTGACTTTTGACCCTGCTGTGTGTTGTCAATATCTGACCCTTGCTTGCTCCTGATTCTGCCGTGGCCTCTGACTTTCCTATGCCTTGCCTTGTTCTCCATCTGTCTGCATCCCTTCTGATCCTGGGGTTCTAGTGGAGGTCACACTGCTGACCTTCATCCTCCATAATATCCCATGTCTAGCATCATTCACAGGAATTGTAGAAAGGATAGAGTTACCACATGCAGGTGCTGGGAGAAAACTGCAAATTCTGCTCAGGGTGGCTAAGACAATCTCAGAATCCTCCTGAGAAAAGTCTCTTTCTGGGAAGTTGTGGCTTAGCTGGAGTTGTCCTTCTTCAGAACTTAGGACCTTCCCAGGGTTTCTCTTGCTGTGAATGCATTTTATCTCTAATGCAGATGTATAATCCCAGTGCCTCACTGGAACTGGTGTGGGTGTCACTGTGGGAGTGCTTTGTCTACCTTCAGGGAAGAAAGAGAACTACTGCTCCGAAAACTCCCCTCTGATTTCTGGAAAGCCTTCTTCCCTCAGCCCTGCCTGAATGGCACCATCATTTCTCTGTCTCATTTTCAGGACTTCTTATCTGACATTTTGAATGGCTGTTTGAGCAATGGCTCCATTGCAGCAAAGTGCAAGCTGCTGCTGAAGCCTCCCAGGCTCCTGTCCTTCCTGATCTGAGAAATAACCTGTGGCAGGAATCACTTCATGGTGGCTTCACCTGAAGTGCAGAAAGCTGGGGAAGTCACAACTGCTGGAAAAGATTGCAGAATATAAAGGCACTTGTGCACATTCCAAGTTTAGTCCAAGCACTCCAAATTTCTCTGCAATTTTCTCCTACTTTCAATTTATTTTCTACCAAATGGAATGAGAATGATTTGGTAGAAAATAAAGTGGGGAAAATTGGCTCAGAGCTGCCCTTGGTAAAGTGGGACACAAGGCCACCATATTGGGAATGGTTATCTGAAAATGCTTCAATTCTCCCTTAGCCGCCACCTTTCTTCCTAGAGTTGCCGTTCCTACAATCCTCTAGAGAAAGAGAAGGGCTCTTAATCCAAGGAGAGACATGCATGGAAATGTGTGATATGCTTTATCTCTCCTTCCCCTTTATTTAATTTTGGGAGAGGTTTGTCCTATAGCATCCTTGACTTGGGAGCCTCAGCATTCCAAAGTTTGAGTACCACTTTGTCCTAAGGCTATCTTCTGTAGCTTCCAGATATCATTGAGGGCCTCTGATTTTTCCACATTACCATATTAGTTTTGATAACCACGCAGAGACAGATGGCTGCATGTCGGCTTTCCAAAGTGAAGGAATAATTTCCCCAGCTCTGGCTGGTGTAATGAGAGAGCTGCATTAAGCCGAAGATGAGGACGAAATCAGAGCATCTGTCAGTCTGTGCCTGCCAGCTTGGAGATGCTGCTGACGAACCGATATTTCACAAATAAAAGTTGAGACTATTATAGATTTGTGACACAAAGAATGGATGGTGTTGGATAACAATGCTGCAGCAGATGTCACACAAAGTCCATGTTTGAAGGTTTGGGGGAGTTTTTCCCACTAACTCCCCCCCTTTTTTTTTTTTTTTTTTTTGCTATTGCTCTGTGTCTTCTTGGAAGCCATCCTTGGTTATGCACAGCTTGTGTGGAGTATGTTCATCATACAATTTTTATCTTGGAGAGAAACAACAAGACGGAGGTAAAAATGGTAGCTCATCTGAAGATCATCCTATAATGCCTCTGAAGTTCAAGATCAAAGGTTTAAGTTTCATTTTCTTCTTTTTAGAAGGACTCTTCAGGTGGGGAACTCCACTTCATCTGAACTCTAGGAGGGCCAGGTAGAAGTCTTGGACCTGAAGTTCTCTCTCCCTGATTCAAGGTTTCATTTAATTGGCTGTTTTTTGTGCAGGGTAGAGAAACTCTAGCTGATGTGATGCATTGGCTTCTCCTTTACTAATAAGGGCCAGATTCCACATGACATAAAATAGACTACTTCCTGCTTGCATACATTCCCCTCTTCAAATGTTCTTAGGGTCTTTTTGGTGGCAGCTCCCAGGTTGTACAACTCCTTCCCAAGGAAGAGTTCATGCTCCTTCCTAGTGAATGGCTGATGTTAATCCCCCACACTGGTGGGCTTGTTCAGCACAGAACATAGAAACAGAGCGAGTCAGAAGGGGTCTCCCAGGCCATCTAGTCTGACCCCCAGCTCCAGCTGGCTCCACTCACGACATGCCTACATACCTGCTGATGTGTGTGCTTTCTTATTGCATCTCACCCTAAGCAAAATTCTCGAGGTGGCCAGTTACAAGCGCAGCCATTTAAAACTTGGTGACAATAAAACCAGAGGCATTGCAAATGCCGTATAAAGTCTCAAGTCACAGGGCATAACAGAAGCTGAAAGCTATGACAGATTAAAAGGCCTTGAGAAATGAAAAGCCACAAAGTGGAGCTAAGAATGTTGAAGAAATCTGCAATGGCTTCAAATGAGTGTGGACTTGTAGACTCTGCAGGTTGGGTTCATACAACAGGTCATCCCTGCCCCCCCACAAACACCATTTGTATGGGAAAAGATGCCAGTTATTCATAACGAATATTCTGGAAAATATATCAAATATACCAGTCTATTTTAGCTTAAAGCTTGTATGGCTGGTAAGCACTTCAGCATTTTAGAAAGGGAGAATATCCACAAAATTTAGTAAACTACCCCAATGAGCTACAGAAAAGGAGTGAAGGTAAGGGAAAGGGGAATAGTTCTCTTGGGGACCACAGCTGGGTAGGACTGGATGTCAGGACAGATGTTCTACACCCTTGTTCTGAATTTTAAAAGGTTCCCTTTAGTATTTCCTATTAGCTGTATGTACAAGTTATGGATTTGGTTTTATTTTCTTTAAAAAAATTAACCCTGACCAACATGGTGACTGATATGCTTTCTGTATATCAACTAAGAAAGCTTGTGTTTTAGAATCTACAGGTAAACATAAGCTGAGGAGCTGATAGAATTCACGACTGCAGCACTAGACTCTGCCTTTCCCTTTTTGTTTGTTTTGGGGATCTGACTGCCTTTGGCACATGTGCATCTTGCTTCATTGGTATATCTGCTCCATTGCCATCTGTTAGGGTAGCTATATGCCCGCTTGCAAGGTGTGATGCCAAATTCAGCGGGACATAGGTGCCAATGTAGCATAGATTTAGTGAGACGCTCTGCAGACGGCCCTCCTGATGGAACACAGCACCAAATTAAGCCCATGTGCTTCATTACATGGCAGAGCATCTGTTTATGCCATCAACAGCCACATCTATCGTATTTTCTTTATCTCATTGCAAGTTAGAAACTCATCCTAATCCCCTCCAAAGTTGGTGAGTCCTTTCAACGGAAACTTATGTTTCCAATTGCGTGGTGTTCATCTGCCTTTTTGAATCGGGGTTTGATGCCCAGCTTTCTTGAAAGTCAGTGTGGAATTTTTAAGAGTCTGAAGCAACATTGCATGTAGACCATCACCTAATGCCCAAAGTACTGTTTCTTTCTCAGGTTCAGCCTAAATATTATATAAAATTCCACTTTTTGAAAGGAACATAACTGAAACAAGGTTAGGAAAGTGGCAAGTCAGGATGGAGGAAGGGTGTCGGGAACAAAATGCTTCCAGGCAATTTCACTTCATAATTACCCCCCACAATCTGACTTCATTCACCAAAGGGAAAATTCTGGGGCACTTGGTGTAACTGAATAACGTTGGTCAGGTCAACAGATGCTCAAAAAGGGTTGCTCCATTGAACAGCTTTTCTGTAAAGTGCTACCTGCATCCATATTTTAAAACCATGACATGCCATGGATGTTTGCGATGCTTTCTAGGGGGATGACAATATAGTGGCAGGAAGAAACAAAAAGAATCTTGTGGCAGCTTAAAGATGAACAAATCTAAGATGATGCAGGCATCTCCCTTTTGTGATGCAGGCTGGAATCTGCTTCATGATTCATGTGTAGCACATTCATCAGCTGGAGTGGGATGAAGATGAGAAGCCAGTTTTAAGGGAGAGGTTCAGGTACAGCCCATGGCATGTCGTGAGTGGAGCTGGCTGGAGCTGGGGGTCAGACTAGATGGCCCCTTCTGACTCACTCTGTTTCTGTTTCTAATAACAAAAACCTAGACAGCTTGAGCCTCTGTGCTTGATGGAAACCCTCTCCCAGCCAAATCGTGGTCTATCACTACATTTCCAGGACATTTCTCCAAATCCACCTGTAAGGGGGAGCTTGGTTGGTGGCAACCAGGAAGAGAGCCTTCTTGGGGGTGGCCCCACAAATTGTGGAATGATCTTCTCATAGAGGCTTCCTGGTGCCAACCTTGCTATCTTTTTGGGTCTGGGTTAAGTCGGCCAAGGCAGTTACCAGCTCCAATGAGTATGGGGGAAGGAAGGGGATATTGCCAGTTGCTTTTTTAAAAGCAGGCCTAGCATTATGGACTAGTTTTAGTCATCTGAGTTGTTAAATTGTGCAATTTCTGTGCACATTTATTTATGTTGGTATCGTATTGTAATAATTGTGTACGGACCAAAGTGCTTTGGCTTTTTGGAGCCGTACACATTGAATGACAGAGCAACCTTATGACACCTAGCTAGGTGGCCAGAATCCATGCAGATGCCCTGCTCCTGAGATGGAAAGTCACGCCAAGCACAGAGTTGGGGACCCACCCTCAGTTATTCATTTCATTTCTATACTGCCCCATCGCTCAAGCTCTCTGGGTGGCTTACAACCTTGCCCTACCTTGCAGGGTAGGCACTTAGTGGGCATGCTGGAGGAGGAGTCAGGGAGAGACTGGCACTACTGGAAGCAGTGCATTGTGGTGAAGCCATGGCCTTCTTCCCTCTTCCTCTGAAGCACTGCAGTTAGATTTTAAATCGACTTGATCACTGAGTGTTGCTGAATGGATGTGTGGAAGCCACCATCACTGCTGTGTAGCAAAAGACTCCTAAAATCCCCTGATTTTGGAGGGTTCTGGGCACCCTCATAGGATTGTGCCCAAACACGCAAGCAGGGCCATTAGAGCAACCAAGATGCAAAGTAATGTTGGTAACACAAGCACCCTGGCATTGTTGTATCAACTAATGCATGCAGCACAGTAAAAATCTTTCTATTTAGGTGCAGACCACCTGTTGTAGAGTTGAACTTAAATATGTGAAATCCAAACCTCTGTTTTTCTCTGTTAAAGCACTAAAAACATGGCAGTAATACCCTGTTCTATTAATGTTGAAAAGAAGATGTTATCTCCAACACCGTTTTGATATTTTAAAAATGCAATTTCTTCTTTGTTAATTGCTTGCTCTATATTCATTCAGTTTTGATACTCAAATGTTTTGAGATTAAACCCACCCAGCAGGAAAACTTCAGATAACACTTGTGTTTCTCTTCTCTTTCTTGTTTCCTTTTTTAATCTTAAAAAAATGTTCGGTGGTAGATTAAGCCTAGGTCCTGCTTAATGAGCTAATCCTTGCTGACTTTTTCATGCCAAAGAATCTTTCTTACTCAGTGGCAATTACAGAGTGCTTCAGATCTTCTCCATATAGAGTGAGACCCCTACCCTATTCATTTTCACATCCTACAGAAAGCGGTATTTTCTGAAACATGGGAAGCTGGATTCCATTGATGATACACATGCAGGCATTTTAAAAAATCTATCTATTTGATTTTATTATGTGGAAGATCCAAGATTACCTTTTCATAAAGGATCCTGCTTGATGTACTGTAATAATGACTCCTTCAAAATTGAAAGGGCAATACAAAAACACTTCCTTTGGAAGCTGGCCTCTTGGTTTTCCTGTTCCATCAATATTTGTGACACTGGCATGCAAAGCAGTACTACCCAAAATCACCTAATTGTTGAAGGCTTCTGATATGGGTCCACCATTTTTATGTAAGGTTAACCCACACAAAACAGGATGTTAAATGAGTCTGAAAGCCAAAGGCTAGGGAATTTCCAAATCAAGAAAGAACAAAAGCCGTCTGCTTAAGTCTGGCAATTGAAAAAGTGTCAACCTACACAGATTAGCTCACAGTGAATTAGAAGCAGAAATTGAGGAAAGGATAGGGTTTATGAAGGACAGAACTGCCATGTTTTATCATGTATATGGTGCATAAGATGCATATTTCTGAATAAGAGCAGTAATTTCACATGGGAAGGGCAGCATAGAGGATGTCAAACTGAGTGTGTTACAGGCGTGGCTCAGTTTCATCACAAGAAGGTTTATGGATCACACCAGGCTTCTTGAGCAAGTGAACTGAATCATATCCTGTGGAGCAAGCAACACACAACAGAGACATGGACAGGATATAGATTGTAGCTTCTTGTGGATTGCAAAGATTATTTCAATGTTTCAGGCTGAAAGCAAGATTCAGCTACCCACTCATCAAAGGAAATCTTGGGACTATGTCTCCCATGAGTCTTCTTCCTCGGTCTAGTCCAATCCTACTTTTTTGAAACCATGAGGAATAGAGAGCCATGATGATACAGGAGGACCTTTCTTGGTATGAACTATGGAGGGCTTGAACCAGAACCTGGGGATGTCTATTCATGCCACAGACCCCAAACAATGGACTTCTGAGGTGAGAGGAGATTGTCCCATGGGAAGAGCATGTCCTGGTTCCATGCCTGGCACATCTAGTAGGAAGGATCTGATAGCATGTGGTCATAGAAGCCTCCACTGGAGAACCTGCAGTGGCTGCAAGTCAATGTGATCTGACCATTATGGTCCCCCAGAGCTCAGTGGTGGGACACCAGCTTTGCAGGCAGAAGGGTCACATGTTCAGTGCCTAGCAGCTGGCATGGAAGAATCCTCCTAGCTGAGAGCCTGGGTTCAAATTGCCACTGGTCTGGCTCAGCTTCGGTACAAGGCAGCTTCATATTGGCAAATGGAAATAGGCTACATTCCCAGGATTTCATTTCTTTGGCTTACCAAAACTGCACAGAAGAGTTCTTCCTATTTAGAACTAAAAATCAGAAACCCCATGAGGAGCTGCTGCAACTTTCTCCTCCTCCTCCTCATTATCATCATTAAATGGAGGATAACTTGAGACTGACCGATTCTGCCCTCCAGTTCCACGGTTTTGCTCCAAAAAAGGCTGGCTTGAATCCCAGGATATCCCAACACACACGTGTGTCTGAATTAGGGTTCCAAACTCCTGCTTTTCTGGAAAGGCCCCTCATTTTTAATAGCTATTTGCTAGGCAGGTGCTATAGGGTCTGCTCCATGCTGAAATAGTGGTGCTGAACGAATTTGGCTGATACAGATGGGTGGAAATTTGGTTTCAGTTCATTTTTATACGTGTATGTCCATGTGTGCAATATCCATCATTTCTGGGAGAGAGAACTTGAAATTCAAGTGGGCTAGACAGTGAAACTGATTCATCCAGTTCAGAATAGACAGTGTAGCAGGACGTTTTTGAATGTCCACCTACATTAAACTTGCCCTATGTATTGCTGAGGGAAAAATGATGTCTGTTGAAGCTCCTGAGAGAGAGGCCATGATCAATAGACCTCCTGAGCAATTAAAATCCAAAGGATGGACCTGCTTTTAGATTGGGTTTCTCTGTGCCGTCTTTCCCAGCCAATGTGTGTCTTTTCTTTCTTGAAAGGGTTTTTGACTCACGGTCAATGGATATTGCTGCCGGTGTATGTCGCTTTGGTAGTTTGATTTTCTGTTATAATTGGCCAAGCTGGTCTCATTTGTATTTTGTTTTTAAATGTTTAGATCTTGCACTGCTTTGAGTGGTTTGGGAGAGAAAAAATAGAACTGAATAAAACAATATAGGAACAGCAAATTCGACTGTAGGATGGCCCTCTAAGGAGCAAAAAGTGGATATTCTGATCCCTGGCATAGTTCAGACTAGAGCCCTGGGAAGCAAATATGTATTTCTCTCTCATAATCTGACTTGAATATGCCCCTCAAGTTAAGTAAACCTCTGGTCCTGATATCTGTCTTGTCGTGGCAAAGAGGCTTGTGTAGCACAATGAAGCGATAAGTATGCCATGCAGGGGCACCCAAGATGGGCAGGTCAAAGCAGAGAACTCTGACAAAAGGTGATCCACTGCAGAAGGAAATGGCAACCCGCTCCAGTATCTTTGCCATTAAAACCCCATGAACAGTACCAAAAGGCAAAAAGATATGACACTGGAAGATGAGCTCCTCAGGTCAGAAAGTGTCCAATATGCTACTGGGGAAGAGCGGAGGGCTAGTACTAGTAGTGCCAGAAAGAATGAAGCGACTGGGTCAAAGCCGAAAGGACACTCAGTTGCTGATGTATCTGGTGGTGAAAGGAGAGTCTGATGCTGTAAAGATCTATACTCCATAGGAACCTGGAATGTAAGATCCATGAATCAAGACAAGCTGGATGTGGTCAAACAAGAGATGACAAGACTGAACATCGACATCTTAGGAATCAGTGAACTAAAATGGACAGGAATGGGTGAATTTAATTCAGATGACCATCAGGTATTCTCCTGTGGGCAAGAATCCCTCAGAAGAAATGGAGTGGCCTTCATAGTCAATAAAAAAGTAGGAAAAGCAGTACTGGGATACAATCTCCAAAATGACAGAATGATCTCAGTTCAAATCCAAGGCAAACCATTCAACATCACAGTAGTCCAAGTCTATGCCCCAACCACTGGTGCTGAAGAGGCTGAAGTTGACCGGTTCTGTGAAGGCCTACAACATCTTCTAGAAATAACACCAAAAATGATGTTCTTATCATGGGGGATTGGAATGCTAAAGTAGGAAGCCAAAAGATAGCTGGAATAACAGGCAAGTTTGGCCTTGGAGTACAAAATGAAGCAGGGCACAGGCTGGTAGAATTTTGTCAAGAGAATACAGTGGTCATAGCAAACACTCTTTTCCAACAACCCAAGAGACGACTCTACACATGGACATCACCAGACGGTCAACACAGAAATCAGATTGACTAAGTGCTAAGCAGCAAAAGATGGAGCCAGCCAGTAAAGACTAGACCAGGAGCTGACTGTGGCTCAGATCATGAGCTTCTCGTTGCACAATTTAGGCTTAAATTGAAGAAAGTAGGGAAAAGCACTAGGCCACTCAGGTATGACCTAAATCATATCCCTGATGATATACAGCAGAGGTGACAAATAGATTTAAGGAATTAGATCTGATAGACAGAGTGCCTGAAGAACTATGGACGGAGGTTCACAACATTGTACAAGTGGTAGCAACTAAAACCATCCCAAAGAAAAAGAAATGGAAGAAAGCAAAATGGCTGTCTGAGGAAGTCTACAAATAGCTGAGGAAAGAAGGGAAGTGAACGGCAAGGGAGAAAGATAAAGATACAAACAATTGAATGCAGAATTCCAGAGAACATCTAGAAGAGATAAGAATGACTTCTTAAATGAACAGTGCAAAGAAATAGAAGAAAACAATGGAATAGGGCAGACCAGAGAGCTCTTCAAGAAAATTGGAGATATGAAGGGAATGTTTCATGCAAAGATGGGCATGATAAAGGGGAAGATGGGGAAGAATTGGAGGTAGTGACAGATTTTATTTTCCTGGGCTCCCAAGATCACCGCAGATGGGGACTGCAGCCAAGAAATTAAAAGACGCTTCTGCTGGGGAGGAAAGCTATGGCAAATCTAGACAGCATACTAAAAAGCAGAGACATCACCTAGCCAACAAAAGTGTGCATAGTCAAGGCTATGGTTTTCCCAGTTGCAACGTATAGCTGTGAAAGCTGGACCATAAGGAAGGCTGATGACCGAAGAATTGAGGCCTTTGAATTGTGGAGACTCCTGCAAGTCCCCTGGACTGCAAGGCGATCAAACCAGTCAGTCCTAGAGAGGATCAACCCTGACTGCTCTTTAGAAGGCCAGATCCTGAAGATGAAACTCAAATACTTTGGCCACCTAATGAGAAGGAAGGACTCCCTGGAGAAGAGCCTAATGCATCTAACAATAGATGGAAAAAGAAGAAGGGAACAGCAGAGGATGAGGTGGCTGGATGGAGTCACTGAGGCAGTTGGTGTGAGCTTGAGTGGACTCCGGAAGATGGTGTAGGACAGGAAGGCCTGGAGGAATGTCGTCCATGGGGTTGCAATGGGTTGGACATGACTTCGTGACTAACAAAACATAAGCCCTCTTTTGATTGGGATAACCACATGTCCTCAGTTATGAGGCAGTCCTCTATTTGAAGGCACCCTGTATTTGAAATGTTTTTCACTCAATTCCATTTAGAATGAAGAGCTGTTCCCCAAAAAGACTTAGGAGCTGATCAGAAGATCAGCTTATTTGTGTTGGAGAAGGACCAAGGCAAAAATGTGGAGAAAATGAAGACTTGAATTTTAAGCTGTTCTTTTTGTGGAATAACTTTAGGTGGATGGTGAAGAGCAGGTGGCTGTGTGATGCAGGGAAGCTGCTCAAAGATCTTGCCAGAGGATTATTGTACAAGAAGGCAGTAAAAACACAGATAAGCCATCCAGGCTAATACAATGGGATGGGCACGAGTGTTGGAGGGAAATGGTACCCTGGAGCTGGTTGTAAAGGTATTTGGCCTGGTGAAGGTTTAAGGAAAAGAGGCAAAAAGTCCTTTAGCAGCTTGGAACAATAACAACATCCCTTAAGTGCTACAGAATGGCTATTAATGAGTTTTCTGAAACCCCCAAAATAAATACTGGCAATCTTTTGTGAGTTTTGTCCTTCACTTTTGTCCTTAGGTTCCAAAACACTAGATGGTCTCTTTTCAATGAGGATCTTTATTGGCACTTTCAAGTAACTCTGAAAACTGTCTAGTAAGCTGAAAGATAAGCTTCTGCTCGTGCAAAGAGTGTTGAACCCAAACTGGGAATTTCTTCTCCAAACCCTTCCTTTTCAGTAGCTCTGTGGGCTCCACCCTCCAGGTGGTTTCCACTGTTGAAGGGCCAGGCAGCAAGAATGAAGCAAGATTTCTAACTGTGCAGCACATCTCTCTCAGCGCCTCGGGATAAGCAACTAGGAAAGGCAATGTCTTTCCCCTTCTTGGACCCATTTTGCAAAACATCTCTGCTCTCATGGTTGGCCTGAGAACCTTGGGGAGTGAACTTGAGGGTGCTTCAAAGGCATCTGCCTCATCCAAAGTTCCTACCCCTGAGTCTTCAAGATCATCATCTTCAGAACCTAGGTCATGATGATCCTGTGATGCTCACCAAGAGTGCTGAACATCACCACAATATCTCTTTTCATAAATCTCCTGTTAATTATTTCTTCTGGTGTCTAGTGGTGGTGCTCATGTCTCACCGAAGCCTCTTAAACCAGCTACTAGCAGGTGCTTAGCACCTGCCCAGCCAACTGACCCACACCCCTCTAATGCAGAATTCCTAGGCCCTCAGGATGTCTTCTGAACAATGGGGGATGCCACACAACCCTCTCACCACCCTGCCCACCTCTGCCAGCAACCTGAGCAAATTGTGGGAGAACCATGGGGGGAAGCAGAGATGCAAGGACTCCACCTGTGCTGTGGAGGCGTGGACCCAGAAGGAGTGAGGAGCAGCCTGGTAAGGGCCTATTTCAGCTGGATGGTGCCAGGGTGGCCATTTTCATGCCTGTCTAGTCAGCTGTCCCATGCTATTCTTCCACAGACTTCCTGGGCCCTCAGGACTCCCTCCGAACACTGACAGAAACCGTGCAACATTCTCATGGCCCTGCCTAGCTCCATCAACAGCTCAAGCAAGTGCTGCTGAGCATGGAGGGGTGGACCCAGAAGGGCTGGGAAGCAGCTCAGTAAGGGCCTATTTCTGCTGGCTGGCACCAAAGGGCGTCATCCATTTGATGCCCACCCAGAGACCTCCTTTTTTTCCTTCTCAGGAGAGTCCTGTCTGTAGAGATGGATTCATTGACAATTGGGCTTCTGTAGATGTAGTGAAAGTCATGGATGGACTAAGTAGGTTGTGGTGGAGGTGGGTGGATGGATGGATGGATGGATGAATGTGGATATTGTGTAATGGCGCTGTGCTGCGGAGTAAGTCAACATCTAGTTAGCTGGGACTGTAGAAAGACCATCTTGTTGGCTGATGCACTGATAATTTGATTGGAAGGTTAGTTGTTTGATTGCAGGTGGGATAAAGATGGTTTGGCTTTGCTGTTTGGTTTTTGTTTTGTGATTGGAAGCCTCATCCTATATGCTATTGCTGGCATGAATCAGGCTGAGGGTGCTCCCACCCCAGTGATTTGGGGTGAGGGGGGGATATGGCATTGGGGTATGGACAGGCCAGCATAGGAGGAGAGGCAGGTGTCTTGTTGCTCCCCCTTCCTCTAATCCTTCCCCTAGCTGGAGGATCCCTGGCAACCATGCTAGTCCACCCTTGGGCCTGGTGGTGCTGTTGCTTGATGCCAGGTCTGCTGATAGATAGACCTCACTGATCCATGACTTAATACTGGATCAGGGGCTGACCTGGCTTGTATAACAAACTTGGATGGACAAGGCGGAGAGCAGGTCACTCCCTCCCAGCTTTCTCCACCTGGAATGTTGGTGCAGTACCATCATTGCCCTGAGGGCCAAGGAGAGGGGGTGATCATAGTTCATCGTGATTCCATCTACATCTCGAGGTTTCCTGTCCACTCAAGTTTGAGCCTGAAATGTCTTGTCTTTGTGTTGGGCAACCAAGAGAGATCAGGTGTCCTGCTACTGTACAACCCACCCTGCTGCCCAGCAGCCTCCCTGCCTGAGCTGACAGAGGTCGTCTCTGACCTGGTGGATGTTAGTCCTGTTGTTGTTGTTAGTCGCAAAGTCATGTGCGACCCACTGCAACCCCACAGACAACATTCCTCCAGGCCTTCCTGTCCTCCACCATCCCCCGGAATCCACCTAAGCTCACACCAACCACCTCAGTGACTCCATCCAGCCACCTCATCCTCTGCCATCCCCTTCTTCTTTTGCCATCTATTGTTCCCAGCATTAGGCTCTTCTCCAGGGAGTCCTTCCTTCTCATTAGGTGGCCAAAGTATTTGAGTTTCATCTTCAGGATCTGGCCTTCTAAAGAGCAGTCAGGGTTGATCTCCTCTAGGACTGACCAGTTTCATCACCTTGCAGTCCAAGGGACTCTCAGGAGTCTTCTGCAGCACCACAATTCAAAGGCCTCAATTCTTTTGCGCTCGGTCTTCCTTGTGGTCCAGCTTTCACAGCCATACATTGCAACTGGGAAAACCATAGCCTTGACTATGCGCACTTTTGTTGGCAGGGTGTTGCCTCTGCTTTTTAGTATGCTGTCTAGATTTGCCATAGTTTTCCTCCCCAGGAGCAAGCGTCTTTTAATTTCTTGGCTGCAGTCCTCATCTGTGGTCGGAGAGGGGCCAGGTACCAGGGAGGATGGGAGGAAGGAGGATGCTGGGCACTCCAAAGAAAGGAAGCGGTGGGAAGGAGTTGAGGTGCATGTACACCAATGCTAGGAGCATGGGTAATAAGCAGGAAGAGCTTGAAGCTCTCCTGGGAATAGGAGGGTATGATCTGGTGGGAATCACAGAAACTTGGTGGGATGAAAGGCAAGTCTGGAATGTGAACATAGAAGGGTATCACCTTTTTAGAAAGGACAGGAAGGGAAAGAGAGGTGGGGGCGTGGCTTTATACGTCAGGGAAGGGATAGGATGCAGTGAGATAGAATGCAGCACAGATGGGGATTCGGTAGAGGCAGTCTGGGTGAAACTTAGGGGTTTTGACAGGGAAAGAGACCTGACAGTGGGGGTATGTTATCGCCCTCCAGGTCACCTTGAGACCCTGGATGATGTCCTGACAGGCCAGATTCTAAGGATATCTCGGGGGAGAGACACAGTAATTATGGGGGATTTCAATCTCCCGGATATTACTTGGGAGACTCACTCGGTGGTGACAGCCAGGTCACGTCACTTCCTAGAAGCTCTAGAGGGTGGGTTTTTCACACAGAGGGTCCGAGAGGCGACGAGGGGGGGAAACATCCTGGACTTGGTCTTGACCAATAGGGAGCAGCTGATAGATGAAGTACAGATTAGGGGAGCTCTGGATGCGAGTGATCACACCATCCTTTGCCTTGAGATCAGGGGACTGGGGTCGTGCGGCAGGGCGAGCACTAGAAGCTGGGACTTCAAGAGGACCAACTTTGGCCAACTGAAGGCCAGGCTGGGGAAAGTCTCCTGGGATAGGTTACTGGAAGGTAAGTGAGTTGAGGAGGGCTGGATGGCACTCAAAAGGGAGGTTTTGCAGGCACAAGCCTTGACGATACCTCTAGTCAGGCGGAGGTATCGTCGGAGGCGGAGGAGAGTGCCGCCATGGATGCAAAAGGAGGTGGTTAGGGGGATTAGATGAAAGAGGAGCCTCCATAGGAAATGGGTACTGGGGGAAATAGACAAAAGGGTATACCGGGAGGAGGAGGCCCGTTGCAGAAAGATTCTTCGCAAGGCTAAGGCTGATTATGAGCTGAGACTTGCCAAGAATATCAAGAGCAACAAAAAGGGCTTCTTTCAGCATGTAAATAGGAAAAGGAAGGGGAGACATGTGGTGGGACCACTAAATAAGGAGGAAGGTGATCCAGTGACTGACATGAGAGAACAGGCACAGATGCTAAATGACTATTTTGCCTCTGTGTTCTCCCCAAAGCAGGACGGGGGATATCCGTATAGGAGATTGGATGAGGCTGGGGACTTAGGGGCAGAGATTAGAGTCACCCCCCTTGAAGTCGAGGGGCTCCTCAGGGCATTGGACATTACAAAGGCGCCAGGCCCTGACGGGTTACACCCGAGAGTACTTAGAGAGTTGGCAGGGGTTCTCTCACACCCGCTGGCCTCCATTTTTGAGGCCTCATGGAGAACGGGTGAAGTTCCAGAGGACTGGAGGGTAGCATCGGTGGTCCCAATTTTCAAAAAGGGTAGTAGGAAGGACATGGGGAATTATAGACCGATTAGCCTTACGTCCATTGTAGGAAAAACAATGAAAAGGCTCATAATAGAGCGAGATCTAGTGATGCTAGATAGGGAAGGGAGGCTGACAGCCACACAACACGGCTTCCGCAAAAACAGGTCCTGCCAGACAAACCTTGTGGAATTCTATGACAAGGTTTCAAGATGGCTAGATGGAGGGGATGCAGTGGATGTGGTATACCTGGATTTCAGCAAGGCCTTTGACAAAGTGCCCCATGATATGCTGGTGGAGAAACTGAGGAGTTTTGGGATACACCAAAGCACTGTCCAGTGGATTAGGGCATGGTTGACTGACCAAAAGCAGAAGGTAACCATTAGCGGGGAATCGTCGGGATGGCAGCCAGTGACAAGCGGGGTCCCCCAGGGCTCTGTCCTGGGGCCGATCCTGTTTAATCTTTTCATTAATGACATGGAAGAAGGCGTGAACAGTCTGCTGATCAAATTCGCAGACGACACTAAAACTGGAGCAGTGGCCACAACTGAGGAGCAGGTACACCAGATCCAAAAGGATCTGGACAGATTATGGAAGTGGGCAGGAGACAACAGGATGGCGTTCAATGTGGATAAGTGCAAGGTCTTGCACTTGGGGCATAAGAATAGCTGTCATAAGTACAGGTTAGGTGACAAGTGGCTGGAGAGCAGCACTTGTGAAAGGGACCTTGGGGTACTGGTTGACCGCAGGCTAAACATGAGTCAGCCGTGTGATGTGGTGGCCAAGAGGGCGAATGCCACCCTTGGTTGCATAGCCAAAAGTGTGGCTTCTAGATCAAGAGAGGTATTACTACCACTCTACACGACTCTGGTGCGCCCGCAACTGGAGTATTGTGTTCAGTTTTGGGCCCCTCATTACAGAAAGGATATAGCCAGGTTGGAGTCAGTGCAGCGTAGGGCCACAAGGATGGTGGCAGGTTTGCAGGGGATGCCGTATCAGGCAAGACTGAGGGAACTGGGTCTCTTCAGCTTGGAGAAGAGGAGACTCAGAGGGGATATGTTGGCAACATACAGGTATGTGAGGGGGTGTCACATGGCGATGGGGAGAGGCCTGTTCTCCCCTGCAGAGGAAGGCAGGACGCGCTCCAATGCAGCAAAGCTCAGGGAGCCAAGGTTCAATTTGGATGCCAGGAAGCACTTCCTGACAGTTAGGACCCCGAGGGCGTGGAATGGGCTTCCACGGGAGGTCGTTGAGGCCCCATCGGTGAGGGTGTTCAAAGACAGGCTGGACATGCACATGGTGGGCATGTCATGAGCGGAGCCGGCTGGTGCCGGAGGTCAGACTAGATGGCCCGGGAGACCCCTTCTGACTCGCTCTGTTTCTATGTTTCTATGTTTCCTGTATCGCACCCCAGCTACGGAATTCCATCCCACAAGGGATTAGGCTGCAGTTGACATGGGACTCTTTGGACACTAGCTAAAGATGTTTTTAGGTATTTTAGGCAGGTAGTTTGGAGGATGAATCTTTGGCCTTGATTTTAAAGGGTTGTTTTGAAGGTTTTTGTAGTTGCTACTATTTTAATTCTGTAATCTTATGGGTTTATAATGCAGCTGTATAATTATTTTCTATTATTGGTTGATTGCTTTGTATCCCCTTCTCTATTTATCATTTTATTTAATTTACTTTTAATCACTACTATTAGTTGTTTATTATTATCAATAATAATTGATTTCAGTGTTTTATTACATTGTTGTTTTAATAGTGGTTCTGACTGCATGTAAGCCTCCCAGAAAGCCTATGGCTAATCAGGTGGCATCTACATCAAATAAATAATAAAAATAAATAGTAGGTTTAAATGCATTTTAATGGAATTGGCAGCAGTGAGAAATTCTTTGCTTGTGGAACTCAAAGTTACAGAGGCAGGGGAGCTTCTTAGGGCTAGAAATAGAGGCATTTGCTCTACATGAGGATCATCATCAGAGGAGCCGGCCAGTAGAAGAGCAGTTTCCTCATAGGAGGTGGCAAGTAGTACAGAGAAGTAGCCCATAAACAGAGATACACATACATTAGCATATACACCTTTGTGTGAATTGGCATCCTCTCTTGTCCTCTTTAATGCATATTGGTGCCCTTTCTTGTCTTCCTTTGGCGATCTGTAAGTGGCTATCCTAATGTCTCATTATCTACTCTTGGACCTTTCCTCAGCTTAGCCCCTGGGGCACAGAGGGTGAAGGGAGGGCAGCCGAGCTGGAGGAGTGGTGCAGGAGATTTCCTGGAGAGGCTTGGGAGGAAGCATCCTGGTGACCTGGGCTGCTTGGCTGGACCTTCCAACAGGTGCTCCAAACCCTTCCTCAGTTTCGGTTCTCCCTGGATTCAAGTCTGGATGTATAATATCAGTGGATACACATGCAGGTCCCTGACAGATATGAAAGAAAAGCAGAGGCATCGGTAACAAAGGCCAAAGAAACAAGTGCTGTTACTGGCTTTGTTAGAACATATGCTACGTATCACTCCAAGACAAATAGATTCCGAAAACTTCGGCATTAAGCAGAGCCTAATTGTTTGGGCTCTAAAAATAATTGGCAAGTTCTATTTGCACCATTATCCACACTTTAAAGTTCAGTGTTCATGCCAATTCATTAAGCACTAAAGCTCTGCTTTTATTATTTGGGATCACATTTGCATATCATGAATAATTAGTAATAATATTTGAATGAGAGGAGCGGTGGGCTTTATTAATCAAGGAGGGAAATGGAAACAGCATAAAATTTACCATGAAATTTTATAGGAAGAGCAGGGCTATCAAGGGGCGGGGTGGGGGGAGAGATAATTTGCCCAGTACAACACTAATTCTAATAGTACGTTTAATCAGTGCTGCTCTGTAATCTTTCAGTGTCACAGTTATTTAGAAAAACAAACCCAAATGGAGAGCTGGCCCCACTGTGCAGTAAAGCAGAGTAGGGGAACAGGGAGAAAGGAAAGGAAATAGAGCATTAGCTTTACTTGACTTCCAAGCAGCAGGAACCCAAATGGCCATTTCCAGGTTTGTCATGAATAGTTGGGAAAAAGCAGGAAAATATAGGCCTGATGCCAAGCCAGGCCATTGGCCCGTCTCCCTGGATTGCCACCCCTAACTAGCAGCAATGTTGTCCTAGGTTTCTGGGCAATTGTTTCAGTCTTACCTGGGCACGCCAGAGAATGAAGCTCAGATGCCCCACATTTCTGCACTGTGGTTCGGAACATGTGCCCAGATGACTGCGGCCACATGCTACCCTGGAATCCCCCACCTTAGGCTGCACCTTCCCCTTCACACAGGGCCAAAGCCTCAAGACACTTGACAAAGGGGACAACAGTTTAATTCAGCACAGATCAAAGGAAATCCTTCAGTTCTAGGAAATGCAGTGATGGCCAGCTCAAAAGCTTAAAAGAGGGGTTGTACAAGTCCATGGAGGAGGAGGGTACCAATGACCCTTAGTCCCGATGGCTATAGGCTGCCTGCAGTGTCAGAGGCAGCATGCCTATGTGCGGCTGTTGCTGGGGAACATGGGCAGGAGGGGGCTGTTGTGTTAATATCCCACTTGTGGAGCCCAGTGGGCAACTGCTTGGCTGCTATGTACTCAGAATGGTGGACGGGATGGACCTCACTGTGATCCAGCTAGTTCTTGGCTTCATGAGGCTGAGGGATGAGGAAGGCAGGCAGGATCAGAGAGGCTTTTTGCTGCATGGTTGGGGGAAAGCTGATTGTTGTCCATTGACAGAGCCATTCAGTGGACAAGGACAAGCTACCAGAACACAAATCAAGTACCAAAAGGCATGTGGGGGTGCTAACTCAGCCTGTGACCAGAGTGATTTCTTAGCGGAGCTCCGGCTTTGCAATGTTCAGGTGGTCTCTTGGGCTGACTGGCTGGACTGTGACTTTGCATTCTGCATGGAAGGAATGCCAAGCACAACCACACACACATGAACAATTAGCGCATTTGAGCTCCCCCCCAACAGCATAATGGACGCTCCTGGAGAAACACAGTGCACAGTTCCCCAGGGAGCAGCCACTGAGTGGTTTGCATTCCAGTCCATTGTCGCCTTTTTGCAAAGTGGGAGAACTTTCGCAGATGCGAAGCATTCGTCCGAAGAACGGGAGCATGTCAAAAGGAGAGAGGAGTCACGTTTGACTCCTGGCTGGAATGGCGTTGGTACCCTGCATAACCACACCTGGGCAGTGGTAGACCATCAAACCTCTCTGATCCTTTTTTGCTTTCTTACCCACTCCTCTTCTGGCCTGTAGGAAAGCTTTGGTGGAGAACAGAAGGGCAGCAGGTCAAATTGCTGGCTCACACAGTGCCTTTGCTCTCTGGGCAGTGGCAGGCACTGGGCCCAGTGAGAGAGAGAGGGAGGGAGGGAGGGAGAGGGAGAACAGCTGCGGTGGGGGAGGAGGCAGGCTCACTGAGGGTGCCTTACCCAAAACCAGCCCTCAGATCTCAAGCTGGTACAGTTTCTTGCCAACGTTCAGGAGCAAACTGACTATTCACCACATTCTCCATCTCATCTCAAGGAAGGGCAGCTACTCCCCTGCACTCAGTGCAGGAGTAGACCTGGCACACCTGAGTCCCAGAGTCGTCTCTCTTCTTCACTGCAATCTATTTGTTCATCTGCCTCTTGGTGGCCCATTTAACCCTGGTGAGAAGGGGCAGAGGCAGAAGACTTTGCCCACTTGCTCCCCAGCTCTCTGCTTATCGGGCAAACCAGCAGCAGAGAGGAGGGGAAGGAGAAACACCAGCTGGTGGCAACAGCTGTGAAAAGGTAGACTTGTTGTCCAGAGGGGTTCCATGTGGGGGTATCTTGACCAAGTGCTCCCCAAAATGTGACTGGGTGATTTGGCAGTGCAAACACTGCCAAGAAGCCATTTTCTCTAAGTTGTTCTATGACTGAAAACTTAGAAACAATGGCTAATAATGATAAGCTTATTGATGATCAAACAATGCCATTGCTCAGACATCCCAAATCACCTCTCTCTAATCAGCTTTGAACACCATCATTTTATTAAAATCAATTTCCATATCTTTATGTGCATGGATTTTGCTTCACTCTTGTGTTTCCGTTTGGTCTAGAGTTTTGTAATTAAGGCCTATAACTTTGCCTCATTTTCAAGAATTACTGTACTGCAAAAGAGGAATGATCAAAACTACAGTATTTATTTTAGGCAAGGAAAAGTGTCATTACCGGCATTTAAATTCGAGACACTGTGAAAATAAAATTGAATACACACACGCACCATTCAAGCTTAATGTAATAATTAGAGTGATTAGGCAATAATTATTGAAGGGATCAGTGATTGCAAGCAGAAACAAAGGAAGGCATGAGCTAATACAGAGAACACAAATGAGTTTTGGAAAAAAAATTCTGCGGGACTTTTTAAAACAAATGCTAAACTCTTCATCAAAAGGCCAAGTGTTTTTCTTCCTTATCCTAAAAGGGAATATGGGAAGGATGTCATGATTCCTTGTCTGGCCATTCTTTTGGGGTTTTTTTTTTTTTTTTTTTTTTTGTGGGAGGGGGGCAATGAAGGCAGTGGTGCTTCTCACTATGCTTACAACCAGGACCATGTGCAAGTAATCTAAATGCATCAATACATATAAGAGCATCCATGAGACCAAAGGTCTGCAACTTTAGGAGCCAGTGCTCCACATTGTCTGCTGGTACCTTCTAGAAACAGACCTTGAAGGAGAAAGTTTTCTCTGTTACTTCCCACTAATGGGTGGTCAGAAGATTGATATAGACTATATAATAATTGAACCTAGGACTAATCAATTTAAATTAATTTTCCTAACACTGGTCTCCCAAAATAGGAGATCGCCTTTAGATATAATGTCCTACTACATCAACAAAACTTACTACTCTTTCTGGGAAGGAATGGCCATAAGTTCCTGTTATAGTGGCACCCCAGGACAAAAATAGTCTCAAAAGTAAAGGAATGTGCCCTTTCCTTGAAGCCCCTTTGATTAAAGATTGCCCTTGGCCATTAAAGTTGGCCTCCGCCAATTAATTCACCGAAGCTTTACTTAATCAGTCTACTGATTTAAATGAATTACAGAATGGCAGCCATCGTTTGAAATGGCATGCCCATTTCCCTGGATTGCACGGGGAAGCTGGCAACATCATTGGAACTGCTTGAGCAGAAAGGTGCAAGTCTTTGAGAGAGAAAGAGCGTGCTCCAGCATGGAGAACGCCTTGATGTGCCTGCTTAGGATTCAGTTGTTACCGCTGAACCTTCCAGGTAAAAGAGAAAGGAGCCACTGTCATTCCACACTGCAAACATGGCTGCATACATGGGCTTCAGACCCGTGTTGGAACCACATGTTTAAAGCCCTGGGCCTCGCTGGGTGATCTACCCATTTTGCCTTCCCCTGCATTTGATTTTTTAAATTAAGTTTTTTGTTTCCTGTTTGGCAAATTTTGGAAAATCCTTATCAGAACTATATTGAAGCACGATTCGGACCAATCCTTGGCGGGATCAAATTGGCCACCTTTTGTGTATAAAGCATCACTCTGCCCCTGAGCCTACAGCCCAGCCTGAAGGGGTGGCATTAGTAGGAAGCAAGATGAAGCCATCCAGGATTGGGCAGAACTCTGGTATCATTGGACAACTGCCTGGGTCCAGGTTCCGAAGTGAGTGGACATGAACAAATTCCATGCAAATTGTCCTCTTTGATGGCAACTCATAAGTGAATGAGCAAAGACTCAGAGCCTACTGAAACTGGTGGAGATTTGGCCCTGAAATAACTGCAGCTTTCAAGAAAACACACTGCTTTTCATTTTAAAAAGTCATCAAATCTCTGCAACAGACAAGTATTTGGTGTGCAACACTCTGGTGAGGATTTTGTTCACTTTCCTCTTGATCAGAACTCAAATCCATAAATTTCTTCACATACAGGAGGGAAAGAACTTGACATTTTAAAAACAAACACGGGAGACAGGAACACTGGTAGATTTGGCTTTCCCTATTTAGACCTGGCTTCCCATGACAAAGCATTTGAATGGAAAAGAAGATTCAAGAGGATCCACATGGCTTCTACAGATTAAACGCCGTGTGTGTTTCTTAATCACTTGGAAAAAAAGCAGACTCGGGGATTACAAAGCGTCTTTTAATTTCAGCAGGGAAGCTCTTGCTGACTTCCAAGCAAAGATGATGAATTGCAAAAATTCCCAAACTTATTCCCAGAGGACTGTCAGTTTGCACTTTTAAAAGCAACCCTTGAATGATTTACTGGTGCTGGTAATAGCTCGCAGCTGCAGCAAAGGAAATCCCGTCGCAGTTTTGCAAATTTATTTTGCTTCATAGGCTTTTCTTTCCTCAAAATATGTCCCTCATTTGGTCATTATTGCTGGGCCTGTTCCCGAACAAAACGACGTCTGTTCATTTGCCATCCAGTGTGTTTAGTATATTATTTCCTGTTGGTCATCCCTCCATTTTCTCTCTTTCCCATGCGCCTCATTGTTTTTGCTTTTAAAATTAATGTATTTGTAATTGCTTAACCTTTTCTTCTTCCACATGTAGAGGGACACTTCACCACGAGTCAATGACACCAAGGGAACTGGCGTGTAGATACAAAAGTGGTTATTTCTCTCCATAATGTATAAAGCATATGTCCAAACACATACAAAATCAATATTGGATGAAGCAGAGCTTCAGCCAAGAGGCCATTTTTTAATGTTTGTAGAGAGACTGGAGTGCCTGGGGAGGTTTTAACCCTGGGATGCAGTCAAGTGGAATTAGAGACACTCTTGCCCCACACATGGCCCAGCCAAAGTTCATGGCACAACAATTGCAGGAGCAGAGTGGTTAAGGCCGAGCAGGCTAGGAGCACCACTTTCCGAGATCCTCATTGTTCCTTGTCTTGCATGGGAAATGGCTTAAATGAAGCCAGGGTTGCCATGTGGTAAGAGGCCGTAGGGTTTGCAGGGTGCCTTTGGGGCAGTCACTCAGCCACAGGCTTGTTGTCAAGACAGAATGGAGAGGAGAGGGAATGCCACCTCTGACTTCTTGGAGGAAGGCAGGATATAAATTTGGTCAATAAATACAGCTGGTGGCAAAAAGCTAATAACTTGATAGGTGGGCATACCAAGCATGGTAGTTTTATTCTCAGGTTAGGGTTTATCCTTTGTGAAAGGTTAGGCTGAGAAATGGGTGACCAAGGTCAACAATTGTGTTTCTTGATGGAGTGGGAACTTGGGTATGGTCTCCCTACTACAAGACTAATGCTGAGTCCCCCACAACCAGAAAGGGGAAATGTTAAAACAAGAGAGACCTGCAATAAAATGTTGTGGAGCAGTGGCAGCTGTTCAGCTTAGAACAAGTTGACCCTTTGAATTTTATTTCCCATAAAGATTTTCCACACTTCTGCAAAATTGGGGGTTTTCCCCAAGTTGCTGATTACCTCCCCTTATGCATGCATGATGCTGTTTGGGTTTCATAAGGATCAGCACTCAGAGAATGAGTCTGCTCTTACATGTGGGATTTTAAATGGTGCATTCTGCACATAAAAATCAGCCTTAGCTTTTATTTGGTGCTTAATAAATGTTTACAACTGGACAGATTTAAGTTCTGCCCACGCCACTGGGTGCATGTATTGACAATAACAGGAACCACATAGCATGAAACACAAAACTGAATAAATATGGCTTAACCATGGAATATGGATACACACATTTGACTGTATGGATTCATTTGTGGTTCTTTATTTTTAATTGGATATTCTTGGGGAAAGAACCTCCTAGTCCCCAGCTCCAGTGATGGGTCTAAGCTGAAAGCATTTTAAAATTGTCAGTACTGAAGATGCAACAGGAGCACTGTTTCTCCCCTTCCTATGCAAACTCAATGTTGCATGGGGTGAATTTAAGGTCAGCTTTTGGAGTGAGTCATCCGCATGTGCGTGTGTTTTAAAACAGGGTAAGAGGGAGATGCATGCAAGATTATGTGCTCATATCTTTGGTTGAACTTTAATGGAAAAACGGTCCTCTTGTCAGCCAGCGTCATACATAATAATGTTAACACCACTACAAGCAGGTTGTGGTTTATTGCTTCAATTTCTTATGTAGTGGCAAGAGAATTAAGAAGATTGATGCTTTGAGATGGTAGAGCTCAGTCAAATTAGGAGACTGGGAGGGGCTGAGGAGGAAAAGCACTTCTTACAGGAAGCTGGGATCAGTCAGAAACTTTTTATATCTTAGCATTGAACTGTGGGTGTCCCAACCCAGATAAGGGGAACCACAGCGGTGCATCTGTCTACCACTTGTTAGATCAGGAACTCCAGGTAGACAGTGGATGCAGAAAACAGTGGCACCCCTTTCAGTAGGATAGGTGCCCCAGTTTTGGTCCAACCTTCATGTGTAGGTGAGAGTTTTGTGTGCATGTGGAGATTTGTGGGTTGCCAATTAAATGGAATAGCTATGCTAATGTAGCACTTACTGTTGAAAGTTGTTCTGTTGAAAAGTGGGACTCAATACACACCCAACTGCTGAATCCAAGACTGCCAAGTCAGAGCCCTTTACAGCGCAGTCCCTATATTTCTCTATCCCAATATCAGTCCTAATCTATTGAAAGGGTCTTGTCAATAAAGGTACTTTTTTTTTTAAATTAAAATTCGTATGCCATCCAATTACTAATGCCTCTGGATGGCCAACAACATAGCCTAGGATTGCTCCTGTCTGTCTGTCTGTCTTTCATCTTACCTACCTATAAATGAAGAGGTTTTGCAAAGTTATCTGTTGAGAAGAATAGGCAGAGTCGTTTGGAGGGACTCTTACAGAACCTTCCCGGAAAATGACCCTGCCATTGATGAGAATACATTAAGTACAAAAGGGACATATAATGGGAGAAAAGCAGTTATGTACCTCAGCCCCGAATGTAGCATTACATCTATCCTGAAAGATAATCAGTCTTGTCATCATTACTGTGCTGTGAGATCACTTCTCCTTAGCATGATAGAAACAGCAGACACTGGGCCTCTGCCTGCCTGCTCTTCAAAATATGCCTTTGTGGTTCCATCAAAGCTCAGGAAACTTTGGGATATTAGCCAAGCTACTCTGGAAGTTGTTTTCTGGACGTGTTGGGCTACAGCTCCAAGCTTCTCATGAACCATGCTCCAGCTGCATCTGGAGGGGGCCCAAATCAGCAAGGCTGCTCTAAGACATGAGTACCAGGCAGCTTGCGTGTAATGGACCCAACATATTTCTTAGGATCAGTAGTGAAAAGGACTGGGGTGTTTGTGGGCCATGACATCTGGAAAAATGGAACTGAGGCCCGAATAGCTGTTGGACCCAATAGCTTCTCGCCGGGGAGGTTGACTGATACTTGCTCTTCAACTGTTGCCATCGCTCAGTGCAGAACAGGAATGGAGGAGCATTTTATCTCAGTGTTCAAAAGCCGTTTGCAAATTCCTGAACTTACATTTGCATTTGTAAAATGCACAGTCGAGGAATGCACACGTTTCTCAAAATACCAAACGTCTCCCATTTGTATTAACCTAACCAGGGAAGGGAAGATCTCAAATGGGACTTGGGCCAAACCAAGCTTTAAAGTACAGTTTGGAGAATTGCAACAAACTCACATATTCCAGGTTCTTCTAACCATATAGAAGGTGCCAGTAGGCACTCACTGGAAGAAGGGGCCCACCAGAGGCCATGAAGTCCCAGGAGTCTTGAGTGAAGCACTGCAAGCAAGGACATTTTGGAAGGAGTTAAAACAAGGAGGGTAACAACAAGGCCACTTCTCACCGGAACATTCATCTCCTCCACTGTTTTTCTTCTTAAGCCAGATCTCCTGTTTCCTCAGAGATCTTGAAGCACACTAGAAGAGGCCTCTACTGGATCAAGCCCAAAGTTCAGAGACTTATTGTGGTCTTCCAGGTGGTTTGAAGAAGATTGACAAATACTTGAGATTCCCTTAAAAAAAACCCAGCAGCAAAATTATTCCCAAAATCATGCTGCTGAAACAAAGAAAACTTGGGAAACCAGGAAGGATTTTGTGTGAGCTCTGTTCAGTTCTGGTATTCAAAACAAGTACCTGGGCTCAAAATTCTTGAATTCTAAGTATATCCAAGGCTCAGAATGGTGGATCTTGGAGTTCTAGGAAAAGGTACACCCTGTAAGCCTGGAATCAGTCCATCACCCCACCCCACCTGACTGCTTTTCTATTACGAATACAAGGAATTCTGTTTTATCAGAGAGGTCTGTCTTAGCCTCGCTATTTTGAGACTGGACATGGATTGAAAGTGAGGATGAAAGAATCTGTCCATTTGTTCTCCCATGCTTGGATGTTTAAAATGTAAGTCCCTTTCATACTGAATATGAAAGAATTTGGCAGATTTTGGTAAACCCTTATCAAAAGGAACCACATCCAAATTCTCACCCATCACCAAATTCAGAAGGTGAGGCTACAGCATGGGAAGAGCAGGTTGTTATTACCTGTACTAACCATAATTCAGCGCATATGTTAAAGAATCCACAGCAGCTCAAACCCAGAGTTTAAGATCTAAGCACTCCAAGTCCTGACTGGAATGGACAAATCTGTAACTGTTACTCTCTTGCAGCTGAAATATGTGCAAACGTGGCTATTAAGAGCTATTTGCATCCTGAATATGAAGAAATATTCAAGTATCTCTTACTGGAGAAACTTACAAAACTAAACAAACTTGGCATTGCTAGGAACTGAACACAAAATCTTAAGTATTTGAAGTACATGCATTAGCACTGTATCACTGCAATCCAGAATGAAACAAGAATTTCCCTGTATATGACTTGTGAAGGTCTTTGACTCACGGAAAGGGTTTCTGAGTTGTAGCTGCAGAACATCCTTCCACAAACCTGGTGCCTTCTAGATGCATTGAATGGGGCTTCAATTACCCCCATTGATGGAAATGATGAGAATTGGTGCCCTGCCCATAAGACGGGCACCAAGCTGGGAAAGCTGATGCGGAAGTTAGTAAAGCTAGAAATCTGCAGGTGTTCTCTTGATTAAAACAGGAGAAAGCTAATACAACAGGTTTCAAAAGAGCCCAGGCCATCAGCAAAACATTCTTGCCCCAGACTACACTTTCTTCTCATGTGGTCCATGGGAGATGAGCTATCAAGTTGTCCAGTTCTGTTTAGTTTGGTAACAATCATGAGTGCATTTTAACGTGTGATTAATGTTTAGTTAGAAATTACTGCTAGAGCTTGAAAATTCTCACAGGCTATTTTTTCTTTTTAGGAAAGGGGAGGCACAGTTGTATTTTTACAGCTGTTTCTCTCCCCTGTATGCACTACCTATTAGATTCACCAGGGTTTTTAGACAAGTTCCAAGAATGCTTATGGAACTGTTGTAGGATCACTTTGGAGTAACTGCTTTATGGATTTTGCAGCTTTATAGTTTCTTGGAGAGAAACTCCACTGAGTTCAGTCCTATGCTTCTCTTTGAGATGGTGGGGGCGTCTCAGTAGGGTCAGAGACGGAGATTATAAATATTGACTCATCTTCACATTGTCTGTCTGATCTGGGACTAGGCATCTTCTCTCAGTCTAACTTCCTCACATGGATGTTGTGCAGCTAAAACGGGAGTAGAGAGAAACACTTTACAGCACCACTTGTACAAAGAGTTTTTCTACACAAGGCATTTATCATGTGCATACCGTTTGGTACTCATAGATGTCCATTGGTTCTTAGAGAAAGCATTCTCTTGCAGGGGGACTTTTTAGGGTTGGGAAATGCAGTACGGCCTGGGAAAATGAAATAGAGTTCTTTACACTTGCGCAGTTGTTATTCCACTAAACCATGGCTCCATCTAGAGGTTAAGAAGCAGAAAAGCAGGGAAGGGAAAGCTCTTTGCGCAAAGCTGGAAACTCCATTCTGTGACAAAACTGAAATTAGATGCAGCACATTAATGGCCTTTCGCAGAAAAGCTCGGTGGGTGAGGTTTAAAAAATCAATAATTTCACACATTAATTTATCTACTCCATTCCCCCAGCCCCAATATGCACACGTGCTTGCTTGATCTGTTCAGTGAAGGGGAGGTCAGGGTTGTGACCCCTGGTTCAATGCCCAGACCTCCATATGCCCAATGGCCACAAGTACCTTTCATGCATTCACCTGTAGGTCCTTCATGTACGTGCAGCTATCACATAATCAAGAGGCCTGAAGGCACATAGGCATTCCTTTCTGACACACAGAGAGGTTGACAGGCTGCAGCCAGAGGGTTCACATGTAGGAGGAATCGATTTCACTTCAGTTTTGAAAAGAATTTATCCGATTGCTCAGCAGTTGTGAGCCACACCTTTCCCCCAGGTGTGACCAAAAAAGTAACGTGTCTGGAAAAAAGGTGCATTTGAAAATTGCACCCAAAGATGCTTGCACTGATAAGATAAAAAGGTGAGCATTTCAAGCATGTGCACAATTGGTACATAACTTTGGGGGGAAACACGCTTGATTTTATGTATGTACTTGTTGTTTATTTTGGGTAGGAGAAGCAACAAAGCAAGGCTCCCCATCTGATATGGCCATGCATTGGAATGAGCATCCAGGCAGGGAAACTCACAAGGTTTGACTGTTGGTTAATGCATCCATTCTCCAGAGGTTAAGGGATGAACCACAGGTCCTGCTCTTGCTATCTCCTCCCTGCTCATGCGCCAGACATGAGCAGGGAACAAGCAGGAACAGACTACGCTTGCTAAAACCAAAGGTTGTGTTAACGTCCCCATGCATCCACTGGCTTTCTTAGCTGGCAGGAACTCCTGTTGAGATTCATGTCTTACCTTTGTTTCTGGATTCCATCACCCCAGCGCTTGTGCACTGCCTAACGCAACTTTGTCGTGATGCATCTGTACGATCCAAGAGATGGACCTGTGACCTGAATAGGCAGGCTTCCTTCCTGCCTCTCTCTGTTGGAAATACAGCGAAGTGGCCTTTTGTGAGCAATTTAATTAGTCTGGGGGGGGGGGAGGGTGGATGCTGCAAATAAAATATGGCACACATACCTGTACGAACGACACAGTGGTACAATTCATTATTAAAATGTGCCGTGCCAGCTCAGTGAATAGCAACTTCCCAATCACCTGAGTTGCATGAGCAGGATCAGAGCAATTTGTCTCCATTCTGTCTAGGTCAGTAGAATGGTTTTTGTATCTGTAAGCAAGTAAGGAAGTTCCTCTGTATTTTAATGAGGGAGGGAGAATAGAAAGAGGATGAAAATGAATGTTTCAAGCAGACGTCCTCTTAGAGCGCCACGCATTTAAAAAAACCACTCTGCTTTGACTGGGGCTGGCCCAAACATTCCAAGAAACTGGCATCTTTTCCTCCTGCCCTTCCTTAGGATGTCCCACTGGCTGTTTCTTTCAGGCAAGCTGATGTTGAATGGCAACCAGAGTTCACAAGCCTTTCTTCCCTTCGTGCTGAACCTCTTTAACCTGAGGTCCAAATTCAAGTTCAGGGAAGCTCTTGGAGGGGGAACATTCTAGTCAGGGGTGGGGTCCAAATATTGTTTTCACTACTGTTTTTATTATTGCTGTCTTACATTTATACTCCATCGTTCTTCCTCTTGCAAATATCAGTAAATTGTAACTTATCCTATTGCTTGTAGCTTAGTATTTCAGCCATCTACCCAAATCCATACGAAGTGCAAAGCCACTTTGGGTCACTTTCTTTACCACAACGTCCCCAAAAGAACTCTGGAAACTGTATTTTGGCAACATTCTGAGAATCCTCCCTTTGAGAGCCTTGATTCTGTTCATGAAATTAGGTTTCCCAGGGCTTGCCATAGAGACCAAATCCCTGCTAATTTTGTTGAAATCTCTAATACAGGAATGCTTTCAAAATGATAGTTAAAACCGAAGTCCTTTCTGGTGCATGTCTGTTGATCTTTCACAGTGGCTTCTGTATTTGTAATCTAATCTATTTGTATTGACATTCTACTTGAAGAAGTTCAGCTTTTCTGAAGATATTCCTGCTAATCAGAGGAAATGTGGTTCATTTGTTGATTGTAGAATGAGAAGGACATCCGTCTTTTAACATATTTTTATTTTGAGAAAAATGGAGGGATGTGATGTATGTGCTTCCTTTAGAAAATCAGAGTTTAACTTTTGTTGTTGTTGTTTTTAATTATCTATTTATTTTAAGTTGGCATTTATTACTATAGACTGAAAAACAGGCAAATGGAATTGGGAAAAACACACGAAATCAGCTGCTGCACAGTTAGGGAAAATGTCAATTGTAGCCCCGTCTGACAAAAGTGAGAAGATGGCAATTGCGTTTTACAGGCAATTAGTGGAACTTCTGGAGTTCCCGTATCCATTCTGCAATTTTTGGCAGCGCACTGTCAGAATCACAGAGGGTTTAATGCTAGCGCTAAAAGGCTGTAAAATCAACTCTCGTGACGTCTGAAATGCAAACTCCTTGGAAAGCTGCACTAATGAGCTCATTCCTATAAACTTCATTAAAGCAGCCCAGGCTGTAAACACAGTCTTCTTTGTAGTAATCTCTCTGTAGGGTAAAGATCCAAGTATTTGAAAATTCAATAGACAGTGGTCAGTTTTAATTAAGCAGATCTGCATCTGGAGGTATTCTGATTTTAACAATAACAACAGCAATAATATTGAAATACCTATTGCATTATACCCAAAGTCTTGCTTACTCTAGAGGAAATTTATTCCTTCATAGAGTGAGGGAATCTTTACATTGCACAAGGTCTGCAAGGCAGTTTACAATCCAAGATAGATTTAGGAAAGGCCAAACTATTGTTAATGTGGCTTGAACTTGGGTGGCTGAACATTATTTTAAGCAAATAGCTGTGCGCAGTGGGCAGACAGATTGGGGATGGGGTGGGGAAGGGGGATTTTGCCCTCTGCTCCATTCCCAAAGGAAATCACCCCAGCCACACACACGCACGCACGCACACACACACAATCCAGTTCAAAGAATTTTCCCGCTGGTACAAACAGTGATTGCTCTGCTTAAACAGGTCATGTAGAGAGCCCAATGTTTTTATTGGTGGTACGGGGGTTAGCGGAGTCTGTCTTCCAAGGAATTTGAATAGCCTGCATCCTTCTTCCCCTTTTCATTCTCCTGACTACCTTGTTCCACCAGTACCAGGTTCAACTGAGTCATGCTGAACTTTATGGCCATTTGGGGTTTTCAACTCAATTCTCCCTGGCAAGAGTCTAAGCATCCACAGATCTGGCAACTCTGCATGTAAAAGAAAAGGGGAGTATATTTATGCTAGACTGGAAATTTAAGCTTTGTCAACTCTCAGGATTTTTTTGGTAGAAACCACAAACTTCCAAATGGTATAAAACTAGTTTGTGCCTATTATGTCAATAGGTTCACATAATGTTTGATGCTCTCAAACACTACAAACTCAGTGGGGTGGAACAGTTAGCAAGGCAATCGACCATGCTACATCCGCCTATGCTTAAAATAAATTAAGATATGAAAAAAGTCATATTCTTATTAACCTCTAGGAGTGGTGTCAAGCCAGCGCTTAAGCAGTAAGCTAATAATGCCATACACAAATTCATTCTTTCTGTTTAAGTCTCCCTGTTAGTTAAATGTGTCATTTTAATAGCAAATCATAAAGTATGTTTTGCCAAGACTGGATGCAACTCATATGCCTGCCACTGGGTTCATTATGTCAAACTGTCCTTCTTGTGTCCTCTTCTAATTATATTTTACATTCCATAGAGCAGAGTTTTGTCTGGTGGGATGCTTGTTCGCTGTAACAATTAAGATAGGAGCATTTTGCATTTTGGTGAAGGAGGTAGAAAACAATACAAATGGCTGAGACCTCCTTTCTTTCACAGAGAGAGAAAGTAAAGTAGAAGGAAGATGAAAATTCTCTTTTGGTTATTTGAAAAGAAAACTAAAATGTGTTAATCAGACATCAGCAATAAGATAGTAGCATTGTTATTGATATTTTGCTTGAAGGAAAATAAGCACTAAATCTAAGGGTTCCTTCTTATGCAAAACACCTGAAGAATTTCAAGGGAAGGCAAAAGCTGTATTTCTAACAGGGCTAATGAAATCTCACACTATGTACAAGTATGAAAGCTGGGAAGTAAAGAAAGCTGAAAGGAAGAAAATCGAAGCATTTTGAAACATGGTGCTGAAGGAAAGCTTTGTGAATACCCTGGACTGGCAGAAGGATGACCAAGGGGGTCCTAGATCAAATCAATCCAGAGCTTTTCCCAGAAGTGATCATAGTTTGGACATATCACAAGAAGGCATAACTCCTTAGAGAAGACCATTATGCTAGGGAAAAGCAAAGGCAGAAGACCAAATATGAGATGGATTTGAATCCACAAAGGAAGCCACAGCCTTGAGGGTTGTCATGCACAGGATGTTTTGGAGGGCTTCCATTCTTAGGGTTGCCAAACGTTGGCGATGACTTGATGGCATGTAATAAGAACAATGACATCTCTCAAGTGGAGTTTCATTCATTTCTGGACAGGAAGAAAGCTCATTGGCGGCTCACATGGAAAGGTTGCAAATTTTCATTGCTCTCATCACCCCTATAGCCTAAGCTTTCTGGCTATTTTCTGTTAAAGGCTGGGGTAGCAAGTTATGGGAAAAACTTTTCTCTGCCTGTGACCCTAGAAAAGTTACTATCAGGGGGGAAAACACAGCTAGAGCAAGAACCTCAACCTCAACCACTTGGTAGTTTGACCCACCTGCCACCAGAAGGTAGCCCTCAAAGACTTCTCCAGAATTTGAGCTGACCCTCTGTTCACAAAGATTGGACACCTCTCTTCCATAAGTCTCTTCTCCCATTGCCAATATGGGCAATGCTGTGCCCATACTAGTGCCTTTTTCCCTCTCTTCATCTAAGATCCCCTGCAAAGATCTTTCCAACCAACTTTCCATGCTGGCTGAGAGATGTGGAACTTGTAGTCCAATAGATTCAGGGAGCACCAGCTTGAAGAAGGCTGATCTCATACATCTATAGCCCAGATACCAAACCCCATCTTTGCTCTTTAGCATCCAGCAGCTTTCATAGCTGGGAAGCCACCGGCAGAGTTCCCAGGTATGAGCACTGGGGCATGATGTGCATGTGCTTACTCTTTCTTTCAGCAGAGGAGTCAGGAGACAGTTCTGTGCAGTGATGAGAGGGCTGGACAGGGACTTGGGGGACCCAGGTCTGAGTCCCCTTTCAGCCAAGTTCATAGGGTGCCTTGGGCTCATCACTGACTCGTGATGAGGTAGTCCAACCTCCTTCACAAGCTTATTCTGAGGTAGTCCAACCTCCTTCACAAGCTTATTCTGAGGTAGTCCAACCTCCTTCACAAGCTTATTCTGAGGAAGATTGTATAAGCCACGCTGGGTTCCATGCAGAAGAACAAGTGGGACAGACATGTAATAAATACATGCCATAAACAGGCATTAGCAAACACACATGGATGCGTGCATTGTTTCTTCATAGTGACCTGGCTTTCACATAACATGCAGCCTTTGTTTAACCATGGAGATCTGGCATGATGTAGAAGGTGAAGTGTTGGCCTAGAAATTAGAAGAGCTGGGTTTAAGTTCCCACTTGGCTGAACAGCGCTCACTGGGTGGCCTTGAGCGAGTCATGGACTCTCAGCCTACCCAACCTCACACAGCGGTTGTTGTGAGGATTCAATGGGAAAGAGGAGTAAGGTTATGGAAGCCACCTTGAGTTCCTTGGAGAGAAAAAGGTGATTGCCTTACTGAATGTATTAATGACTGCTGGAGGATAAGCACTTGCCTAAATAAGCAAGAAATATTCTGGCGCTGTCGCAGAATGGCTTAAAGTTGATGCACCAAGTAGATGAGGCGGCACAATTATTCCTGGACCAAACCACATCAGAATGGGGTAGGGGGTGAAGAAGAGCACATGGGTCTTTGTAATCAATAACAATAATGGCCTGCACCAATATATCAGCAGGAAGAGACAGTTGCATGCACCCCTGGCTTTTTGATGTCTGTCTTGTTTAAAATGTCCTATGTTGTATGAAAACTAGGTTTTCCTGAGGGTGTGCTTACCTGGAACTGCAAAATCAAGGTTGTCCCCCAAATGCAAATTTTGAAAAGGCTCTGCCGCACCCCCAGGGCTTCCAGGGGGTCTCACTGCGCCTGGCTTTCCAGTTCTTAATGCAATTTATTCCAGGGAGGTTTTGTTATTTGAAGTAAGGTCAGACCCTGCAGAGTGTTCGATTGAGTTAAAGTGGAATAACAATGAGGACTAGCCCAATTCTGTACAAGCTTTCTGACTTCTAAAGCATAGTGATGTGGTAGCTAAAAGCCCAAATGCAACAGACAGCAAAGCAGGCCCAGATTCTTTATGACTTTGACTTGCAGTACTTGAGTCAGCAGATTGGAGAACCTTCTGGATGTGGTTCGGCTGAACCTATCAAGCTGGTCGCAATATCAGGATGAGCAGTGAAGCGATGGATCCCCAGTCGTGGCATCACTACTGAGTTTAGCATGCCCTGGGTGAGAGAAACAGCACTGGAGAAGCCTCTGGTGTCTTTGTAATGCCTCCATTGTTTACAAATACCCATGCAAAGCCTCATGAAGCAAAGGCCAGTGACATAGGAAGCAGGCCAGCCCATAATTCCATCCATTCCAGCATTGCATACTGACTAGGGGTGCTGCTGGATACTCTGCAGTGGAAATTCTTCGCATCACTGGTTGTCTGATCCCCCTTAACCTGAGCTGCTCCAGTCTGAAACCAGCTGGAAGTATCCCCATGGAAAACATGTGCTCCACCACTCAGCTATGGTCTCTCTTCGCAGGCTGCAATGATATTGGTCTCAGATTCCAGAGAACATTCCATGGGCCTCCAAGCCTCTTCCCACCCAATTAAACACAGATGGCGAATATCTTTGTCTCTCTTTGTGCCCAAAGGCAAACCATTCATGCTTTCTCTCACAATTTGCACGGACTCGGTATCAGGTGCTGCTTTGCCAATTCATAAGACCATGTCAAGACCCTTCTTCCGACTGCAGAAACTTCAATGCTTTGGGACTAAGGATTAGTCCAGGCAATTAGTAAGCAGTCACGTTAATGAAAGCAGGTCATCTAATGGTTGTAACAGGATGCATGCATGCATGGTAAAGGTATTTTCATGTGTCCACCAAGCTCAATATCTGGGGTACAGAGTATCGCTGCTATGTTTATAGTGGTACCAATCCCTTTCCATCCAGTCCCACCAAGTCAATGGAAGTTCGAAACGTGTCTTCAGCCAGTGATGGATCGGATGAAGATCTACAGGCTCAAACTGTGGCCAGGCAACTTCTTGTATGTTGGGAATGTGCTCAAGCTGTGTTAGAGGGAACTGCCTTCCTCCAGACAAGCCTGAGTTGCACTCTTGAATTCAATGCTGCCCTTGGATTCCCAGTAGGGTAGTCACTTATGCATTGCCAATGAAGAGGAAAAAAGGGGGCTTTGGATCTGCATCAAAAATGTACATGCTAATGTATAAATGTAAATATACATGTAAATTTAGAAACCATTATCATTTGAATGGAAATACCGTTCCACAGTGGGCAAGACCTGGGTGCCTGTCTTTGCAATCTGGGGGTTCAAGTCCTAATGGTGGATAAACAACTTCAAGGCATCTGCTTACATTGTCTTCTTCTGGTCCCTTATCTTTAATTGAGATGTGGGCAGGACAGGAGAGCCACTCAGATAAAAGACAACTTCAAACAGGGGACAGTCCTTCACTCAGAAGGCACGTGAGCACTCTAGGCTTGTCTTGAAGTGGTTTTCTTTCCTGAAGAGAGGTAAACCTTAGGATCAGGGGAAAATGAGTGCCCCATAAAGCTCAAGGGCTGAAAATTTGCCCCAGAATCAGATCTGTCGCCAGGGGAGTATTATACAGTTTGGTGCCATTGGTCCTGTGATTCTTCATTACAGAAACATAGCCCATATTGAGGATTAGGCAGGCTCCCCTACAGGTTTGAGTGTTCCCTTCCATAAGTGGGTTGACTGTTCCCACCTTCTGCTGAGTAGTGGTAGGTAGCATTGCTGACCATGGCTTCTCCCCATCCATGATGTGGATTTCTTGAGGGTAATGCCAGCATTCTTATTTTATTTTAGTCTTTATAATGTGTAGGTTAGTTTGTAGGTCAATTTGTGTTTTTGTTTTATATTGTATTTGTTTTTTAAGGACCTGCTGTGAGCTGCCCCGAGGCTAGTTGGCAAGGGGCGGCATAGAAATTTTTCTAATAAATAAATAAATAAATAAATTCTGAATAGGCGGGTGATGGCCACGACACATCTCTTTCATGGGCCTGGTATTAAGAGTCTTCTCTGGGTGGTACAGTCACCACCAAGCCGAAGCCACATCAGATAAAGTGATGGCTCGTGTGGGAACTGCAGTGGTCACAGCAGTGGGACTTATGGACCGGCAAACCTGGAGCTTCTCTGATTTTTGCTTCAGAGCTTATTTTGACTGAAGCCCATATCAGTAGGTGAGCTCTGGGGTTAGTTAGCATAATATGCATCTGTGCATATCTTCATATGTACTTTTCCAAATGTACAAATCAGTTTGCATCTCTTTGAAAAGTAGATCTACTTCTTCCATTGATTCAAGAGCACTTTATGCATTAAAAAACACGTTTGTGTATAGTTTTTGGATGGGGGGATACCACATGTTGAATGTGTCTTTTGGAATGGATGAATTACGCCACAAGCTTAGAGTGGTATGGACTTTGGCCACATGTTGCCTCTGAATGAACTGGGCAAACACCGACAAAAAAATTGAATGGAAATAGGTTTGTCCTATATCCATGCCCTATCCATGGTGCAGGGCTTGGAATCGGAGTTCTGGATGTTAGAAACCAATGCAGAAGAGTCTGCTTGCTGAATCTTGTCTCTTGCTTTAGAAGGAAGCAATGTTCCAATCTGAGGCTTTTAACAAGCCATTTCTCCATACCCCACCCCAAGGCAACAGAGAATTTTAAAGGATGGGTCACTGTTCAGGAGGAGTCATTAAGAGGTTAGAAAAAGATTACCAAAGAACAATCACATCAAGCTCACTGCTCTAGCTGCATGCATGGAGAGATAACAATTTTACTTTGGAAATAAAGACTGAATTTTCCTCTGATCCAAAAGGCAGCACTAAAAATAAAATCAAATTATGGAAGCCTTCACAAATGTTTTATTCTGTCCTAAATCCTCTCTACTCCTCATTCAGGAAAAAAAAGTTCCACAAGCTGGGAGCCAGTGTTTCTTTGCGCATAAATCTTCTTTTCCCTGATTCTGAATTCCTCTGGGCATGTCTCAGAAGCAATATGGGCCATTTGGAACAAAAGCAGAATCTTCCCCAGTGTCGTAACTTGTGCTGCACGTGGAGCACCATTTTATCCTGGCACTTGAACAAAGCAGAATGTTGCACTTTGCTTCTCTGAGTGGAGTTCTTAGCAAAATGAGAAATGTAGGTGGTCTTCAACTCCCATCATCCCCAGGCAGCATGGCCATTGGATTTTATTTGGGGGGGGCAGGGGGTCTGTCTTTCAGGCTGTCAACCTCTCAGTGTGTTTTCCATCTCTATCTTGTAATTTAGGGGAAAAGTAATGTGAGCACATTAAGCATAATACATAATGGACAGTGTTTCATTTGTTTTGCTCTGATTATTGACTTGGCTTGTTTGACTTTGGGCAGATGGATAAGAAGTCATTATTATTCTTTAGAAAAATATGACAAATTCAGTGCCTTGCTGCTTATCCAGTGCAGCTTGGACGCAGTGAATTCTCACAGTTTTAGAGCAACGGTTTTGTTACTTGTGCAACTGTCTAGTGAAAGGGGAAACTTCTGACCCACCTGGATTTCCAAAATTGCTCTCTGGGGTTTCCCAGGTGGCCACTGCTTTCCCCTGTGTGGTGATTCCCCAGCTTTTGTGCTCCCCACCCCTGTTCTGGAAGGCTGGGATGCCTTTCTGAAGGTACAACAACCAGCAGGAAGGGAATTAAGCTCAAATAAATCTGAGAGAAGGCATTCTGATAGCGGCCTCCCTGTTCCGTTTGGTCATGAACTGGCATGCCTCTGGTTCATGGTCCACACCATGAACAGCCTTCTATGCGGTGGCCCCTCTTTGTGGAACTCCCTGTCTCTGGAGCTCAGCCAGATAGTGACGTTTGCTGCTTCCAGTGTCTCTCACAAAGGCCTATTTGTTCCTAGAAGCCTTCTTTGGTTGACAAACCACTGTATCGACTGATAGCCTGCATTTAATTTTAAGGGGAGGCCTTTTCTATTCACTGCTCCAGAATCTGTGCAGATGTGGAAAAGCACAGGTGTGTCCTAAAGAATAGAAAATAATGATGCAGGTATTTCTGGCCCCACCCTTTTTTCTTTGGGCACCAACCACCACTGGAATGAGGCCTCTGACAGCTTCTCCAAAAGGGAGTCCAGCCCTCAAGCTGAAAGGTGTTCCGTCAGTGAGCTTTGACAGAGGCAAGACTTCTCCCCGATTTGCAGAATGTAACATCCGACCCAGGCATTTAGAAGTGCTATCAATGATTGGCCTCGTTATTCAGCATGTACCAAGGGATGAATGATGAATGAAAGTGTGACTTCACCATGAATTGATGCAAACCGTGATGTTAAAATGGCAATGAATTAACAACCCAGCTCCATGAATAAAATTCAGTCTGAGAGGAAAATCTAATGAATTAAAATGTCAGTATATGGGGCCTTTCAGGATTAGAATTCAATGTGTAAGATCAGTTAATCATTTGCATAATTATTGGAAGGCAGGCGGGCAAGGCGGAGGTCAGCCAAGCTGATGGCAAGCCATTTGTAGGAGTTGTCGGATAACGCAGAGGTCCAAATGAGCATGTTGGTTAATCATGGTTTGCCTGCACTAAATTGGCCATTGATAAAATTAATTATTAGGTTTAAGTGAAATTAAATAAGGCACAACTGCTATCAAATGACAAGGTGGCTGTCCATCCCAAGGCATGAGTGTCATTTTTCAAAATTAGTCCTTAGGAATGTATTTTAAAGCAGAAGATCAGCATCCAATGCGGTGTTTCAGAAAAGGCAAGGGAATAAGCGTTCGGAGTTGGCTTAGCTGACCCTTTTGGCCAACTTGCCAAGAGCTGTGTTGCCACGTTCTCTGGCTCCTGCTTAGGGGCACATGATTTGAACACCCCTAAGGCCTCCCTGACTCCAGTCCCCATCCTCTAGCCAGACTAAGATGTGAAAAGACAGTGTGGTGTTGGAGTGAGCGTGTTGGGAAATCCGGGTTCTGCCATGAAGCTCATTTGCTGAATTTGAGCCTGTCATGAACTCTGCCTAGTCTACCTCCCAGGGCTTTTGTTGTGAGAATAATAAAATAGAGAGGAGGAAATCCTGGTATGCCTCTTTGGATTCTTTGCAAGAAGAAGAAAGACAGAAATTATCCATCTGCTTGCTTCACTGGGAATGGGAAGACGGTAGTCCCCGCCTCCTCTTTCAGTCCGCATGGTCCTTCAGTATGGACATCACTCTTAGTTTCTGCTCATGTTGGGGAAGGTGACTCCAAGGTCTGTGTGCATACTGCCGTGTGCAACTCTGGCTTGACCATGTGGATGGAAACCTCACTGCACATATAGTTGTACAGCTGCAGGGCCCATACTGAAAGGGGAATGGGATTCCTCTGAAAGAGCAGAGGAACAGGGCCAGGGAACGCACCCAGGTAGGCTTGGGACCAGTGGTGGTCATCTTGCTTTCTTCAGAAGAAATTAGAAAAAATATTCACCCACTGGGTTGGACCTGGGTTTAGCCATGCTTAGAGCAGTCATGTTGAATCCAACAGGAGTCATAACTTAGCTATGTTTAGATCCAAACACTACTGATGATGATGCAAATGAAGACTTAAACAATGACTTATTTTTTCCTGCATATACTACATGAAATAGGGCAGGTTTAACGTTCTCAGACAATACAGATATCATGGCCGTCGTCATCTTCATACCACCCATAGCCAAAGCTCTCTGGGCAGTTTACAGTAATATCAGAACATCTAATTCTTTAATATATACCCTGCCCTTCACTCCGGTAAATCTGAGTGCCAGATATCACCAACACCATCCACCTTGTCCTTACAACAACCTGACCAGACAGGGCCACCTGTCAGAGAATGTCAAGCACCAGTGACCTTCCTGTGGCTGATGAGGACGCTTTTGAACTTGGGTTTCTCCAGTGCTCATGCAGCATCCTCATCCCCACCTCACACCACGTGGCTGCCAGTATCAGCAACAGCAAGTCTGCAAGCACCAGCTGGGGAAGGACATGGCCAAAAGGGTGCCACTGGCCTTGGGTCCTGGTTACAGACTTCCCAGGGGCAGCTGATCGGCTATTGTGGACTAGGCAAAGTTTTGTCTGATCCTGCATATTCATGTATATTCTTATATATGTTCCTAAGAATCTTGGGAACACCAAAAAACACGTTCCTTTCCAATGTTGCTCTGACTTTAAAAGCTGAAGCAGTCGCATGTTCAAGTGCAGGAAACATTTTTGTCTGGCTACAGAACCACACATTAATTTTGCATACACATAGAATCATTCCCCTCTTAGATTATAAAAGTTCAATTTGCTGTGCTGCTATTATTTTAAAATATTATTTTAGAGACAGCACCACTTCACATGCTTCTGAAAGGGAAAATGCATAAGAGATTTAAAGAAACAAGCATTTACCCGATACACATGTCCCTTTCGCTACAATGGGAGGGGGCAGTAATACATCTCCTAAAAGATTCTCTAATTATATGTGCACTATTAACACAGGTATGATCTAAGTTGTTGGGCTTTCCTCCTGTAAGTTAGCCAAATCATATATATTCCCATGTATATACACACACACACACACACACCCCACACACAATTTCTGTAATAAGCAACTTTTCAAATATAAAATTCCTTCATATATATTCTTTATTTGAAAAGTTGTTTTGACCAATTGTGGCTGAAAGCTAAACAGGCATGAGAAGTGTTTCATCAAAGGTTAGAACTAGAGAAGAGATTGACAAGTCAAGAACAGTGTTCACCTTCGGCAACATCATGAGATTTGCTTGCTTGCTAATTGTGAAGTCGCATCTGACCCATCGCAACACTCCTCCAGGCCTTCCTGTCCTCCACCATCCCCCGGAGTCCACTTAAGCTCACACCCACTGCCCCAGTGACCCCATCCAGCCACCTCATCCTCTGCCATCCCCTTCTTCTTTTGCCATCAATTGTTCCCAGCATTAGGGTCTTCTTCAGGAAGTCCTTCCTTCTCATTAGGTGGCCAAAATATTTGAGCTTCATCTTCAGTATCTGGTCTACTTAAATTACTGTAGTCATTTCTATATTTGCATTTGCACACTGTATGCAAATGTATGTGGGTTTTCTTTCTTTTTTGGGTGCTGGAATTCTTAAATATGCAGGCGGTGAAAAATATTAGTTTGCTCCACCAATTAATTCCAGGCTTTAGAACCCCAGAGAGCCAGTAGCTCTCAATATTTGATTGAGGGACATTGGCCTCAATGGGGATATGGCAGCTGCATGAGTGCATCACCAACCGTAGCAGCAGCTTAATAGTCTGTGAGCCAAGGCACAGATCATCCAGAAACAGTGCTGAAGTCAACTGACTTTCTAAATGGATCCCAGAGAATTGGGTCTCCGTTCTCATTCATGGCACCCCGGGATTGTGTGTCAGTCCCACAGAGGAAAGCCTGATGGATAAGATATGGGAGGCAGAGATGCGGAGGACATAGCTAGAACAAAGCAGGTGGAGAAAAGAAGAGCTTCTTAAGTATGGCAATAAATCTAAATAAATAAAAGAGGTCTGCCATGAGAAATTGGGGGTAGCTGTTTTTGCTGAGCTAAGTTGGAAAGAAGCCCAGCAACTCTGGCAAGGAAGGGAACAGCTGCGAAATGTGAAGGTGTGGATATTTAGCTGTAATCTGCTGTAGCCCTGCAGATAGCATGATACAATGCACCGTCCACCGTGGACTCGGCAAGCAGACAGAAAGTCCCATTTACCGTGAATCACATTTTTATTTATTTATTTTATTTATTTAAATATTTTTATGCCGCCCCTTGCAGCATTTCTCCCTGCAAAAGTAAAATAAACATTATTCACTGACATAAACTCAATGCTCCATGCTGTGGTTTTCATGTGTCCTTACCTGAAACGGCCAGGAAATGGTTACAACTTGACAGAGTCCACTTACTCAAAGAAATCACTTCTTGGTCACTATTCTGTGACTGTGTGTTCTGCTTGTTCTGTCTGGTTCCATTAGGTTCCTCTTGCTTACTTCTGGAGGGCTAGGGTTCCTTTCTAGGTGTTCCACTATTAGACATGTCACAGAACCCTGGAAGGTCTGGGATGTTCAGTCCCAAGCAGCCCACCCACCTCGTCTGGATGATCACCAGCAGTGGGAAAGTTGGCGTTTCTTTTCAGGCTTTAAATGCATGTGAAGACCTACCCAGCTCATTGTCGGTCTCTTTGCAACTTGCAGCTGATTGGTTAGAATCCTGTTCTGCCATTGACACATTGAACAATGTTGAGAGGGATCTATGTTCAAATCCCCTTTCAGTCATGGAGCTGCCTTTCTGACCCTGGGCCAGTCACCATCCTTCACCCTAACCATTCCCATGATGGCGACATGTCCTTGCCTACAGTGGGCAGGCATGCATTGGAGGGGATGATAGAAGGCCCTCCTCGGTTGGAAAGCATCTGCTGTTTGAGGGGATGTCCTGCTGTATTGTTTCCCATATAGCCACCAAAGCAGTTGCCCATCAGCAGGGAACCCCTGGGTGACCAGTGAAGAGCTCCCCTGGAGACAGTCTATGCTGATATGCACTGCTATTTCTATTTCAACTATAACATTGTTTCTCTCTGTGTGAATTAGAGTACGCAAAACTTTTGCGTGCTCTCGTTTTGACCATTTTCAAGTGACCACCTTACCCACAAACATGGAAGAGGTGGGGAAGAAGCTTTACTTATTGAAAGCCATCTCAGTCAGGGGCCAGCTCTATCCTGGTAGAACATTCTGAAGTTTAACTATGCGCTGTATGAAGACCACCTACCTTTTGTCTGTCCTGGATCTCCCACCGGTCAGCTTCATGGTGTGAGCCCATGGGGTTCTTGAGAGAACATGAGGCTGTTTTTCCGCTGGTTCGGTTGTCCGTCCGTCCGTCCGTCCTGCTTATCCCATACCATATATAATTGCACTGACGTCAGGCTTGCCCCAGTCTTACAACTCCCCTCCCCAAATACCCTCAAATAATTTGATGTATCCTTGTTAGCAATAAGCTTTGGGCCTATAGGGGGATCATTTCAGACCTTTTCTAGCCTCCCAGCATCCTTTCCGAGATGCCTCATCACAGCTGTATTTCAAGTCTGGTCTCGCTGCAGATTTGCATAATGTCTTTGCATTAGCAGTTTTATTTTGAGCACTTTCCTAATGATCCCCCACTTGGGATTTGCTTTTTCCACAGCAGCCCCACACTGCGTTTGCATAAGCTGAGTTTCCACCACAATCCTATGGCCCTTTCCAGGTCTGCTGCTGCTAGTGGAGATGTGGGACTTTACCCCAACGTTATGCTTGTTTCCGCTGAACTGCATTTGGGTATTTTAATGCTCATTGCCCCAGTTTGAAGTGCTCCTTGGATCACCTGGATGGTATTAGCCAAACCACCATTCTCAGCTTCCCATCTTTAACAGGTAGATAATTGCTAGCTGCATTGTGAGGATTCCTGAGAAATTCGATCGCCTGTTATATTGCACCTTGCCTTTGTAGGGAAGCCGCTTCAGACCTACAGGGTGACCATGTCCCTTTTTATACCCTTTGCCCTTTTCTCGAGATGCAGCTACCAAAACCACACACAGTATTCCAAGGCTGGTCACACTGGAGAGCCAGTGTGGTGTAGTGGTTAAGAGCATGGGACTGGGACACAGACGACCTGGGTTCTAATCCTCTCTCAGCCATGGAGCCAACTGGGTGACTTTGGGCCAGTCACAGACTCTCCGCCCAGCCTACCTCACAGGGTTGTTGATGTGGGGATAAGATTGCAAGCAGGAGGAGGAGGAGGAGGATGTAAGCAATTTTGAATTCTCTACAAGAAAAAAGGTGGGATATAAATCTATAAATTTACTTATTTATTTCATTTCTACACCACCCAATAGCCAAAGACTTACTAGGCAGTTAACAAAATTAAAAGTCAAACACATATAAATGAAAGCAAAAAACACATCTGAGACAATAAAACAAGACAGTAGAACAATAAGACAATAAAACCATAGCAGTCACAATGAAATCAGTATAGAGCTATTATTTGTTTAATTTCTATACTACTCATTAGCCAAAATGGCTCTCTGGGTGGTTTACAAAGTCATAACAAACAACACATACAATAAAAACTATATTCAATCAAACATACACAAGTTCTTCATAGCAACAATAGGACACAACAAACATTCTCCACAGTAGCCACAACTCAACCTAATCTAGGGTATAGTAGTACTTACATGAAATAGATTTAAAAATTCTTTTAAAAGATCATTTTAACCATTAAAATATTGGGTAAATAAAAAGGTTTTTACCTGGTGCCAAAAAGAGTAGAGCGAGAACTTCTTTGGGGAGCTGATTCCTAAGACAGAGTGCCACCACTGAGAAAGCTCTTCCCCTTCTCTGAGAAGGACTTCAGATAGACATCCTACAGTCTGGATAAACATGTGGGAAGAGGCATTCCTTTAGTTAACATGGCTCCCAAGTCATTCAGAGCTTGAAATATCCATATTAATACTATGAACTGGGTCTGGACTTCCATTGGTAACCAGTGGAGTTGGTAGAGGTAGAATAGTTGATGATATAGTGGTAATTGTTAGTGTGTTCATGTCAGCCAGTCCTCACCACCAGCCTTACAACCCTGTCCAGACCAATTGGAGTTCCTGGACCATCTTCCAAGGCAAGCCCACCTAGAGTGCATCACAATAATCCGAATGAGAGGTCACTCGAGCAAGGATTATTGTGGTTCTGTCTGTTTAGATAGGGTTGCAGTTGGTGAATCCAGTTAAACTGATAGAAGGTGTTCCAGGCCTCCAAATCTACCTGAAATTCCAGTGACAATTCAGGATCCAGACTCACCTCCCAAACCATGGTGCTTTTCCTTTGGGAGGAGTCCAACCCCACCCAGGAAAGGTGTAATATCACCCATATGGACAGAAGATACCCCCACAAGCAACCTCTCTGTTCTGTCTAGATTAAGTTTCAGTTTATTTGGCCTCATCCAGTCCATTATTCAAGCCCAAACACTGATTTCGAATGGCATTGCCTCACCTGGATGCAGCATCAGTACAGAATAAAATGTGATATTAATATTAAGTCTAAAAGTTTATTTTTAAAATGCTGGTAAAATAAAAGCATCTTTACCTGTCACTGAAAACCATAGAACGTATTTATTTATTTACCCACCCATTATCTTTCTATAAGACTCCCTGGGCAATTCATAAAATCAAAAGATACAGTAATTAATATAAAGTGATAATTATGCAATCATTGCAGTACAATTAATATAAAAGAGAATGGTACAATAAAACAATGACCTACCCATCAGAGAATCTTCTGGGAAGTGGGATGGCAGAATCAGTCTCAAGCACCCAACACAAGGTACGAATACTCAAGATCCACACTCTAGTGGACAAGACCCTTTGAGACAGACCGTGAGGTCTATTTCCCTATAGACCATGTCCACCTCCCCTCCCTGGCCCTCCAGTTGATGCTAGTACTGAGCCAAGTACCCAGATGGGCACAGCTGAGAGAAAATGGCCATTCCCATTTTGCCCAACAAGGTCTCAGCAATGCAAGCCAGGCCAGGCCCCTCATCCACAATCCAGCCATGAATGAGGGAGGTCTCATGATGGAATGAGCTGGCACTCAGCTGCAACACTAGAAGCCCAAGGGCAAGCTGGGAAGGCTGTGAGGAATCATAGGAAGTCAGAAGAGGCTTCCTGTGCCATCTAGTCTGACACCTCCCCCCCAGCTCCAGCCAGCTTCTCTCATGACATGCCTGCCATGTGGATGTCCAAAGTATAACGCCCACAGTCCCCAGGTGGGCTCAAAGCACCAACCTTTTGGTGAACAGCCAAATACGCTAACGGATTGTGCCACAGAGATCATCTGGTTGTGGGTGAAAGCAGAAGAGGGGATAGCGGCCAGAAATCTAGCCCTTCATCTCCTCAACCGGCTTGTTGATCCCCCAATATCACACCTCCCCCACAGTAATGGGGGCACCCCCTTGCTCCCCAAACTTATCCAGCGATATAGTAAAATGTAATAGCAATACAGTAAAAACACTAAAACAAACCAACTGCTATACCTATATGCCAATCAACTGCTGAGGAACTTTTTTAAAAAATCTATCCATTGTAAGAAATTAGCAGTTTTGGTTTTATTCCTTTTCTAAAGATCCCTAAAATGGGGCTAATCCAGGACTATGAGGAAGCTGCTTGGAGGCATGGAAAACATGCCCTGGGTGAACCCACCACCTCCTTCGTCCCGTTTCTGCAGATGATAGCAGGGCTTGCTCACAACCTTGTGCAGGCAGGCACTCAATTGCAAAAGTGCACATCTGTCATGCCAAACATGGCAGTCCGGTGCAGGTAAGCAACTCTGTTATGTCCAGTTGTAAAGAAGGAAGGAAGGAAGAAAAATCAATCTCTCTCATGATCCAAAGCGCAGCAATAAAGATTACAATAATTCCCTCTTAAAATGGAGCTCTGGTCTTAAACAACACTCTGTAACATATCCTCGGAGGGGATCCCCCCGCCCCATTTCCTTTTTGCCTGACTCTGGATTGATTTTGTTCCATTTCCACAAGAAAGGCATCCATCCTCAGTTGCCAGTCATCTTCCCCACTCCAATCATTGTATCTACCTGAGAAGCTGACCTTCCCCACCCCCCACATACACCCCATCCTTCCCTCTGTCTTCATCAATGAAAAGGGGTGCAAACCCCAAATGATTCTTCCACGTTGCACACTGGAAAGCATGGGGGGTGCATTGATTGTGTCCGAGGATGTAATTTGGAGAAATGGGATTGCACAGGTGTAAAGCAAGGGCATCAATTGGGCTGCAGAATCTTTATTGTTGGTTGTGGCTCATGAGTAATGAAGGAACTCAGAACCATGAGAGAGAAGACTGAGCTGCCAGAAGATGCACGTTAAGGTGGGAAAAATAACATCCTTGACTTGTGTTCAGGGCTGTTTTTGCTCTGAGATCCCAGAGAGCCCATAAATAGAGAACTCCCACAATGTGATTCATTTCACAGAACAGACCCACATCTCAACAAAATTGGCAAGAGCAGCAAATTTAATCTTTGCTTGTTTGGTGGAGTGGGGGGGAACAGATCCTCCCCTTTCATTCCTTGAATCCTTCTGTCATAAGAGCTGGAGGTTTTGTCCTTTATCCTCTTTAGGTAAGAAATTGATTATTTTCTGATGCTAAGTTTTGAAGCATTTTAAGACAGCTAAGCAGAGCCCAACCAGCAGTCTAATTGGCTCCCTAAAGGTCTCCTTCTTCCTATACTGCTTTTGTAATAAATCCAAAATATCACTGCTTAAGATAACCTGAGACCTTTCGTGTAATCATGCAGGATTATTTTAGAACATTAAATCAGACATAATTGCACAGTTCCATTTGCACATCATTTTAAGGTAGGTGTGTGTGTGTGTGTGTATTAGACATTGAGGTATAAGGAGAAATTTATGGCTGCTCTGAAAATATCCCCTCTTAACAGTGCAGGAGAATTAATGAGGTCATTTTAAGAGAGAAAGAGAGGGTGGGGGGGCACACTTGATTCTAGATGAAACTAACTAGTATATTTAATTTCCACCTTTAATTTTAAAACAATGTAACTGATATAGGCTCAGATGTATTGGCTTCATGATTAAGGGGAAATAAAATATCTGCTCCCTTCTTCAACTGTGCATAAAAGCAGGCTTGCCGAGTCGGAATAATCCAGCCTATAAAACCCACAGTAACAGTGCCCAGATGGCAAACGCTGTTGCATGAAAGGTGCCGAGAGAAGTGCCACCCCCCCCCCTTCCACTGGCCTGACTTCACCCAGCTTGAAGCATCACCAGACTGTTCCAGACAGGCTGTTCAGTCTTTCCTGGTTGTGCCCACTTGCACCATCATTCTTGCTGCCTCTGGTGGCAGCACATTTCATGTGTCCTTCTGTGGGTAAAAATGCTCATCTTCCTATTTCATTTTAGTCCTTCTGCTAGAGATGTGGACAACCTTGAGGTCAAGCAGATTCTTGTGGATTCAGGGGACGGGGACTGACACACTCATTCCAAGTTCCTCATCAGGCATAGGAAGCAGCTCTATAAATGCTGGTCCACCCAGGTCAAAACGTTGGGCCACGTAGCTTCACCTTGCATGCCCTGCTTCTCAGTGGCTCTCCAGGGGTCTTGGCAGGGACAGGTCTTCTCTAGCTTTCCAACTCCATTTTTTGGCTGCTAGGAATTGGCCCTGCAGGCATATTTTGGTGTCATAGCTGGTGCTGTGACACCAAAATAAGTTTCCTCCCTTACAGAAGTGAAGGGCACTCCTGAATGTTAGCTCCTTGCCTCCTGCTCTTTGACCCATGGGTTTGTGCATCCTCCAAAGTCCTTCTCAGCAAATTCGGACCAAGAGCAAGCTGGAAAGCACTATATCCACACTTGGCATGAGGTGAGGACTTGCTTCCCAAGGGAGAACCCTTGTGTGCCTGGGGTCTTCTCCATCAATTGCTTCCTGACTGCTCCAAACTGGAGCTGCTGGAAGGTGGGACCTGGGAACTTCTGCACCATACATGTGTTTTCTGCCACTGAGCCTTTGTCCCTTCTCATTCAGTGGCATCCATGGATATGCCCAAATATCCAGAAGGACCTTGGTCTTTTGTAAAACATTTAGGAGTGCTGAACCTCAAGCCCATGGCCCAAATCTGGCCCTCCTGGGATCCTAATCCAGCCCAGATGGCCAGAACCCCTTTCCGTGGCCCTTCTTCCCCAGCCACCAACCATCTGAGGCTTTCCCAGCTTTTGTGTAGATCCTTCCTTCCTTCAAAAGGTTGAAATGCCTCTTCTAAGCCTTAGTTCCTGGAAGTATAGCTTTAAGCTAAAATATACTGAATGTTTTTTCATCACCCCCTTCATCTGGCTTCCACCTCCTTCTGGAATGTGGCCTATGAACATGTCTCCAAAATGGAACTCAGTCCTCAAGTTGGAAGAGGTGCAACACCCATGCTATAATTCTTGATAATCATCAGAAGCATGTAAGAGTTTACCTTGGATCTGCATTTTCTGATAGAGAAAAAGCCATGCAGTGAGTTAGCATTCTGAGAACTAATGCATCTTCTCCCCACAGCTGTCAGTCATGCTCCAACTATTTACCAAGGAGGGGCATTTTCTCCTGGATCTGATCACTAGGCAGTCACTTTCCCTGACTTTGCTTTTGGTAGTCTAATGTGTCACTTCCAAGGATCTCTAGGAGTTAACCTCTCCTCTCATGATAGAAACATAGAGACATAGAGCGAGTCAGAAGGGGGCTCCTGGGCCATCTAGTCTGACTCCCAGCTCTAGCTAGCTCCACTCATGGCATGCCTACCATGTGCATGTCCAGCCCATCCTTGAACACCCTTACCGATGGGGCTTCAACCACCTCCCATGAAATCCCATTCCATATCCTCAGAGTTCTAACTCCCAGGAAGTACTTCCTGGTGCCCACCCTAAATCTTGGTTCCCTGAGCTTTGCTCCATTGGAACATGTCCTGCCCTCCACTGCAGGGGAAATAAGGTCATGACCCACCTCTGCATGGCACCCCATGTAAAGATGTCACAAACTGTGGGAAACCATCCATTTCACAAGCTGGTGATGCTAATTTTGAACCGTTTATTTATACCATATGTTATGTTGCATTAGATTTATATCCTGCCTTTCCCCCTCTTGCATGGAACCCAAGTGGCTTACGTAGTCCTCCTTCACTCCTTTTTTATCTTCATACCAACAAACCTGTAAGGTGGGCTAGGCTAGTAATGCCCTAATGGCTGAGACATTAGCAACAGGATGGTCAATAAAAGCTTTAAATAAATAAATAGGCTGAAAGTGAGTAGAAAAAGAAATCTTCCTCTCCCGACCCTCTTTTTTGGCTTTTAAAACAAAATGTGACCGCATAATATGGCTGTGTTTCCCAACTAGGTAGCCACCAGACTAAAATGCCCAAGATCCCCAACTATTAATTGTGTAAGCTGTGGCTCATGGGAACTGAAGTGAAAATGTGCCAGAATGGGGAAGGCCAGAATACAACATTAACATTGTGAAACTGGAGAGAAGCACGACGATCCCTGGTATTAGGATGTGGGTAGTAGAACTTCAGGCATATGATGGTCTTGGGAAATGTTGGAGGGTATGCTGGACAAAAAAAGCATTGAACGTGCAAAAGTAATTCAGATGAGCAGCACAGTGTGTGCGAGATTATGCTTCCTCTTTCAGTGGATTAGCTGAGCAAGCCAACAGTTGGGAATACCTTTGCAATGAGGGGCAGGAGCAGTTTTCCGCAAGGAAACAGGAAAATTAAATGTGTTGTGAGAGGACCGTGCAACAAAACCAGATGAAAGCACAACATTATTTGGGTTGGATAAATATTAACATAATTTATTCAAGACTGAAATAGGATAAATTGCAGATCACTGACAATCAATGTGTGTGAGTTGTGTACCCATATTAATACATTTGTGGGCTGCAATGCTTTAAAGTTCCCATTTCCTGTAATTGAGCATTGGCTTATTCCCCTGTAAAGGAGAAATGAAATACAGGCAGTTCCATTCAAGGAAGAACCTTCACTCCCTTATCTTTTCTCACACCCTCACTATCAGGGAATGAAGCTATATCATCACCCTCAGGCAATACACACCACACCACGCCTCCAATTCCCAACCTCCCAGAAGCCAACAGATATGGAATTGAGCAAAGGCCATTTAAACGTATCACCCATTCCTCAAGGGAGGTGGAGCCAGTTATTCTACAGGCCTCAGCAGCCCAACCCAAGGCTTCACTTCACCTCAGCTGTCTGCTGAAACAACATCTCTCCATGGCTGTGATGGGGTGGCACATGTGTTTGCAAGCAACACTGGAAGCTGTCCATGGTCCTGAATTAATCTGTCTAGAAAGAAACCCTTCATTATTCACTTTCGTTTATACTTCTTGCACAAGCTTCAAGACCAAGAGACACAGGATACTGTTTGGAAACTCCAGCAATGGAAAGCCCACCCCCTCACACACACACACACAATCTAAGTGATTGGTTCCATTATTAAATTGTGTTACTCTTAATAAGACATACTGTCATCTTTTATCAGACAGATGAAGATTGGAAACAGCTGTTTTAACCCCTCCAGCTTTCTCTGACTCAGGGGAGCTTTCAGAAGTCTCAGCACTCAGAGCACGGCTTCAACAAATGGCTTCTTTTCATTCAGTGAGTGTAACATGTAGCCCAGATACTTAGTATGCTTTCAAAGAGAAGAGTGCACACTGAGTCTTCTGGGATGCAATGGGACTCTCCATTGCATGAGAGATGAATGCCTGAACCAGGACTCCAGAAAGAAAGCTTTTTTTTTTCTTTTTTGTTTTAAAACTTCTCCATCCAAAGAATAGTACATTTTTATGCGTATGAGAGCTACCATAGGTTAACTGGTGGTTTCTTTCTCAGCATACAAACAGCTGGGGAAACCTTGTTATTATAGGAATCAAGCCCATAAGTCCACTTGAGATGACAAAGCATGAAAGCACACCAACACATCTTCCCTTGTGCTTATGACCACAGGATGCACTCTGATCAAGTATTCAACAGAAGCAAAGACAAGCATTTGAAAGCTTCCAATCCACTGGGGCTGGAGATCCCAGGCGTAGCAACAGTGTCCAAGCAGAACTGGCAGTTGCTCTGGGAAAGCTAACAATTAGATCCTCTAGGATCAGGAACAGAGGTTGTTTCACTGTCCACAACAGGCTTTAAATCAGGATCACAATTAGCATTTCAGAATGGAATGTCTTTAAATCCTTCAGTTTGTGAATGCCCCAGTACTTAGTACCATAAGCCCTTCTCCAGATCTTCTCTTCTCGGTGAGATGCAGCAAGGTTACTAAGATATTTCATTGATTATATTTAGCAGATCTCAGAATGGTGTATGTCTGCTTCTCAGGAAGTCTGCAGTACAGGCATCATCAGACCTAGATCTAAAGTGAGGCTAATACAAGGAACCCTTGAGTCATGTCTGGACTAAATTCCATCTAAGTACTCCTTGGTCTCAGTGCATTGGTCTCGCATTTTAACTGGAGAGGGTTTTAATTGCTGCAAGCACATTTGGGAGTCCAGGTTTTAGATGCAATGTAGAATCTTGTATCCCAGCTCTGTGTTGGTTCACATGCAGTTGATTCTGCAGCCAAAATGGCAACAGAAACAGGCAAAAGGCGGTACCAGCAGATTCCAGTGACCCCACCATAAGAAGGACCAATCATCCAGGATTGCAGGGAGAAGAGAAGTACCTGAACAATCCTTAAAAGCCATTAATGTTTCTAGAATCACACAATAGTAGAGTCGGAAGGGGCCATGAAGGCCATCGGGTCCAACCCCCTGCTGTTGCAGGACACCCATGCACACCATCCCACTCAGGTGGCCGTCCAGTTTCTTTTTGAATGTCTCCAGTGTGGGGGAGCCCACTGCCTCTCTAGGCAGCTGGTTCCACTGTCATATTACTCTGACAGTGAGGAAGCTTTTCCTGATGTCCAGCCTGAATCTGGGTTGTCATAATTTGATTATTCCATGTTCTACATTCTGGCATCAGCAAGAAGAGATCTTGACCTTCCTCTTTGTGACAGCCTTTGAGGTACTTATAGAGGGATGTCATGTCCCCTCTCAGTCTTCTCTTCTCAAGCCTGAACATGCCCAATTCCCTCAGTCTCTCCTCACAGGGCAGTGTTTCCAAACCCTGGATCATTTTTGTTGCCCTCCACTTGACCCTTTCTAATTTTCTTGCATCTTTCTTAAATCTTGGTGCCTAGAACTGGACACAGTATTACAGGGGAGGTCTGACTAGTGAGGAGCATAGAGGAACTACTACTTCTCGTGATTTGGAAGTAATAATTCTGTTAATGCATCCAAAAATAGCATTTGCTCATTTATTTATTTATTTATTTATTTATTTTACGAATTTGTATGCCGCCCCCTCGCACTTAAGCCTCGGGGCAGCTGACAACATATAAAAATACAAATTTGAATACAAAATACAATTTAAAAAACAAAATACAATTTAAAAACTGGCCCATCTCATAGTCCAAGAATAAAAATATACCATATACATATAAATAAGAATATATAATAAATTAACAATTAAAACATTTCTTAAATGAAAAGTCTTTGCCTGGCGCCGAAAAACAAATAAAGCTTTTGGTAGCTGCATCACATCGTTGGCTCATGTTTAGCCTATTGTCCACATTTACTCCAAGATCTTTTACTTTTTCAGTTCTTTTGAGCCACGTATCCCCCATCTTGTATCAATGCATTTGGTTTTTTTTTTCCCAGGTGGAGGACTTGGCATTTGTCCTTATTGAATCTCATTCTGTTGGTTTCAGCCCAGTGTTCAAGTCTATCTGGATTGCCCTGGATCTTCATTCTGTCTTCTAGGGTGTTTGCTATTCCACCCAGTTTTATATCTTCTGCAAATTTGATGATCTTTCCCTGTATTTCCCCACTGAAATCATTATAAAGATGTCGATGAGCACTGGGCCCAGGACTATGTTATTTAGAAACATGTTAATGCTATTTAAACAATTACCCATAATAAGACTCTAAGCCTTAGAGACCCTATTCTGTGTTCCAGTTGATGAGCACCAGGAAGGGGCCCCCTTTGGTGGGTGGCTCCACATCTGGACCATTCCCTCCCACAATGGCATTTGCTTGTGTGCATTATTTCCATACCACCCAGTAGCTGAAGCTCTCAGGGTGGTGAGCAACAGTTAACAAGCACTATGACATGCAATCTCAGATCGAGCTGTAAAAAGATCATGATATTACATTTAACACATTGAAGCCATGTTTTCATGAGCTAATACCAACCTCTACATCTTGGCCTGCTCAAAAAAGAACAAAAGGTAACCATGCCCCCTTTGTTGTTGTTAGTCGTGAAGTCATGCCCAACCTATCACCATGCCCCCATGCCCATGTGCTATTTGAACTTGGTACACATTTCAGTGAAGAGTGTGGCCTTATCCTGGCACCAGAGAGATTAAGGGCGCCAGGCAGACTCTAGTGGAGAGGTGATGCCATAGATTGAGGGCTACCACAGAGAAGGTGGCACATTCTTGGAGGATCAGCTCCTTGGTGCCACCGAATGAGCCTCTGTGGAGGTGGCATTTGGAGGAAGAATTTAGAGGTGGTATGCAGTGTTCTGGTTCATGGTGACTCCTTCAGGAATTGCAGTCCCAACCTAACCTCTTTCATTGTGACCTCTAAAGCCCTCTTTATACAAACAATTCCGCTTATGCTTTTTATTTGTGTGTGGACGCTCTCTGTCTTTCAGCTGTTGTATAAACTGGATTGTAAGACTGGGCTCTAAAAGATGAAAGATAAATCATGCAAACTGAATAATTCAAAGATTAGCTGTTACTCATACAATGGACAGACCCCCGAAACTGTTGAGTTGGTGCTTAGTTTGTGCATATTAAAGCACCCTGTTTCAGCTTCTGATGAGCTTTTTTTATTATTTCTGGAGAGCTTCTCAAGGTCAATCAACATATGTAGAGAAATCTCATAGTACAGTCTTCTATGGATTGTGCCATTTTATACTTCAGGTAAAGCATCACATAGTTGGATTTGATTTGTTTATTTTTAATCTCTGCAAATAGCAAATGTGCCACATCAAGGCAAAGAGTTCCATCCCAGACTGCTGATCTAGTGCAAATCCAACGCACCACCATGCATCCAACAAGCATGGCTGCTTTCTACTGTGGCAGCATTAGAGATAAATGTGGGAATCAGACCTCACTTTCTGTCTCAAACTCATTATACTAATTTCCACTCTATAAACACTGAATTAGTGTCCCCTCCTCCTCTCCCTTTGGTGCTTGAGACAGCTTATGATGTTATAAATGTAAAACTAAATAGAGATAAAAAATACTTCACAATAGCATGAATTAAAACCTAATTACAAGTGCTCAATCTCATTTGAATTTTATTTCAAACACTCAAAGACAGAAGCAAAAGAACGTAACAAGATAGGACCACTTTGGGGGCCAGAACAGAGCTAATAAAAAGAGTTTGTGGTTATATAGAACTCTGATATGTTGTCAAATTCCACTTCAACCCAGCTAGTTCCTGAATCCACTTCAAAAAAGGGTGCTTCACCTCCCATGGGAATTCTGCATAGTTTGTGGCCAGGATATTGTAAGGCTGATCCTTCTGTAAGGTTTTATCCAGTGTCAATCCTGCTTAGAGCAGACCTGTAGAAATGAGTGGGGCTTAAGATACGCTGTGGGGTATGGTGGCTGACTGGCTTTCCAGGTTCGAGTCCACTCAGCCATGAAGGTCACTGGGGAACTCTGGGTGAATCACTGCCTCTCAGCGTAACCTACCATCCAGGGCCACTTGCTGTTCCAGCCTTCCCATGCCTGCTTCTCTATGGTGACTCCATAGCTTTTTAGCAGATCCATGCACTCCATAAGACAGAACTTGCTGTCTAAATGCAGAGACTCCAGGAACTGTCCAATAAATGCATTTCCCTTTCACTTCCTGCATATAATTATGTGTCCACATTACATTTTCTGACCACCAGCTCTTTAGAATTAAACCAAAGCCAAATGAGAAAGAGAACTTGATGTCTCCTTTGGTCTTGGAGTTGATTTAACAGCAAACTAAATGCTGTTTTATGTTGCTCTGTGTGGCGCTCATTTATATCATCCCTCATGAAACTATACGACCATAAGTCTGAGAGGCACTTGCAAAACTTAGAGTTTGCAATAATGTAGCCCAGAGAGAGAGAAATGTCAGAGCACATTCAAATATTTCTGCAGGTGGGGAGTGTCCCTTAGCATAATGAAATGAGGCCGAATCATACAAAATCATCCTCTTCATTAGTATCCTGGCACCACTATGTGATGCTAAGATTGGTGCTTGGTGCTTGTTTTTATGCATGTGCTGTCTCTGTGAGCCAAGCCTTCTGGGGAAAGATCATAGAATCATAGAATAGTAGAGTTGGAAGGGGTCATAAGGCCATCAGGTCCACCCCCCTGCTGTTGCAGGACACCATGTTACACCATCCCACTCGGATGGCTGTTCAGTTTCTTTTTGAATGTCTCTAGAGTTGGAGAGCCCACCACCTCTCCAGGCAGCTGGTTCCTCTGTCATATTGCTCCGACAGTGAGGAAACCTTTCCTGCTATTTAGCCTGAATCTGGGTTGTCGCAACTTGAACTGATTATTCCATGTCCTGCACTCTTGTATCAGCAAGAAGAGATCTTGACCTTCCTCTTTGACAGCCTTTGAGAGACTTATAGAGGGATCTCATGTCCCCCCCTCAGTCTTCTCTTCTCAAGGCTGAACATGCCCAGTTCCCTCAGTCTCTCCTCCGAACCCTGGAAACACTGGCAGATGTGGCAGAAAAGAAGTGAAGCAGGGGGCACAGGTAGACTAAGGCTTCACCCACTTCTAAGGGTGAAACTTTCATCTACCTGTTGTCTTGTTTGAGGGCCTAATTTCCCAAGCCATCACAAGAACGTGAAGAGGAAAGCTGAAAAAAGGGAGAGGGAGTGAAAACAGAGCTGCTGCCTGGGGCCCCAGAAGAGATGACATATATGTTCTCATTCATCCTTGTGCAGACTTGAGGAGCAAAAGCATAACCAACCATGAGCGGAGCTGGCTGGTGCCAGAGGTCAGACTAGATGGCCCAGGAGGCCCCTTCTGACTCGCTCTGTTTCTATGTTTCAAACAGGACAGGAATGGCTAACCCTTCCCAAACACCACCATTGCTGTATTCTACTGCAGCTCCTGACAAATGAAAAGGATCCAACTTTCTCAAAGCAGTCTCTGCAATACAGAGAGACTGCAAGACAGTTGCTTTTCCTGTCATCTTCTAGAGAACAATATTCAGATTGTACATAAGTGTATTCTAGAACAACCCTACTAACTCACCTGAAAAGGACACTACCACTGTTTCTCCAACAAATTACAATTATTTCATAGGTGTCAGAAGCATCATCCTATCTCTGGAGAGGGCAAAAGGTGAGCAGAAGTATGGATGAAACCAGTGTATCAGTGATAGGAGCTGGAGTGGATTAATGAATACAGTGGCATTAATACAATTAACTCTAGGTAATTGTCATTGGGGACCAGAAATGCAGATCCATAATAGGAAAAGATTTTAGTATTCCCCACTTCTACGTGATAAGAAGTCAGAGAATTAAAAGACAAGAAACAAGATACTTTAGAAGTCAATCAAAATTAATTAAGAAATTATACATTTGGTCAATAATGCACCAAGAAGTCTTGTAATGACCTCAGTTATTCTGTTTAAGCACAAACAAGATCATCAGTTGTGTTTCCCATCCAATGATAAGATCTTTGCCAATTAACTTAAGTCTTAATTAACTCTCTAAGGTGCTGAACTTTAGATGTCTCATGCATGAGCTTTAACATTCTAATTCCTTATCGCAACTGTGTTTGTGATTCCTTGATTTAGGGTTGTTATTTCATTAGAGTTGCATTTATACTTACCATGCCAGTTGTAATTTTAGAAAAGCAAAGCAAAAGGAATCCCCCCACCAAAAGTTTCAATTACCATAAATGCTAGATATGCAATGGGGTTAATAGTCTTAAAGTGTTTCAATCTTGATGGACAAGAACAAAAATCTAGATGACAATGTGCTGGATTTGGGCATGGTTCAGTCCCAGTTAGGTCCCTTCAAACTGTCTGTTGCCCAATCACCCATTGACATCAACAAGAGCAAACAGCACCTAGCTCTGGTAGATCCTGGGGAAAGGCCCATTGAGGCAACAAATAATGCTTTTGGCTTTGCTGCTTGAGTTATAACCCCGGCATCAATATCTCCTTTTTCTAGCATTCCCCCAGGTCATGGGAGAAATCGGTTTGCTCTGCCTTTTACTCCTGAATCTTGTGCCACCCCTTCCTTTTAGACTGTAAGTGAATAATATTTCTGCAGCTGTAGCTCTGCTTATTATTCATGCCTGTTCTCCATTCAGCATCTTCCAAAATGTCCCCATGTGTTCGCATGTTGGCCTGTTCCTTCAGCTCTCAGCTGATTTTCTGCACTGGACAGTAAAGTTGCCTTCATACAGTGAGAGAAGAGAAGACCAAAACAGACTTTTCCTCCATTCTCAGCTGAAATGATGCCTTCATGTTACATGAGCAAACGTTTGCTCCTTTTACTCTCCTCTTTCCAGTTATTCCCCTCCCATGGCAAAGATGGGAAAACCACGGTGGTGCTTGCTCCCCAGACCAGAAGGGCAAACCACCATAATTCCCATTCAAATATGGGGAACAAGAGTGCCCTCCACCTTTCCACCGAAGTTCTATTTTGGCGGGTGGGACACAAGCATAAATAACTAGCTTCCAAGCAAGGTCAGAATCCTTCTCCCGGATAGCTACTTGTCTTTGTGCAAGAAGCATTTTACACACACACACACACACGTTCAGCCATAGACCCCCATCTCAGGATGTGTTGAAGCTCCACAGAATCCAGTGTTCATGGACTTCCTCTTGTGTGCAGCCCTGTGTCGGAACACAAGCTGAGTCAAGGGGAAGTCTGGATGCTCCAAGAATGAAGGCTGCACAACCAGTGGCCTTCCCCCATTGCTACATGTGGCAGCAGAAACAAAGGCTGTTGCAGGTGGCTGAGTCCAGAGAATCTGACCAGTTCCTCATGTGTGTCAGCTTGACTGTCCTTGGACAGACCCGGTTAGAATCTTAAAGGCACTGCTACAAAATGGGCAGACTTTTCATAGCTGACATGGGGGCTTACATGGGTGGTTTTAATTTTTGCTCCTGTGTGAAACAGATCGTTCATCCAGGAAAAAGAACCACTGTGAAGAACATCCAAGGAAAACTGTGTGCTTCCCAATATGGGGTTCAATGTGAAGCTGGCCAGAAGCCTCTGTTTCTGACCAGAATGTTCCCAGTTTGCACCCAGAGTTTTCCCAGGTTGCACCTCATGGAATTGAGCATGTACCCACATGCACTCTGGTGGTCAAAGTCTGTTCACTTCTGCCTTCACATAAGCATATTTTTGGGAAAAAAATCAAATGCATTTTAAGCCACGTGAGAAAGTGCTTGCATTTAAAAATCAACGTGCACATTTGGGGAAATACGTATGAATTTCTATGCAGTAATGAGTTCTCTATCTGATACCAACACAATTCAGGAAAGCTTCAAAGCGAAATTTGGGGGACCTGGACAAGCTCAGGTTTTGGTGAGCTTGACCTATACAAGGCAGGAGAATATGCTCTGCTCTGGTGGGAAAATGGAAGCCCCCTCTTCAAGTTACAGGTAGAGATCACAGTTTTAAACATTCCCTTCCAATTCTCTAGTCTTTGCATGACTAGACCCAGGCCTACAATTATGTAGAATGAAATGCTCTTTTCTATCTTATTTGTCTGGAAATCATTGTAGATTTAGGTGCACGTAAAACAGAGCTTAGCACAGTGCAAAGAGTTAGACTTCAATCAATCTTGAATTCATCCCTGGAGTGCACTAACATGCCTTGCACATGGGTGCTTTCTCGAAAGCTAGTAAATTACCTGCTTACAGAGATTAAGTGAGGGGGCAAGGAAACACGCAAACTATAATTTAAAGGGACAAATGCCGTGTTCTCGTTTCCCTTCTCCACTGCAATTAAAACCCCCAGCAACATAATGTGCATTTTATAAAATAAAAATAAAAATTGCTTCACTCTCCTAGATAAAAATGTTCGTTACTACTATGCTGTGGCACCATTTCTCACTTTATGAAAACCAGTACCGAGCAGAATATTACACCCATAACTTGCTTTGCTGAGAATTAATGCAAAGGGAAATTATGCTATGAGATTGGGGTGAGTTTAATTGCCGTTCCACTGTATAATATTTGGATGCAGCTGTAAAAATTAGGATGAGCAGAAACCAGTTCTGTTCAACGCTCGTGCATTGAGCAGGTAGGCTGAGCTTGCCACAATATGGGTGACTCCAGGATTCTTCCCAGAATCTTTGGGTCTCATGCTTTGTAAATCCCAAGGACTTGGGGTGTATGGTCCAGCAGGACTATTCTGATTTATGACATTGCCATCCTATCATTCCTCAAATGGGTTCAAATGAAGCTGCCTATGTGTCCAACAAAAACCCTGCAGGAAAAGTTAGGTTGAGGGACAGAAAGAGAAAGAGGATGGTCCAACGTCAGCCACTGAGTTTGGGGCTCCCAGCTCCTAGGGTGGTACATCACAATGGTACATCTCTTCTCATGGTTTTAGCCCAGGGGTGTTGTACTTCCAGCTTGTCCAGCTGGGATTCCACCTGGCCTCCAGGGCTTCCACCCAATCCCCTTTCTTCAGCCTCTCCACCTCCAAATGAGGTTTTCTGGCCTTTGATATTTGAAGAGACTCAGATGCCATCCCTATGGCTTAGCTGTTGCAGTAAGAGCTTTCAGCTAGAAAGTGATGGTATTTGGGGTACTTCGGCCCCACTCCTTTTGCCTTGGTATTGCCAGCACTGGAAGGCAACTTTCAAGAGCCTCTCCAAAATGGAAGTTGGCCTGTGGCTGAAAAAGGGTCCAAACCTTGTGCATGGCACTCCTTGCTCTGACCACACAAGCTGCTGCAGGCACCTTACAAGAGCACATGCAAGTGCATCTTCACCTCTTAGCCTCCATTTCCCACCCTCTTGCTGATTCGGTGTGTGCATCCTCTGCCCTGGGGAGGTGGTGTGCCCTACCTTGCAGAGGACAGTCCTCTGTTTGAAGGGTTACCTGCTCAAGAGATGCAGGGCCTCACCACAGCACCCTTAACACCAGGCTGAAGCTAGCTTTGCCTCACTTCTGTTCTGGTTTTTCTTTTCAAGTGGGTAAAGCATGCAATTTCAGGCATGTTTTTCAGAAGTGTGCACTTCCCCCCATTAACCAAAGCATAAAATTGCTTCATTTTTTTAATGAGAATTTGTAAGTGCATTTTTTTTCTGATCACACATACAGAACCATGCAAATTTATTTCTCTCTTCTCCTTTCCTCCTCTCCCTTCTGTGCCCCCTTCTTTTCTGCCCATGCTCTCCTGTTTGCATTCCTTGTGGATTGGGCAAGTTCTGAAGATTTATGAAACAGTATGATCGTGCATCCCCAGCAGTGCCCAACTCCAACCCAGGAATATAGAACCATAGGAAGGGAGAACACAGCCTAGAATCACCTAGAATCACACAGCCATCACCTAGAATCAAAGCCATCACCTAGAATCAAAGAGTTGGAAGGGGCCATGAAGGCCATTGGGTCCAGCCCCCTGGTCTTGCAGGACACCAAGTCACACTGTCCCACTCAGATGGCGGTCCAGTTTCTTCTTGAATGCCTCCAGTGTGGGAGAGCCCCCCACCTCTCGAGGCAGCTGGTTCCACTGCTGTATTGCTCTGACAGTGAGGAAGCTTCTGATGTCCAGCCTGAGTCTGGGTTGTCACAACTTGACTGGATTATTCCGTGTCCTACACTCTGGCATCAGCAAGGTGAGATCTTGACCTTCCCCTTTGTGACAGCCTTTAAGGTGCTTATAGAGGGATCTCATGTCCCCCGTCACTCTTCTCTTCTCCAGGCTGAACATGCCCATTTCTCTGTCTCTCCTCACAGAGCAGTGTTTCCAAACCCTGGGTCATTTTGTTGCCCTCCTCTGGACCCTTTTTAACCTACTCACAGTCCTTCATATTATGGCAAGTTCTTTGCATTTTTCTTTAAAGTACATCGATTATTTCTAAATTTGCCTCTGCATACCAGATGGGGAGGAACATTCCTCCCTATGCTGTTTTCGTCTTCTTTTTTCCTCTTTACTGACAACATGAAAGCAGCCACCCTGCTCCACTGTGCAAGCGTGTCCTCCACCAAAGCCTTATGGGGCCACCGTCTTATTCCTCTCACTTGAAACCCTTCTGAGTCATTAAGTGATGATGAAAGACTCCAATAAAAATAACTGGGCTAATGATATAAGCGTTTATCATTTTATGGAGGCCAAATATTTCCCTGATGAATGATATGCCTCTACTTATTAAGATCAATATTTTAGTAATACCAATATTTTTAGTGAGATGATACTTTTATCTGTGTCATGGCTGAGTAACGACCAATCGCATCCTGTACATGGCAAATGAGGGGTGCCACGATTCATCGTAGCGGGACCGTCTTTTCATCCCTCTGTGTGTGAGATTGGAGTCATCACACACAGATGTAACAAGAATTGTGTATGACCATTTCCCTGGCTTGTAGGAGACAACTTATGTCTATGGGGGTGTGAGCTGCCATGCAGCTGGAGTGTATTTAGGCATTATTTAGATTTATACCCCACCCTTTCGATATGTTATCAGGATGGCATGCAATAAAATATTTAAAACCCCATAAAAATGCAAATCCGTTAAAGTAAGGTAAAAAGAAAAAAATTATGAAAGCGGAGTGAAAATTAATCCAGGGGAAACAAAACACGGTGATGGGTCCTTGTTCTCCCTTCTTATGGTTCTGTATTCTTGGCTGTGGTTGGACAGTATTGCGCATACTTGATCCTTTTGTTGCACTGTCCCTCCAGACTTGGAAAGTCTTCACCCGACATCAGCAAAATGTCAGAGCAACCGCCAGGGACAGGGTGCCACCACTGAAAAGTCCTTCCCCAGTAACAACCTGCTGTACAATCAATAGTGAGGAAACCCAGAGAAGGATCTCTGGTGAGGATCTCAGAGCTTGGGCAAAGACAGACTGGGACAGCAGATTTTCCATATCCCATCATCCTCAGTTGTCATGGCCAGCATTCTGAATGAGGCCCAGAAACGAACCAAGAGCCAGTGCAGTTGGCCAGACACAACCAGCACCTCCTGTGCCATGTAAAAAGTGGAGTCAGGAAGCGAGAGGATGGTGTGACAGGAATGCTGCAGTTGGGACCAGGGGAAGATAGAAGGCATCTCTCTTGCCCCCGCAACTTGCTACCCTGAGATGATTCATCTTTGACATGCCTGCAAATGCACCCAGCTTTGCAGGAGTTAGAATAGCTCTAGAACAGATACGGCAACACCTCCAAGGAAACTCACCAGCTGCCAGAGTTGGACACCTTGTGCCACCCTGTGTGTGGGCGGGCCCCGGGCCCCAGACCCCAGGCATGGCCCTTGCCGTGGTGCATGCCCCAAGGGGGGACCCCTCCACACCAGTCTGCTCTTGCCTCACAGCAGGAGGTGAGGACGGCTGTGGAGCCCTCCCCCTGGGCCGCCTCATCTCCTGCAGCTTCAAAATGTGTCAAATGCAAGGTCCTGCCCTTTCCTCTATACCGTCGCTGAGGATCGTGCAATTGTGCCTTCTCTATGGCAAATGAGCAGTGCCAAGATCCACTGGCACAGTGCCATCCATTCACCTGGGCAGGAAGACTGCCCCAGTGCCTTGCAGGTTACTACAAAGGACCAGCGCACTGACACATATAAATTAGTCAATCAGTGCAAGCATCAATATTAGGCTGGGCATCAGGAGAGGTGGGTCACATTCAGAGACAGTTATTGGCCTATTCCAATCTTGTAGCAGTAGAAGGGCTCTGTTTCCAGCCTTCTCCCTCTATGGTCCCCCTCCGTACCACCCAGATTCCTTGCCTCTGCAGTTGCTCTGCTGCCAACCTGCCTTGGCCAGAGGGAAGGTTCCAGGTATGCTTGTTTTGCTCAACCCTTTCCACAGGCCTCCCGTTAATGTTTGCAACAATTTCTCCAGATGGGCCATCAGCATTCTCAATCCTTTCAAAGGTCTCTGGCAGACTTCCCAGAAAAGCAAGACAGGGGTCATTGAAACCAGTTTCCAGGAAGGTGAATGGATGGTGCTAGTTCCAGCTATTTTTCAGGATTCTACTTCTATGAAATAAAACATGCCAGAAAATTTATCTCCTTAAAGACAAGGAGTCACCACGGTGTGAATGTGTCTCTCCCAGAAAGGTCTTCAGTGGTTCACAAACTATCTGAGAGGCGATCTCGGAGTCAGACTGAGCTGAAAGAAACTGATCATACACTTAAGGATGCTAGAGATGCCTGCAGTGAATTCAGATAGTAAGTTCAGATTCCTATGAATCAGACCCACAGCTTTTTGTGATGGTGTTTTTTGCTCACATGAATGGCAAGTCCTACAAGATGTCTTCATGGCCACCCAACTGGACAGCCTAAAAAGAGGATTGGGCAATGTCTCCAAAGAAAAGACTATCCGTAACTGCTTGTTCTGGTCAATATAGGCTACTTCCAGTTTCAGGGGTCACGTGTCCATGCATACCAGTTGAAAAGCTTTGGAGGCTTGTACACTTGTCTCGCCTGGGGTTTGTCCATGAGCTCCTTATCAGCCACTGCATGATGGTCTGATCCAGCAGAGCTCTTCTTGTGCTTTAACAAGTTGTGGACTGTTTTTCTTTTCTTTTTTTAAATCCAATTCAAATTTATGCAAATTTAGGCATAGGAAAATATGAGGATGGAAAAAACTGCAAATACCCACCCACCCACCCACACACACATTGGAATGTTTGCACAAATCCACATTAACGAATGTTCATTGGTGCTAATGCATAGTTCATTCAGATCAGCAGTAATCTGGAATTGTTAGAGTGAGTGAGTGAGAGTGCATGTTTCCTTCCCAGTGGCAAAGCCCAAGTTCCAGCATCTATTTTCTTCCTCACAAGGGGTGACTGGCGGCTGTGTCCTTGTCTTTCCTGCGATTTGTGAAGCTAAAAAAAAGCAAAAATCAAGCTTTCAATTTGATTTTAGTCTTGGTTTTATTTGTTTTCTCTGCTGTTAGAAGAATGTTTTCATTGGTTCTGATTTTTTAGATCTGTTTTATTATTTAGATTGTTTTTATATTATGAAATTTCAAGAAAACAGACTCATAAAGAGGAAAGCATTTCAACTACATAGTTCAATCCATGCATGCAAGATAGACAGAAGACATCGAAGATCAGTGTGGGGTGTATGGGAAATGTTTGTGTCTTGTTCTGATGTTTGACTACATCTACTATACAAATCAGAGGAAACCCTTAAAAATCATGAGTTTATATCTATGGGAGAAGTGCATATTCTTAATAGCTAAAATCACCATAGTTTTGCTGTTCAGGAGGATATTCCGCAGTCTGTCTGGGGCATTCACTGTTTTCCCAATGTGCCTGCTGTGATGGGTTAAGGCAAATTCCTTCTGCTGTGCTTTGTATTTCACATTTTCGGCCTGATAAATTTGTGTGGTCGGACAAATGGCAATCTGGTTTATAAGAGATTTCAGCTTCTTGAGTAGAAAATACATTTGCATTAAAAACCCCCCAAATTATAGGAAGTATAGGTATCAATGCACCCCTGTATAAAAGCACTCTTGGTGCAAGCTTGATGGTGCAAGAATCAACAGTGCCTTCATCAGTTTTAAAATACTTGGCAACCCAGTAGAAATCTGGTTTTACAAACCTCACCACTAAGAAGAGAAACATGAGCACACCAGAGAGCAAGTTGCCTGGCAAATCTGAAAAGTTCCGCTCCAAGCAATGTTGGGGCAAGGCCTGAGACTACCCAAAACCCCCCTCTTTTACAAACATTTGTTTGATGTAGTAAACCTGTAGAAGCAAACAAAAATAATAATCTACTTAAAAGCAGTTATGATGAACTAGTGAACTGAAGCTGTAGTCTCTCCCAGCAGGATACAAAATATTTCAAGCATCAGTCAAATCAAGTTCAGCCATATAGATCTGGAATATAAATTTCACCACTGTTTGCCTCTTGGTATGGTATCTAAACTCTCACTAAAGTCCACATGACTGATATGTTTGTTGTACTCTTATTTATGAGTGTGAGCTACCTTCTGGAGCCAAAAAGTAGTTTATATGTCTGTGTGCGTGCGTGTGTGTGTGTGTAGAGGATGTTATACAGAAATATTTTGCATAAGGCAGGCAACCCCAAAGTGAGTCAAAACTAGTACTGCTGAGAAGACCTGGTTGATAAGGATTGCAGGAGAACAGCCTGGCCTTTATGCACATAACAGTATATTCTGGCTGAAGAAACATGCTTCCAAGCCAGGCACCATGTGCCTGATCTAAAGCATTGGGCCAACCAACCCAGTATCATCTACACCAGCAGCAGGGAATTCTTGGTCTGAGCAGCTGATAGGGAGGGTTGGTGGGAACAGTAGTCCAACATCAAGAGGATCTCATGTTCTCCATCCCTGAGGTGCACCAAGAGTGGGTAGAAGGTGCATCTGCAGATGCTTTGGACTTCAGCTTCCAGAAGGCTCTGCCAGTATGGCCAATTGTGGGCATCAGAGCCCAAAACACTTGGAAATCTACACTCAGTCTAAACTGACAAATGGCTAAGCTGACTTGGAATGGCAAGTGTTGCAGCCCAGGACACCCAAGGGATACCAGACTTGGAAAGGCAGGATTTTTCAAGCATGATTTCCCTTCCTAGCTTGACCTGGAGATGCTAGGGACCTTCTGCATGGAAAGCGTGAGCTCTGCCACTGGACTAATGCCCTTTGGGAGAGACAGGACTCCTGTAGAGCCATCTGGGGGACCCAGCTGAAGGCAAGAGGGCAATGGCTGGCAGTGGCTCTGCAGGGTCTGGGGTAGGACATGTTCTGAACCATACCTGGAGAAGCCAGGGACTGAATCAGGGAAGCTCACCAGGAGTATCATCATTGTCAAGAGCAGGGCAGCATGCTGGGTGGCAGCTTCCCATTCTGGCAAGCTCCAACAGTGGTGCATACAGCAAGGTCCTGGGACTGCATCCTGCCCCTGCTCCAGGTGCTCTGCATTTTCTTTGTGAGTCTGCCCACCCACTGTATCCACTTCCAGCCCCATGGCAGAAGATGCTCTATGCAAAGAACTTTTCATTTCCAATTTTTCCACGATGTGATCTCTGGGTGGCACTGTGCTGAAGACAAGACAGTAGACTTCATTCCACTTTCTCAACTAATACTTCATTTCCCCTGCTCTAAAATGCCCACAAGCACGCTCCTAAATAGCAGAAGCAGAATGGACATTGTCGTCGAAAGAACAAGAACAGAACAGCCATCATCTTAAGAAGGCAGCAAGAACTGTGGGCAAGGCGTGACTGCGCTAGATGCGTGGCTCAGATTTTGGCCTTGAGGCCAAGGAGCTGTCCGATGGGTCAGGATTCAGCATGTGCCAGGTAATGGAGGAGCTGTCCAACAATGGCACAGCAGTGTTGGATGACACTTCAGCGAGGGCCAGCTTCACATGCACATGGATTCCGCATCACAACCAGAGCTCAAGGAATGGAAGCTCTATGCTTCACCAGCAACCCTGCTCCTGGGAGGTGATTGTAGGGGACCAGAGCTGCCTTCTCCAGCAGGTGGCGGGCTCAGGATGCTCATTAGCCTTCTGGCTCCTTTTGGTACTAACTGGTACAAGCAGAGGGATAGCCAGGGCCCAAGGACTATTTCCCCATAGAAATCCCACTACTGAGTTTGTCTGCAAATATAGCAGTGTGGCAGCAAAAGAAGGAGGAACTTTTCGCCTTTCAAGCTTTTGTTGCTGAATGGCCAATTTTGTTACTGCTGCTTTTGTACTGTCAAATTTTGGGGCCAATTCCTCATGGTCCATCTCTCCTCTACAGGTCTGAGATGGGTCAAAAGATGCTGACTATCTCCCAGAGATCAGCCCTCGTCCCATTTTTGTTTGTTTGCTGCTGTACATCTGGACCCTGGCTGCAAACCACTGGTCCGCAAAACATGGAGAAATGGTCCCTTTTTGCTGTCATGCCACTAAACATAAGAGGAACCTTGGCAGAGTCATGCTGGATCAGGGCAAAAACTTGCCCAGTCCCAGCATGATGTCTGAGCATAAGTGACCCAGGTACCTGTGGGAAGTCTGCAAGCAGCTCATGCATGCTGCAGCCTGTTCCTGCACATACCCTGCTTGCTTGCTTGTTTGCTGCGAAGTTGCATCCGACCCATCGCAGCCCCATGGACAACACTCCTCCAGGCCTTCCTGTCCTCCACCCTCCCCTGGAGTCCCCTTAAGCTCACACCAACTGCTTCAGTGACTCCATCCACTGATCGCCTTGCGGTCCAAGGGACTCGCAGGAGTCTCCTCCAGCACCACAACTCAAAGGCCTCAATCCTTCGGCGCTCAGCCTTCCTTATGGTCCAGCTTTCACAGCCACACATTGCAAGTGGGAAAACCGTAGCCTTGACTGTACACACTTGAACATACTCCCCACCAGGTGGCAAACAGAAAGGTGCTGCATGCAAGGTCTCCCCCAGTCTGGGCCTCCAGATGTTTGGGGCTTCAGCACATATTTGGGCCTGGCAACATGGCAAATAGTCAACAGTACTGGGAGTTATAGTCTAAAACGTATGTGGGGCACCAGGTTGGGGAAGGCTGCAATACACACTGCTGTCTCTCTGCAGGACCGGACACGCAGACATCTGTGGGAGGAACCCCAGATTTCTGGGAATGAACAATAGCAGGGCCATTTCAGCATAAAACACAACAGCACCCCAATCTTGTCTGTTTCGGGTTTAATTTTTTATCCATGCTAGACATAGGCACAGACAATGCTTACCCATTCCTTCATGGAGGAAAAAAGAAAAAAAAAATTTGTGGAGCACTGCATTTCTGCAAAAGACATTAGTGAATATCATTACAGACCTCACTGGAGTTGAGATAGCAGTGCACCAACTGAGCGGTAATCATGGCAAAATGATCTGAGCTGGTGTGTGTGTTTAATGTAGAAAAGAAGGACCCCCCACTGGGCGGATGCCATTTTGAATTGTCTGGAGATCTTTTCTGATTAAAAGTCACCCAAAGCAAGCAATGTTTTAAAAAAGCAAGTATTTTGCACTCTCCCAGGGTTTTGGGGCACTTGTGAATGGCTGCAACACAGCTTCATGGATGAGAAAGTATACAAGAGACTTACAGGATGGTGCGAATTCACACTTGCACTGAAACTGGGAGGTGGGAAATTGGAGAACACAGGAGCTCAGGTCTCATTCTTCCACATGGTATGAGGTTGCTTCATTTCTATTTCAGGTATAAGAATTCTTGCAAGCACTACGCTTTGCCCGTCTAAATTAGTATATGCAATGCGTGCAGGTCCACATGTGCAAATCTGTGTCCTCTTCTATTCTCGGGTTTTGTGATGTGTTTCCTTTTTGGGGCAATTTGTAAGTGGCTACCCCTCCCTGGAATGTCCCCATATTCTGCAAAGGACGAGCCTTCTTCGTCACAATTCTTTATTATCCCGCACTTGTCAAATGCAAACCCAGAGTTATAAAAAGAAAATCTGTCCAGGGTGGCATGATTCATAAAATCTAACAGCAATAGTAATAAAAAATAGTGTCACATGATGGTGGCTAACCATTTGATTTGATTTGGCGTGATTTTACTTTTCAGATTTCTCTTCTGCATAAGCTGGTCTCACTGGAGCAGCGTGGCTGGAATGGTAAGTCCATAATGTAAGCCTTCTTTCTCGGAGACCTTCCCTCTCTGTGTTTTTATAAAACAGTCAGGGGAATCCAAAGGAGCGAAATGCTAATACTGCGTATGTCCCACTTTGTGAGGAAATAGAAGTGCTGTTAGAGGAAATTATGAGACTTGGCAAGCTGCGCAGGGACAGATAAAATGGCAGAATGACTCTGTGTGCGAGAGAGAGCCTGACTTAAATATACCATCTGCAATTTGAAATGCCTGTCGGTTTCCAAGCAGGAGTCCTGCCCATGGAGGGCGAACCTGGTGGCACCTTTGTGGGATCAATGGGCTAGTTGCGTGCATTCTTTCCTAAACCACAGTTTAATTTGACATTGCCCTTACACTGAGCTCTTTCTCAGTCCGTCGGATTGAGTCAACTTGTGTTTAACATAAGGCTCATCTTAACATTTACATTACTAAACCGAGGATTAAATTGTGTGCTGTGCATTACATAAGAACATTTACTTTCTTGTTTACACAGCAGCAAGTGAAAAAAATGACATAAAATCAAGTGGGGAAACCAGTCATTGGCTTCCTCAGAAGTATAGACTGCTGCAGTTTATTATTATCATTATTATTTTAGTTTAGAGTGGAGTTTTTAGAATGAAAGAATTATGTCCCATTTGTAAGAGAAGTATATGGCTCAGTGTGTTCAGTAAGAAAATAGGGAACTGCCTTATACTAAATTCAGATCAGTGTCTCTTTAACTTGGTATTGCCTACAAGCTACAACCTCCTTCTCCAACCTGGTGCCCTCAAGATAGCATGGAGTCCCACCTTGGTCCTGATGCCCCCAAGATATCTTGGGCTCCCCACTCGGCTCAAGATAGCATGGAGTCCCACCTTGGTCTTGGTGCCCTCAAGATACCAAGATACCTGATATCTTTCTCAGCCTGTATGGCCAGATCAGGAAAGCTGAGTCCCTCCAGGGTATTCAAGCAGAAGGCTTTCCTGACCCTACTTGGAGAAGCTGCGGCCTCCCGAATATGAGGACTAGCTAGCAACTATTCTAGCTCCCTTCAACTGCCCATATCTTAATATCTCCCACCCAAATATCTTCCACCATCCAAACTTCAGGCAGGTTTTCAGCCTCCCTCTCCAATAATCCCCGAATGTAGAAAACTTCCCTTGAACCAGATGTCTGGCCCAGATTTAGGGTCTACAATGCAAAGGATGGCGTCACCAGTCCTGGCATGTGGCTGTCCAGCTGCTGCTTAAATATCTCCTGGAGCAGACTGTGGCCATTAACACGTTTTTTAACATTTAATTGAAATCTATTTCCCGGCTATTTCCACCTGTTAGTTCTAGTTCTGCCGTTTGAAGCAACAGAGGGCAAATCTACTCCATTTTCTTCAGGGAATCTGTTCTGATGGTAAAGGACGACAGCTATCATGTAACCTTCTCTTTCTGTCCTTTCTCCCCACCCAGGCCTTCCTTCTCCTTTCCTCTCTGTGGTAACTGTTGCATCAAATATTTTACACCAATGGAAAAATCATGAAGTGGACCATTCATAGCTATCGAGAACTCATGTGGCCTAGTAGTTCAAGGGTTGGGCTGGGGCTCAGGAGATCCAGGTTTTAGTCCCCATTCAACCATGGAGCTCACCACATGACTTTGGTCCTGTCAGACTCTCAGCCTAACCTACCTCAAAGGGTTGTGGCTGTGTACATAAAATGGAGAGAAGCAGAGCCTTGCAAAGGGAGGAAAGGCAAGACATAAATATAATAAAAACAGTTTTAAATCCATATTTTTATATCATTACCAACGCAACACTTCTCCATAGATGGTGTTTCTCCTATGGCTCCTATAACAGAATACACATTTAAATCAAGCTGTCGTCCCTGACACACAGAATTGCTGCTGCTCCAGCTTTGTTCTCCCCCTAGACTCACCTCCTCATACAGCTTGGAGAGAGCTAGGGGTGTAGGAGCTCCAATACAATGCCCAAGCATTTCTAGTTTTAGTCTCAGATGCAGTGCACATCCTTTGCCAGCCCAGGGGCTTGTTCAAGTCCCATGTTACAATGTCCACACTGTCCCGCCCCGTCCCTGAGTCCTGCAGATGGACCTTTGCTACCGGAAGCTTTATGTTCTCAAGAATCTGCTATATCTCACATCTCACCACATGGGGGCACATCCGGAAGAAATGTTCACCCCATGAAAATGACAAGTGAAAGTCACTCCACAATAGATTGCAGGCACAATTCTATCCCCATTTGGGCAGAAACATGTCCTGCAACTCTAGCTGGGGAACGCTGGAACTTGTAGGGCATTTTTCTGTCTAAACCAGTTCAGGATGTGTCCTTAATTTGTCATTTATCAACATGAGGATCTGGTTCCAGGCAGAGCAGAACTGGAGTGTAGAGGCCTTCATAGAGCACAAGATTAAGTCCTTCTGACACCCTAATGCAAACACAAAAACCTTTCCCACTGTGTAACATGACTTTAAGCTAAATATCGGGGGAACAGAACTCTGGCTTCCTGAAAAAAAGTCTTAAACCAAGTTATGGCTCTGCTGGTTATTGCTCAGTCTCAGTTTCAGAGGAAGATCTTTTCTGATCATGCCTTGGAGATGTTTGATACTGAACCTTGGTTCCCCTCCAAGCAAAACAGGTCTCCCACCAGAGAAATTCTCTCTCATTTTTGCTATTCTTTAAAAAAAGTCTTGAAATATATAAACATTTCCCCCAGAACTGTCTCACAACAGACGAGAGGAAGACAAGAAACTGACAGTAAAAGCAAGATAAAAGTCTTATCCTAGAAAACGTTAATGATGGCAAATAAACCCACACTCTCTTAAGAGAAATCTCTGGCCCTGAATGGAGCCTTGTGGCTATATTGCCCACAGAGGTGCTGAATTCATCCAGCCATGCTGTCATTTCAGACATTATGCAGAGGCAAACTTGGGATCTGAAGGCTGCCCCATGTTCAGCACCCACTTCACAGGGTTATTCGGGGGGGGGGGGGGTTTCAAGGTACCCCGGACTCCTTGCAAGAAGGAAAGGGCTGGCATAGAAACACACTAATAAATAGACATACATCCGGCTACTAGGAAGTCCATCTCTGTGTTTCTGGGTTCAGAAATCTGACATGGAAATAGCTGAACTGGAACATTGTGGTTAGTTTAACCTCTCCAGGCACCATCTTTTCTATGCCTGGAGAGAGACAGAGAAGGCCTACAAATCCCATCATGTCCCAGCCAGCACAACAGACACCACCATGCAGCTGAGGAGGTCTCTTTGTTGTTTAATCACTAAGTTGCACCTGACCCATCACAACCCCATGGACGACCTTCCACCAGGCCTTCCTGTCCTCCACCATCCCTTGGAGTCCACCCAAGCCCACACCCACTGCCCCAGTGGCTCCATCCAGCCGCCTCATCCTCTGCCGTCCCCTTCTCATTTTGCCATCAATCATTCCCAGCATCTGGCTCTTCTCCAGGGAGTTGTTTCTTCTCCTTAGGTGGCCAAAGTATTTGAGTGTCATCTTCAGGATCTAACCTTCTAAAGAGCAGTCAGGTAGAGATCTTAGTCCACCACAGAAACCTGTGCTGCATTAAAACCGCAACCTGTATGCACTAAGACGAAATCCAGCTCCTTTCTTTTAGGGCTCAGCAGAGACCAAGGCTCTCCTCTGTCAATGACAGCTGTCAAATTAGCATAGCCAAAGCGTGGATTCTTGTCAATTACTGCTGTTGGGAAGGGTTGCTGTGATGGATATTCACGCAGAAGCGTCAGAGACGGGATGCTGCATTTGGCATTTCATGATCTTGTTGCCCCCGTCATTCCCACCCACCCACCCACCATCACCACCACCTCCCTGCTTGTGCATATTTGCCAAATTTAGTGTCTGTCTGTTGCTGCTCTCTGTGTGTGAGTGAGATTGAGATTTCTTAAAGGTCTTTCTGAAAAACAGAGTCGAAGCAACATTGACACAGTCATCATACCACTAGTGACCAGATTGCTAGTCTAAGAAGCTTCTGCCATTCGTACCCCTTTACATGGGGTAAGCCAGCAATGACCGCAACAGGACTTGCTTTCAAGGAGATGTATTTCCAATGGTGTTTCATGGGTACAATGCTATGTTTAGCTGGATGAAAGTCCTACAATTTCCAGCCATGTTCCCTAGGAAGCTGGGCTTGGAATTGGTGGGACTTTCCTGTCCAAACATGCACCTTAAAGCTGTTTAGGGCCTGCACCTCAAACCTGCTGCAGCAGAACCCAGCAAATGCTGCAAGGTTCAGTAGGACTTAGCCTCAGTTAAGCATTCATAGGAGTTCTGGGATTCTGGGCATGATTTCTCAGAAGGAAGGTCTAAGGCCGTGGTGGTGAACCTATGGCACCTGTGCCACAGCGGGCACGCAGAGCCCTCTCTGTTGGCACGTGAGCCAAGTCGCTCCAGCATCACCCCCAGCAGCTGAGCATTGGATAACAGCACACATAGGTGTCATGTGCATGTTTGGAAAGTAGTAGTGGTGCCAGGTCATGTGCCGCAACTCATTAGCTGCGACTCGTCCGAGCTTTTGCATGGCTGGTCAGTGCACTGCCAAGGATAGATACATATATTTGGTTGGACTGGCTGTGAGTGTTGTTGTTTTTTAAACTAAAACCTCAGTTTTCAGGTGTTATTGTAGCATTGACACTTTGCGATAAATAAATGGGTTTTGGTTGCAATTTGGGCACTCGGTCTCTAACAGGTTTGCCATCACTGGTCTAAGGCATCCCTAGAAAAGATGTTTAGGACTGCACCTCTGGAAACTGTGCCACAGGAATAGGTTGTCGTCCCAAACCCTGAGGGATCACTTTGACCTGCTTCTTGGAACAAAAGGTGCAATGAGGCTTCCATCAGGACTGCAGGTGCTCTGTGCTGGCAGGAGTCCGCTCAGACCCAAGCCTTGTGGAGTTACTCCTATTGCAGTCTTAGAGGGTTGCATCAAATGCCTTGTACCCCAAGTTAGCCAAACCCATTCCATTTGACAGGTCTCCTCTAAATGGGATGAGCACTGGCTGCACCCCAAAGCCTTTTGAAGGGTTTGCAACGATAATCCTCCTTTCTGTGTTCCGACTGCTTGGTGATGGGGGGCGGTTGACACGATGTGTTCGAGCGAAGGCCAGGTGTGCGTGTGAACGGTAAGCCAGCGAGCCGCGCGCGTACAGGAGGCGACTTCTCACCCCACCTCCTCCCGACCGGAGGAGGAGGAGGAGGACGGCGGCGGCGGCGGCGGCGGCGGGGAGAGCCGAGCAGAGTCAGTCAGAACGCAGGACTCGTGTCTGTTGTACGTGTGAGCGCGTCGCCCTGCACGAGAGCTCGGGAGCGCTCCCCGGCTCCGCGTCGCGCCTGGCGCTCGCTCCTCCCATCGCGGCGGGCGTCGAAACCGCCGCTTCTGCCTCTCCCGGCCGGCCGGCGAGCGGGCGGGCGGACTCCTCTCGGCAGTCCCGGCTCCAGCCAGCAGCAGCCAGCGGGAGGAGCAGCGACAGCCGCCGCCTCCTCCTCCGCCGCCGCCGCCGCCGCCGCCTCCCCGCTCCGCTCCGCTCCGCTCCGCTCGGCTCCTCCGCCTCTCCCCTCGCGCCTCGCCAGCCCCGCTGTCTGGCGCACCAGCCGAGCAGCCGGCTGCGGGAGGCGGAAGCGGGGGAAGCAGCCCGGCTCGGCGCCCCGGTGCGCTTCCAGCCTGCCCTGCCCCGGCGACTTCTCCTGGCCGGGCTGGGGGAGGCGGCTCCGGGGAGGGCAGGCGCGCGGCAGCGGCGCTCGGCGCCTGCCTCCTTCCTTCGCCGGCGTAATGGATCTATTCGACTTCTTCAGGGACTGGGACTTGGACCAGCAGTGGTAGGCGCGCTCGCCGCTCGTTTCCCCCTCGCTTCGCGCTTCCCGCACCGGAATCTCGCCGCCGCCGCGCAGGGCGCCCTCCGCGCTCTCCCCCCGTTCCTCTTTCTTCGGGGGAGGGGGCCCCGGGAAGCCCCTTTGTCGCGGCGCGGCGCCCGCGCTCCCCTCGCCTCCGATCCGGCCGTTATTTTCGCGTTCCCTCCGCGGGAAAGCCCGAGCCGTGCGCCGGCGGCGAGGTCGCTCCGGCGGCGCGCTGGACGCGCCCGCGGCACACGGTTCCGAGGATGCTTCGAGCTGGAAGTGGTCCCTCTGGGAAGCCGGCGGCCAGGGGCGGCTGCTGCCCGCCCGCCCGCCTGCCTCGGCCGCCCTCTCTCGGCCCCGGTCCTCCCGCTGCCCGCTCCTCGGGGGGTCCCGCTCAGCAGCTTTCGCGTGCACCCCTCACACAATACCCCGATCGGCGCTCACGCGTTCTCGGACCCGCGGGTTAAGTTGCGCGGGGGAGCCCGTGCCGTGGCAACCCGCACAACAGCCCACCCCCCGGGGGCGAGCAATTATCTAGCAACCCCCCGCCCTCTCCTTCCCCGCACACCTTCCTTTCATTTGGCCTTTTCTCAGGGTCCAGTTTCGCGGTGGAAATGCAAACAAGCTGCCGCCCCTGTTTGCGACCGCGGTCTGCACCCCACCCCGCTTCGCGTCTCTCCCCCTTTCCTTTCCTTTCCTTTTTTTTTTTTTCTTCTGCTTTTTCTTTTTTAAGCAGGCTGTGAGATATCGGGTTTTTTGTTTTTGCTTTTTTGACTTAAAAGTCTTTGGAGATAACATCGAACGGTTCCCACGCTTGTACTTTAATTTCATCAAAAATGTTTTTATTTGCAAAGAAGGGTTGTCTCTTTTGGAAGAAGGTGCTTTGACCAAAATTGTAAAACTGGCTGCAACAACAGCCCACCCGCCTACCCCCATTCCCAGCATCAGACTTGAGTTTGGGATGAATTTTTAAATGTTGGTATTGATGTTAGGAAAACATGAGTAGCACAGAAGTTGTGACTTGATTCTGCATTTAACTTGGAAAACAGGGATGCTTTGTTGTCCATAAATATTTGTAATGTGATTTGCCAGTGTCTGGACTGGGTTTATGTTTTGCTTTGCCAAGCTAACAAGTGAGTTGTAATTTGTAGTTTGTAATAGAATTGGGAGGGGGGAATAAGAAGCAGTAAATGGTTTGGTTCGTGTACAGTAGGGTGCAGTTTGCTAACAAGATGAGCAAAGTTGAAATAAATCATATTTTGCAAGCATGATTTTCAAATGCCTCAGAATTGTAGTAAAAATAGCATATTTTGCAGAGGGACCCCAGTTTAATTGCTTGGCATGTTAAGCAATGTGAGTTGAAATAATAACAATAAAGATTATATATTAAGCCAATCACTGTCATTTTGCCAAACATATTGGAACTGGCTGGGTTGGAAGTCCCAAATACCTGTCACATTTTATTTTATTTTATTATTTTACTTTACAACAATTGAGATTCAGTCCTTGGGACCATAAATTATCCCGTATCACTATTAATCTGGAATCAAGCATTGCAGATCTTGTGAAGTGTTTTATCAGCTCTGTGTAAACCATCGCATTATGTCGCTTAATAACCACGCTGTTGTTACTTAAAAGTAATAATCACAATAAAATTAGTGCTCAATTAAATATGCTGCTACACAGTATCTTTACCCTGCCAAACTAATTTATTTTTGCAGACAGCTGATAACCGCTGTATTGCTACTCAAACAGTATTTGCATACAATTTGCCTAATTTATGGTGTGGGTAACATCATTAATTTAATAGAAGCTGTTACAACTGAGCGTGGAGGTGTCGTTTGAAAAACGGAGCATGTTGCAATGTTTACGGAGTCCAATACTGGTGATGCTGATATATTTGTAGCTGTTTGGGATAGCGATTGCTGAAATTATGTATTCTGGGAAAAGGAAAATCTTTGACATCTCTCTCTTTCTTTGAGGTTGTGGTGTGTGTGTGTGTGTTTTGTGGAGGGGGGTAATAATGTTGAACTGTGGACTAATAGTGAGCTGATTTCTCTTGTTCGGTGGTCACGGAGACCTTATTTTTTCAAAGTGTTATTGTTTTTAAAAGGAATACAATGCTATTCGGATGTAGGAAGCTTCGGGAAGATTTTTGTCCCTTGCAATCATATGTGTTTTCCAGCATGGAGTTATCTCCATAAAGGACTTGGTTTGTGTGCTTCTCATAAGCAAACACAGAGATTCAGTGGTTTGGGCTCTGTGGCATTGTACACACATCCTCAGTGGAGTCTGTGCGAATTTGTGTTTATATGAATAAAATAATTACTTCTTCCAGCAAAACAACATTGCCAGCATGCCAGTGTACTGAACCGCTGATCGTCCCACTCAGTCAGTACCCAAGCCAGCTCCTCGTTTAGCTTAATGTATACTGGGGATCCTTTGTTAAATTTACAGGGGAGCGCCTTCATTTTTGTATGCCATGTACATTAACGTAGATTCCCCTACCTGATTCTTTTGAATTAGCTATTTGCAGAGAGAACATGTTTCGATACCAAAGTTGCAGGCAAAAGATAGCAAGAGTAACCAGGCTTTTTAACCCTGTTGGCAGCAGGTGATCCATTCAGAACTTTGTGGCAGGATGTCCCACAGACTGCAGTGGGCCTTACTCACAAGTAGCCCCTAGCTTGCTTACCCCTGAACCCATAATATTCCCCCTTGTGTAGATCCCTAATAAAATACCTCTTCCCACTCTTTAGAACACTCGGTATAAGTATGTTACTAAGGACATGAAAGGTGAAGCTTCCCCCGGGGTCAAGGAATGTGTTAAATGTAGGCCATGCATACATCCGACACACATGTACAAGTGGATAAAGAAGATGGGAAGGCAATATGGAGATCTGTGCAGAATTTTAAATGCTTTGGTGGAAATGTGGAATATAAGCTGTTTGGGGTGGAAAGTGGCTTATGTGAATCGGGGTGGTGTAGTGGTTACAGTGCTTGACCGGGCCTCAGGGTATCTGAGTTCTAGTCCCCACTGGGCCTTGAAGCCCACTGGCTGACTTTTAGCCCCACCTACCTCATAGGGCTGTTGTGAAAAAAAACCCAGAGAAGACAACTGTGTAAGCCATCTTGGGTCCCTTGCAAGAGGAGAAATGGCTAGGTATAAAATGTAACATAAACGAACCCTAAAGCAAAGCTCTGTATATGCATTTGCATCTTGTTTCCTACCCAAGATAGTCCACATACTTGCGGTTTTCTCTATGTGCTCCTTACAATATCACAGTTATTTGATACGTGAGGCTAAGGGGTAGAGATGGGCCCAAAGCTGTCTGGGTGCATCATGGCCAAGATCAACACTGGGTCTGTGACCGCAGCGCACTGGCACTGTTATGGAATGACAAACATGAATAGCAAAAGGGCCCGGTGTTAATTCAAGGCTACCTTAAGCTTCAGGCAGAATCCTATGCATGCTTAGATGGGAAAAACCCTACAGCGTCCAGCATTCCCAAGCCACCTTGACTGTTATAACAGTTCCCTATTCATCCAGCGTGCATCAAGCTTTAAAGCATTGTCCAAATGATCCCCGTTCAAGATGCTTATAAGGTAAAATTTTATTGCAGCTGGAGGGAATGATTTTGGAGGAGGAAAGGTTAAACACAACATCATGGGGCTTTGAGGTGGGGGTTTAAGGGAAGTGGGGAGAGAGTGTGTGAGAGAGCACTATACAGGTGTTCAGGAAGAAGGATCCAGGTATAAAGGGAAGCATGGGATAATGGTTAGAACCATTTAGGAGAGCAGGAGTCCTTTGGGTGGTTATTGGTCATAGTGTCAGAGGTGAGGGATTCCAAGGCAGATATGAGTTGGGGTATGTTCATTGACAGGATGTGCCACATGGTATCCTTTTAGGTGTATATGTAAAATGTAACACATAAATGCAACCAGCATGTTATTGTACAGGTATGGGTTGCATGTACCTATGTTTGCCTCTGTGTGGAACGTGTGAAAGGTTCTATGCATCTATTACAGTAGGTGCATGTCAGATTTCAATGACGAGAGAGACTGAGAGAAAGAAAGTCACATAGTTAATTACATAGTTAAGTTACTTGGATGTATATCTGGTATGATATAAACCGGGAGGAAAATCATCCATTGTATGTATTGCGTATTTATTGTGTTTCTCTTCTACCTTTCCTCTAAGTATTTCAAAGAAGCACACATGGTCTCTCTCCTCCCTTCCACTTAATAATCCCAACAACCTTCAGAGGTAGGTAAGGCTAGACTGAAGGAGTGACCGGTTTACAGTCCTCCTGTGAGCTTCATAGCTAAGGAAGGATGTCCTAGTCTGGGACTCCCATTTCTCCATAGAAACGAAGGAGTTTCAAAAAGCAAGACAGCAAAGTTAATTCAGTGTCTTCTTTCTCCAGGTGTTCCTCCACCCCCACCCCAAACAGGTGCATTTCCTGGGACACTAAATCAGTAAAAGCTTGAGATATTCAGGAGCAGGTTGTGATGTAGCATCTAAACCAAGTTGGAAGTTTTAACAAGCAGGAATGTCAAGCATTATAGCTTTCCCTACATGTATTTAAGACACAGTTGCCTGTTGTCTGCCAGTGATGCATATTAATTTTGGAACACAGGTATTTCCATGCTTCCAATGCAAAAGGCACAGCAGGTAGTAAGTCCCATGCTGTGCACCCTTTCTAGATGGGCATTTTTGGCCATGCAGATGAAGAACCATGGAGAAGGAGGGAGCTGAGCTGGGGCACCGTATGAATACCGCAGAAGCCATATCCACTCTTTGCATGTCCACACTCGGCCTTGCTCCCTCTGAGATCACTTACCCTCTGAGGTCGATTTGCAACCCGGGTGAGGCAGCTTGTGTGATTGCTTCCACACCAGCTGTGAGAGGGTGGGGTAGGGAGGCTGGATAATCCACATCCCCCCAGACAATGTGAGGAGACCCCAGACTGAGCCCTTATTCCCTGGAGGGCAGATGACGGGATCTGCTGCAGCCTAATGGTTAAACATCAGCTGGGAGTTCTGGACTGTGTGCATGGCTTGGAGGGTTGGTTTTGCCAAGCTGCTCTGCCCAGCCCCACTCTGCTTCTGCAGCATGCTGTGTAATGAGAGGTAGAGAAATGCTGGCCCATCGTTGAAAGCTTTGCCCAGCCAAACGCCTGCTATCTAATTGCATGCTACAACGGAATCCTAAGCCTGTTGACTTGGCAATGCATCCCACTTTGTTTGCTAGCCGTTACTCCCAGGTAACAGCGTGCCCAGGATCATGTACTGTCAGTCCAGGGACAAGTACCGGCTGGCAAGTTATCAGCACTGCGGCCGTCTTGGTGTTACAGTGCATTGGGTTCTGTCTTGCAAGTCAGCACGCTTCAGAGGCATGTCAAAAAGAAAAAGCAAAAAGGTTGATTTACATTGGGCATCAACAGTAGCCCAGTTACATCAAACTGAGAAAATGGCTATTTATACAAGAAGCTTAAACTCACTAAATGGTTACATAAATAGAAAGGTCAAAGGTTGCCTTGTGGCTGGCGGAGCTGAGAATGGACCATCGGTAGGCCAGGTCTCTTTCGTTCTCCCTCTCGCTTCCTCTCTGTCTTCCCTCCAAGCCACCCTGCCTGCCTCCAGCTGAACTGGGCTTGGGGTGCCCTGCTTCATGTACCAGTCAAAGGCAAGCTTGTCCTGGTTGCAGGATCTGCACATTTCTGGGGTTCTCTTCTGTGCTCGTTTTCCATGCCCTGGTTTGCAATACCTTTTAATTTCTCCTGCTTTGCTGGCCCAAGGCCTTAACGCATTTGTGCAAGAAACGTCTGGCCCTGCAACTTGGAAGAGCAAGATGTTTTTGATGGGTGCCATGTGAAATGGAGAAGATGTGCCCCCTTTTCACGGGGTAAGAGTAGGAGGACATAGAAACACTGAAAGGAATATAGATGCACAATAGAGATCTGAAGAAACACTGTCTCCTTTCTGTCATCTTTCAGAAAGTTAAAGCGTGCTTATTTGGGGGGTTCATATTAGGTCATCCCTAAAGTAATTATTCAGAAGGTTTTTCAGTTTCCATCTGGGTTTTGATTTGCTGGACTTCTGGTATGTGGTAAAAGGATTATGGTCTGTCAAAATAAGCAGCCGAGTCTGAGTAAAAAAATACAGCCTGGGTTGAGACTTGGGAAGCGGTGGTTAAGGGATAAGCCCCACAATTGATTACACCACAACATACTAATTCTTTCTGCTCTTACACGGGTTTGCAGCAAATATTAGACTAAAGTGGAACCTGGTGTTTTGTAAACAGATGCCCATGTGTACAACCGATGAGTCAAAATGACAACATAGACGCAATGAACAATGAGTTGTTTTGCTAAAGAGTAAGATCCCAAAGGAGCAAAATCAAGTCCTGTGCTTGCTTGAACTACCAAGTCCTTGTACTATCAAGAAGCGGTAGAGATGTGGCAGGGAAGGATGATTCCAGATAATTGGGGCAAGTATGTTTGGATATCAGCTATGTTATGCAATCTTCATGCCCATGGAAATCAACAGGATTTGAATGAATGGATAGGTAGGGTTGGAGGGGACCTCATGCAAAAATATGTCTAGATGGGCCATTCAGTGATCTAAGGCAGAGATGTCATCTATCCTCTACTTTGCTGGGTTTTAATATTAAGCCACTGCTTGCCAACCCCTAAATTTATGGTGGTTACGCAGTCTCCAGATAGTCGTCCACGAGCTGAAACTCTATTTCATAACCCCAGTTCATCTCTAGCTACACAGGCTGTATGATAAGGTCAGGGCTACCCATGAATAATACCTGGAAGGTACTGGGTTGCAGGCATTTCTTCTTTTCTTGGCAGAAAGAAGAAATGCCTGCCCCTGAGAGGCATTTTCAGCCCTTCCCACCACTGGAACACAGCCCCTGAGAGCTGCTTCAAAACCAAATGTGGACCTTTCCAAATTCAGCTCCCTTGAATCAAAGCACCGTGGCCAGAAGGGATAAGGTGGGAGTTGTTGTCCTTCTCTCGCTTCTCTCAGAACCCTCCTCAGGGCTTCCCACTGAGGGTGTATGCGAGTTCAGCCAGCCATGTTGGGAGCTGTAGATGTTCTTTCTGCCTAAACATGATTCGGATTGTGCCCTTCGCCTTCATGACTCACTGCAACCGATCATTCTAACCTGCATTCCCTTCCTCACCTCATCTCTCCCTTCCTCCATCCTGTCCCCTGTGGTCCATCTGAGATCGCCAGCTCCTTGGAGACAGGCTCCCATCCTTCATGAAAACAGGGATGTATAAAGCTTAACCATGAATCGTGGGACACACAGCGCAATGTTTGTGTTTGGAGAGGTGGTTCACAATGTTTGTGTTTGGAGAGGTGGTGTTTGGAGAGGTGGAAGAAGCCTTCCATGCTTCTTCTATACTGCTCCAAGATGGCCTCCCACAGCAGTTGGTAGGGCTTCCAAGACCACCAAGCTTATTTCACCCTCATGAGGCACTTCTGAGCCCTGCTATAAGACTCTGAGTTTTTCTTCAGATTTCCTGGACTTTGCAAACCTGGCCATTTTTTCAGTTTGCTGATCCCCCCCCACCGCCCTTCCTATGCTTGGAGGATGCCACTTGCTTTGTATAGAGAGCTGCCTTTGGAGATGAGTGAGTGATTCTTCATTGTGGTGGTGGTTGGTAGAGTAACAATTAAGGTTGTGAGATACACCCACCTTTCTCAACCTGGTGCCCTCTAGAACTCCCATCAGTCTGAACCAGGAGGATCAATGGTCAGGAATTCTAGTAATTGGTACCCTTGAGATGCTTTGGACTACATCTCCTAGACTTTCTGACGATTTTCCAGCTTGGTTGGGGTGGATAGGAGTTGTGGTTCACAACAACTGGATGACACTAGATTAAGGAATGCTAGAGGAATGCTAGGTTGAGGAATTCCTTACATTACCATCTCCTCCTAACTGGATGTAGGACTTGTAACATGTGGCCAAGCAAGGGATGATGGACTTACCAGCTGGCTCCTCCAGTATTGTGAAGAGGTACTCCCCCAGGAGGGAAGTACGCTTCTTTCATTTGCTTCTTTTGGAGTATGAAGACTCTTGAGATCCCTCCAGAGGAGTCTTCTCTTGTACCTCATTCATAGAACTTTACAGGATGGTCCAGATCATCATCCATTTTGTTCTACTCCTCCTCCTATCACCCCCACCCCCTCATCCAAAAAAAGATCCATTCAGGAGATTAAGACTTAACAGCAGCAACATTGAGTGGTAGTGTTAGACGCCATCTCTCCGGAAAGGTCCAGGGATCCCACTGAAGTGGGCGGTTCACAGAGGATATGAGCTTTGCTTGACTAGGGTCCAAAAATACCCATTTCTAGCGCAGGATGCCTATGCCTATTCAGCGTTCGTAGAAGAAGTAGGCTTTATTGATCTGAGTGGGCCTTTCCTCTCCTTAAGATTGCAATGCAAGTTACTTCATTGGCCAGCTTCCTCTAAATGCATCTCTCAACTGAACACCGGTCATATCATTAGAAGTTGTCTGAAGTGGACTTCAAATCCCTGCTGACAAGGAATTTGTTTTTCTCTCCCCCCTCCCTTTTTTATGTCATCCTTTTATCTCTAAATATCTCCATTAGTCTGTAGATAATGAGGGTCAGAGAGTCCGTGGCCAAGAGACACTAGAACAATTTAAACAACTCTTTTGATTACGAAGCAGCATTAGCCAGCCGTCTTTGAAAAGTAAAAGCTTTCAAGTTCTTGTGCTTTAAAAAAAAAACCCTCCTGGATACTGGAAATGGAAGCTATTTTTAAGGAAAACTTTGCTTGTACCAATGTGAACATAACGCTTTCACCATCTCTGATGCTCTTTGAGTCCAAGAAAGCAAGCTACCATGTTTGTCCGTGTTGGAGACCTTTCCATCTTGAGTCTACTTTCATTTTCATTTCAATGGGCAGCTGCTTCCATATAGCCTGAACTGCCTAATCATGGAAGCTAAGCAGTGTCAGACCTGATCAGAATCTGGATAGGGGACATGAGTATATGATACTATGATTATTGTTGTAAACCACACAGACAGCTTTGGCCATAGGCAGTATAGAGCCGTTGATGATGATGATGATGTAGACACATGGCTGGTTGCTAAAAAAAAAAAAAAGGAGCCCTATGAAGGAACTTGGTTTCAAATTAATTACAAACAAAAGAAAAAAAGAGATTGCCAATTAGGTATGTAGTCTATACTAATGCAATAACCAAATGCTCCTCTGGTTGGCTGGGCCCTTGACACTTGTAAGCCCCTGAACTTGGAGGTTTGGGAGCATTCTGCCCATTTCTCCACTCTGTAGGCCAGTTAGCTGGTCAGTTTTGGCCATTTTATGGTGCTGTGTCCTCCCCTCCTCCCCCACATGTGACCCTTCTGTAAGGGTGATTGTTCTGGTCTGGAGGAGCAGCTGGCATGGTGGCAAGGACAGCAGAGTAGCAATCCCTAACGCTTAGGTTGGAGATGTCTTTCTGAGATGTCAGATCTGGGAATACAAAGCACCCTGTTGTCTCCTTGGGGCTATCTAGGGGGCTGTCGGATGTCCAATGGCCTTCTTTGACAATGGGTATGTCAAATAAGTTGATCTGAACTTCTGCATTGGCTCCATCCCATGTTTACTCCTTCTCATACCAGACGCTGTGCTACCAAAGGCAACTCTTTTGCAGGTCCCAGCAGACCTTCCAACATATATGAGAGACACAGGAAGGGCTGTCATTCAGCTCTGGGAATGCACCATGTCCCACTTCAAGGCTGCTTGTAATGGTCCTTCCTGTCCCAAAGACCTGTGGCTCAGGCCCTCAAGACTAAAATGTGCCTGGATTTGCATATGCAAATTGGCTTAGACTCTAAGCATGTCTGCAAAGGACCCTGTCTCCTAAGGATACCCCTCTATTTGAATGAGGGGATGCATGGACAAGGGAGGGGGGCACTTGATTTCAGGAGAAATGCCAGGCTGAAAGGTTCAAGGAAAAGTAGGAGCAAAAAGTCTTCTTGACTGGGAGGATCATCAGGGACTCTGCAACTTGGTCTCAGTGAGGGCTCATGGGCAGCTGGAGGGTGGTACTGGTGCCCCCTCCCCCATGAGATTCCAGGCTCCAGCCTAGTAGGCCATCAATGAGCACCACTTGGTCCCACCTCACTTCTTTGAGAAAGCTGCACCGCTGGCCACAGTTCCAACCTAACCTGTCCTTGGTGCGCTAAGATGCTGAATCAGGTCCCAGGAAGATACTAACGCTACAGATGTGTGAAGATATTGCTTTAGTTTGGTTTTGACAAGATGAAGGGAGTGGGGGAGGGGGAATCAAAAGTGGAAGAAACCTAAACAGAGAAATTCATTCATTCGGACCCAAGACTTTGAGTGTTTGGTTATTAAGGGTCTGGATTTGCATCCCTAGATATTTCAGAATGATTATGCTGAATTCTCCAAGGCTTGCGTTGCTCTGACAAGCTCCTGATCTTTAGCAGGCAAATGACAGCCAAGTCTTGGAAAAGCTACACCTACTGAATTTGGTCTGCACAGATGGGTGGGAATCTCATCCTGCCCCATTTTTAAAAATGCAAAGTTTTTCACATTCAGGAGAGAGGTTTCAACAATTCAAATTCAGGGCCAAGACATGTGGCTGACATTTCTTCCCCTTCAGAGTGAATGTGGTGCACAATGGATTGTGGGTCATTCCAGGCTGTTTGGTGAAGCAGGATGAACTCAGGTGCTCATAATGCATCTCACGGAGGGGTTCAGAGGGAGAAACAGATGGGGATGAGCTTCTGTTTATGCAGGTGCTCAACTATTTGTTGTGGGTTTTCAGAAAACGCAGGGTGATGAACTGATTCCATAGGGCTTTAAGGAAGCCAGGGCAAATTCTAAATGTAGATTAGGAGCAAATGTTGACAGCAGAGCTAGCATTACCTCAGTTGATTAATTTATAAGGGTACTGGTCAATGATTTTAACCAACAGCGATGGATAGCAGAATCCTAACGGGATCTGTCTGTTAAGATTATATAAAAGAGAGTGTTTGATTGATTTCATAGGGTATCCCCCAACCTCCTTCACTTCCTCCTTCTAAAGCTCCACTTTAACTTCATACAAATAATGCATTAGTCACACCAGATAAAATGGCATATTGAATAAAGTTGTGATTTTGTCTGCCTCTCATAATCTGATTTAGCAAAGGATTAAATCTGTTTGAGTAGTTTATTCATATCATAAAAAGAGATCGTTGGCTGAATGAAATCTTTTACATCTGCCACTTTGGATCTCATTAGGAGAGACGGTCATGCAAAGCCCTTCATTTCCTTGTACTCTCTTCTTCTTCTTCTCTGTCTCCTCCCACCAATTGCATGGTGTTTGTCAGGACAGCCTTTTGCTCCTCTGAGTAATGGTGTGATAGATTAAGGGCAGGATTAACCATCAAGTTAAAGGTGGATGTTAAGAACCATTGGACTATGGAGGTTTGGGGAGATAAAATGAAGCAAGAGATGCTTTGCCTTCATCCTCTACTTGCTGGATTTGTAAATGCATCTTGACTGATCACTGGGGCAACAGGAACCTGAACCAGATGAGATCAAAGGGGCTTCTGGTATTTCCAACAGGGCTCTTTTCACACTTATATTCTTAATTTGTTCCCACATACCCAAACAAACTGCAGAAGCTGAGATGGACACACTTATTCTTTGCTTCTCCTGAAGTTGTCTTTCTGCCACCACCATCTTGATTGCTCAATTTCACAGTTTTTTCTAGCATGAATTAGAGACTCTTTATAGTGAACATGTGGCATCACATTCCATTACGGGTTCTTGTTTACTGTGTTTAAATACTCCCATACAAATCTGTGCTTTGCTTAACAATGTTGGATGGACACAGAGTGCCATCACAGTTCTGTACCAGATCAGAAATTTAGGGGAGATGGGCAATGATCAGAGTTTCCTCTCAGCAGACCTCTGTATCTGGAGGTTCCACTTTTTACTGTTGTGTCAAATAATTTTCGACAGAACTGGCCTCCATAGACTTGTCTAATCCCTTTGAAATGTCAGCTAAGTGAGAGATCATCACCGCACCTTGTAGAAGAGAAGTCCAATTTGTGATATGCTGTGTAAAATGTTTTCTTTGGCTTGTCCTGCACCTGTGTCCATTGGGTGCATTGGGTGAATTAGGAGAAAAGGAAGAGGGCAAGTACTGGACACAGCATTGGATGAAGAGTCTGACTTCCTTTGATTGAAGGGCTCCCCATTCCTGGGACACACCTCCACCTGATTTGTGGGGATCACCCTTCCCTCCCTGGAGTGCAGCTCACCCCACCCAGCAGGCCCCTGACCCTCTCTGTAGCATTTTCAGGGATGTGGAAGGCAAGGAGACAAGTGGTGAAGAAGGTTGCTTCTTTCAGCCCACATGCACATGTCCAATCTCAATCTTGCACATAATTTCAATCACAACCTATACATTTGTCCAGCTTTGAAAAGCCTCAGGACTGTTATTAACATTTAGACACACACAATACAACAATGCTTTTTGTTTAAATGTTCCTACTTTCCACTGCCTATTTTGTAAAATCCATGCTTAATGTCCACATTTACAATAGCTGCTGTGTATATGGCAAGACAGCTTTTACACACACACAACCCCAGGAGCATTCCTCTAATAATTTTGGCTCAAGTGGCATAGATGTTTAGACAGAGACAGAGACAAAGCATCCCTTGTTTGTGCTTTTAAGGGAAACTGTTTAGCAGTGGCTACAACCCAACCTGAACCAAACCAAGAAGTTTATCAGTGCATGACCTATGAAGACCTTAAAGTAATCTGTGGATGGAGATGGCATGGTAGGTCTGCTTCTTGTTTCAATGAATGGCCTGGTGAGAGCAGCTTCACACAGCCATCGGAGGATGAGTAGATCACCAAGGAAGATTGGGCTGAAGTCCCCGGGAATGATAACCCCAGTTCAGCAAGCAGCTGTACTCTTTGGTGACACCATTCTTGTCCTCTCTCTTAATAAGAGAGCTTATTATGCAGAACCCGATAAGACATATTATTTGTCTGAACAAAATGTAATTTCCAGTTAAACAAGGCAGAATTTGGTTTAATAGTCTGCAGAGGTATTGGGTTGGCCTCCGTAAGAGTCAACTTGTCCCATTAATCACTATCTTTATTGGAGTGTGTGTTTGACGGGTTACCAATATTATTTGGTTTGGAGCAGGGCAAGCACCCAGTTAAACATGTCTCTGGCACAGAAGGTGCATGACTAATTAACCTGCAGGCAGTCTGATTGCCCCGTGTAAATCTGCATACACCCACCTGTGCACAAAGCCAATAGAAAAGAAGAAGAAAAACGAGCAAGCTTTCTGGATGGCGCTAATCCAGAGACAATCCAGCTAGTTTTCGAGGAATTATGTAGAACGGCAGTGAGAGAATCAAGCAGTCTTTTTCTAGACTAACTCCTTGGAGACATGAAGCAAAGGCTGGCAGTGGTTCCTTTCATGAGTTAGCAGGAGGTAAAAGAAGTGTGGAGTTAGTGCAAGATCTTGGGCGAATCTGCAACAGATTCAAATGGATTTGGATCACTATGATTTTGTAGTTACACAGATTTCTGCATTCTGCTCCTGAGTTTCACAGACTCCATCGTTTCGTAGAGCAGGCTTTCAAAGTATTGTTTTCCATTATGCAAACTTAATCACAGAAAAATAAACAGTACCTGAAAATGTTCATTTTCCAAGGGGGAATTCGTAGATGCAGGAGGAATTGCTGCACTTTCAGATGTGTAAATTTTGGCAAGAGCGCATTTGTGTGAATGCAGACAAGCAAAATGAAAGGTGCCTGGACATCCACGAAACTGAGCTTGAACAGGCTCCGCAAACTCTGTACATTGCTAGTGCAAGACCACATCCTATTATCGACTTCTTGACTCATTGTTTCCATACTGCTCACTGGATATTTGTGCAAGTCTCCCAGAAATTGTGTAGCTTCCTTCCATCTGTGCAAGTGCCTCTGATTCAGTCCACAGGACAATGTGCACATGTTGGGAAAACTCTGCTGAATCAAACTGGGAAAGCCACGCACACTGAAACGGGACTAAAGTCCAGCAAATGTTTGGACCTCTCTCTGCCTGAAATTCTGGAGAGCCACCGATGATGAAAGCAGAGTGTGGTGAACTAGGTGCAGTCTAGCATGCATAAATAGTACACCTTCCTAAATATGGTCCATATTTATGGAACTTGCCAATGCTTTTGACCTTGATAATATGCCATCTCCGCAGTAATAGCACTGCTTTAAAACCACCCATTAAACAAACCAGAGCATCTGTAGTTACTGGGGTATCAGTGTGCTTGAAGCTTTATGAAGTATCTCAGGAAAGCACCTTTCCCACAGAGCTGACAATCTAATATTTAACAGAGGGAAAACAGCAGAGTACACGAAGGGAAATCGAGAAAAGGAGAAACCAGAAAATAATTTTGCAGGAACATGCTAATTATATTTGATGCAAATGAGCTGAATAATTATATATTCTATTTGTTTATGTTTATGTTAGCACATATTTGACTGTTCCTAACTGTTCTAAAGTTATGGAAATTTAAAATTAAGGCTGCAGGGCTGTAAGAATACATTTACTAGTGCGCAAGCCCTTTGGACTACCATGGGATACACTTCTCAATAAATATGTGTGGAGTTGTACTGTAACTCTTGCAGCAACCCTTTAAAAAGCAGGGTAGTATTAATTTATTCCTGCATTATAGATTGCGACGGAAGTTTGAGCCTTGCCCAAGGCCAGCAGCACAAGTTCAGTTGTAGACAGCTCATAGCTCATGCTTCTCACCACTACAATGCAGCACTCCGTTTCCTTGCATCATTGGCTCGAAGAGTGGATTTAACTGTGTCCTTATCTCAATTTGTGAATTCAAATTTCAATCGACTTGCAGTTGACTTTGTGCAAATCCCATTTGTTCATCTGGCTGATTACAGAAAAGCTCCAGGGTTTTGATTGAGTAGCTTTGATATTCAGGATGTGGCTGATGCAGTACAAGCTGTCGCTCGTTCCTGGCTTGCAAAAATGAATGCAGAATAAAAATAGCATCGCCCTTTATGACTCTCATGGCCCCCTGGCCACCTGTCCCACAGGAAAGAGGAAGCCAGAGTGGTTTAAAGCAGATGTGAAACCTCGCTGTTTTTCTCTTGCAGGTGCAATGTGTTTGGGCAAAGAAAGGCATGGTGTGAAAAGAGAGTTTGTGAGACAGCCTCCAGTTGTGGTTTCTTCCCTGTGATGCAGCAGAAAAAACAGCCATGCACAACAGCGACTCAAATGCCCTTCCCCCATTGTGCAGCAGTTCGAGTATTGTAAGATTATTCATTTAGTGCTGCAGCAAATGTTTGAAATGCCAAAAAAGTTTGGCCTAAATTTGAGGGAAGGGAAGACCAACGAAGGGATGAAACAGCCTGCCTTCAGAGATTCTTGGCCTTCCTCTGAAATTCAGTGAAATTTGCCACTCTCACCCGCGTCTCTCTGAATGACTCATTCTGTTCCATCTAAAATGACAACCCTTCGGTTCCATTGATTGCTCCTTTGAAAGAACTGACGGGCCCGCTCTTTCGCATCGGAGACAGGATTCTGAAATGGGATGAGGATGGGGCTGTGAGAAAGCTCAGCAGAATCCAGCCCTCTCTTGCTTGGCCCTGTCTTAAAAAGTGAGTTGGGCCAACAGGAAGTGTTCGAGCATTCATGGAGTGCACAGCTGGCAGCCTCCTTTCGTGCCACATGTTGCATCTGTGCGTAATGCTGGAGAGAGACGTCACTGGTGCAGCTCTCCAGGGCTCAATTCCTGGAGGGAGTGCTGGGTGCACCCATTTGGAGCTTGGGCCCCAGGCCATGGCAAAGTGGACCAGAGTCTGGGGAGCCATCCCCAGGGCTCTGACAGGTGCCCACCCCCAAAACACATTCTCCACACAGCCCTAGGTAGCTGGATCTCACATTGCATCTCATCGCTTGACTTTCTAATGGAAACTGTTGTTGTTGTTAATTGCTTTCTAAAGGAAACAGTTTTTAAAGGACCTTTTCTCCAAGAATGAAGGGAGGGAGGTTTTCTGGTTGACATTGCTGATGGCCAATAGGAATAAGGTAGAAATGTTTTTGATGTGCATATTAACATGAACTTCCTTCATTTTGCACTTCCAAACCAACACACACATTGAAGCTCTTACTTCTCCAGGTTTTTTAGTAACATTCTTCAGTTTAACAAATCCATGCAAATATTCATGTCTGGGACCAGCTACATACAAAAATGTGTTGGTTAGTGAAACATATTGAGAAAGGGTATTTATTCAGCAAAATTGCTAAGTATTGCATGAATTTGGACAAACAGGCACAAAAAATGTGCATGCTTTTCCTGAAAACTTAGATATAAAATGAAACAAACCCCAACAGCTCATAGTATGGCAGGAACCAAATTTGAAGTGAGAAAGTATGAGAAACTGAAGCTGACAAATCCATCCATTCCTGTCACAGGCCAACCAGCCAACGCTGTGTGCAGCTGCGCTTTTGCTTCAAACTTCAGTGCTTAGAAAAGGTTGAAAAAACCTCTAGAAAAAAGGCAAAAAGTGTATTTCTGAGGATTAAAGATCTGTTTCCATGTTTTTATACCGGGCAGATATTTTGAAGCTGTGATCATAATTAAGCTCACAAGCTTTCTCAAATATATTTACAAATAATATTCACACTATCATATATACCGCATTTTTTGCTCTATAAGACTCACTTTTTTCCCCCTCAAAAGTAAGGGGAAATGTCTGTGCGTCTTATAGAGCGAATGTGTGTGTACAGCAAGTCTGTCAGATGTGCAGCCCATGGGGAAGTAATGGGGAATGTGCCTGTGATTATGTGCCCATTTGATTCAGAATATTTTTTTTCTTGTTTTCCTCCTCTGAAAACTAGGTGCATCTTCTGGTCAGGCGCGTCTTATAGAGCGAAAAATACGGTAGTTTTGAGGGAAATTCTAGGAATTTCAACTCCTGGCTTGGAAGAATTGCTGTAGGGCCTTTTTCCTTTCTTCCCCCTCATTTCAGCGTTCGCTAATGTACTGTTTGTTCTAGAGTCACAGCGAGTGGGAGTTAAAGCTTATAAACGCACCGTTCAGCTCTTTAAAAAGGCATTTAGTGTACAATTACAGCTGTTTACTTTCTTGTAATTGTGTTTCGAGGTTTCTCAGGGCTTACAAAGATGGGACTCTGCAGTCTTGGAGGGTCTATCACTTTAACCTCTCCCCCACAAATCTACCAAAAGGAACTAATTATAGCATATTGAGACAGAAAAATGCAATGTTTGGTGTGCTTTTTCCACATGTGTCTGTGATGATGATTAATGTGAGATCTGACTCTTGTGGGATCAGTAGAGATGGAGGTGCCCTTTATATCTTCAAGGTGAGGGATTGGGACCCCTTTTCTTTGACTGCATCGTAACGGGTCTGACGCCATGTTGGAAGGCTTGGTGGGGCCAGTCCTGTAAGTCCTCATCGGGGAACCGTCACAGAGCATCAGTAATAACTAGTGGGGAGCACCTAACAGCTGGCTTTCCTCACAAGATTTGGAATCCTGCACTGAGCAGGGGGTTGGACCCGGTGGCCTTGGCCCCTTCCAGCTCAACTGTTCTATGATTCTGTGGATTCCATGCCTCACCACCTTTATGGATCTCTGCTTATTTCAAAGGTGTATAAGTTGCTTTTTAGGGTAAACTCTCCCAAGATCGCATACAACAAATCTTAAACTGCAAAGTATTAGTGATAAAAATGATGCAAAGAAGAAAATCCATGATAAAATAGGATCAATCCTGAATATCAGTCCTTAAATGCAGAATGGCTCTGGCAGAATCAGGCAGGGTGTATAGAACTGGGCGGAAGGCACACAAAGTGGCTTCTGATGCTGATCTCAGTGCGCGGGCAGGCATGTGTGTGTGAAGACGAAGTCACCCAAGCCATAGCATGGAGGGTTTCAAGGGCCAGTGCTCCATCATCAAGTCACCACCACAGGAATAGCCTAGTGGCCACCAACAGATGCAGCTAGGTAATTTTAGAGGGTGGTCTTCATAGCATTAGGGTTCCTCACCACCATCACAGAGATAACTTTTATTATTTCCTTGCTCTGCTATGTCTGTCTTCATTCTATTAGCAAAGGTTCTGGGCATCTGCTGCTGAAGGATTCACCAGGTGCCCGTTTCCTTCCTAAAGACCACGACACCCAGAGCAGAGCCTCTGAAGATGGTTTCTTCAGGAGAAGACTGAAGTCTAGAAACAGCTCAGTCTTGTAGTGAAAGAGAAGAAAAATAAATATTGGATATAGCCAGTGATTTGGAACAGATTCCCCCAAAATAGTGCTCTGCAGAAATTTTTGAGTTTAGCTCCTATCACACCCCCTTTGCTTTGGTCAATGGCCAGGAACACTGGGAGTTAAGTCCAAAACATTTGGGACGCACCAAGTTGGGGATCGGACTGGGTGAACAATCCATGTCAGCCTTTTTTATTCTTCCTCAAAGCTTGCCTTGCTTCGACTGGGTCCCTGAATGTGAAAGGCAACAGCAGCTGCTGCTTCTTCTGACTGGGAAAAAGTGCAGTTTTGATTGCGCAGAATGTGGATTTTAAATGTGACCATTTTCTCCCTTTCAAAAAACCCAAAAAGATTATTTTTAAAAAGAACGTGCATTTTCCTCAGTTGAAAATGTGCATTTCCCCCACACAGTATATGGAATATAAGTGCATGTGCACATTTTGGGAAGTGCAGATGCAAGCTCGGGAAAAGGCAAAATTCGTGGTCACACTGGCATCTGGGGCCGCACATGACACATGTCCGTGATTTGTAGCTGGGGGTGAAATCATCACAAGTCTCCTACTGGATAGAACTAATTTAGAATAACTTGAGTGCAAAGATTGAAATGAGTGAACAAAAGAGAAACACGTGGATGTCCATACCAAATTTCTTTATTTTAGACTCCATTTATTAATGCTGATTTTTAGATGAATAGGCTGAAACAGTTGTCTGAAATAACAAAGGAGATTGAAATATTGCAATTATTTGCTCTACAGCAGATAACACTGGGAATTGTTTCACATTCTGTACATGCAACTTTGATACAGACTAGAGTAGGTTTCATTTGTTTAGAACAGATTAAGCCAATCTGTGGAGAGAACAGAAAATCTCTACCCGTTTCCACTGAAGAGTGAAGTCTAAATGTACAGCCAGCAATGGGTATGCACTCTCCAAAACCTTTGAGAGCTGTTTCTCAGTCTAGTGTAAACAATTTATTGTTGGAGTCCTGGAATATTTGCATTTTAATTAAAGACAATTTTAATTAAACACAAAACTTTAATAGGAAAAGTAGAATTTAAGCCTGCGGTTGCACTCATATACCAAGGGGGGCAATTCTGAAGGGAACCTACATTGTATGTAAATCTAGCCAATGTGTAATTGAAGTCAAGAAGGGAAAGGATATAAGAGACGGCCCCTCTACCAACGAACATTTCTGTTCTGGAAACAGCGAGCTGGGAAAAGGGATGAGGTGTCGAGAAGAGAGGAGTGCTCAGTTGGTAGACATTTGCTGCAAAGACACAGTTTTTCAGTGCGGGGGGCTGATGGGATCTTCTTTAGACGTTTCAGAATGTGTTACCTTCCGCAGGATATTGGCCAGCATCCATCACTGGCATGTAATGCATGAGGAGCAAAGCAGTGCAGTGAACAAGACTAAGGCCAAGGAGGTTGTGGTGGCCGCCAACTTAGTTGAAAGGGATCATCAAAGTTTACAGTTGTTGGGGAGCATGGGAAGGAGGGTACTTTCTGCTTATGTCTTGCCTGACGGTCCACTGTGTCAACCGAATGGCTTGGTCCAATCAAGCAGGACTCTTGCACTCCAACCCAGCACAGGCATATGCCTCCGTCCCTCCATGAATATCAGCCAGGCCCTATCCTGAGACTTATCTAGCTTCCAGAGGATAAAAGGGAGGAAGAACCGTGAGCTTAGATAAGAAAGTGGGCTGAAAATGCAGCCAAGAGATGAATATGGAACAATCTAGGCTGTAGCATAGCATTTCTGCATCTTGCCTTCCTCTGAAACAGAGCATGCAGGGCTGTTCTCTTTTAGTAGCTCCAAGAGGAGCAGTGTGTTGTAGTGATTAGAGGACTGAACTGGGATTTGGGAGAGCTGATCCCCACTTGGTCATGAAACTCACTGGGTATCTTTAGGTCAACCAGTTACTCTCAGCCTAACCTATTTCACAGCACTGATCCTGTGAGGATGAAATGGAGGAGGAACAAGGGAGACACCTTAGGGAGATCAAAAGAGATGGATGCCAGTATAACAAATCAGATAAGTTAGGCTGAGACAGAGTGACTATCCCAAGGTCACCTGTTAGGCTTCACAACTGAGTTGGACCATGTCTCTATTAGTTCAGCCTTCTGTCACAAGCCCGTGATCTGCCAAAACCAGCAGAACCCACTAGCCTCATCTTCTTGCTCTTTGGGTGCTGGCTGACCTTTCTGTTTCTCCGTCCTTGTTCTGCCTGATTTGGCGTTAGGGCTCCCCAGGGAGCCAAATGAAAGTAGTTGCACTTACTAGAAGGGCGAGGCAGTGTCGCATCTGACAGAGCAGAGTCCAGCCACGCAGAATGTCAGAGACGTTCAAAACCCCGAACAGATGCATGCTAGCTGGAACTCCTCAGGAAAGCGGTCATCTGAGCCACATGGAAAGGCCTTCTAAAGACTGGCTGAACTGGGCCTGTTGTTAACTTTGCATCTGCTGAGGAGATGTCTACTTCTTCAGGGTTCATTGTCCGACTCTGCGACCACTGGCCCCGGTGCCACAGAGGGAGTGAAGTCTGGATCAGAAGGGTATCCTCCATGACCAGGAAGTCTCGTAAAGCCATGCTCCTTGCCCTGGAAAGTCCCAGAGCTGCAGATCATGGGTTACTTGATGAGTTCACCTCTCTGTCTACGTCATCCTCTGAACCAGAGGCAGGGAGTCTGAGGCCAGAAAAGATAACAGTTCTGGGTTGCATGGATGTTGGGGGTTGATTAATTAAACTCTAATGAACCCAGAGACACTTCACAGCCTGCTGGGAAGCTGACTGCGCTGGGTACTTGAATGAGCACTGGTGATGGGAGATCATACTCCACTTCACCAGAAGGCAGCAAGCCGGCTTTGGGGTGCAGAGCAGGACATGTGGTACACACTCCTCTGGCAGAGCGACCATGCTTCCCTCACCATACCAGTGCACATCATCTCCCATCACTCTGTCTCTCTGCTGGACCAGTCCTGCTCGAGCCCCCACTGGCTACCTCAGCAGGGCTCCCCATGATGGCAAGGATCGGTCCTTTCTTATTAAAGCCAGAGCTACACAATCCCAGGAGGATGAGGCTCAAAGCATTTGATTTTCTCCACACGGCTGGCAAGAAGTTTCCTTTGTCTCCCCACCCTGCTCCAAGCAGGGCCTTTGTGCCCATGGCAATATTGCACCTTGTGAGAGAACTGCATTGTGCTCTCTTTCCACCTTCCACTAGCATGAGCTTCATGCGGTTCCAGCCAAGTGGCAGATAACCTACCTTGCCTTTTGCTCTGCTCGTTCTCCTTGGGGCGGCAGCGGTACTTTTCTCTCCTCCTTGGCATACCAAGGAAACAGGCTTGCCCCTTGCCCAGTCTCCCTGAAAGAGTCAAGAAGGAGGAGGAGTGAGCTCTCACTGAAAAGGCACCCGAAGTGGTGGCGTCCGCATGCCTTTCGGACTGAAGAGATTACCTGCAGGCAATCCTCTCCTTCTCTTCCTGTCTCTTCTCCCTGCCCCCTCGCACTATAAACCTACAAGTTACTGTACCTTGCACAGATAGAGGCTGACTCCCTATTACGGAATACTGTGTAAAACATTCAGCCTGCATTAAGATGTGTGTAGCTTGGAAAAAGACAAAGGAAACTCAGTGCTTCATGCAGATCCTTGAGTGTTATGCCTCTTGTCAGTGAAGGCTTTCTTATTCATGGGTTTGTATTTTGGAGGCAGGGGGGTTTAATGGTGGTGGGCTGGGAGGGGAAGTACAGGGATGTTGATAAATTAAGCCACATGGCAAAGGCTGTCTGAGCATGATAAAGCACGGTTCATCTGGGACGACTGGTAGGTATACTGTTGGCACCTGGCAGGTCAAAATCAGTTTTGTTGCTCAAGCAAAACGAGGTCCGAAGTTGCTCAAAAAGGGTTGAATTGTTGAAACCATGCTCAGAGACACACACCGAGTGCATGCTTGGCATTCCCAAATGTCTCTACTGCAACCTCCCAGTCACAGCAGAATCTTCTGTGTTCAACCAGCACCGTCATTTCTGTCACCAGCAACTGTTCCTCTACATTGGGATGAGCAGCACATGCCCACCTGTTGCACACAGCTCTTGCCCCTCCCTCGTGCATCCCCCCGAAATCCGCTGCCCCCTCTTTACTGCTTCCCAGATGAGCACGGTTGGTAAAAGTGATGCTGAATTTGTCACTGCAGATCAGAACGATACGCTGCCGAAAGGTGCAATGGCCAAGCCAAGCTACTTTTCGGGATTCATTTGGCCATCGTAGCTCTGCGTAGCAGTTTGCTAGTCAAAATTGTCAGTCAACTAAGCAAAAGAATTCCTTGCAGTGGCAACCCAGTAGGAGTGTGACCCAGGGGTAGGGGTGGTCTGCAAGACCTCCTAAAATTGTCCACTCCTCTCTAGAGCCATTCTTTTCTCTCTCACAAGAGCTAAGTAGACGGCCAGATGAACTGACTTAGATAGTCTCTTTACTACTGATGAATGCTTGAATTTCTACTCCAGTTTGGATATACCTTCTATTATAATGAGTAGCCAGTAAAAGAAGTTTTGTCCTGCTCTGACATTTATGCTTGGCTCCTGGATCGGGCAGTCCTCTTACCCTTGTGAATGGACAGCCACATAATAGAACAAAAAGGTGCAAGTTACCATCTGCTGTAGGACATTTTCCCCTTCATTGATAATTGGCAATATTGAACCGTGGGCAAATAATGGCCAGTAAGTCACCTGATGTGCCAGCCAGGGAAGTGAGAATTTGCAAGGGATTCCAATGAATTCAGGTTTCTATGAATCCAGCCCACACATTCCACAGCTGGCCAACTTTTCTAGTCACACAGATTCTGCCAACTTTTAGACTTAAAAAAACAAAAAACCTTCTGGAATGTTTTGCAAATATAGTCATACAAAACGGTGACCATTTTTTCCCAAAGAAAATAAATTTGCATTTCCCTTCATAGGGTAAAGTGCAAAAAGGCACATTTGGGGAGGGGGATTTGTGCATTTTTAAAAGTGTATAAAGTTGTACAATTGTAAATTAATGCAAATTTGGGCAATTGTAAAGGATCATATTCCATCAATCAGCAGATGAAGGAATGGGAAGTGCTTAAGAATCTCTGAGATGGAGGTGGGGATGGATTGTTCTTTAGGGCCAGCCCCATTTAAGGCCAGATGAGACGACACAGTGGTTCTCCAGGATCTCCTGCTGAAGTCTTCTTCAGCACCTGATATCTGACCCTTTCTCTCTAGATGCCTCAGTTCGAACCTGGGATGTTTTTCATTAAAAAAAAATGTTCTACTGAATTATGTCTCCTTTTTCCTTTGGACACTAATGGCAAAGGAGGAGAAGTCTTGGAAGTCTGCAAGAGTGTGCAATCACAGCTCTTAGGGGATGATCTGAGTGGTGAGAAATTCATTTGCAGCTCCCCTAAGGCCCTCTCTTCTAACTGTCTGTGTCATCCTAGGCAGGTCTTCTACATATCCTGAACCCCCAGTGGCCTACAGTTATTTAATCCACATGGAAATATCAGATATCTTTTTAGGTAAACACTCAATATTCATTTTTATTTCTGGAGGAAAAAGAATGCACACAGATTCATATTGATTGTGTTGCTAATTCTGCCTTCTAACATTGCCCAGCAGCCAGCAGGTAGCTGAATTGTATTTAACTGGGTTTATTGTGATGTGACTAAGATGGATGTGACATGGTCTTCCATTATTCGATGGAGAGTGTGGCTAATGAAGCCATTAGCTGAGCTAAGGCGAGTGGAGAAAAATAGGGAAATTACCATTATTCTGAAGCCATTAAGTTGTAATCTGCCACTTTCTCTCCTTACTCAAAAAGGCATCTTCCTTTGAAGGCCTCCCTGACTGTCCTTTAAAGATTCATTAATTCATTAACTTTCCAAAGGAGATGAGGGGAAACACAATTGAAATTTTAATCAGCGTGGCATGTCGTATTATTAACATTTTGAACGTATCTGCCTCTGCTGTTGGACGGCATCAGGTTAAGGTTAAATAAACTACATTACAGCAAATAATATTCTGTTTCATACCATAAAACATAAAACGCTGAGGACAGAAATTGGTTTCATGGATAAATTGAATTACGATTCAGGGCTAGTGTTGTGAAGTCTGTTGTTCAAATTTACATTCTTCCCAGCAAATGTGAATACCGATGCAATGCATTAATGCTAATATACATTTTTTCCCCCTTGTGTGCCTGACTTGGGGTGGCAGAATGTGGCTGCTGAACTGAGGCCACTTTGCATTGCTCTAAGTGGTGGCTGAAGGTTTAACGTCTCAGCAAAAGCAGCTTGGCCAACTGACCCGTCCATTATTGGCTGGATTTGAACAGTGACAAAGACAAAGGAGAATTTCGCTAAATACCAAACGGTTGCATTTTCAAAGATTTGAAGGAGGCAAAGGAGAACAGAAGGAGGGGGGCATGTCTTGGTAGTAGAGATCCTGTGTGTTATACAGAGAAGGTGGTTGAGGCCCCATCGGTGCGGGTGTTCAAGGATAGGCTGGACATGCCCATGGTGGGCATGTCGTGAGCGGAGCCGGCTGGAGCCGGGGGTCAGACTAGATGGCCTGGGAGACCCCTTCTGACTCGCTCTGTTTCTCTGTTTCTATGATTCTAAGATTGTAAGTTTGTAAGTTCAGTCTGTTGCAGCTCCTGGAAGTGGTGGGAGAAGAGTTCTCAGGATGAGGGTGCAGAACCTTAGTCTGGTGGGCCAAATCTGGCCTGCCTAAGTTCTGAAGCGAGCCCTCTGGGGTTCCCCAGAAAAGGCCTGCCTCCTCCTCCTGGCCCCATGCCATTTCCCCCAATCACCAGTCCTTTGGCTTTCCTGGAGTCTCCCCAACCCCACCATTCTAAATGGTTGAAATGCCTCTTTTATGGCAGGAGAGGCCTCGAGCTAAAATGTGCAGGCATTTTTGGACCTCCCTCCCTCCCCCCCCCCGCTTTTGCCTCCAGCTGCACCAGCACTGGAATGCAGCCCCCCAGAGCTCATTTGAAATGGAATGTGGTCCTCAGACTGGTCTGTGGAGGTGTCTCCACCTAGGTGAGTGTTGTGCAAGTCCCACCAGCCCCTCCCTCCAGTCCTTCCAGGATGAAAGAGCAAAGGCTCTTCATTCCACACCTCTGGGGACATTTGGTGCCACAGTGCAGTGCGGGGAGGGAAGCCGACTGCTGCTTACACGAGGACACGCTGACTTCATGGCCTCATGGGCTGCAGGCAGCTGACCACACCTGCCCAGTCAGATGCTCACTGTCCCAGTGCTTTGTTTCGTCTTCAAGCTCCTGGCCCCCACCCAGCGCTTGCTTTCTGTTGAAAAATCTTTGCCCACTAAGGCCTGAGATGGAATGGATTTTGCCATCGCCCCCTGAATCAGAGAGTGAATTCCAGTGCTGGAATTCAACCTTGTGGATTTCTCCACTGATTCTGGGTGGGTAATCAATCAGCGGCTCTAGACGGACCGCATGGGTGACTGTAACGCTCACACTTTGCGCCTTTCTTCTACTCCTCCATCTCTCGTGTGCCTTTCTCAGTGATACTGTCAGTTTGATATATTGCCTTCCATGTTGAGTTTGTTCCTTAGGTCAGGAAACCTCCGAGTTGCTTGTATCATTGGTGCTGAAAAAACACGAGTACCCTTTTGCATCTCAGCTTGGTGTCTCCTGGTAGATTTGGCAGGATGGGGGAGGGGGACTGCAAAAACATCAACACCCCCTCTTTTCTCTTCCTCCAGAGTAAATTATGTTTATGGTGATGCGATTAGAGCCACAAAGGATGTATAGGAGTAATAACATTACTAATTATATTGCTTTACATAAAGAGTGACATCAATATTAGCAAGTGCTATTAGCATCCTTAATGGTGGCACCTAGAATAACCTTTGATTTCAAAGAGTGCCTGTAAATCTTCCAAAACCATCTCACTTTCTTAGCATCTGGGTAGGCTTCCCACATCTTGATAGGAAACAGAAGCCTGGGACACACTGTGCTCTGGATTCCTGAAATACCTGGCGATGTTTGATGACTCAGCAGAGGTTACTTTAGTGGTGCCGGTGCTGGTCCAGGCAGCAGGGGCACTGAGCAGGGTGTTCTTCACTCCATCGCACCCACACAGACTTTGGTCCTTCCTCTGGGGGATGTAATTGGGATTTCTTAGATAACTGATTTATGCATTCAGATTTGACAGAAAGTCTCCAAGGTTCAAGAACCCAAAATTGGCCTTTTTCAGGTGTTCTCCAGGGCCACAGGCAGGACCTGGTCCTCCTTGATCCCAAAATCAGGAACCAGTACATGTGCATGGCTGCCCAAAGTGCCGTGGAAGCTCTCACTGGTTAGTTAGTGGGCATGGGGTGGCAGCGTTGCATAGTGCTTAGAATGGTCCTGCCTGGGACAGAAACGACCCCTGTTCTAAGAATCCCCACTCAGCCAAGAAGCTCAAAGGGCAGTCTGGGCCCAGCCACATTTTTTTGGCCTGGTCTGTCTACGCTACCACGAGGAGGAAAGGTTCCTCAGATGACACATGGGATCATTGGAAAACAGACAGATCTCTGTCTGTGAGGAGTCTTCAGCTATGCTTTTGATGGTGAAAGGGGCAGCCTAGGAGAGCAGAGGTGCAAAGGGAAGAGAGAAACAAAAAAGGCATGGGAATGAACTTTCAGTGGGCTGAGAGTGGACTGAGTAAATGGATATGCATGTCTCAAATACTGCATCAACACATGCAGACTTTGGAAAATTCAGCGTATAGCCATAGAGCAGGTCCTCCTTTCAAGATGCCGAGCGCCGTGGCACTCCTTCCTGTGCATGTTTAGACAGAAGAATGCACCTCATGCTGTGCCATCAGTGATTTCTTCTTTGATACAGTTCAGTTACAAAAGTGTCACTGAACTCCTGAGTCAGACCTGTTTTATTTCTTTTCCTTCAGGGAAAGTCCCATTGCAGATTTTCAAATCAATTAAACAATAATTAGACATTGATTGGGGAAAGTGTAGCCCCATTCTTTTGCATGTGTTCCATATGGCCTGTTTAGCTGATGAAGCAGCTCCTGGGCCAAGTCTCAGTCCTTTTCTTTCTTTCTGTTTCAATGAGTCAAGCTTGTCCTTTCCCCAGAGCGAAGTTCACCTGTTGAATGGCCAAATCCTGCCTATTTGGTAATTTATGTAGGCTGGAAAAGAAGAGAGTGCCTGATACCTTTCTTGCCAGGACATGGGTTGAACAAATCCAAAAGACGAGTGTGGCAAAATGGTTTTGGGAGCTTAATCCATCTTTACCAGAACATACGGATGCTCCAAGCTGAGGGGAAGGACACTTTGAGGAAGTCCACCATCAAAGTGAGAATGGTGGCTCTCCTGGTATGGTGGTCACTTTCCCATCTTGAGAATCCAGCAAGTGCACCCAAAGGAAAATAAGCAAAGCTGAGAAGGACCAGGGCCTTCGCAACTTCTGAGGCTCCCAAATGCTCTTCGGGGAGCAAAGCTTCCACTTGGTGTCCCGATAGCAACAACCGAGAAGTGGAATGAAGGGAGGTAACTTATATAAACAACCAGATTTTTTAAGAAGCAAATATTAAGAGGCTGTCGTACTTCAGGCACCTCATGAGAAGGCAAAACTCCTGGGAGAAGATCATCATGCCAGGCAAAGTCCGAAGCAGAAAAAGAAAAGGAAGACCAAATGTGAGATGGATTGATTTGATTAGGGAAGCCACCACTTTGAATTTGGGCTTTCATTCATAGGGTCACCATAAGTCAGAGAGGACATAATGGCGCATAAGAGTAGCAACACCAGAATATTGTCTTCTATGGCTGTGTGGATTTTGAGTGACAAAAATGGCTAACACATTCCATTTTACTTGCGACATCTTAGGCAGGGTTGGCTCTACAACACCCACATCCCTGTTCGCAACCCCAGGGTCCCCTCGGCTCCACATTGGCTACTGACTTTGGAAAGTGCATTGATTCCGTTATTTACACTGGGTGTTTTTCCGCCCTAGGGGCAACTGGCACAGTTCTCCCTCCCTCAGTCTATGTTCTCAGCAACCCAGTGAGGCAAATGATCCTGAGACACTGTGAGTGGACCAAAGCCACTCAGTGCATGCAGGGACTCCAAAGGGCTTTGAACCTGGGTGGTCTTCATAGAAGTCTATCACTCAAGCGCTGTGGTTTCCAGCCTTAGATCACTACATGTTCCTGGGCCATGGATGCCATCATCCCTGCCATTGGCCATGTCAACTGGGAATAACAGATGTGGTAGTCCAATTGCATCTGGGGACCCAAAGTTAGGAACCGCTGCTCCAACCGCTACAGCACATGTGGAGAGAGTGCCTCACCCTTCCTCCGTTGGAGCCTCTTCCTGGCATTCTCAAGTTCTAGAGTGCTCCCGCCCAACTCGGTTGGCCAGTCTGCATTCCTAAACAGGAAGGAGTATGAAAACCGAGGGGTCTGTGCCAGGCTTGGACTTGAGTTCATCCAGGTTCCCTGAATTCCTCCTGGAAACTTTCCCCCGCTTCCCATGAAAAGGTTTTTTCACAACATTTCCCCAAATTCACGCATCAGCTGTGTGCATTTCTTGGACACATGTGTTTCTCGGGATTAAAGTGTGCCTGTGCACATTTTTCAAAGCAATGGATTTCTTCATGCCCATTTTCCAAAGGTATGCATTTTTTAACATTTCGTGCAAGTTGGTTGAGGGTTGGTTTCTATGAATCATATTGTGAGCTTGGAAAAACATGGAATTCAACTGTGGCTTACATTTGGCTTCTTGTTCTATTTTGGGAAACTGGGTAAACGCTGGTCACAAATGAACTGAAGTGCATTTCTCATGCAACCCTTAGGAAAGGGTTCTTTTTCTTAGAAAAGGGTTCTCTCCACACTGAAGAGCCAGTGTGGTGCAGCCTGGAACTGGGACTCAGAGGATCTGGGTTCGAGTCCCCGCTCAGCCATGGAGCCAACTGGGTGACTTTGGGCCAGGCACAGACTCTCAGCCCAGCCTACCTCACAGGGTGGTTGTTGTGGGGATAAGATGGAGGAGGAGCGTGATGTAAGCTGCCTTGAGCTCTTTGTAGGAAAAAGGCTATAAATCGGAAAAAAAGGCGATTGACTGGGCAAATAATGCACTCTGGTGGCTTTGGGTGTGTTCTTCAGCTCTAATGTCCTCAGTTCTGTGCAGAGCTCCTGGAATTCCCACACGGGACTGTCATTTGGTCATGCAGCTCCTTCCCCCTTGCCTGAATCCTGTTTACCTTGTCATACTTCTAAACTTCCTTTGCTCCCACCCTCACTTCCATATCCTTCCATCTATTCCCCCTAATGGTTTTCCTCTGAAACATGTTTCCCTCCCCACCCGCTTTCTGATGTGTTTTTTCTCTTGGGCACCCCATTGCATAAATCCCAATACTGCCCTAATTTATGTTTGCCTGTTCTGGAGCTGTGTTTCAAAAGAGTTGCATCTGAGAGGGGCAATGGAATTGTCTGTTCCTGAAGAAACGAGTAAGCTGTACGAGGTGAATGTTTTTGCTGCCCCGTTTCTTACCTGATGTTTTCAGAGTATAATTTAGACCTCGCCTTGGTGGTTTATGGCCATATAATGTGTAGGTGTTCAGGTGGGAGGTTAGATAGATGCACTTGCAAACGGCTAAAGGCAATATGGTTGAGTGCTGGTCTCCAGCTGAGTGTTATTTTAGCTCTCAGTTTCGCGCCTCTCTCCTAAGGCATTAGATGCTACTAATTCTGCAAAAGCCCAAAGATTTGTTTTATGGAAGAAATTTGGATTTGATTAAGATATTGCTTCCAGACCTAATCCTCCTCTTAAGCAAACCTTGCCTTTGTCTGCACGGCTGACAATAAACTGCATTTGAGTGGAACTCTTTGCAAAAAGAAGAGAAGAAAAACGAACTGTTGTCTGCATCTAGGAATTCTTCTATGAAAGCAGGGCTCCCCAGAATGGCACCATACTTCAAGTATAGGAGACTGGCAGGAACTGTTTCATGGCTTGTCAAGGTCAGCACTTTATTTATGCCCCCCGCCCCGCCAATTAACCCTCTGGTGATGAAGTGTGTCATCAACTTAGTGCTTTATGCCAGGAGTGACATGAAGGCATAAAAGTTGGTGGGGACCAACATTTAAGATTGGTCCTCAGTCCTAACCTGGTGGTCATAACGGTGCTCAAATCAAGGTGTGCTAGCACTGCTTTTCCTCAAAGTATTTTATAGACACTTTCTTGTATTTCTGTCTCATATTTATTTGGCAATACAAGGGGGCACTGGGAAGCCATTCGTTTCCTGGTTTATTTATTTATTTATTTATTAACAGATTTATAGGCCGCCCCTTGCCACAAGCCTCGGGGCGGCTCACAACCTCAAAAACCTTGTAGGCTAAACACTTTACAATAATTAAAAAGCCTACACAACATTAAAACATTAAAACTGGCCCATCTCAAGGTCCGAATTAAAACATACAAATACAATATAATTGAACTAAAATTTAAAGTAAATTAACATTTAAAATATTGCTTAAATATTTTTATTTTTTATTTTATTTATTTTTATTTTATTTTTATTAAAGGTTCTCAGTTCCCCTGTGGCAGCTGCCATGCTCAGTTGGTAGAGAAGAGCAGTGCTTAGGAGCTAAAGCTGAGGCAAAAATACCCCAGAAACAAGAAGACGGTTATTAGCTCAGGGACCATCCTGACCCCAGTGGGAAGCATCTTGTCGCGCTTCCCATCCAGCAGTCAGACTGGGCTGCTCTGCAGTTTCTTCTTCCTCAGCTTCTACCTGGTCTCCAGGTGATCTCATACCATCTGAGTGCAGGCGCTTCCTAGTGGAAGAGGCCTTACCTTTTGCTTATGCCAACTTACACAGCCAGCCCACCAGTGAAAGGGCCAGATCATACTCTTCCCCCCAAAGGAACTTCCCCAGCCACACCCCACCAGTGCAGATGTTGGCTTTCCCTGGGCATATGTGGTTCTAGCCTTATAATACTCGTTTCTTAGTATCTGAACTCTTTGAATACCTGGAGTCACCCTCCTGCGTGTCTTCTAAACAAAAGATAATGAGGGCAAAATGGGTAGACTTTTATCAAGCTGATTTGTCGTGAGGACACAAAGCACACACTGAAGAACTTGCCTCGATTTCCTCACTCATTTTTATCCTCTCCTTTATCCCTCTTTTTAGAAGTTTCCACAGCTAGGCACTGTTTTACTTTTCCACCCCTCCCCTGAGGAGTCTTGCTGTGGGGCTCTTTCCGAGGACAAATAATGCCATAAATCAAGGCCCAAATCAATGTTATGGGGCTGTAAGACCAGGAAGCCATTACAAGGGCTCTCGTGTCTTCTCTTCCTCTGACGGCAAGAGTCAAGAGATTGTCCAGGGTACTGTTCCAAACCTTGTCTGCTCTTTTATGGCACCATATTCCACTGCCTTACCTTGGTCATGAGTTATTGCTACAAAGCTTCAGTTTTAATTTCCTTTTCACATATACTGCTATGTGATAGAAACAGTAAGAAGTAAGCAATGTCAGCAATATCCAAGTTGAGACGAGAATATTCTCCAGAAATGACTGGAATAACAACCACCCCCACCGAGTTAATACGATCTGATTTCAAGAATGCAAAGAACTCTACGAGATGGAACCAAAAACAAACCTTATTAGCCTGATCAACTTTCCAGAGAAATCCACAAATGCTTCTCAAAAGAAAAGAAAAGGTGTGGGGGATCCTAAGTCTTCCCCTACATGCCTATGTTTCATTGAGTCATTTTAGGCGGCAGTCCTGTGCTGCTTACGTGGGAGTAAGTCACATTGAAATCAGTGGGGTTTACTTATTTCAGGCACAGGGGATATCAAAGCCACAATATTAGACTTCCTTACCTTCTGGTAGCATCTCCAGCAGTGGAGCAGAGGCAGGGAGGTGCTGTGTCGGGTGATGCCGAGAGTGTGGAAGCTGCTTTGACCTCTCCCGTACCTGGTTCGGCCCTAAGGCTGTGGATGTTCCCCCAGGATATCCCTGACCCTTTGCCTCCGACTCGGACCAAGGGCAAGCTCTGGGCAGAATGAGAGTCACACATACCAAACTAGGACCTCGCTGACTTAGCAGCCCTGCATGTGTCCGGCACCATGAAGAGTTCTTCATTCCACCACCGGCCATTTTCCCAAAGTAGCAATTTCTTCCTGCACAGCCATAGGCGTTAGTGTAAACAAGGGGTGATTTGTGCTGCTGGAATTGGGCCACAGACATTGCTCCAAACATAAAGCACAAGGACTAAGGCAAGATGCTTCTTGGAAATACCTTTCATTACCCTTCGCACTCTGCTCTCTTAATAGAATCGCAAGGTGCCAGGACCATCCGACATGCAAGATTTTACGAGAGTATTTTGCTCCAGGGCCTTAGCTTCTCTCGCTGGTCATTACCTGACCAGTAAGGACCTCTAAGCAGGTCATTAATGCTGAAATAATAAACTGCCTTCCCTGGCCAGCCAGTGGAGAACCCCTTTCATCATTTTTACTGTCACTGTTTTATAGATAAATCAATGGCCGACCATGGGATATTCTAGGTTTTGCTACATAATCTTGCCAAAAGGGGGGGGGGGAGGGCAGGGGAGTATGCAAGCCATTCAGTTTCAACTGATGCCAGAGCTAGAGATGGGGTCACAGAAGAGCTCTTGTGAGTGAAACAAAACAAGTGGTATTCGTCTAGAATGAATTTGTCATCCTACTAAACGTGGTATCCTGTATCCGGCCTGGACAGAATATTACCATAGACGAACTAAGGGAAAACCTGCCTTATAGCAGGTCAGGCCATTCTCCCACCTGCGCTGGAACGGTCACTGGCCGCGATGCTCCAGGGTGTCACCCAGTACTCTGTCCATGGCCTCGGCCTCAGCTGAAAACTTTTGTTTCCAGCAGGGACTCTTCCAGTGCCCAAATTATACTTTTCCAGCACCAGGTAAAGAGATGTCTTAGTTTTAACTCTCCTCTCCTCTCCTCTCCTCTCCTCTCCTCTCCATTGCTGCTAGGCTCATTTGCTGTTTTTTAAATACACACACACACACACACACACACAGAGAGAGAGAGAGAGAGAGAGAGAGAGAGAGAGAGAGAGAGAG
>JAIXND010000674.1:20639828-20698868 GCA_023646645.1 Varanus salvator macromaculatus | reverse complement strand
GAGTTTTAAATGTTTACATTGCATTGTATTGTGCTGCATGCTAGGGTTTTAATTGTAGTGCCCTGGCCAGTGAGCTTCCATGATTAGGCAGCACAGAAATGCCATAAATTAAATAAATAATCAAATCAGTACTTCCTGAAGCAGTTGCATTTGTCTCATATGCTTTTGTGTTGTTCTTACGTTGTAAGCCACTGCATGAACCCTTGGGGAGTTCATAGGGCTTTAACATCAACAACTACAACAATAAGATGGTGATTTCTCTATCACTCACAGAACAGCTGTTTCTCCATCCACCTGGAAGCGTCTTGTGTAGGAAAGCTAACTAAAAATTCAGAGAAGCCCTTCCATTTGTGTAAGCTCTTACACAAAACATTGTGTAACCTGTTTTCTAGGCTGCCTGCCTGCCTGCCATCCTTCCTTCCTTCCTTTCTTTCTGACTCCCAGAAGTTATTATAAAGTTGATAAAGGAAGTTATCTTCCTTTATTTCTCTATGGCACTGCACTGCAAGAACTCTTCTACTGGCATTTGTACAATAGTTCACAGAAGAACACAACCATGTTTTCTTTTGCAGCTCATGGTCTTTGCTTCCAAGCCAACAATCCCACTTCTGGAAGTTGACAAAGAAGGGTAGCAGGAGGGCAACACTTTCCTGTTGTTTGTCCCCAGCCTCTGATATTCACAGGAATTCTGCTGCCAGGCTCAGAGGTGCCAGAGCTGAAAGCCATCGGAAGCACTTTCTGCCATGTATTGTCCATTTTTGTTGCCTCTGTGCTGAATGGCTAGTGTGCCGGATTCCCTGCATAGATAAGCACTTGGAGCAAACCATGTATTGATTGCAGTGTGATAATCATAGCACGGCAATACGTGTAGGCATTTGTTTTTCTTGTTTGAAGTGTCCCCTGGGGACTCTTCATGCACTATATAATTCCTACACCCAAGGTAATTCTTACTTGGTGTAAGAATTGCCATGAAACCCATGCATTGGGAAACCGCAGCCAATCACAGCTGGCCCCTGCTTTCCCACAGGATTCTCCTTTTACAGTTACCGGAAGTTTTTGCAAGCATTCCTGCAAAGGAGAGTCCTGCTGAGCTCAAACAATTGCTCCCTGTTTTGTGACATTCTGATAGGTGGAAATGAAAGGATTGCATTATTGTGGCTTTTAGAATTTATCCAAAGTAATGCCAGTAAATATGTGCATTTCATCAACCAATACATGGAAATGATATGCACTCATTGAAAAACAATGCCAATTTTGACAATCAGGAATCACTCTGGGGGAGGGAATCCACTGGATTTCTCGCGCTCAGCTCCCTGTGCTCCATCTGCGGTCAAGTGGGCCAGAGCTTGAGGTCATGGCAAGCATGCCCAGCGCTCATGGAGTGCCTGCCAGGAATTGGCCCCCCACGCTTTACAAACAGCACCCCTCTTCTGCGCCTAATACCGCTGCCAGGCATGAGAGAGATTTGCCACTGGTGCAGGGCACGATCACCCACAGTGTGTCCTGCAGCCACTCTTTGGTGACTGGACCTCATGGGGAAGATCACCACTTGTGCAGCTGGGTGTCCGTGGCTGTTCATGGACTTCTCAGCTCAGCTCGCTTTGCAGGACCAGGCCAAGCATGAAAATAAATCCATGAATGCTAGAGGGACAGAATCCAAAAGGGTCCGCACAACCCTAATTGTGGGGCCTATAATAATGTGTCATTTGCATTTTATTTTCCTTCCAACTATTATTTTATTCTATTATTTTACTATTGTATTATTTCTTCCAAACCTTGCCAATGCATCCACAAAAATGGACTTCCCCCCCATCCACCCACCCACCCATGTACACCAGCTACTAGTCTGTGCTTGCACTGGTATTAGTGGAAGGCATCTGAGTGGCCCCCAAAGCCTTGAAGGAGATACCCTTTCATACTCATCCAGCGTATGGAAGCTACCTTTCCCGCTCAGTGGCTGGATGGTCCTTGTCCTTAGGCAAGTGGGAATTCTTCTAGATTGGCAATGGCCAGCACGTGCCCCCCTCGGGCTACATGTAACCCCACCTCTCCCTGGGGGTGCTGCCACCTAACTCCACAGTCCCTGCTGATGCCACGCTGCCAGAATTCATGGCAATAGCAAATAATGTTCAGCAGTTTACCGTGAGAGGCAAACCAAGAGCTGAAATGTAGCTGGCGGATCAGCTAAATTTAATCTCCGTAGCAGCTTGCTGCTCAGTTTCAGTGACAGACTGCTGACGCCTTTCCAGATGCCGCCAGCAACCAAAATTGCCCACCCTTGTTTTACTGGCTACCGAAGACAATGTTCTTCTTGCCATTGTCAAGATCAGATGATAGCTCCGCCTTCACCTGTTATGCTACTCTTGGTGGAGAGTGAGTGTCGATGGATTCTTTCTCTCTTGCCCTGCTTCTTTGCATGGCATAACATTCTGAACAGGAAGCTATGTGCTTGAGAGAGACCTCGGCATGGGGCTCCTGGTGGTCACCTCAAGCCAGTGGCTTCCCCCATGTTGGTAGGGTAGGCTGGCAATTCCATCTCTTTGGCATCTCCCCCCCCCCTCCATATCTCTGCTGGACCAAAGGGGCAGGGGTGGCCTACCGGAAGAGAATGTCAATACAGTGTTTCGTGGCAGTGACAGTCCTTCAGTGAGCTCCAGGTCTCTTACATTGGCACTGTCTGCTATGTACTGGACCAGTGTGGCGTCCCACCACTGCATTCTAGTGGCCACTGGCTGGTGGTCCTCAGATGGTTGGAGGAACTGGCCCAGAGCTATGGAATGAGCGGCATAGGGATTGCAAGCTGCCTGAGAAGGATGGACCTTAATTTATGTGCATAAACAAACAGTGTGTGTAGGGTGAGATCACATGGGCCATTCCTGGATTTCAGTCAAGAGAAACGGAGCTGACCTGTGCTGGGTTTTTCACATGCATGGCTCCAATAACATAACACCAGTGCATGGACTCGGGACTGGAGACCAGGCAGGCAGGCTGGGTGGATGGATGGAGAGGAGGCACGGTGCTGGGCAGAATCTCACTCTGCAGCACCATGGGGAATGACCTTTTTTGACCAGAGGGGGGAGCTGTGGAGACGCCCAATGGGGAGAGCATACCAGGGATGGGTGGGGCTGAGGCAGAGGGGCAGGGCCAAAGGCACACGGGCTGGAGCCCAACATAACACATGCCAGCATATTTGTGCTTAAAACTCTTCAGCCTTAGCAGGGGCATTTAGGATGGGGCAAGGCACAAAAGGGGCATGAAGCCCACCATGTCCTGGGTGGTCAGGGCAAAAGGGGCGTGGCCAGAGGAAGGCTCATGGCCATCCGGGCAGCTGCAGAGTGCATGAAGTTCTGCATCCCGGGTGCAGAGTAAAGGCATTGCCTTTGGCATATAGAGCAAGTACAATAAACACAAGTTGCAGCGGAATCCTTCTCTTTTTCTCTAGCTGAAGCATCATATGCTCCTTTAAATAATCTATTTAAAAAAATAATGCCTTTGTTAGAAAACTCTTCTCGAACATGACACTGTGTTTGCCTAGCAATTATATGAAGGCAGATACAATATTTACAAGCCCCGGTAATTCCTCTTTAAATCCGGTGTCTCAAGAAGAACCACAATAACAAAACAAGCAAACATAATAGTTATCTAAGGATGATGAGGGCAACCATCTGGGCCGGGCGGCTGCTTATGTGATTAGGATCCCTGCTGTTTTTGAGAATAATTGACGGTGACACTGATGAAAGAGATTTTATTTGCACTCTGCTGTGGCAAAGGTATTGCTAACTTTAAAAGTCAACTGGTGGTTTAAGTTTTCTCTTGACCCCTTTCAACTCATGCAGTGCTTATGGGGTTTCCCTTTCAAAGACCTGGGGCCTCAGAATGACCACTGGGATGTAGGGCTGGAAATTGGGCATCCACAGCCACATTAGGGTAGGAGATGCTGCGGCTTGCAAATGGAGTTTGGCTCCCTGCTTTGTCTACCTTCTTCACTCCATTGAAATGATCCTAAGGATGGAGTGATGTGCAGGCATAAAGAAATTGTTCGGCGTGGCACTGTGAAAAACTCCCCAAATGCATTATCGGTGGGGTGCGAGGGAATTAGGAGAAGAGCAGAGATTCTGTCTGTTTCTATAGAAACAGGGTAGTGATGAGAAAGGAAGAGAGCTCCTTTCAAGTGTACGGTTTAGGGAGGCAAGCTCAGAAGAGGTCCAGAAATGAAACCAGACACCGGTAAGCTTAAGAACGGGTGCTCATAGCTCTGCCACGATTCAGCTGGAGAGAAGGGACTGGGGAGGTGGATCAGCTGGGGAAGGTGAGGCAGAGAGTGGCTCGTGGCCTGACGGTTGCCAGCCTGGGCCATCAAAGGAGGAGAACACGAGCTCGGAGCACTTGAATTTTCAGGCTGCTTTTGCCAGGCACAATTTTAGGGCAGGGAGTCCAAACAAGCCAGGGATAAAGCACAATTTTTGTTCAGACAAACAATGATTTAATAAAGGCACCCTTTATAAGCCAACTGTCATGTGGTCTATAAGCTGTAACAAAACATGGATTGCTTGTGGGGAAGGTTTCAGACAAGCCTGATTGCCACAAACCATATCACAGCTTAGTAATGTGATGCACAATGCACAATTGTGATGCGCAATGTAACCATGATTATCACAGACTATCTTAAAAGCAGACTCACTTCAACCCAACACTTAAGCCATGTTTAATCACAGTTTAGTTATTTCAGTTTGATACATAACTGTGGTTAAGAATTGTTGTAGGGTTTTCAGACCTGGCTTCATTCTGACTGGCTACTGTTGGAAACATGAAGTGAGAACAGAAGTCACTCTTGAGAAGGAGACCTGGTTTGATCTGGCAAGGCTTTTTGGATGTTGCTAAAACAAATGGTGGGTGAATCAGTACAAAGCCAGTGACAGTCAGCCACCAAAATTAAGGACCATATAATGTTCTTAACTAAAATAGTCCTGCAGCTCACAAAGCCTTGCTGTGTCTCTGTAATTACAGTTCAATCTCTGCATAAAGTCCACCTTTAATGTTTCCCAATGCCCATAAGCAGAACAGGCTCCAATTTTCCCAAGGAATATCTAGAAAGTTGGAAGGCAGCCACCTTGGTTTGACAATCTATTTTGAATGGAAGGAGCAGAAGCCCCTGCCTGTTGGCACTCAAATGGATGAGCTGGGAGCAGTCCAATTCGTGGTTTCGAGTATGCAAGGCTCCCTTGCTTTCTGTTTTTATCCATTCATCCTCTCAATGACAGGGCGACATTTGCTGCAATCTTGGTCCACAGTTGTTCAAGCAGAAGGAATCAGTTTGTGAGATGTAAAAGCCTCGTCAGATCTTGGAGACATCAAGGGAAACATAAAAGAAATGTATTAGGGGATTAGGTGATACGAGTTTTGAAATGGCCCTAGCAGATTTAGTAACCCATGGGGTTGTAAACAGTGCAAATTACAAGGAACGGAGCAGGGTAACTAACAAATTGTCTCTAGCACAAAGCAGCTTAACTCTGCAAGCATTCCTGGGGTGCTGCCCGAACCCCAGGAAGGGTGCATAGGATGGATTCCTTACCAAGTGAATCACCCCTTGTCACCTCCCCCACTTACACCCCCTGCCCCCCAAGTGCAGGTTGCTGAAAAGGGCCAGCCAGAATCGTTGGCAGAACATTGGATTAAACCAGGGTGCAGGCTAGGCATCTAAACCTTGGGCTCCAGTCTGGCCTGCCAAGGCTGCTCAAAGAGCCAAGCCCATTTTGTTCAGCCCCACTAGACTACCCTCTCCCCAAACACCAAGCATTTTGTAGTTTCCCCACTCCTGAACTGTTCTCCCCTCCCTTCGCCCACAATTCTGTAAGGTTGAAATGCGTCTCTCCAGGCTGTAAGAGCTTTAGACAACAAGGGGCTGGTCTTTGGTCTCACCGTTTTTGCCTTTGACCCTGTCCCTCTGGAATGCAGTCCCAAGGGCATTTTCAAAGTGAAATTTGGCCTTCAGGGGGACAGAATTTCAACACTTCTGTATCAAATGATTCTTCGAGTCCCATACTTGGGATTCTCTTCCTCTTTAACTGTGGTTGGAGCTCTCAGTTCACATTAGGGATTTCACCTTTGTCCCTCATAATTTGTCTCACCTCCTAAATTGCGATTTGCAGTAAGTGGTTTGGGGACATATAATAATATCCTAGGCATGTGTGCCTATCAGAAGATGGAAGGGTGGGGAAATGGTCACTGGAGCCTCTCGGGAGATATGGTGTCAGTTTGAATCAAGCCTCTCCCTTCTTGGCTTCATCACGGAAAAAAGAAAAGAATCCCAGGTTCAGGATTTACAGAATAGTAGAGTTTCCCCAGGGATTTATGTCAACTTGACTGGTCTGTACTTCCCAGGTTCTTCTTTTTTCCTTCCTTGAAGATACGAGGGACAACATTTGCTCTTCTCCGGTCATCTGGCACTTTCCCTGTCATCCATGATTTCTCAAAGATAGTAGACGGTGGTTTGGAGAGTTCTTCCATCGCTCCTTTATGACTCTAGGATGGAGTTCATCAGGCCCTGGAGATTTGAACTCATTCAACAGTTAGATGTTCCTGGAGGATTTGCCTGCCAATCTTGAGTTGCTGTCCTTCATCTTCAGCTCGTACTTCCCCTTCATTAGGAAGTTATAGGTCTTCTTCTGGGAGAAGACTGAGCAATAGGAATTGAGCACATCTGCCTCTTCATTATTCCCTGTTATCATTTTACCATCCTTGTTGAGTAGTTGAATTTCCTTCTCTTTCATCCGACTTTGCTTTGGATGTATCTGAAGAAGGCTTTCTTGTTGCTTGGTTGGCATTTCTCGCTAGCCTCAAGTTCATTCCTAGCTTTAGCCTTCCTGATGCCATCCCTGCAATTCCATGCTACCTGTCTATATTCTTCCTTTGTAGCCTGGCCTTCCTTCCACTTCCTATATATGTCCTTTTTATTTTCAGACTATGTCTTAGTTTTTTCTGAAGCCACATGGGCTTCCTCTGTCATCTTGTACTCTTTTTCCTTGTTGGATTTGTTTATAGTTATGCCTTTAGATTTATTTTTTTTTAGATTTCCCACCCATCTTCAACTTGTTTTCCCTTTAGAGTGACTTGTCACAAGACATTGCTGATCATTGTTCTGAGTTTGTTAAGGATGGCTTTCTTGAAATTCAGGGTACATGTCTTGATATATTTGGTTTTTGTTTCCTTTATAATTGGCATAGTTACCTTCCTCCAGAGTTCCTGTAGCTGCTACTCTGTCCACTAGGTCTTCTCTGTTGGATAGTATCAAATCAAGCATAGCCATTCCTCTTGTTCCTTCCTCTACTTTCTGCTGGAGGAACTTATCAACAATGCATGTTAGGAATCTCTTGGAAGGGCTGTGTTTTGCAGAATTTGTCAGGGAAATTGCAACAAGTATCAGGGAAATTGAAGGCCCCTGTAATGATGACATCGTGCCTCCTTGAAACACTGGCAATTTGCTTTTCAAAAGTTTTGTCCTCAACGAGGCTGCTGCAAGGGGCGGCATATAAATATTTAAATAAATAAATAAAAACATCTCCTTGACTGGATGGTCAGTAACAGACTCCAACTTCTGTGTTCCTTTCATCCCTCACTCCATCTATATTATGCATCCCTCACATGTAATGCAACTCTGCCTCCCCTTCCATTCCTTCTGTTTTTCTTCAACAGGTCGTATCATCATCTGTTGAGTTCTGGTCATGGGAGTCGTTCCCCCAAGTTTCAGTTATAAAAACATAGAAACAGAGCGAGTCAGAAGGTGCCTCCTGGGCCATCTAGTCTGACCCCTGGCTCCAGCCGGCTCCGCTCATGACATCCCCACCATGTGCCTGTCCAGCCTGTCTTTGAACACCTATCAGCTATGCCTGTCAGGTCATATTTGCCCTCATGTATTGTCAGTTCAAGTTCATGCTGTTTGTTTTCCCATACTCTGGCAATTAGTATTTAGCCATCAAAGACCACATGAATTATACGCTGGCTTCCTTCCTACATTTTAGGGGGACTGTTGTTAGGCTCTACTAGAGCTTCTTTCTTTGTTGCAATGCACACGTCTTTGTCTGATGCTGTTACTCCCAGGTGAACTTCTCCTTCCCCTGCAAGATTCAGTTTAAAGCCCTCCTGGTTTTGAGATACAGCTAACGTCATGACCAATTTAACCTTGAGAACTGACCTAACAGGGCACTTTGCAAGACTAGAATTCCTTTCTGTGAACTTGTAACAGTGAGACCAGATTCAGCTTGTTCTGTAGAAAGAGCATAAATAGAATTGTTTCCACCTGGTGCTGATGCTAAGACTTCCTTTAAAAAAATCTGAAAATAAAATAGTTATTTTCCACCACTCCTTTTTCTCCCCTCCTCTCTCTTTTTCTTTGCTTGGAACCTCTGTGTGAGGGCAGATCGGCCCAGTGACTCCTGTATTATTACAAAGAGTTGAAGAAGGCCTTTGAAGTCACTTCCAGCTCTGTAGTTCTATGATTTACAGCCTATGGGCATCTGTAAACCATTCAAGCCAATGTATCTCCTTCTAAGCCTGCTTAGTCGAATTGATTTTCGTATTGCCTTAGCAAAATCTAGCATAGGCCCACTGACTTCAATGGGGCTAAACTCATTAATATAGTCTGTGGATAGAGCTATGATCCCTTTTTTGCAGATCCTGGTTCCTGTAGATGCTTTGGGATGTTTTATTCTGTGAAATCTGAGATGGCTTATAGAGGATGAGATTCTGCAAACACACTTATTTGGGAATAAGCCTTGCAGAGTTTAGTTAGCTTTACTTATGAGTTAAAAGTGTGTTGGATTTGGATGATCTATATAAATGAAAACATACCTTCCTGCTGATGGAGCTAAGAGTTGTCACTGTTTGTTTAGGCTTTTAAAAAATGCTTTAGTCTTACAGTTCTTTTCTTGAGAAGTTAAGGAGGTGAAGAGTTTCCTTGCATGGAGGAAAAGTGAAGTGTTAAGTTTCACCTCGGATGCCTCTGCCTACTGAAGCCAAAGTTAAAAGAATCGATACAATTGTGTGATCCAACATGACCAAGATGGCATACAAAGCTTGTAGAATGGGCTACTGGGTGCTTAGAATTACGCCCCCCCCCCATTTTTGAGTCTCAGAGAGGGAGCAGAAGAAAAGTGAAGAAATAAGAGGTTATCAAGCCATACCTTATTCAAGAACAAAAGAAAAGCCCTAATGGATTAGACCAGTGGTCCATCCAGCCCACGATTCTGTTCATATAGGATCTCTCAAGCAGGATATGAGTACAACAGCTCCCTCCTGCCCATGTTCCCCAGCAACTGCTCTACTACCACTTTGCAGGTTAGAAATAGCCAAGGCAGGAAGGAAGGGATGGAGGGAGGGATGGAGGGAGGGAGGGAGGGAGGTTACAATAAAAGACCACATTAGGGTTCTCCAGTTTGATCTTCAGCATCTCTAGTCAAATGATTTCAAGTAACAGTATTTAGCAGTCATAACAGTAATGTTTTTCATATTGATCATGTAGGGTTGTCATATCTCCTGCTTATATAGGTCCGTTATCTGTTTGAAGGCATGCTTTGTTGGAAGCGCTCTCATTGGACAGTCCTGTATGTGAAGGCATCCTTTATATGAAAAACTGTCCATTCCAAGTTCAGTTTAAAAGCTGAGGACCCTCAAAAGGGAGAACAGGCAGGGCCTTGATGTGGCCCAGTCATCTGGAGAACAGATTAAGGAAGCAGGGGACAGGTCACCTGGTTGCCATTAGGGTGAGATGCATTTAAACAATAGCAAACATTTCTAAGTATACATCTCTGGATGCACATTCTCCCACTAAAAGTGCGTACAAATCTGGTCATGTCCTCCACTCACGATGCATGTCCCTGATTTTGGTGGTGTGTATGTGGGCAGTTTAACCAAAGGTAATAAACAATGCCTTTTAGTTGCTTAGTTCCGGAGTTACAGATAAAAATGAAAGTGTTTATATCAACATGCCCTATAAATGCTCTAAAAGTGTTCATATCAACAAAACATGAGCTACTTGGGACAACTATAGGAATGCATGAGAAATTCATTCTGTTTGCATTTGAGTGCACATTTGCCAAATCATAGAATTGTAGAATAGCAGAGCTGGAAGGGGCCCTGAAGGCCATCGAGTCCAACCCCCTGCAGGACACCATGTTGCACCATCCCACTCAGATGGCTTTCTAGTTTCTTTTTGAATGTCTCCAGTGTGGGAGAGCCCATCACCAGTCCTTGCATCTAAATATGAACCAGAAACATGAATATATTTGGGAAAGTGTGCACAAATGTTTGAGCAATGTGTGTATTTTTGGAAAACTGTCCGCAAATAATTCAATGAAGTAACGTATGTGCTCACCATAAGGCATATCTTTGGATAAAACATCCAAAGAGCAGTATCCAACTTTGAGCAGTATCCAACAGTGTCATTAACTTTGTGCCAATTCCATGAGGTTACACAAGTGGATCCATGTCAAAAGGTGAAATGTAAAGTTACCATTTGCACAGGTGGCCACACAACTGCATATGTAATACAGACGTGGTCGTACAATGGAACAATCAGTCACAGCTTTGCTAGAGCTGTTTCAGTTTGTCCCATGACACTGTTGCATATTGAAAAATATAACTGAATTTGCTTAGCAATGGAAAAATGAGCAAATGCATGGAATCAAGCTAGGCAGATTCATAGATTCCTGGGTTGGCTGGTTCCAATCCACATATTACTCTAGGAAATGCAGCTCAAGCCATTTCATATTGGATGTTGCAAAGACTCAATTCCAGAAGCAGCCATACTAGCAAGCCCTTCTAAGGCTTCCTATAATCTGGGAAAACCAACAGGCTGTTCCTACATGAGAAGTTGGAGGACCTCTTGCATTTGCCGGAGGAGACATTTCTGGGCTACATGAGGTAGCCCTGGGTGTTCGAGCTGCCTTTCAAAAAACGTGTATCGCTAAAGCCGATTCGGTACAAAAGTTGTTGTTTGATCAAGTGATGGTCTCAAAGAAGGATATTATGCCTTCAAAAGGTACGGGTAAGAGTTTGTAGTCCAGCCATAATAAATAACGTGGAAGTTATTTATTATGGTGTTGGGTGCATCTGTAATAGCAGTAGCAGCATCGGCAATCAGCTGCAATTAATCTCAAGAAAATAAAGAGGGAAGAAGCAATATATCTATGCAAAACGTTGCTCCTCTTTCTTCCGCCTTTAATTTGGTAAGGCAGAGTCATAAACCGTTGTTAAACAGTCAAAAAATTAAATGTTGGTGTAATTTATGGCAGTTCCAGGATACATTAGAGTGCACTTTAATTAGCAAATAGCATGTTTATTTTATTTGCTGAGCATATAATTGAGATCAGGAAACTGCATTTTAACTTCTTCCATCACCTTGCTCTCCTCATGCAGTATAATCTTTAATCACATTTTTTTTGCCGATTTTATTGCAACATCATACAGTTTATGAAATGGTGCACAGTTAAATATGCTCAACTCATGCTTTGCTGTCAAGAAAATTATGGTTTATCTGTGATCTTGATCAGCAAAGCACTGTATGTGGGTAGTGAGTACATTGGTATGTTAAAAATTATCAGGAGATAAGAGATGTGAAGAATGAAGGGAAAAAAAATCTCCTCTCCTCTCCTCTCTGGGGAAATTTCACTTCCTTAATTCTGTATATTTGGGCTTTTGAAAGAGTGTCATGGTGACCTCACAATATTGCTGTCATAGGGACACAAAGCCCCATAAAGTGGCTACTGTAGTCAACATACAAGATCACAAAACACCCATTTCTCAGAAGGCAAATGGGTGAGACTAGAAGGAAAGAATAAGACAAGATGTGCAGACCCATCACTGCAGAGGCCCAGGATCTATAACAATATAATCAACAAATTAAACAAATAAACAACCAAAGCAAAGCAAAGCGAAACGAAACGAAACAAAAAATGTGGGCGCGCCGTTAGGGAGGTCTGGAAGAGAGCTTTTTCATGGATCCAATTTCAGTGTAGCCTAGTGTTTATGTACCAAATGTCTTTCTAGCTACTTTTCAGGAATACAGGCTTCTTGTCTCTGAAGGATGAGCATGCACACACACACACAATTCTATATCCTTATAGCAAGTTGAAAAGACCATGAAATAATTTTAAAGCCATTTGAGAATAACCCAGTTACAAAAGCAAGATAAATATGGAATTTAAAACCCTTTTTTACAAAGCCACACAAAGCACATAGAATGTCCAGGAAACAACAGATGAGGACAGCCATACATATATTGAGAGGGAACGCTAGCGGATAGGAGCCACCATGAAGAAGGCCCTGTCTCTGCCCTCGGCCATCTGTATTAACGTGGAGGCAGTGAGCCTCCGTTGATGATGATCTTAATACAGAGGCTCATTCATAAAGGTGTGAGCAGTTCTTCATATAACTTAGATTGAAACTGTTTAAGGCTATACAGGTGAAAACCAGAGCATTAAATTGGTCTCAGAAATGCACTGGCAACCAGGATGACTGGTATAGAATTGATATGACATGTTCTGGCTGGGAGTCCCAGAAAGGGCTTTGGCAGTTGCTTTCTATACCAGCTGGTGCTTCTGGGCTTCTTCAGGGCAGTCCCATACAGAGTGCAGTAGGGTGCTCCTGCCGGGATGCAATCTGGGGGCATGTATGCTTTCCCTTGATAGGATCACGCGAGGGATGTCCCGATCAGTGAAACCCAGACTTGCTGAAGCTCTACAAAGTTTATTCTGACTCAAGACTTCAAGCTTCATTTTCTTCTTTTTGCATGAAAACCCGAGAATATTCCCATGTGTGTTTTCTCAGTTGTGCACATCTGCAGAATGTATGCATTCTTCTGCCATTGGTTAAAGGTAAGGATGCTGGAGAAATTTACGATGGGCTGAAATGACTCTCGCTTTCTCAAAGTCCACTCTATGGATTCTGAAGTGGAACAGCTGCCTCACATCACACAGAGTCTGTGAGACTGGCAGACTTTTTTCGTATTTCTGAGCAAATTTAGGTGCAAAAAAGCTTGTGAAAGCAAAAAACAAATGAACAAATAGGTAAATCCTGCCATAGAGCAAATCGTGCAAATGTGCATTTTGAGACATTCGGCACATTTGATTGCACACCTTTGTGCAAAAGTGCATAAATGCATTGCACAAATTTCAAGTCGGGTGACAGATGGATAACAAAACCCACAAATCTTGGGTGAGGCAACTTCTGATCCATTTGCACATCCCTCACTAGAACTAGTTCCCCTTTACTCAGCACTGTTTAGGCCTCATCTGGAGTACTGTGTCTTGTTCTGGGTGCCACAGTTTAAGAAAAATGTAGACAAGCCGGAAAGGGTTCAGAGGAGGGCAACATGATCCAGGGACCAGAGACAAAGTCCCATGAGGAGAGCTTGGAAGAACTGGGCATATTTAGCCCAGAGAAGAGAAGACTGAGGCAAGATAGGATAGCACTATACAAGTACTTGAAAGGCTTTCACAATGAGGAAGCACAAGATCTCTTTTTGACCATCCCAGAGTGCAGGACATGGACTAAAGGGAACTTACAAGAAGCCAGATTCTGGCTGGCTATCAGGAACAATTGCCTGACTGTCAGAGCAGTACAGCAATGGAACCCATGCCTTATGGAGGGTGGAGGCTGTCCCACACTAGAGGCACTCAAGATGCAACTGGACTGCCATCTGGGAGGGATGGTTTGACTTGGAGTCCTGCACTGAGCATGGGAGTTGGACCCAGTGGCCTTCTGGCCCCTTCTGACTCTACCATACTATGGTTCAGTGTGCACAGGCACATTTTCAAATGGATGCACCTTTTTCAGATATACACATGTTGTCAAATGCATTGGGATGGGGGATGGTTACAAAACACATTGTGATGCATGCTGTCAGCCACATATTGTGTCTGAGTTGAGTGCAAACTAGGTAAACCTAACATGGACAAAGATGAACTGAAGCAGATTTCCCACAAATCTTTATTCAGATTGAAGTTGGTAAAAGACACCCTGGCTACTGCAGTTACCTGTGCTTCAACACTTAGGAGATCCAGACAAGTGCCACTTGACAAATGAATTCACCTTCAGGTGAATGGAACAAGTAAGGCCATCAGGAAATACCTTTTCTAGAATTTTGAACAGTTCCCCCGATATACTGTCACTCTGGCATTATCTGGCTGAACATGCACATGGTAGGCATGTCATGAACGGAGCCAGCTGGAGCCAGGGGTCAGACTAGATGGTCTGGGAGGTCCCTTCTGACTTGCTCTATTTCTCTGTTTCTGTAAGGAAAGTTAAATTAACCTCCTCTGTACAGATATGGGGGTTTGTGGTGCTCCTTTGTGGTGCCCGGCACAGGCATTAGGCAGATCAAAGTAGAGCAGTTTGGACCAAATCCTTCAAGTTCTCAGCTCTACACATACAGCATGAGCAGGAATGGGGTCATTGTCTACTTGCAGTTCTGGCAAGATCAGTGGCTTCTGTTTTATTTCTTAAATTAAGCAGCATAAGTGGGAGAGATGCCTTTTTCTCTGAAAAAATGCCTTTTTCTCTGAAAATATCCAAGGTACTGCTGTTCTAAGGAAAACAAAACAAAACAAAACAAAAACAGCAGCAACAAGGATCACTGGAAAGCCTGGGTTTCCACTTTGCTTTCTGTTCCATGTTTGTGACCAGACTGAGGGATGGTCAGTTGTGCCTGAGTGGGGGCATTTGTTAGCCAGGCAACAAATTAAAGCCTATTAATTTAGTTCAATAGGCAATGAATCAACCACCCGGTTTTCCGATTTCATCTATTGTTTCTCTAGCTTGTACCCCTCAGGGTAAGTGGGAAGCACAGAAACACATTCCAAATCATAGCAAAATGTCACAAAATGACGAATGTTGACAGCCTAAAGGCGGAAAGTGCTCTGTTTTGAAAGCACTGTTGACACTTTTCCCATGGCAGATGTGGTTTATCTTCTATTAGCACACTGCCCATTGTTGTGATGGTAGAATCATGTTATGTCTGCATCGGAGGCCTGTCCTCAAGCAGAGACCCCTGGAGTGAGTGGCCAGGCATCTTGGAGTGCTCACGCATTCCACACACAAGCTCTTCACGGGGTCCCCGTCAGCAGAAGCTGAACCACTCATGGTGGAGTGTAATGGCAACATTCACCACCCATGACTGATGTTGTAGGGGACTTCATATTCATGTGTCAATATGCTCATTCATTCATTGGATACATCGCTTACTCCAGCTGTAAGACTGGGGCCCAGCTAATAGCAATGGTGTCCTCGCTCTAGTTTCATTAAAAGGGCTTTCTGCTTTCCATTAAAATCAACACAAAAGAGCCTCACACTAACATGAGGCTTTCCATTAAAATCAACAACCAACAGCTTCACACTAACGCGAATGCAAAGGAGAAAAACCACAGTATGAAAGGAAAAGCAAGTGCAGTTTGTCAGCAGGAAGACTGGCAGGAATTCATATTATTTTCCTCCAGATGTGATCCAGATGCAAAGCTGTCTTTGGCCAGCACATGTCCCACAGTCTTGGCTTCACCACTGAGAAGATGCTCCTCCAAAGGAAGTTATCCCTTTGGTCCATCAGGCAGGCATTGCTGGGCCTCCCTAGCAGTGGTTTGCCATGGCAGCAGGGGTGAGAGAAGAAAAAAAGCTTCTGTTTCATAGTTTCTCTGTTTTGCACCCCATGTTCATCTCTTCTCATTCTTACCCCTGAATGCCTGTGTCTTTTGCTTTTGTTTTAAACAAAATTATATTCCTGTTTCAAGTAGGATTTTTCCTTCCCTAATGAAAGATGCTGAGGATTGAATTTGGGACCCTTTGCTCACAAAGTTCTGCCATTCAGGTGTATGCCCACCTGCTGTGCCTCCAGAAAAGTAGACAGTTTCCCTGGAGAAGGGCCTCATTTGCAAATCAGCCCCTATGAGAGAAAGTAGCCCGTCGTGTATTAGTTGTTGCTATGTGCCAACAAATACGGGACTGCAGGTGGCGCAGTGGTTTAAACCGCTGTGCTGCTGGGCTGGTTGATCAAAAAGGTCGCCGGTTCGAATCTGGTCGCCAACAAATTGTCTCTGGCTTACAGCAACCCTATGAATGAAAGCCATCCAGAATGGCCTGTTCATGACTGGCCCCCTCAGCAATTCCGAATTCAAGTTTGTGGCTTCTCTAATGGACTCAGTCCATCCATATTTGGTCTTCCTTTTCTTTTTTCTGCTTTGGACTTTGCCTAGCATGATGGTCTTCTCCCAGGAGTTTTGCTTTCTCTGAAGTATGACAACCTCATAATATTTGGTTCTTCAAAAAGCTGGTTCTCCAAGGGATTCATCAAATGACCACTTTAGAGGTCAACCTCAGAATCATGACTACTATCTCCTCTTCCTCTTTATTGATAAACCATGTCTTCATCCAAAAAGGGTTTTATGGTGGTTTACAGTAATGTAACTTTTTCAAGGCAAGCAAAACCTCGTAGAAACAAGCATTGCCACCACAAAACTGAGAGGCATAAAAGTTGCTCTACCAAACTGAAGAAAAGCGCATTTAGCCTGGCACCAAGGGGGACCCTCTTGCAGTAGGGTCTTGCAAAGTCGGGGTGTCACCACAGAAAAGGGCCTTCCCCATGTACCTAAAAAGCATGCTTCTCTTATAAATGGAATGCGAAAAGGGAATCTGGTAAGATGGACTGTGCCGTGTTCCTTCTGAAGCTCTCTTTGGGATGCTGGGAGACAAATCCCCTACATGGATCACCTACATGGACTCAGTATGAAGTGAAAGAAGGCAAAAAAGGGGGAAATATGGTGAGAAACAGCATTTCTGTGTTTTGGGGCTCTCCAATGTTCCTCTGGACTACTGTTTCCCCACAGTTGCCCATTCTGAGGAAATGTTGGTCAAGGGAAAGTTGCACTTGCCATAAGGAGACTACTTTTTTCTATTAATGGCATGAACCATGCCTCTCTGACAAGTGCCCTTCAGAAACAGGGTTCAGAGAAATCTAAAATGGTGTCTATCATTCTGGAAAGGTGTTGAAGAGCTCTGGGAAATGTAAGTACTTCCCTCAAAATGCCCCCCCCCCACACACACCCCCTGCAAATGACCGCACAACAGGTCCATGCAAATGGGAATATGGCTTTTTGCACAACCCCTAGTTCTAAATGGGTAAGTTTCCCTATTTTTACCTGTGAAATATTGAAATAGCTTCACGCTTGCATTCACCTTCTCGGTTCCATTTCGTGATGTGACACTACAAGTTGGCACTAGAGGCAGGATCCTATGTGGATCTCTCCTTTCAAATATTGGTGTTGGGTGAAGCACTGGTCACAGTCTTATATTTGATAACAGCATCAAGGAAGATGGCTGTCTGTATCAATACCGATGATGGTTATTAAAATATTAAGGGAACCATAGATGAGCTTGGCCACAACTTTAGGGGAGGAATCTGGTTTTCCTCCAAGACTTGGAGCGTCTTTTTCAACATACAATTTTGGAATGGCCTCCTGCATGAAATGTGGGCATTGGAAGCTCTCTCCCCTGCATACAAAGCAGCCAACTGTGTTTCTGTTTGGCTTACAGCTGCATGATGCACCCTTGCTGTAATTAAAGCATATTGTGGGGGCAGTGTGGGGAAATGGGGAGGCTAAAGATTGGGGAAAAGGCAGTGAGTTGTGTGTGTGTGCAAGAGAACGAGTGAGTGAGAGAGAGGGGAAGATAAGGAAGGGAATACTTTGCTTTGCCGATACACCATGAGGTGTTTAAATAATATTTATGAGCCTTGTCTTAAAGATGCCATAATGCTGTGAGGAAATACCGGTGGTATTTAGGGGCCAGGCCTGAAGTCCTTTAAATAACTGCTTTCCTGCTTTCCTGCTATAAAGGAAAGGAGCTTCTCCCGGCGTTCCATAAGAATGGCATGAGCCTCTTGAATAATTAATCTGGTTTCTTGGAGCAGTAGCCATGGAAACCCAAGTCGTGCCACGGCTCTGGATTTCGGCCCACTGAAAATCTCAAAACTCACCCAAAAGGGAAGGCTTTAAGTCCTGAGCAGGAGGGAGGGAGAGACTGAGGGAGGGAGGATCTCTCTCGCTTTCTCCGAGACACCTACAAGACATCAGCCCGTGCCAATAAAAGGTGAGTCATAAAATAAATACACGCAAGGCGATTTGGGGAAACTCGCATCCCCGAAGCAAGTTGCTGTAGAGAGACCAAGCTGCACTTGATGCGACATCGCTGGCGTTTCATTTTTGTGGCTGGTCTGATAGTGCTGCTTAGTCAATTGGCAGGCATTTAAAGGAGCTTTGGAAAACAAACAAAGCAACCCCATGGTCATCCCGGATGCTTCATCCAATGGCTCGACGTCTTGTTGAGTGGTGCCTGTGCGTGCGTGTGTGTCCATCTGCCTCCAAAACATGTCTCTCCGGGATCAATATTGTCATTACCTTGTGTGTGTATGTGGAAGAACTCACCCGGGCTGCAGTGAAAAGCTATCATCCAGTTCTCTGTAATACGGTACGTGTAAAGAATGAAAACTACATGGAAGTTATTTATAGACCATAAACCCTCTGGTTTCATAAACCATTTTATGCTATTATTTGTCCAAGTCTCTAGTATCTCCACAGAGTTCATCGAGTGCTCTAAAATCTCTCCTTTTGATTTCCTGGCTGTTTGAATGGGGAAATTAATCAGAGACTAAAGTAGCAATTTATTAACATAAAAAGAACCACTTGGCTCAATGAACCTGGCTCTTTCTTTAATCCCCCCCACACTTATTTTCATTCTTTTTAGCCACTCTTCCTTTCCATCTGGGATGATCTAATTTCTTTAAAAAATAATACTAACCTGGACATCCTTAATAGATATGCACTTTATGACACTAAATATCCCTAAACATACCTGTTTCAACAATGCCAGTTATTTTTGCCATTGTTCCATGTTAGGAGCCTTAAAATGCTGGATGGGGTGAGTGTGTTTGTGGAAAGTTTGGCCCTTTGAAACTTGGTTTGTAAAGTTTAATCCCACTTACAGAGGGAAAAACAGCCTCAAAGCACCCCCCCTTCCGCTGCTCCCCGATGTACCTTCCTTTCTTTGTCCAGCCAGAGGATGAGGGAAGAGGTAGCCTCACTCTGAAGGGGCTGCATCTCCCCTCGGTGACCTTGGAACAGAGCCAAACCTGAGCAAGGCACAATGTCGTCACAATTGCCACCTGATCCTTAATTGGCCGGGAGAAAGGAGCCTGGTGGAAGCAGCTGCCCAGAGGGACTTCTGCCAGTGGGTAAGCACTAGGGTGGCCACCTACAGATCCGCAGAAATGGACAAAAGCGACTGTGGATTTGCATAACGTTTGTGTGTGGTGATTTATATGGGTAGATGCACGTTGGGGGGAAGTGGCGTTCTATCATTTAAATGAAAAGACAGTGCCTCTTACCGTGGTAAGAACGGTTGACTCCGTTCCTTCACAGTCCTTGCTCTTTGCCTATGGTTCTTTATCTTGATGTCAGGCATGGATTGGACAGCCCTTCAAATAGAAGGCTGCCCTTGGTAAAGTAGGATAGGTGGGACAACCTATTGAAGAGATATGAAAAAGACACATTGCTAAAAGCCCTGGTTGTTGCACCAAAAATGTTAGTTCATGAACCTTAATTGCAAGCCTACTTAACTCCCCTTACCTTTATGAGGTGACAATAGAATGAACTGAACTCTCAGAACATTTCTTCTTCACAGCATTGTCTAGCCACTTTCTGGACTGAAACGTGGCCTTTTGTTTTGTTTGTTTAGTCACAAAGTCGTGCCTGACCCATCACGACCCCATGGACAACATTCCTTCAGGCTCTCCTGGCCTTCACCTTCTCTTGGAGGCCGCCCAAGCCCACACCCACTGCCCCAGTGGCTCCATCCAGCCACCTCATCTTCGGCTGTCCCCTTCTCCTTTTGCCGTCAATCATTCCAAGCATCAGGGTCTTTGCCAGTGAGTTATTTCCTTCTCATTCAGTGGCCAAAGTATTTGAGTTTCATCTTCAGTATCTGGCCTTCTAAAGAGCAGTCAGGGTTGATTTTCTTTAAGAATGACTAGTTTGATCTCTTTGCAGTCCAAGGGACTCTCAGGCGTCTCCTCCATCACCACAGTTCAAAGGCCTCAATTCTCCAGCGCTCAGCCTTCCTTATGGTCTAACTATGTGGCCTTTTAGACCTTAAATTCATTCAGAGAGTTTTTCTGTGCATGTGATGTAGCATTAAGAATGAATTCAGAAACATTGGCTGCCCAAAGTGCCAGTCCCCTATGCAAGGTCAGGGCAAGCCCAGCAAAGATAGATCCAGCCAATTAAAGTAAAGATGGGCCAGACTGTGGCAAATTAAGGGCCAAAGCGGAAACTGGTAGGTTATAAATAGATGAGACTTGTAGAATCTGGTAGGTTATGATTCAAGTCAGAATTGCATATTTCTAGTTACTGCCTAGGCATGGTTTGCCAGCCTGACCCTTCTGGCTGGTTATCAATTCTAGCACATGCTCATGGGAATTAAAAAGAAGTCCAAAAGAGTATTTTTGGAATGCCTGGGTAAAGATGCCAATATCTTGCATATTCACAGGACAACAAATAATAACTCCTAGGGTATACGAAGCAAACAAAGGAAGCATGATTATACCACAATCTTCTTTGTGAAGAAACAGCAAGAAATGGGAAAGAGTTCCCACCAATCAATTCAGGGAGTGGGGGGGATCAGAGAGCTTAGTAAACATAATTTCAGTGGGAATTGATAACATGAAAGGGAATAAATGTTAAAGACCACCTCTGATTTCATTCCCAGCAGCATATCTTGCATGTTCCACAGTTTCCTTTTTGATTATCTCCTATTAGTCCTTTCGGTTTTTATATACGATTTGCCATTTTGCACTCAAAGGATCAAATCAAAGTGAACACATGTAGCTAAAGAAGGGTTTTCCTTGGCCTTTACTGGCCCTGGTTTCATTAATGTTGCTTATGCACACACACGGAACCTATGGATGTGAAACAGGAAAATAGCTTTGGCCATAGATAAAGCCACACCTTCATTCCTTTCCACGTCGCATCAAGAAACAAAGGGGAAGGCTAGGGCAATCCTTCTGGTAGTCTCCTCCATCACTGTACTCATCAACCTCAGTGAGTTGAAGTGGATAGCTTTGGAAATCTACTTCTGCAGGCTTGCTATGGACTTTGAACGTCTGGGAAATCTGCCAGGGGAAGCACTGAAGACACTCCAGCCAAGGTGCAATATGAACAGCAGTTCTCCTTTCTTTGTGCTCACCTTGCTGGGAGTCTCTGCCCAGGTCCTCTCTTTGGTCAGAGAACAGTTTGGGGGTCAGCACAGGCCACATTCCAGCATGAAGACCCCCCGTTCGAAAGCACATCGTCTTGCTCCTGATAGCTAGAAATGATATTCTACCATCTCTTTTTAAGAAGTCTACATTTTAAGTAACTGAAGAACCAAGGGAACACAAACATATTTCTGGTTAACAGGGGAGAAGCTTGTTTTTGGCATCATGGCATTCACTGTCTGTTTTCATCTTCTGTCCGAAATTGTTTAAATGGGGCTGAAGATTAAAGCCGGTTGAGGTACTGCCAGTTTGCCTCTCCATGCATTGCCAGGAGGAAACATGCAATGCATTTTAGACCTAGATTCCAACAGCCTGCAACAGTGATCAGGTGGATTGCTATACCTTCCCGAGCAGGAGTTCTCAATGTTTTAAGAAACACTTTCCACATTGAGCCACGTATGAGGCAACTCCTTTGAGGGGTGGGCAATGGGGACAGTTGTCCCAGGTCTCATGCCTGGAGGGCATCAGGGATGGAGTGTGTCATTTGTCAGTGGTGGTGCATCTGTAGGACATCCCACTCGTCACACTGACTGAAGAGAGGCAGGTGTCTACCACAAGACTGGCCCGTGTGTCCTGCCTTCTCCAGTCATCTGTTGAAGGAGTGTCGAAGGACAATTCCCTGTGAAAAACTGCTTCTGTCTGCTGTGGAGTCCAAGGCCAGTTTGAGGTCAAAGAGCCATAGGGACTTCGAAGCAAACATCTTAAAGTTATCCATCCACAGTCAGTACCTAGATTGCAGACTGCATAGAACCACCCAGGTGCTTGCTTTTTCCACAAGGGTGGGATTTACGGTATTTCTGTTTAAGGAACAGTCATTATTTCTGAATGTGCATATCTCGTAGGTGTACATATAGCTTTGCGTAAATTGATGCCCACTTGTGTCTCCACTTCTTCGAAGGATGCATGCCCTCTTTTATTTCTTGTGATAATAAATCCTCCACCCATGGGCAGGCACAGAAAAATTAGGAAATGCTCAGAATGGAAAAAAAAATGAAACACACACACCAGAATTTTTCTGATTCCCCCCCACCCTTTGGAGACTTCACATCTCTGTGCTTGCAGATGTATATAAAAAGTATTAAGTGCCAGTGTGGTAGCATTCTGTCTCTCCAGTGTAGAGAACAGGTACATGACAATTACCTCTTTGTGCACCTTTCTCCTAACAGTATTTTTGGTGTATCTTTTGCCCAATAGAGATTTTTTTCTGAAACCAATTTATTTATTTATTTGACACATTTTTATGCCACCCCCTTGCAAACTAGCCTCGGGGCGGCTCACAACATATAGAAAAACAATATAAAACAATACACAATCTAAAACTGGCCCATCTCATTGTCACAAAGTTAAAAACAATAAACAATATACATAACAATTTAAAATTTACAATAATAAATTAACAATTAAAATATTTCTTAAATAAAAAGGTCTTCACCTGGCGCCGAAAAGCAAATAAAGACGGCGCCAGGCGAGCCTCTCTGGGGAGTGCATTCCACAGGTGGGGCACCACCGCAGAGAAAGCCCTCCTCTGGGTACTCACCCTCCTCACTTCTCTCACAGAGCGTTCCCGGAGGAGAGCATCAGCCGCCGATTGTAGGGGGCGGGAGGGCATATATGGTCGCAGGCGCTCCTTTAGGTAGCCAGGATCCAAGCCTTTAAGGGCTTTATAGGTAAGAACTAACACATTGAATTGGGCCTGGACTTCAATGGGAAGCCAGTGGAGCTGACGGAGAACTGGGGTGATATGAGAACCACGCCCAGTCCCCGTCAGCACCCTGGCAGCTCTATTTTGCACCAAAATTTACCTAATACAATATGCATTTCAACCTTATTTTCTCTAATATATGCATGCTTCTATTTTACCAGAAAACTCCATTGTAAAATTCAGAAAAGTGTGTGTTTTGTAAGATAGGTGAGTCCTGGTTTGTACATTGGTATGTAGGTGCAAAATCAGCAAAGTTTTCATTTGCATGTGAACTGAATGAATTTGCCTCTATCTTACCCTGTCTCTACTCAAAACTCTTCAACTTAGAATCAGCCAGTGAAACTGGTTAGCAGGAGTTCCAGAAATGCAACATATCCTTAATTTATGTAATTTGCTACCTAAGGGCATTTTTTACTTCAGAAGCCCCCAAATAGAGAGGCTTCCAATGTTCCAATCCTGGCCCAGCTGAAGTAAGCCAGGTGGGAGGAGCAACAGAAATGAACTTTGCTTCCCTGTCTTCCAGTCTTTGATTTCTTTGCTAAATGAGCTTTTTTTAGCAATTAATATGATGATTAGATGGAACCTCCGGGCTGAGAGTTACTTTACAGTTGGAGAGGAGACATTGGAGAAGAACAGAAAGAAAGGGCTATTCATAGCCTTCTTCTGGGCTTTCAAGAAACATCTTGTCGCCCAGTTTAAGAATAAGCTAGCCCATGGGCCATATGGATGTTGGATTGTATCAAAATGGCTCCTGCTATGTTCTGATTATGTAGAACTTCTATCATCTAGGAATGTTCCAGGTGCTTCACATGCCAGGTTTCTTACAACAGCTACGCCAGGTCTTTCCAGGAGTCCCTCCTTCCCACTGCACTACAGGAGGCTTTCTCCAGTGAGATATGCCGGTTGTCAACACAGTCCTCTTTTGGAAACCAGCAGAAGACCTTCCTCTATTCTTGGGCCTTTGATGGCAGAGAATGTGATCTTTACCTCATTGATTTCATTGTTTATAATTGTCACTGATTTTTCAGTTGCTTTGTTTAAGATGTAGAATTTTAATGGGTCATTGCATTCAGATGTTTTACATTTCCTATTTCTTTTAAGAAAAGAAATCTTAAAGTAAAGAAATCTTTCTTAGTCTAAGAAATCACTATTGATATTTTTGTCTTCAATGGACAACCATGGCTAGGAGGCAGTAGCTTGCCTAAAAGCAAGTAGCTAAAGGAAAGGTCTGAACTGTAGGTTTTGGTAGTCCCTTAAATGGCAACCAGTTTTCTGGGATTAAGTCCATTTTAAATTAATGGCTCCTGCCCAGAAGAAAGCCCCAGTGCATTCAGTGTGACTTACCCTTGTGGTACCATGCTCAGGATTAGTTTGAATCACTACCGTGCAGTAATCTTCAGGACTCAGATATATTTTTCTCCCTCTCACATAATACTAGAGTTTAGTGAAATTGACCCTTGAAGCTGATTGGCAGGAGATCCAAGACAGATAAAAGGAATAACTTTTTCACACAGCACAGAGTTAAACTATGGAATTCACTTTCACAAGAAGTGTAAGATAGGTCCAGTCCCAGGCTTCACATTATAAGAGAGGCATATAAGAGATTCAGAGGGGATCCTTTAGCAATTTATAGGTATGTGAGGGGATGTCATGTGGAGGAGAGCCATGACCTGTTCTTCCCTGCAGTGGAGGGCAGGATGCAGTCCAGCTGGGGTAAAGCTCAAGGAACCAGGCTTCAGGTTGGATCTCAGGAAGTTCTTTCTGACAGTCAGGACCCCTAGGATATGGAAGGGGCTTCCAAGGGAGGTGGTGGAGGCCCCATCAGTGAGGGTGTTCAAGGAGAGGCTGGACAACCACATGTTGGGGATTGCATGAGCCAAACCAGCTGGAGCTGGGGGTCAGACGAGATGACCCAGGAGACCCCTTCTATCTTGCTTTGCTTCTATGTTTCTAAAAAGTTGTGATGGCCATTAATTGGGATAGCTTTAAAGCGGGCTTGGGCAAATTAATGGAGGATAAGTGGTTTAAACCGCTGTGCTGCTGGGCTGGTTGATCAAAAGGTCGCTGGTTCAGATCTGCACAACGGAGTGAGTTCCCGTTGCTCCGTCCCAGCTCCTGCCAACCTTGCAGTTCGAAAGCATGCAAATGCAAGTAGATGAAAAGGTACCACTTCGGTGGGCAGGTAACAGCGTTCCGTGCACCTCGGTGTTTAGTCATGTCGGCCACATGACCACGGAAATTGTCTGGGGACAAACGCTGGCTCCCTCGGCCAGGAAACGGAGATGAGCACTGCCCCCAAGAGTCAGGCATGACTGGACTTAATGTCAAGGGGAAACCTTTACCTTTAAGGCTTTAAACCTCTACTGGGCTCTGTAACAACAGGCTATTTCAAGTGTCCGTGCCAGTGTACATCCGTTGCTGGGGAACATGGGTGGGAGGATGCACTTGTGTTCTGCTTGGGGGTTTCCCACAGGCAGCTCTTGTGGCCACTGCATGTACAAAAGCCAGATGAGACGGGCCCTTGGGCCACCTCTTACATGCTTACACTAGCAATGTCCAGGAAAAAGTAATGTGGCTTTCTTTTGGTGTTGGTGGAGGTGCTTCTATTTATTCTGGCGAAGTCTCTCGTGCAAATTCAAAAGCTGTTCTCAAACAGGAGCTCATGTTTCTCCAGCTAAACAGGCAACTTTGGCATAAGAAAAATCCCCGCATTAATATGCATCCTCCCACCCCCTCAAAGGGCTTCAGCATATATAGCTTTTGAAATATGAATCACGAACTCCTGGGGATGCTGTGGGAAGCAGTGCCTGTGTGGCCGGGAGCATGTGCCATTGCGGGATGATGTGTGTGCGTGCGCGTTTGGAAAGGGAAGAGATGAGATAAGATAAGATTGACGGTAACTTTTACAGCTTCAGGAAAATGATACTCGGGATGGCAGGAAATCACCCCGCTGTTGACATTTGGAGTGAAGAATTTAATTTGCATGTTGGCATGTTACAAAGCTTTGAAATATGGTGCTAAATACATTCGCGTACAGGTAGCACTGTGTGAATGTGCAGTGGGTTGCTCTGTAATACATGCAGCTGTTAACATGTAGCTTAGGGTAAACATTGGGATTGTTTAGCACTTAGTAGTGTACAAGAAAGACAGACAGACAGACAGACAACCAGACAGCCTGCCTGCCTGCCTGCCTGCCTGCCTGCCTGCCTGCGGGGCATGCATTTATTTTTCAAGGAAAATTTCCTAGATTCTTCTTTTTGGAGACAAACACAGAGATGCAGACTCAACCTGGGATGTTCTCCTAACCACCAATCTTGTTAACACTCCGTAGTAGGTAGAAAGTAAACTGTGAAAAATGCATTAATGTGGCACAGCTGTGAGATATAGATGGGGAGAAGGGAAGGGATGCACCACAATTCAGTGTTCCTCGACATATATTAATGCGTCTTGATGAAGCTCTGTTACCAAGCAGAGACAGACAGACAGACATGAAGAAATAACAGATGTGTTTGTGAGTGTTGGTGTGGAGGAGGGGGGTTGGTGGACCCATGGAAAAAGTCATGAAGAAGTGAACAAGTTTTTCAAGGAACTCCTGAGCATCAGGCTGAATGTGAAGCAAAGCATAAAATAAAAAGAAGGGGCAGAGAAAGAGGAAGAGAAAGAAAGAGAGATAGTGGTGCAAATCAGTCAGCCATCCATCCATCGATCCATCAGACTTTATTTGCTTAAAACCAAAGGTCATTGCAAAACAGAAGGGAAGAAAAGGGAGCACCTCAAAATGAATCCACAATAAAGGAGGAAATCAGATAATCTCAACCATTAATAATTAGGATTCAGCACAGATCCATCTAATTTTAAAAAACAGCACCGGAAAATAACAAAACTGGCATTCAGAACTTTGATCTGATAGGCCAAAAGAATACAGCTTTTCTCTGACCCTGACAACTCAGGAGAAGGATGGAAACAGGGTAGAAATCCATCTGGGGCACCCTACAGCAGAGGTGGAGAGAGAACCTCCATCCTCTTTTTGTGCAAAATGGAGAAGCTCAGTTGTGCTGATATTGTCGACACAATTATGCGTTAATTACAAGGATGGGCGATGTGTGTCCCTGCAGGTGGCTTGGCCTACCATTCCCACCATTGCTTTCCATGCGGAGCCACAAGTTTTCCAGCCCTAGCTCTCTAGGAACGTCCTTGGGGGGCTCAGTGTTCTGGCAGGAGCGCTCCCCTGGGAGCCACCTGCCCTTTTGAATATCCGTCAGTGCTCCAGAGCACCCAAAATATTCTTGCTCTCTGTCATTGTGGGAAACTGCACGTACTTTACGGATCAGCCCCCACCATGCTTTCGAGGAACCCTGAGGTTTCCACAAGACAATTTAGAAGCCACCAAATGAATGAATTAGCCAGAACTCCTGAAAAAAGGCAGAAGATACTCTGCTAAAAGATCCCTAGATCTCTGGACAGCCTCTTCTCTTTTTTCTAAGTCTCAGGTTCCTCCCCCCCTCCCCCTGCCCGTCAGAACTGCAGCTTCCTCACAACCTGTTACAGTCTAAAGAGACTGCTAACGCTGCCACATTTCCTCATTAGCTCTGCACAGGATGGATTCCTCCGCATCGCAGCTGATGGAACCTTTATGAGCCTTTTAGCCAAATGACTGATGCTTCCCTCGTTATGTCAGATCTGAGGGCACTGTTGGCATCTTCTTTTATTTGCTGTCTAACACCATCAATAGAGCAGCTGCCGCAGACCCGTGATCAGCCTGATTATTAAAATGTGCTCAGGAGACCGCTGACACCAATTTCCTTTCGTCCAATGAGGCCGACGTACCCTTGGCTCAAATCCATGCTTGTGTATGGAGAATATTTAGTGCCAGAGTCAGCAGGTGAGATTGCGAAGGCTGGCTTCCTGGGATCTGGATGCAGGCCATTGGGATTAGCATTAAGCTGTTACGGAGAAGCACGGAGAAAATTATCGTGAAAACCTCTCCATCTCCCATTATAATTCTTTCACCTACACCACTTAGAGAGAGGGGAGGGGGGGCCTGTCCTTTGTGCCTTCCTGTGCTGGAATTGCTGCTACAGGGCTTTCATCTGCCTAAACAGACATGTGATTTTTGCAGTATAGATCCGGATCATGACTGCACATGGCATGCAGTTGAGGACCCACCGTTGCTTAACTGCATTTCAAGTTCCTCATTTGAAAAAATGAGGTGTCATCCCAATTTCAGTCAGGGTTGTGCATTGTATAAACCGCTGACTTCATTCTGCAACCATTGCTGCCGTTTTCACCCACTGGGTGGGCAAGAATATCTGCAAACTTGAAGCCTGCTAGGAACACTGAATGGTAAACCATTCACATTTTTCAGCTGGAAGCTGCACTCCCCCTGCATGCTCTGTGCTTCTGAACTCTTCCTGATGCCATATGTTCCCTCCTGAATAGGTTGTAAGGCACTGTGGCTCTCCAACCAGCCAAACTACCAAGTACAGTAATACCTCAGTTCACGAACACTTCTGTTCACAAGCGATTTGGTTCGCGAACAGAAAGTTTGGCAAAATTTAGGTTCCATTCACGAACTCTGCATTGGGTGACGAACACGATTGCAGCCATTTCCCTGCACGAACACGATCGCGGCCATCTTCCCTACATGGCCGCGATTGTTTTCGCACAGACACAAATGCGGCCATCTTGCCCGCTGGAACATGCTCTGACGTGTGGTCATGATGCGGGGAAGATGGCCGCGATCGTGTTTGTGTGGGGAAGATGGCCGTGATCGTGTTCGCACGAATGCAGCCATCTTCCCCCCCTGACACGTGGTCACGGCTTCCTCTAGTCGAGATCACAGTTGCAGACTCTCCCTCCTAACAGTAACCTCCTCTCCACCCACCTTCCCATCCTCCACACCAGAAGTCACCTCAAGCAAGGTTAGTGTTCTCTGTTCATACTGTACTGTACTTCGTTTCATATTTTTGTGGTTTAAAAAAATTACATATGGTTCAGAACAGAGTAACCTTATTTACATTGAACCTTATAGGGAAATTTGACTTGGTTCGCGACCAGAATTGTGAAATAATTCGGAATTAAGTTCATGAACTGAGGTACCACCGTATTGCATTTCCTTTGCCTCCAGAAGAGGGAGTTCTGTCTGCTTCTCTCCTGTATCTAAGTGACAGCACCACAGCTGGCCAAACAGTGGAACTGCACCTTCAGATCTAGTACTTCTCATGTGACACATGGCGGCCAGTAATATTTCTGTAAAATCTAGTAAAACTCTGGCCTGTTTCTTCAGCCTGAGAAAACTATTGGTTGGATGAAGCCCAAGATGTTCCATGTGATTGGTTTCAGACAACATGATAGCCCGTACTCAGAGGCTGAGTATAGACTGAATGTGGTTATTGCTGAAATGTGAGTATTGTGTTGTCTTAACCATGAGAAACCCATGAAGGGAAATCAGGGTATGATTTGTCATGAACTGTGAGCAGTTCATCATGGTTCAATGACAAATTATGCTCAACTGTTGAGTAGGGGTTATTTATTTTTTATTTTTATTTGGAATATTTGTATGCCATCCTGTCGCGAAGGCCTCAGGACAGCTTACATAGATTTATCTAGGCTTTCAGGAACATGGTGTTTCCTTGGAAGTGGCAGGAATTGAACCTGGAACCCTTTCCATGCAAAGTCTGTGCTCTAACCTCTGAGCTATGCCTTCTCTCCTACCAATGCATGCCTGGTCCTTTGAGTTCTCTTACAAATCCATATGAAAAGTTGTGCTCTAAATCTAGAACCCTTTGTCTGGAATCTCACCCAGTCCCCTTAGTCAACTGTTGGTTTAATTGCTGAACCAGGTTTCTCTATATCTACTTGGCTGGTAGCCTATGGTGAGCAATGGATTACTGCTAGGTGACCAAGCATGGAAACGTTACTTTTTTTTAGTCCTGGAATGGGTATATGGGTTAAATTAAATCTATGGGAAAGTAAACCATTGTGACTTACCATTTGCACATCAATAAAGCTGATCCCTGCTTGAACGGACCATTTGACTAGCTTAGACTAAGCCTGCCTTCTTCCCCTGCCTCTGTACTTGCCAATATACTGGCCATTTTTGAAGGGGAAGGAGCTGTCTCCCACCTCCCTGCTTGCTCTCATAACGAGAAATCTTCTGCAAACAATGTAGTTCAGAACCTGAAGTCTGACCTGCCATGTCTCAAAATTGATCACTAGCTTGGGCTCAGCAGCAGGCTCTTTACTGACAACAAACAGGAATGATTTTGCCATGTTTACTTCTGGTGCGCTTGACAGGACTGTGTGGGCAGGTGTTTGCTTATTTAACCTGGCAGTGAATGCTTTCTCTCCTGCCCTAAATGCCCCGTGGTGCAGCTGGTCAGTGTGGCTGTGACAACGGGCTCTCCACAAAGCAAGAAGAGCTGGGATTTGATTGCGAGCAGCAGAGAGGCTCCTTTAGACATTCTTGCTCTTGGATGGCATGCAGCAGTAGCGGGAGACTTCATTCCAGGGTTAATCACCAATCAAAACCAAGTGCAAGTCCAAATCAAGCCAAGATCAGAGCCCGGAGCAAACAGGGGAGCAAGACAAAGTATCATCTGATAAGCAAGAGCATAGTCAGAACATGCCGGATGTCAGAAACTGGGGAGCCAGGACTAAGATGTCGAGGCAAGAATGGGCTACAGCACAATGGAGAGCAACACTGCTGAGACAGCTTCTGGAAGGCAGAGCTAGTTCTTCAATAGCTCTCCCCCCAGGGCTCTCGGGTGGTGCTCATGAAGGCCTTGGCAGCTGCAGTAGCATGTAGGATTAGTCCGGAGACTACCAGGGCTGTTATTCTGGTGCTGGCCAGCAGGGGGAGCCCTGAAGCTGCCCAGATGCTGATACCCTCCTTGAGTCTCCATCTGGCCCACCTGGTGCATTTTCTCTTGGCCCTACGTCTTCCATCAGAATTCTAATTGTTTCACGTTGTATGGAATGCATTTCCCCCATTCTCAAAGACCAAAATGCCTCTCCAAAGGCATAGATATTGCCAGGAGGAGCTTTACGTTACAAAAGGCTGGTATTTTTGGCTCCTTTCTGCTTTTGGCTTGCAGCTGGCCCAACCACCACTGGAGCAGGGCCCATGAGAGCATCTCCAAAGCAGAATTCAGACCACAGTTCCCTGTTCCAGGTTTATAGCGTGGGTGGGATTGCTCTCACTATGCCAAAGCGGAATATGTGCACCTGGTTCATGAACATTCCTGCTGCTGTTGTGAAGAGAGACCCCTCTTTTCATCAAGGGTTCACATCTCTTGACGAAAGGGTGCCAGCCAATGTGCAAGGAGTCAGAGCTCAAGGAACCGGGGACACAGACCTCTTGCAGGGACCCAGAAGGAAGCTGTTTGTCATATTGTGCTAAGAGCAGTCATCTGTTTGGAAGTGTCCTCTGTCTGGACCATGCTCCATGCAAGTCTACACATACACCATGAAAAAGAGAGCCCAGCAGTGTGGACAGCAGACCACAGCAAGCACAGAACCCAGCTGATCATGTGACTTCCGCACTGTGTTGAGGATACATTGGATTTCTGTGTGAACTGTAGCAAACATGCCTGCATGTGCAAATCCAGGTGCTCTCTTTTGGTGATCTCTTCCCACCTTTTTGCCCCCATATCAGTGGTCACCCTGTGCAGCACTGATGATCTTGGGGTTGAGATACTCAGCCAGAGGAACCTCCCCTTGTGATCCATTTCAGAATATGAATGCCATTCAGTACTGCATGACTTTCAATGGATTGAACATTTGGACGTGCATCCCAATGTGCAGAAGGGTGACCAGTTGCCTTGGCAACAGGAATGAGTCACTTCGTCCCCTCCACCTCCCCTCAAAGCAGCAGAAATTAGGGGAGCAGTAGCTGAGAACAGGGTACAAAAATGTACAGATGGATGGAATTCAGGATTTTCCTCCAAACACCTTTGCAATAGCTTGCACAGAAATAATTCCACATCACACAAATTAGGAATATTACTTCTGCCCATCTTGAAATATTTATATCCCCAAAACAGGCTGAGTGTCAGGCCACCACTTACTCAAGGCCAAAGTAGAGAACATGTATCACCAAACTAGAGGACTGGAGAGGATAGACCTGCACAGTTGGAAATGCATTTATTGGCAAATTGGGAAATAATATGTATTATTTACCCATGGGATCAGTTTCAGAAAACAAGACGGACTGTTTTGTGGAGCCCTGGCAACTGGGCTATGTGATTCCATCCTTTTTGCAGGGTCATGTAGCATCCATGCAAAACAGCCGAGTCCAGTCGTTAGGGGACCGAGAGCCAAGCGCCATTCATATGCTGAGGTCTTGAAGCGCTGTTTCCCTGTGACAGCTGAGCCAGGGAAGCTGTGCAAGACCCGGATGAGTGTACAGACCCCCTCCCAATGGTCCAAGAAACAGAAGCTGGATCCTGGCAAGCCAGAAGTCCTGTGGACAAGTGGCTCTATAGACGAGGAGTCAGGTTTATTACCTGTTCTGGATGGGGCCACATTCCTCTGAAAGGTCAGATGTGTCATCTGGGAGTGTTCCAGATGTATTGCTGTCACTGGAGTCCAAAGGGATTATGGTGCCTCGGAGCACCGTGGCCTTGCCATGGTTCATCAGTTACCATCTCCTGGACAGCTCTCTGTGGGGCCCCCTTTAAGGCTGCTCTGGAAGGGAGAACCAGAATGTGCTCCTCCATGTATAACTAACTCCTGTGCTGAAGGAGATGCATGGACTGCCTGCTTGATGCCAGGCCAGGTCTGAGGTTTTGGCACTGGTGTACGAAGTCATGAAAAACTTGGCACCTGGGTGCCTGGGGAGCACCTTCTCCCTGACCAACCTGCCTGGTCACTGAGATCATGGAAGGACATTTTCCTGGTGGTTCCACATGGACTTGTGGACCAGTTGGAACCCGCCCACAGAAGAGCCTTCAGTGTGTTGGCCCCACTTCTGTGGGACTTTCTGCCTCTGGTGATCAGGCAAGCACCAACAGTGTGTTGGTTCTGGTGCTTGCTAAAGACATCCTCATTCCAGGAAGCTAATGTGATCTTATTTCTGATGTATCATTTTTAGTCTTTTGGTTTACCTTCATGCTGCTCCTTTCTCTAGAATCTGCTGAGACATGGGGCAATGTACAGATACTGCGGATGAAATTATAAAGAAATAATTCAAAGAGGAACACAATTAATCGTGGGAAAGACTGTCACCTGGTGCCTATGTACTGGTCAGTGTGCTCTCCAGGAGCTACCTATGGATGGGCGTACTCAAAGCCCTGTTCTCGCATCCATTGGTACTTCCCTGACACCACCTGGCAAGGAATCCCATAGAGGGGAGCCCAATGCAGGAAAAGCTCTAACAGATTCTGAATGGATTGCAGTTCCATGAGGAACCACCAGGAATGCCTCATCCAATGACCTCATTGGCCGGGAAGGGAGAAAGTGTGTTTTTATCTTTAGACCAGACAGGTACCAGACAGATGGTACTGAGGGGAAGGGCTGAGTGGGGTGCCCATCCCAAAACAGTCCTGCAGCTCTGCCTCAATGCATCCAGCGCAGGAACTCTGGAGTGAGAAACGGTCGCTCTGTCTGTATTAAGGGAGGAGGAGCTCTTCAAAACCCTGGGAGGCCAACACATGTCTATTGCTTGGTTGTGGTTTGGCCTCCAAGCAAGCTGTGGCCCTGCGGATGCTCCTGTAAACACAAGGAAAGAGCTGAGGCCCCCATGTCCTGCTGGTGGCTTTCCAGAAATATCTGGAAATGTGCGTGCATTTGGCCATTTTGAGAGGAAAGGACGGCAGACAACATGGATCTTTGGTCTTCTCCATCACTTCTTCTCCTATGCCCTTATCTGTGTGGAATCAAAAACCTGGTGCAGTCAAGAATGGGCAAGAATGGATTCAAGGGGGAGAAAGAACTGACAAGCTGTTGGAAGACTTTTAATAGAAGGACTAGGGCCTTGATGTGAGTGCAAAACCAGTTGTTAGATTTGTGAACCCTTGGATTCATTCTGAAGCTTTCCTTCTTTGTCTTCCTTTGTACACACACACACACACACACACACACAATCTCACTCACCATGTCTCTGCCCCAGTCCCTTAGGGTACTACGTCAACCCCATGACATTGATAACTGCTATTAAATTCTCAGTGTTGCTAATTAGGTACACAACACCAGAAAGCAGTTAACACTTTTAGTGTCTGTTGCAAGTTGGATCCCGAGGGGTGTTTTCTCTTCAAAAGCCTTTCTCCTGAGGGGCCAGGAAAACTAGAAAGGGCCAGCTGAGATTGGCTAAATTAACAAGATGTTGTTTGTGAAGCTTCCATTACTTTGGAATAACAGATCTTGTTTCCAGATCAAAGGTTTGACTCTGAGAGTTAGAGCAGAGATTTTCCTCTAAAACAAAAATACAAGTATAATACTATTTTTCTCTTAAACCTCCAAACGGTTTGTATTAAACATTTTGCCCAGCAAAATAACACTGAAGTAGCTGTTGAGTGTTGCTGCTTTTGGCTCTGCAAAACCAAGAAGAAAAAAATGAAAAAGAAACCCCAACAAACCCACCACTGCATATTATTCTGTGCTATTTTCATAGCCCACCTGCTAGAGTAACTAATTAACAGTCATTCTCATTAATTACATTGATCGGGATCATAAAATAATTGTAAAATTGCGGAACATGATCAGCAGGAGTAAAATGGCTTTGCTTTAATCCCTTAACGACATATTTTTTGTGATTAATCAAAATAGATGTATGCAGTCATTATTTTATATTTTCCCACTTTTCCTTTCATAGAAATTCAAGTCTGGGCAATTACGCTAAGTTGATGGAAATAGAATGAGTATTTCATCTGGCGGCTAATTAAGCAAAAAGATACAATGAGTTTCAGTGACAGGCAGGTGAGGGGGGTTTGTGGCTATCTGGAGATAATCATACCTCTTAGGAGATGGCAAAGAAAAAAGTACACTTTGGGGATATGTGCTATTTTCATGCGCACATGTGTGTATATGTACATAAGACGTTTATGTCACCGTTCAGTATAAATATCTGTACACAATAAAGCGGCAAGAATAAAGCAAGATAAAAGCATTAAATGCATAAATATGATTTTAAAACTGCAGCAAGAAAAAATAATCAGTTTTAATTTTCAAATGCCTGGAAAAATAACAGAAGAAGGAAAAGAAGAAAGAAATTCCAGTGCTACCCCAGGCAAGCTTTCCTGGGGAGAATTTGCCATAAATGAAATATTATCATGGAGACGTTCCTATCCTCGGTCACTGCCTGCTGCAATTCCAGCAGTGGGATAGGTTGGCCACTTGGGAATCTCCCAAGAAGGGGACACCAATTAGTATAAGATTTGCATATGCTGGTTGATGTGTCTAGATGCAAATTTAGAAATGATTATTTCTCCAAAGAAATATGGTACCCATCACCATGTCATGGAGGACTGTCCCCATTGTGCCTTGCTTGGCCCTACTATCCAGATGTTGATGATGATCAGGAGCTTTGAGTCCTAGCCTTTCCTTCTGTCCTGTCTTTCTTTTTAATCCAGGCTCAGACTGGGAAGGTCTTGGGAGAGGATGTTTTCAGAGAGAGGGTAGTTTTCTCAAAGCCCTTCAAGCAGAGGAGAGGAGACACAGCCACCTACTGATCAAGTGTGGCTTTAGATCAAGTCTTGTGCCTGCACATGTCCCCCTCCCGCCGGCATCAGGGCTTGTAAAGCGCCCATCGTCCATCCCTGCTGTGGTGGCCTGTCTTAGGGGAGTTCAGCCTTCCCCACTCTGAAATCCATTTCCCATCAGCCCTGGCTGCTCCTGTTGGCAAAGCTGGGAGTATGAAGGCTGAGTTCAATAGCCCTTAGATCACTCCCTTTTTGCTTAGAGGAAACACTTTCCATTTTAGAGAGAGATAAACAGGCTGTCTTTGATCATACAAAAAAACCCAAATTATGGGCTTTAGCTGCTACAAATGTGGCCATGCATTTCACATCCCTACCATCGCTGGGTTAAAGCCAGGCGCTTTGAAACATAAATAGAGTTTTCACTGACGTTAAGCAACGGATTTTTTTTTTAAATGTGGTTAGCCTTGGCCGGCCGCTTGCTAAAAACAAAACTAGCCCAGCAGTTAAAGAGATTTGCATGACGTGTGAATTCTGTTGTTCCCTGAGACCTGAGAATCTTATCTTGGGTGCACAGCTGCTGTCCTGCCTGCAGTATTTACTGAAGACCTATCCAGGTGGCAACCTCTCCAGAGAATCCTTTAGTTAAAATACTGAAAAGGAAGGGGAATAGCACAAGATGCCCACATGGGTGTGGCATTTTCAGGTAGTTGGCTGCATCAAGTGTGCTGAACCAGCTAGTTTCTGGCATGCCAGTTTGAACCAGTGGGGACCAGCAGAAGGCTTGTGTGTCTGGAGTGGAAGCGGCATGTCTCCCCAGATCAGCACAAGTGGACCTCCTCCTCCCCTAACAGCCTCTCTCTGAAAGTAACTGCCTTCAATGTTGATGTAAAGCAGTTCCAAAACTATGTACCCATCACAACATCAGGGATTCTGAGGATCTGGACCAGGAACAGAAAAGACTCCCCTATATCAGGTCAGATAACTTGTTCATCCAGCTCAGCAGCACCAGTGTTTGTTGGCCTAAAAGGGTACCCACTGAGGCATCACTGTCATCCCTCTAGCCCAACCTCTGTTCCTCTTAACAGTGCGTAGTTAAAGTATGGATCCTCCTTACACAAGGTGCTGTGAAGGCTCCTGGCTTGGATGGCTTTATAGGGGGATTGGGCAAATCCATGGAGGATAAGGTCACCCATGGCTTAACCTAATCAAGGTTTGCTGATGGCTGTGTGGCACACCCACGATCAGGTGGAGGAGGCCTTTATCCTACCAGGAGGGTGCTCTTAGACTCATGTCCTACTTGTGGGCTGCTTGGCTACTGAATGCACAGAGTGCTAGACGAAACGGGCTTGGGTGACCAAGCATGGCTTTTTATGTTCATATGCTCCTTAATGTCTACTGCTGTTCACCTGCTACCTCCCAGCTAGGGATGTACAAATTAGCAAAATTCAAGCTTCTAGGAGTTCTCCAGACTTCATTGTCAAGCATCTTCCAGCTTGAGTCTATGTCAGATTGTGAGCTGGTTCGTTCTCATTCTCTCTCTCTCTCTCCACTTTCTGTGAAAATCCTTGCCTATTTTCATGTGTATTTTTCCAATCACATGTATGAATTGTGTGCATCTTTGAAATGTAAACATTCTTCTCCCATTGATAAAAGCATATTTGTGCTTACTTTTCAAAACTCTTCCTTTTAATGTTGGTTTCCCTATGTATGCACACTACTGAATGCATCTTTGGAGATGTGAGTCCATGAATCACCTTGGAAGCTCCAAAAAGTAGGAGCTCATTCCTGAAGGTGTAAACTGGGTAAATCCTGATCAAAAGCAAACAGAACCAAATGTCTCATAACTCCCTCCTCCCAATATACCGAGCACCGAAAAGAACAAGGACATGGAGTGGCAGCTGTCATTCAACTTGTCCTTACCTCCCTATGTTGCTGCCACGTGTGTGCAGAGTGAGAGACACTCTGTGGATGTGCTAGGGCAGCAGTGGATAGGAAGTTTGGGCCAACTGTGAGAGGAGTGCATGACAGGCATTTTGCCGAAGGGTTCGGCAAAGCCTGGAGGCACCCTGGATTTGTCTGCTCAGGATGGCAGTGGCCCTCCTGGTTCTCAGTGAGACGTCCTTCCCATCACCTGTCCCCTGATCCTTATTTTACCTGAAGAGGCCAGTCTGGCCTGGCTTAAGGAAGCTTCCTGTGCTCCCAGGTTAATTGCTCTCTATCATGGAACGCAGGACCAGTGAGCTCTTACACACCATTTATAGCAGCTTCACAAAGCTGCAATCCCCAAGGTTGCTTTCAGGAAACCACAACCCTTAAAACTGCTTGAAATCTGTAGTATAAATGTGTACTCACAGAGAGAGTAGTGTCAGTTATTAGCTAAATTACCTTAAGTGCTAGAGCTGAGAAGGCAAAGGGGACTCTAAAATCAAAAGCAGAAGGCAGGCATTGAAACTTAGATAAATTCGAAACTGTGCTGCAGAACTCCTGCTTAAGAGGATTTGGCATCTATACTGTCATCCTTTCTTTCTAGCATTTAAAGATGAGCCATTAATTAAAACAGCCAGAGTCTTAATTATAATAATCCTTTGCTATCATCTTAATGCAGTGGTTGTTTGCACATAGTGCCCTTCAGTGTCTTGGAAGGGGGCCACTAGTGAAAAAAATATCTGAAGAACAAATTAAGTTACCAAAACAAAATGGGACTGTAGTGAAGGTTGGCACGTCTTCCATGGGCAATGCCAGGAGGTGTGAGGAAAGGGGGCACTTGCACATTTGGGACCCTGGATTGTCCCCTCTGGAAATAGTATGGCCGACTGAAGTCCCATAAACACTTTGTGTTCCCATTCTGTTCAATGGTATGTTCTTGCAAGTAGGACGGATGTGATTGCGCTATTGTGACGCATTATCACCCATGGCATGGGTGTGATTGTTGAGGTGCTGCAGGTGGCATCTTCCTTGCGAGCTTTCTACCAGCAGAAGTTAGAAGGCACTTGGAGATGGTTGGTCATGCCAGTTTTGGGATGCCCTTTAGCACTGTGCACTGGTGCCCCTCTCATATCCTTCCAGGCAAGAGTGGGGAGAAGGTAGATCTTTAGATATTGGGGACCAACTCCCAGAGGCCCTGCCAGCGTGGCCCCTGTGCAGGAATGGAGGAATGATGACCCAGCACATCTGCAGATCTGCTTAATGTCCAGCCCTGGTTCCAGGTGCGGATTAAGCAACTTTATGTGCCTGTGCCTTTACCAGGGTCCAGGCAGGATCGCACTCAATCTTCTAAAATCTCTATTGCTTATTCATTTTTTCTTTATCTGCTTGATCCTTTATCCTTCATTGTCCTATTGCTGAGTATTTGGTGCTCATTGAAACTTTTGCAGCGCTGTTGCATATGAATTTTGCTTGTGCTTGTGACTGACAATTGAAAGGAAGGTTGTGTGTGTGTGTGTGTGTGTGTGTAAAGGTTGACTATAGGATTGATGATGGCAGACCCATGAAATCCAAAGCAACCACCTAGTAGCTGACGCTGATTTCATTGTTCACGAGTGGACAGAGAAGGTGTGACACACTGAGCTGATCACAGCGCCCCGGCTCATGAACATTGGTGTGAAGTACACAGGTGTTGAAAGTTGTATGTCAAACAAACTATGGATACGGAAGACTCCAATTCCAATTTTGCAATTGGGAGCATAAACAATGTAAAGACTTTGTTTTTAACCTATATTCATTCCCTTTGTACAACAAGTTCCTATAATTTTGGCATCAGTGCATCTAAATGGATGCTTGGATTTTACTTTTTCCCAACTTCATTTTGGGGTCTGATTATGATAAAATCTAATCCTGATAGTGGCAGTGCAGCATAAAATGATTCCACAGAATAGTATAATTGTTGTTGTTATTTTGTGGATCAGAAAATGTACCCAGGTATTTTGATCTTGCAGGAGAAGCAATAGGTTTTAATTACTGTTTTGTGCTGTCTTAGTAACAATGAGTCTTTGTTGAGCTGTCCGGCACCGAAGCTCTATTTAATAGCTAATTATTGACCCATATATGAAGAAGAGAGCCTGGCTAGACAGATGGAAGGAGTTGTTTTAAGAAGGGCTCACAGGGGTAAAAAGACATTGCTGCTACTTGTCTGGCCTAAATCCACTAATCTGATGTTATTATTAGCAATAAGGAGCAGCGGCTAGGATAAAATCTCATTCTTTGCAAATGTCATTTAAATAGGACTCCAATATTTTTTTTCTGTAGTCAAGTTGACAGGCTTTAGTCAAATAGTTGAACACTTTATTTGTAAATGCAGAATGGGTAAGAAAAGAAGCACTTTAGTTCAGCAAGTTCTTAAGATGTCAGCTTACTGGTATTGATTAATCATTCAGCCAGTGGCAGCTGCTGCTTTATTAAAAGTGCAGCCTCTCCATATGGAAGGAAGGTATCTGATGCAGGAAAAGTTTGCCAATGATTCACCTTCCCTTGCAGGATAGCATAAAAAAGCAACTGGATAAACATTTCCCATATTTTTACTTCTAAACCAACATGTACTAAGATTCACTTGAACCATAAGCATCTGTTTGTATTCATTTCAGGGATGAAGGAATACACATTGGACCCACATGCTGTTAAGATGGGTTGCACTTACAACACAAATACCTAAATGCCATCGTAGGGAGTGGCACAGAGGGCCACAGAGACAAGGAAGTGAGCCTGTCTCCCTCATATGATCAGCCCCAAAGCTACCTGTATGAAACCCTGCCTAGACCAGCCTTCCCCACTCTGATGCACCCTGGAAGTTTTGGACTTCAGTTCTTATCATGTCCAGCCAGCATGACCAGTTGTCAGAGATCCTTGTCATGGTTCTAGAGGACACTGAATTGGAGAAGGCTGGCCCAGCAGTTAAATATTAGCACATTGCACTGTCCTGGAGAGGAACATAAAAGGGCCTCTGGCTTGATTCTGGCTTTGGCTGAGTAAAAGCTGTCAGGTGTATTTCAGCTTGACCCATGGCACTGACTTCTGGCTCTTTCCTTGGCTCCCGTCCCTGCTTGTTCTCTGGCTCCAGCTTCCTCACTAACCTTTTGGCTCTGGATTCCTACTTCCTGCCACATCCTGGAAAGTAGCAGGTGCCCCAGGGAACGGTTGCTAGCTGTGTGTGCGTGTGTGATTTCCAAAGAGGGCATTAAAGCTGATATTGCCCATTTGATGTCGGAATATGTGCAGACTAAACTACGACTCGCAGCCTTTGCAGTGTTACCCTTGTTCCTATGTGGATTGGACTAGAGCGTTGCATGTGATATTCAAGAATGACACAAAAACAGAGCATACAATCCATGTTAATGTTAAACACTTCTAGGGCCCAGTCATTTCTATGGGAGGTCTGCCTATTAAGCCATCCTGAGATATTTATATAATAGGATGGCATATAAAAGCTTTTAATAAATAAAATAAATAAAATAAATAATATTATATACAGGTTAGGACTGAAAATTAATTAGAGCATGTTAATAGCAGCTTCATGCAATATTTTTCGACATGGATATTCCTTTCAGTGCAAGGCAAAGGTTTGGTTCATGCATCAAATGAAAATGTGGTTCCGCCATCACAGGCAGAGCCCTGTTGGATATAACATTAATGTATTTCAGCCCTGGTAAACATTTATCAACTGTGTTGAGCCAGAACATGGTTGTAGAGTTTTCTTTTAGCTGGCTAAACTGAGGATATTACTGAAATTCAGTCTTTGATGAACAGTGAGAAAGCAGATCCAAAGGGCTTTAGGGAATCGCTGTGAAGCAAGAGTTCTTGTTGCCCTGCGTGTTTGGCGAGAAAGAGGACAGTAGATTCTGGGCTCAGTATTAAATCAGTTGCGTGCTGTGCTGAAATTGTGGTTTGTTGCAGACCTGCCTCTTCCCAGCATTGATGAAACTCGCAACTGTGTAAGTGAAGGCTGAAATTGGACTGTAGCATTGGTGAGATCTTGGTCCTGGCATCTCCCGAGAAGCTGAACAATCAGAATTGTTGACTCAATTCTGTCAAACCGTTTAAGGTAAAATGTAATCTGCAGCACTTGAAAACTCTTGTAAATTGTTGTCAAGTGGTTTCACTCCATGCTAAATATTTACTTGGTAAAGAAGCCTGCCAGCAAGTTGCCAAACGGAGAATTAGAATCTCTGCCTGCTGCTTGTTTGTTGCACGCTGTAGTGTGATGTTGTGTGTCTTGGCTTTCTGTGGCAGGAGCAAAGTGCAGCTCAGCACCTCCAAGGAACTGAGTTCTTAGATCAGAGCAGCAACAAGGCCTTTAAATCCTAAGAACCCAGAAGGACAGTTCAACCCAACCCAGCCCTCCCACCCCCTGCATGATGGTCATGATCGTGGTTTGGTCTGCTGGTAACATAGTAGGAAACAAAACACATACATGCCATAGCAAACATGGAAGGCACACATACTCAAGTTCTCTCCGGTCTCCTTAAAATATGAATGCACAGCAATTAGGAAAGCACTGCAGCTTCTCTTGGATGCCTAAAAAAGGACCAAGCATCTCTTAATGTTCATGCTCCCACATCTGTTGTGATGCACATGTGTTGCGATTCTAGGTGCAAGCTCTGTTCTTTGAAAGTAGCATTATGGAGGCATATGGCTGTCCTTGGGCTTGGAGGTAAACAAAGCAGCCATTTAAATGTTCGGAAATGAATGATATTAATTGGCTGAGTTTTGATGCTTCTCCCCCCCCCCCAAAATCGCTGACACTGCTGTAGCAATTTGTTGGGGAGGGGGACATTAAGACTTTAATACCATATGTACTTACCAGGCATAGAACTGTGCTGTGGGGTGGGAAAGGTGGGGGACTGCCAACCAGTGGACTCACGCTGGCCAGTGGTGGATCCCGCAGAGCCCACCCGCTGCCCTCCAAAGCAAAGTTGCTCAGCCCCCGGCTTCTCACATGCCTGGTTTCTCTTGCATTGGTTCCCACTCCATTTGTAGCTCACCTGGAGATGTGTTCAGTGCATGAAGGAGCAGCCTCACCTGGCTGGGGCTTGCATGGGGTTGAGTCCCTTTCTCCGTGCAGGCATGGAGCTCCCTTCCCTGCCCTGCCCTGCCCTGCCCTGCCCTGCATGGAATGTAGTCCCATGCATGGAACGGCAGGCCAGGCTAGAAGTGGTCTGTTCTTCTCTTGAAGGCTGGGCATGTTTGTGCATGAGGAGTTTGGCTGCTGGGTGATGAGAGGACAATGCACCGGGCATCTTCAGACTGTAGTCGCCTATAGTTATAAACCGAAGGGGTTGTCCTCTTTCCTGAAAACCATTGGCAAGCTTTGGCTAGAAGGTAGGATAGAAGCCAGCGCTGGTTTGGTTTTGGTTCATTCCCTTCCCTTCTCTGAGTGGCCCACTAGAAGAGAGTACTCTGTCCCTTTGTAGGCTTAGAGGTGGAAGCAGCAATCAAGTTGTCCACCATTCTAATAATCCACAGAGCCTTGTGGGAAATTTACAGCAGAAGTAGCGCATAAAGCTGCCTCCTGCTTCAACTTGATAAGCACAAGCACAGGTGGGGGGAGATTGCTGAGGGTCTGAGCACAGTCCCCACAGCGCTGGGAGCCGATGCCAAACCTATCTTGTCTACTGACAAGATAACAAGATGATCCACTGAGTCTCTCCCTCTCCCCATCCGTCTTTGTCTCTCCTTGACCCAGTTTGGATGATTGCAGATTTGTTGGGTACCGTGGGGGCAAGCTAGCATAATTATGCTCTGCAGCATGGCTTCCTGTCTCATGCAGACACAGCTAGGATGGCTTATTGCCATAGCTACAAGCCACCCAGAGCCCACGGGTTGTTGTAGGGTTCTGAAAGGGCTTGTGAACCATGGCAACGTGGAGGCGTTGACACGATCTGGGAAAGCAAGTGACTAGAATGCACGGTGGGGAAATCAGCCCCATGGCTGATTTCCCGCACTCTGATCATGCACACAGTCCAGAACCTTTTTGTTTTTCCTCCATCAAACTCAAGTTAATTCAAGGGACTGAATTTTCTCTCAGGGCAGGATGGATGATGAGATGTGCTTTGATATTGCCTGCAAATGGTGATCAGAGAAGAGATGATCCATATTTTCTCCTCCCCCTTCATTCGGATAATTTCACAGCCTGAACCTGGCAGAAGCGTCCGAGTGAGCTCTCAATGGCCGGATCTGGGGAGAAAGACAGTTTTTTGAAGACGCTCTTTGTGTGGTGTGCATGCGTGTGTGAATGTCTGCATGGGCACCTAAGAAAAGCAGAAAAATGAGAAAAAGCCAGAAAGGCAAGCCATCCTGGTGCTAGGCGACCTGATGGAGCATCACTGAATTTTAATTTACAGGTGCTTCAGGCTCCTACCTGACTTGCCACGGGCAAAGCAGTCCCACAAACCATCACGGTGCACACAGAACTGTCAGTAACAAAAGATTGCTTGGGGAATATCTGAACCCTATTCACTTCATGATGCTTTGCCTGTCTCTTGAAAGGAAAGGAAATTTCCCATCTCCCCTGCTTCCCCACTCCCCCCCATCTTTCTCCATGGGGGGGGGGGTTGGGCAGCGATCTGCTAATATCTCTGAAGCTGAAGCGATGAGTCTGATGAAGAGAAATGGGATGCTGTCCATGTGTATGTTTTCTTCCCCATAAGCTGGCCCCATAGACCTTGTTTGGCAGGCAGAATGCCTAGAAGTCAAGCTTCTGCGAGTCTGAACTCACTGATCCAAACAGACCAAATGGTCCTTCGAAAGCAAAAAAAAAAAAAGCACTTTCCAGGTTTCACAGAATCAACATTCCCCAATAGTTAGGCATCTCCTCCTCATATTTTTGTTGGAGATTTTCTATTTTCATGGAGAAGGGTAAATTAAAGGTTGTTTCATTTTCTTGGATAAACACATCTAAACAGAAATAGAGAAAAGAGAACTGAGTGCTTTCTGCTCAGCATTTTCAGTAAATATAGAAGCATTCTTTGTTATTGTTTAAGTTTCCTTGAGTCTATTTTGAGAAAGATGCCTAAGAAATATGGATAGCCTTGTTGTAGTAATCCATGCTCTGGTAATCTATAATGTAGATTATGGAAGACCACTCTATATGGGGCCACCCTTGAAGATGCTTTCGAAGCTGCAGTTTGCAGCCAGTCTAGTAACTTGCACCCGAAGGTCTGAACACATAGCAGTTGCCACTGGTTGCCTGCATTCCTCCAAGCCCAAGGTTCAGAGGGTAGCAGCAAGGAGAAGGGCCTTCTCAGGGGTGGCCCCCAACAGCAGAATGATCACAGTGCTAAGGTCCTCCTGTCATCCTTTCAGTAGCAAGTTAAGACAGCCCTGTGGGCTGAGGCATTTCAGGATATCAAAGGTTACCTAATGACTTGAGAAGGTATCTGTGCCTTGTGTTCTTAACAGATCTGTTCTGTACAAAATGGTGCCCAGCAGCTGAATTGTTTTAAACCCTTTAAACCTTTTTAAAATTCTATATTCTGGCAAAAGCATATGGTGTTTTTATTGTAACCTAGTTCTGTAAAGGAATTCTTGTAAAGCCCCCAGAGAACTTTGGCTGTTGGATGGCATAGAAGAGAGAAGGGGAGAAGAATGTGGCCATCATTTCTGGGTTCCTTCTCATGGAAGCAGGAATCTGACATAAACAGTTCACACCAGTGATCCTCTACTGCATACTGTTTTCTCCAGGGGTGCCCAAAAAGTTATTTAGGATCTCCTGGTAGGTCTCTGGATGATCTTCAGCAGAATGGCAATGGTTTAAGATGCCCAACTCTTCAATGATCTCAGCAGCCAAGTGATTTTAGCATCTAAACTTCAAAGGAAGGGGCAAATAGGCACTTACTATACCCCCCTCCTTCTTTTCTTCTTTACAGTTCTATACTACCCAATAGTCAAAGCTCTCTGGGCAGTTGAAACAATTAAAACCATAAAATGCAGCCTAAAATAGTCCATAAAGGTATAGAAGTTAAAAGTGCAGTACAAAACAGAAATAAAATCCAAATTAAAACCTAGAAGGGATACAAAGGTTCGAAATACAATGGAGGATTTAGAACAATAGAAATGGAAATTCTAAAATTCCTGGGGAAATAAGGGCTTCATCTGGCACTGGGAAGACCACAGTGCATGTACCAGGTCAGCCTCTCTGGGACGCTCATTCCACAATGGTGGGCAGCCAGTTGTGTACAGCCATCTGCTTCATTGCTACTGGTAGGAGCTCCCAGAGAAGGACCTCTGAGGACAGTCTCAGGGTCTGGGCAGGTTTACATCAGGGGAGACAGTCCTTCAGGTCAACTGGTCCCAAGCTGGTTGGTGTGAAAGGACTGTGTGTTCGAGATTGATTGATTTATTTAAAGTTTTTATATGCTGCCCAATATTAAAAGTCTCTGGACAGCTTACAAAAAACAGCCACAGGCTAGTCTGAAGCCAACCAACTGTGCTTTGCACAGACTACCAGTGGCTCTCTGACCTCTCAGAGAGGGGAGCCTTCCCAATCCCATATTACTTGATTCAAAGAGGCAGGGGAAGTGCTGGGGTGGCCATATGCACTCCTGAATAGAGGACTGTCCTGCATTTGAAGGGCTGCCAGAAGACAGGGCTATATTTTGCAGGTGTCCTATGCAAGGAGGGCTCTCCATTCCATGTCCCATTTAAGGATAAAGACTCACCCGGAGGAAGAGCTGGGCCTTGATGGCATTCACCGCCAGCACATGACCTGAGCAAGACACAAATGTCACAGTCTTCCACGCTATGGTGAAATGTAATTTTTTAAAATCGTAGTTGTTTTTCTAATTGTGCATCTTTATGTACCAGCTAGCATAGGCATGTGTATTCCTTATGTGTCGGAGTGGAATTCTACCGTTACTTTCATTCACTGCCAGGGCTGGTGTTCTAACAGTGGACAAATGGGCATGGGCCATCTAGAAGAGACATTTATATTAATAAACCAAGCAAAGCCTTGCATTTCACATTCTGACAGCGGGAAACTGATTCCTACTTTTAAGCAGAGATGCTTGAGGAAACAATTCTTTGCAAACCTTCATATAAATGGACCTGATTTGGCCTTAATATTCATATCAAAACATAATTACCTGCCATACTTTGTATGTTCTAGAAAAAAAATCTCTGAACACATATTAACATATGTTCATAGAGAGAGCATATGCTTAGAAATGTGTACTTTGAGCAGAGAAAAGGTTTCTAATTTTACCTGTGAGTGTGGAGTTTTTTCAATGCAGGTTAATGTGGGAATGCAATTTACTGGAAATGAAGTGATTCAGGTATTCCTACTTTTCCAACAAAAAAGTAGCTTGATGGCAGAAAATACTCCCTTGATTTTCTATTTGTGAGCAAGAGTGAGCCCTGGACCACCTTTTTGAGCAAGAAGGGAAGCATTTAAGGTCATTTTGATAGCTGAAAGTTTACAACATTTGCTAAAACAAGCATCTGGAAGGCCTGTGATTTGGAAGTCCCAGGAAAAACGAATTAAAAGAAACCAAAAGGAAGTGAGTGGGGAGGAAGGAGGGAGGGAGATGACTTATGCTGAGCAGAAATGAAACATTTAGATTTTGCCTATCTCTTTTTTTTCTACTTGTGCCTTTAGGGGGCTGTAGTAGGAATGGAATACTTAATATATTGAAAAGGAGCAATATATATTCCACTCGTGACTCAGTCCTCCTGGCGTCTCAGTTTCTGAATCATCATGTCTTCCCTCACTGGAGAGATAAATGTGGCATTCTTTTCAACCCATTTAAGACCATTATTTCTTGGTACATAAAACGGGCCAATTAAGATACCCTTTTGTGTATTTGTACATTTTACGTACGGAAGGAGAGTTAAAAATATCTACTGCTGAAGACGTGTCGGAATGTTCCCTGAATACTGAATGTGCTATATTTGCCTCCCAATCTTCTCCCAAGCAGGGGAAATGTTCCCGTATACAAATAGTGGTTTTGTTGTTGTTTATTCCGTGCCTGATTTATAAGATTCATGGAGGTGCCAGCACATTTACCAATCCACAATTTATTTCCCGTGGAAGGAGAGAAAAGAATAGCAATAAACAAAGAACCTTGTTGGCTATGTTCATAATGCCACTTGAAGGCAGAGCCCTTTGTATATATAGGGTAGCAGATACTATGGCCTCCAGGGCTTGCCAAGACTAGGTTCTGTCTTGAGGGCAAAGGCAAATGGGAGCCTGTGAGAAGGGCTGATGTGGAGGGTAGGCACAATCAGGTACCTACAAGAGCTCATGTTCCAGTGGGTCCCACTGCCCCTCCTCTTCACCATTGCAGCCTACTTGCTTGGTGGCCTTCTGCTCTCCACCAGGAAGCTGTGGTGCTCAGAAAGAGAAGCAGTACATGCCATGGCCCAGTTGCTTGCTGCCTCTCATCAGCAAGCAAGCCAGGGGTAGCAATGAGGAGGAGGAGGAGGAGAGCAGCATGAAGAGGTTCCTTGAGGGAGGGAGCCTTGCCTACAGGTCCTCTAGAACCTGGAGCCAGCACTGACCAGATGCCCAGACCTGAGAAACAGAAGCTGGGGTGAGGTGAGTTATGGCAAGGCAAGGCAAGAGAAGCTGCAGAGATGGCATGGTGCGTGAGGCAGGCAAGCTTAGGGATTGCTGGGCCAGCAAGAAGAAGGAGTTGGGCAGCTTCCTGTGACAGCCCATTGCGCAGACTGGGGAAGATCTTCAGGCACCAGAGGCGGGATTAGGTCTGAAAGGGTGGACAGGTTTGAAGCTCCAGTTATGGCCTTGGAGTGCTTTTCCAAGGTTGGAGATAGGGCTCCAGATTGTCCTATGTCTACAGTCCAACTGTCATTACAACCTCTAAAGGTCTGTGCCCTTAAACTCTTGCGATCTCCCGCTAGATTGCAGACTACCTTCTGAGCACCCCTAACCTAATGTGAATGTGGCTTTTCCTTTGTTGAATATGATTGAGGGTGCATATTATAAATAACCGAGTACATCCTATTTTATTTACTGAATTTATTTACCTATTTGCAAATGCCTGTACTGCCTTTTGCCCAGAGGTTTCAGAGCATTTACAATAAAATAACTCTGACAACAATAAAAGAATTTAAAATGATCCATGTAACACAAAGCAAAGATACTGTAACAAACTATAAAATTGCCACCCAACCATTGTGAGAACAAGTAGCAACTGAAAACAGATTGAAATCTATTGTTCTGCTACCACATTTGGAGTATGGTGACATTTCTTGATCTTTGGCTGGTGACTTTCTTCCATCCACCATTGCATAAGACTCCAGGAAGTGTATAGTTTCAAACAAGAGCAGGCAGCTTGGCACCCTCTGGATGCTTCAGACTACAACTCCCATCAGGCTCAGCCAACATGGCAGCCAGTCAACAAGTTTTAGTACAAAACATCTGGATGGCGCCATTTTGCCTGATCAAAATAATGTTAGCTAAAAACCTGATACAATCCTATAAAATTAATATCCATCATTCAGAACTGAAGACAGCAATAAAGTCCAGTTACTACTTCACCCACTGAGATAGACTGAGAGTTTATACGAATTAAAATGTCATAGGAAAAAAGATAGACCTTGATATGGGGAACCAAAATCTTTTCACTTACAGTTGTTGAACTAAACCCAGCTTAACTAACCATGGAATGCCCATAAAGAGAATCCATGTCATGTTGTGAACTGTGGGTTGTTTACTCTGGTGTGTTCCGTGGGTTCAGACAACATAGCTATCACATTTCAATGGACAGTTCAACATTAATTTAGTTAATGGTTCAACAACTCAAGAGCAGCACAGGTTCAACCTATACGCAACCCCCGAGCATGAATTTCTGTGTTTTCTGAACCTAGTCAGTATGTGTCAGGATACTTTTATAGGGGGGTAACCTATCTTGTTTTACAAAGGAGAATCCTCCACTTGAATCACTGTTTGAGGATAGTCTTTTACTTGAAATGAGCTGTGCAGTCCAAGTGGTTTAGAAGTGAAGAACCACATGAAGGAAGAACCAGTGTTGTGCAATGGTTGGAATTCTGGTTTTTATTTGGCTGTCAATCTCAATGGGTAATTTTGGAGCAGACACAGAGTCTCAGCCTAACCTACCCCATTGCCAGGATACATGGTGAGGAAATTGTTTAAGTCACTTTGGGTTCTTTGCCAGGGGAAAAAGGCAGAATATAAAAATAATAATTAGCTAAATAAAATGCAGGCATGCAAAATAATTAACTAAATAAAATGCAGGGTCTTGAAATTGCCCATCCTGAGTTTGTGCAAGGACAGCAGATTGAGCTGGCACATCGGTCATTTGCTCAGTCTTCCTCATGAGGGTTAGATTCTTAGTATCATATTATCACATTGCACTTATATCCCACCTTCTTTCTCTTGTGTGACTTCCATAGCTCCATGTTATCCTCAACAGCCCTGTGAGTTAGGTTGGACAGAGAGGGAGTGGCTGGTCCCCAAGTCACCCAGGGGGCTTCATGGCCAAGCGGGGACTAGAACCTCGATCCCCTGGGTCCCCAGTCCAGTGCTCTAACTACACACACACGGCTCTCTCAATGCACTTAAAGTATAGTTATTATTTCTAAATGTGAACTCCTGCAGCTACATTAACATGTGAAAATGGTGTGCAAATAGCTTTTCTTGTTTGCCTTCTGTTTTGGTGACACGTTTGCTCTTTTCTCACCCACGTGGAAGTGGGCCAGAACAATGGAGTGGTGATTGGGTGTGCAGCCTATTGCCTGTGATGGAAGGGGGTGTATTCTTGGAAGCCTTTTCTGGTACAACTTGCTTGCTTTCGATACATCACTGTGCAGTCCTTTTCAAATCACAAACATCATATCCCTGGGGTGGGCTGGGTAGATATCACTCAGTAGTAATGCCTCATCAATATATCTTCAAAGACGCAGCACTGTGATGCTTCCACTTCATTCATAGGAATACAGCAATTTTTTGCCTATGTTCCTTCTCATGTCATTATGCATCTTTGTTTTGACTGAGTTCTTCAATCTTTTTGACAATTGAAAGCAGGAGAAAGAAGCCGTTTCATTTGTGCTTTATTTATTTATTTATTTATTTATTAAGAAGCCCTGCACTTGCTATTGATGTTGAAAGATGAAGGGTGGTGGTAGAGAATGACATTCACGTCAGCAATTTTAGCAGTTTCTCCCACTGATAGAAGCCATTGTTGGCTTAAGTGTTCCTGGCTATAAAATGCCAATTGTCTATGCCTTGAAGTGAAAATCAGCACGTGCACACAAAATGTCAGTCCCTAAAACACAATAACATGTAGTTGCTACTCGAGATTCACTATCAAGAGAGATAAGGGATGTTCCACTGAATTATGATAGGGGGCTTTAAAGTCTTGTTTTGTATTAGAAGGTATTAAGTGACATTCTGCGGTGATAAAACCGTGCGCAGCATAATACCCATTTTCTATGGAAATGGGACACGGAATGAGCCATGCTTTGTAGTTAGTGATATTTCCCCAGCTGCACCGAGATACTTAGTGGCCAGTATAAAGATATAAGCAAAATGCTTCTTGATACAATGGGGAGCGTTCACACACACAGCAGGCAGCTCTGCAGAGGTACTGTGGTTGTTACACAAACTACCTGACACACAATCAAGTGCGTTCTGCTTTATCATTGTTTCCATCCTCCCCACACAGCCTCCCAGCATCAGCATGGATCCCTGTGTCTGAAATTCAATCCCAAAGTGCATTGCACCCTGCCTCTTCCTCCTTGGGCCATGCATAGAGGCTGGATGGCTGGAGGGGCTGATGCGGTGGCTGCTCTTTCCAGAAGACTCTGGTGCTTGCATACCAAGACTGTGGCAACCATGGCAACAATATGACAAGCCATGGTGGCGTGGAGAAACCATCAAGCAAACCGTTGTTTCTTATTGCAGTTTCTAAAGACCCAACTTATCATGGTAAAATATCACAACAATGCAACAGACCAAGAGTAAAAAAACAAAACACTATAACCTCTTGTGTTTCTGAGTTTGTTGGGATACTTATGGAGGGATAATATATTGAAGGTGTGAATATAGATATAGATATAGATGATTAGATAAGATATAGATTAAATATAGATGATTATAGATGATGATGATGATGATGATAGTATAAATATAGATATATAGATATACATGATTAGCTATAGATATAGATGATTAGATATAAATGATTAGATACAGATGATATAGATATCGGTATCCCACCATTCCTTGAAGGTACTCAAGGCTGTGCACATGCCTTCTTCCTTTTTATCTTCACAAGAACCTTGAAATGTACATTAGGTTGATAAATAGCAACTGCCCCAAAGCCATTGAACTGGGCTCCCTATCAATTCTAGTCTGATATGATGACTTCTACAGTGCACTGCATCTTTCTGCAAACCAAAACCTGTCGTTCCTTCCACCAGGCCTGTGTCAGTCGAAGTACATTTTGCTTCCACTCCAGCATAATCCTCAAATGTAGCACTTTGGAATAAAAAAGCATTGGAGTGAATGGCAACGATCATTTCTATACAGGAGAAAGCACTTCAGAATTCTTTTGGGATAGGGCTAAACTTGTCTCTAATGGTGCTACCATCATTTGCTTTGTCCCACAGAATTCTGTGAGAGCCATGGAGGATTGCCTGCATAGAACAGCATCCTGGGTTCTGTTTTTCGATGACCCCCTAGACTGAAAGCTGCACTTTTCATGCATTCTTCCCAACATGGGATTACTCACCAACAAGGAGGAGTGGGGCTTCCCTGCTTCATCCATCTCATGTGCTTTCCTGACCCCTGAGGTCTATGCATCTGTGGAGGGGAACATACATGTAGGCAGGTCGACATGCTATGCATGCTGTCTAGATACTCCGGTTATCAGGGAGCCACTCCATGTGGAGCAATTAAGCATTTGAAGCCACCATGTACAGTTGCAGCATGTGAAAAGCCCTGAGGTTGCATCCTAAGCATGCCTGCTAAAGCATTCTCCACAAGACAATTCCTTGCACTGATGGGCAGCAACAAATCATTTGAAAAGTGAGGAGAAAATATTGGAAACTGCCAGAGGTTCAGTCTGAAAGCAGTTGCATTTGGAAGTCTTACCTGGGGTGCGCCAGAGGGGATTGGAATCTCAAAAAGAGAATTGGGAACTTCCTGTTTTGTCTGCCTGCCTGCCTGCCTGCCTGCCTGCCTGCCTGCCCTCCTTCCTTCCTTCCTTCCTTCCTTCCTTCCTTCCTTCCTTCCTTCCTTCCTTCCTTCCTTCCTTCCTTCCTTCCTTTTGAAAGCCACCCATTAACAACATGCTAATGGCAAAGCTTTCTTAGAGTTCACAAAACACTAAAATATGCCCCATTTGCAACCCCAAATGTGAATGGCAGTGCATGTTCTTTCCAAAACTTGCAAATTTCCATGCTTACATTTTGGTTTAAGGAAAAAAAAGTTCATAAACAATAAATGTTTATAGTTTTGCCAAGTGAGGAAAAATATCCATGCTTGAAAAATGTGCATTTTTCTTGTTCAACCTGTGCACTCTAGCTATTCAAAGAACTGGGGGCAAGGAGAGGCTAAAATGAGGATGGGAATGAGTGGAAGTGAGCTTTGAAGTGGAGATAATTGAGTGAAGAGAAGTGAAATTGGGAGAATTTTGGAGCACTTGATCATTCCTGGTTCCCCCATTCTGACCTTTGGCTCATTGGGGAGCATGTACTTCTGTCCAGGGTAGTGTTCTCTGCTTTTTTTAAAAATTAATGACGCACTGGATTTCCCTCCCCACAGCTCCCTAATAAATATGGCATTCTTGTCACTTCAAGGGCAGAGTCTGCTCTCTTGTCTATGCAGGATGAGGATTTCTGGTTCACAGAAATTAAGATGACAACCTACCTTCTCGGGTGGCCGACTGCTTTCCGTCTGCTCAGAGAAGCCCTTCTTGCTGGGGAAGGCGTCTTTTGCATGCTTTCATCTGGTCCTGCTGGTTGCCAGCAGGGTTCTGCATGTGCTTGCTGGGTTATCGGTGATAATGAGCTCTGCTGATGTGTTTCATGTATCCATCGGGAGAGGCTATACAAAAGAAGAGAGAGCTCTAACCTGGTGCTGCTGAAAGAAGAATACTGGAGCCAGCCACTGCCATTAGCTCTGAATTCTTTAGCCTTCCAGCATTGAACTGCATGAGTCTGAAGAACAGGGAATGAGAATGGAGGGTGGGTGGCTCATTTTTCTAAGCCGCTCCTTGCCTTACCTCACTTCCACACTGAGTTGTAAGTTGGATATGCTTAGCCATCTGTGACAGATACGGACAGGTAGGGTGATCTTTGACCTGTACAAAATAAATCTGAAGAACAAAGGACAATTTCAGAGAATGCAATTCATGGCAAACAGTGTTATAGGCCCACGGAAACAATAGGGCGCTAGCATCCATGTATTTGAGTTTCTACTGTTCATTAACACTTTGCAATGGTACCATAAAAGGACCATTGAATCTGAAAAGGAATGTCTGCTTCACTTTACAGCTGGGAAGATTTGGGTTACAAGGTTTAGGAACCTTTGCACTTTTGGAATTCTTTCCAGGTATTTTGGTCTTCTAAACTTTTCTGTCTGCATTTATTTTAATTTTTTTCCCCCTAAGACTTGGGGAACAATGGATGAGATCAGAAATAATCATGCGATCCAACATTTTGGTTCAGAGCAAACAAAGGATAAGCAGTAATTTAACTAGATTAATACCCTAGGATATGATTTCAGAAGTAGCTAGGTTAGCACTGAATAATGAGCATTTAATGTCACTGCGATGCAGCCATATTTTGACTGCCCTGTTCAGAAACCTTTGGGTGAGTAAGAGTGTAGTCCAACAGAGAATGAGGCAGCTGAGTGTTAGCATCCCTGCCTGTTCTGTGCTGCAGAGCTTTTCCAACTTAGCTCACTGCCCAAAGTAGGGCAATAAGTGCCGTTGTCCTTCTACCCACTCACCAAATTCACTGGTACCCAAAACCAAGCAAGTTGTTCTGATGCACAGGGTAGAAGTCCCCCACAACACCCTTTGCCAGAGCAAAAATTTACATGAATAAATACATATATGCATTTAGCAGTAGTGAATAAAATAATGCTCAATGTGCTGGACTTGCAGAATATCCAATCTCTACTGCTCCACTGCCCTGTCTCTCTTCATGCATGGCTTGGCTTGGCTTTCCAGAGAATCTGCGCACCTGATGCTGTGCTTTGCAGATCCTCAAAGTTTGCTGGCACTCCAGACAGGCACCTCAGCCTCAGTGGGCAGCAAGGATTCCTGGAGCGCGTGGTTTGCAGGTCTCCTGTGCTAGGAATTCACTGCCCCTTGATCTCTGCAGCCCAAAGCTGGAAAGTCCCTCAGCTTCATAGAAGGGCTGACCCTCTGTCCCACCTTAGAATGCTCTGGACTCTGGACTCTGTCTGATAGAGGCTGAGTTCCTCCAAGAGAACTTAAATCCAAGCTGTAGGGTCCATCCTTGGGGAATGATGAAACCATTTGATTCTTAAATTAGGAAGGCTTAAGGCTGGGGTAATCTCATTTAGGGATGCTTGACCGATTCATTCCTTGCAAACATGAATGTGAAATATCAAGATTGCTACCTGTGGACTAATGTATGGTTCAGAATGTACTTACCAACTAGATGTCACACTTCTGTGGACTTTGTGGTGCCGTTTTAGGCCATTTAAATGTATCAAGATAGGGATTTTAATTCAACTTTGGGAGGAATCCATGCATTCAAGTATGTCATTTGAATGGAAAGAATAATTTAAAATAATAAGAAAATACCTATTTTGAGACATTAAAAAACAGGAGTGGACCTGTTTTTATATGCAAATATATGCAGAGAAGGAGTGGACCAGAATGATGAGTAAAAACCTGCGACAGTGAAACGAACTGTTCGTAGATCTGTTCAGCCCCACCTCCTGTGCATGCAGCATTTGCACGTGTTTGAGCAGCCCGTCACAGGTATAACTCGGCAGACAGCATTGCTCGCATGCTTGCATCAGCTCAACTGTAATATTCTTCTGTGGACTCATTTCCAGTGGTCTGAGCAACCAGCTGTATGGTGTACCAGTTGGAGTCCACCATGACAGATGTTAAGAAGCACTACATCAGGAAGTCACTTGATTCATCCCGATGTTCATCTGTTCAAATCTAGCACTAGCCTTGGCAGAAAGTGACTTTCACCTCTTCTGTTTTCAGACTGGCACTGATGGCAACTTTCAGCTAGGGCAATGAATCAATGGCCTTCCACAATTCACCATCCCATTTCTGGGTGGAGAAGTTGGAGGGACTATTTGACCAAAATGTTCTAAAAGCTTCTCGCTGGTAAAACTAACCATTGGGGTGATTGGTAGTCCCATTTATTTCTGTTTTTCCAGGATCATTGGTTTGTTCGCATAGCCCCTACAAATGGCAAATGTAGCAAATATGTGGGCAGCCTGTCTCCCACTCCGTTTCTTCCGCAAGTGGGTGTGAAGGAAAGCAGGGCTATTTCCATTTCCAAAGAAGAAGCATCTCTAATGCAGTGTCACATTTTGACCTCCAATGTCCCGAACGCTTTCTTTGCTCATTAAAGAGACTTCCATTTTTCTGCCTCATTCTCAGGACATGTTGTAGCTTATCTGGAATTTCTTTTGCTGGTGCCTTTGGTGCAATCATTGTGAGGTTCCACATATGTTTATTTCTTCCTGGTACTCATCTCTCCACTCTCATGTGTCAGCCACCAAAGCTGTCTGGACTTCCTGATCTGCAGAAGCGATGTGGGATGCCTTACCTTGATGTCTTTCCTTGAGCTTTAACCAACATGTGGGAAGTCGAAGACTCTTATAAGAGATGAACACACCACAGAGGGCAGGATGCACAAACATAATTTTTCACTACCCCATAAGCTGGATAAACACAAGCATCTCACATCCAAACCATGAGAATTTCACCAACCTTTTCCTCTTGTTAGAATTTATTTTTTAAGATTAAAAGACTGGCTAGAGAAAATGAACAGAAATGGGGAGATAGAGGCATTATTAAGAAATCAGAATTAATTCTTTGAAAGCAACTGATTTTCAGTGGAAGGAGAAAGGCTTAACAATGCAGGAGAAATTTTTGGGAGAACACTATTTTGAGCCTTCCTTGTTAATACGTTCTTGGAGAGTGTGGAAAGGGGAAGGAGATCTCCTTGAGGCATCTAGTGCACTTTGACAGCATCATCTCTTCTTCCTTCCTCCTTTATAGGCTAATTGGGCATCATTCTGTTTCCTTCTTTGGGTTTCCTCATAATGCATTCAGCATCTGTTTGGTCACTGGAGAGATTCACTTGATATTGACCCCATGGCTTGACATGTACAAAAATCATGAATTAAAATGTTGAAATCATTAAAATAAGGAAATGGTGGATGCAAAACGTGACTCTGCAAGAGGGGAAGATAATGAAGTACAAATTGCTATAACAGCAGTGAGTTATTCCCAGACGGTGTCTCTTCCCTTTGCCTTGGATGAAGTCGCTGTTACAGTGTATGGGAAGCTAAATTCAGTCTGGCCAGATAATCTGATGCACTGGCATTATTTTACCTTTCTTTTACCACAAATCATCCAAATGGGTCGAGCGATGATATTTTCAACATCCTGATAGGCCTGTGAGGCAGTTGGTCTAAAGAGGGATAGTGTAGAAGCAGCGCTCAGACAATTTCTTCTCTGGGCCACCTTAAGCTTGCAGGCTTTCAAAGCTGGTGTAGCACTGGACTTCAGCACTGCCGTTACTGATGGCCAGAGAATGGTATGGGGGCTTATAGCCCTACAAGAATCAGGGGACCCCAAGAACCCACAGGATCCCATCTGGCCTGACACTGATGGGACACTTTTCCAGTGGGTTGCCTTGTCTCCAGGTCACCGGTCCTGGCAGTCTTGGGGAGGCATCGTGGTGGTCAGGGGTGTTCTCTGGGCTGGGTAGCAACTAGCACATTCTGGGAGCAGGATGGATGGGTGGCATTATTGATGCCCTCCTGAAAAGCCTCACCATCTCCAAGTTGGCATGCAAATGATTAATAGTGTGCCCTTATGCATGTGTATGCAGAAGTAAATCCACTGAGTTCAATGTGGTTAACTCTAGAAAAGAGTGCAACCTTAGAAAACAAAGCACTATCAAGTGGTTATTGTTCTTCTGGCCAGTGGTAGAAGGTAAGGGACCCTCCTTTACTTCTGGAATCTCTGGACAATTGGCAATTTGAGCAAAGGGCTGGTGGGGTAGAAGCTCTCCACAGCTGCTTTTTCTAGGGCCAGCAGTCAGTGCCAGATGAATCTTCCCTTGGCATGGTGTTCTACCTGGGATAGAAGGCTTGCAACCTCCCACCTGCCCCTTTTCTTCTGGCTTGTCACAAAATTGACTTTTTCTCACTTTGGCAGACACAGAACAGCTGAAACTTGTTTCCTGAAATTCATGACCCCGTTTGGAGATTGGGTGATAAATCTGAGGATGCATGGGAAGAAGAAATTCTAGAAATTTCCAGGGAGAACGCTGGGGGGACTTCCCCTACTCCCTTATAAATGAAGCTTTGCAAGGATCATAATTTAACCTCAGAACTGTGGTATCCCCCAAGAGAGTGCACTTCCACCAGCAATTTCATCTCAATACTCATTCCCACATTTGGTCAACCTACCTTAACTTATATTAGTGATATGTAACAGGAATGCTGAATACTTATGTGCATATATGTGAGCACAGGCACATACACACATACAGACTTCATCCTTGGGGCTTGTGACAATCCAGACATTTGGGCTGCTTCAGAATGTCCTTTTTTAACCTTCCGTGGAGATCCTTTCCGTCTCTTGCTCCATTAGAATCCCAACCACTGTTCCTACCAAGTCACTGAAGATATTGCTTTCCAGACAGAGCTGGGGAGCTTAGCAGACAAGGAAACAAAAACTTCATCTCCCCACTGTATTCTGTACCAATAAAAGCCAACACTTTTGACTGCTCTAATAATGATAATAAATGGTAGCAGTTAACATTCTGGGTTTATCCTATCGAAGCTTGATCTCTTTCAAAGCAGAAATACAATAATAAACACATCTTCAGGCTTTAGGTGTTTGCACTTCAACACTTTCAAGTGGAAAATAATGTTTAATTTGCTATAATGAATTGAAACTTGGGGGAGGGGGGCAAATATTTAGTTAATTGCCTGAAATCTGTCAGTTTGTATCAGCTGAATTAACTTGATAAACTCATCTCAACATTAATTTCCAGATGGTACTTTGTGGATTATTTTAAAATGAGCCTCTGAATCTTTCAACCAAATATAGCTACAAGGAAAAGAAACGTTGGTTATTTGGGATTTCTTCCCTTCCCTTCCCTTCCCTTCCCTTCCCTTCCCTTCCCTTCCCTTCCCTTCC
>JAIXND010000674.1:20517469-20634500 GCA_023646645.1 Varanus salvator macromaculatus | reverse complement strand
GCAATGCTTAAGTGGGAAAGGCTGGAGCTTGTGTGAGATTATGGAACTTTGAAAAAACTGGGAGTAGCTTGGAGTTATTACATCTGCTACATGTGACTTTTTGGGCTATTGATTCTATGGAACTGGGATACTGTAAAATACCCCCCTGCACACCCACACACCCACACCCACACCGTTAATAACCATGCATTCAGAATGCCTTGGGATATCAGAAGGTGTCTGAAAATTGCAAAGGATTAGGAAGCCTTTTTAGAGAGTGCGAGGGTGCAATCAGCTTCCATCCTCCTGGGGCAACAGATTGCAAGAGCGGTGGCTGGGCAGAAAAAGCAAAGAGGAGATTTATGACTCCTTAAAGGCAAACACATTTATTGTGGCATAAGCATTCATGGGCAAGAGTCCCCTTTGTTGTGTGGCTGGCCCTACCAGTGGGAAGAGTGGTGGCAAACGCTAGCATCTCTTTTATTTATTATTTTTGTGGCATTACTGCAAGGGAGATGGGGGAAGCATCGGCAGGATATTATGTCTGAGGCGTGAAGATAACTCAGCCTCGAGCGTTGTGCAACATGGCTGCGAGTGTGCTCAGGACGGGTGAGTGTGCTCAGGACGGGTCAGTCTTCTTCCACTTTGGGCAGCAAAATGTGTTAGGAAGGCCACCATCAGATGCAACTCAACCAGTTGCTTGGACCCAGGGCCAGCAGGCTTTCCTGCCACTGAGCATTTTTAAGAAAGAAACCAAAGAGCAATCACGTGCATTTTAGTCCTACTTACAGTAGACCTATTGCTATGGATGGGATATAAATTAGTCATGGGGTAGCTGAAGTCCCATTTGTTTCCATGGGTCCACTTTAAGTAAGACAAACATCAGAGACAACCCTAAGCCTCTGAACTGTGCAGAACAAGAAGCACATGCAGCTTCTTGCCAATGGTTTCATGAGAGATCAACCCAACTCTCCCTTTCAGGGCTTTCTGACACTGACTTGAAGCCACAGCTGTGATTGACATCCAGGGAAGCTGTGCTATAGGAAAAGCATGTAGATGAGCCCTCAGTGCACCTCAGCATATCCAGGGATGTAAATGCCTCCTTGGGATTTGCTTCTGATGTCTTCCGCTGCTGGGATATCAACTGGGAGGCATAGGAAGCTGCAATTCTCATGCATCCCAGAAGAAGGGCAATTCCTGAGGTATTCCCCAAGATAACCTGATCCCTGATCCTTGTGGCATTTCTATCTACGCATATAAAGATCTATCCTCACATGCCAATCATCATTTGGCGTTACAGACAAGCATCTTTTTGCGAAGGCAGCCTCAGAAGAGGTAGCATGGAGCACGTTCCTAAAGAGCTGCTTGCATGTTAAGTTAATAGCCTGGTGTGCCCATGGACCATTCTCTGGACACCACCACCCACCCACCCACCCCATCTTCATGGAGATGTGGTCAGAAGCTGCATGTCCAACACTGCTCGAAAAACTGGCAAACTATCCTGTTGTTGACATACCTTCCCTCCTGGGACGTGGCCAGACATTTGTTCTAAGCCGACATTGAGGCAAGTTTGAGCTTGAGTGTTTTGACATAGTGAGGAGAGGAACTGATTTGAAAGGTTTGCACAAGAGGAAGATGGATATGAATATAACACCTGATTGGAACTGTACAACTAAGCATTTCCACTAAGAACCTGTGGCAGTGGGTGATTTTGTAAAAATACTCTAACCTGTCTTTTTATATCAGGCAGGCTGCTGTTTGAGTCAACTCTTCTATACTTCAGGGTAGAGCTTCAAATGGTCATCTTGAGGGGCTTGGTACATGACTGAGCATCAAAGACAAAAGCATCTATTTTTTATAGACTAAGCATGATGATTCATGAATGAGGTTGCACTAAGTTGGATATTTACTCAGAAAATAAACTCACTCATGTTCTATCTCAGAGTGGACTCTTTTGCCTGTAAATGAGCTTTTGGGTGTGCAAAAATATTGGTGTGAATTTTGGGAGCTTGTTGTTTGAAATGATGCCATGCTCCAGCTGCACCGGTGATGGAAATTATGGAGAAAGCTGTTCAGGAGACAGTGGGGTAACTGCAAAATTGGGGTCGGGGGGGGGTCTGCCAGGTCCCTTTCCCTTCATGGAGTCAGAGCAGCAACAAATTAGGTCAGGAACGTGTTCGTCCAACCGATGCAGTGCCAGCGCAGCAATTGCATTGCTTAAATGCACTCTGTGTATGCTCAGACACTTGCAAGTAATCCCAGGTGTAATAGTAAATTTACATATCTCTTGAAGACCCAGGCTCTTGGCCAAGATGAGCATTACAAATGATGAAGTTTGACCGATGAGCAGAGAAATTACCAACGGTGGTAGGATCACTAGGCAGCAGTGATCCTGCAGTTCGCTGATGACGTATGCAATATTCATGTTGGCGATCCTTCTGGAAAAATGGAAATGATTGCTTCCCATGTACTTAATGAGCAGGCAGGACCGTGATCCGATTCAACTGTCCATAGAGTCTTGGAAAAGCAGTAGGACATGCAATGTTATTTATTTCACCATTATAATTTATATACTGCCATTCCATCTAAAAGCCATCAATACGTTTCAGGGGTGTGGGGAAGAACCGTAACTCTGCAGCTGGACGCATGTTTGGGTCACTGAATGCCCTGTGCTTGATCCCTGCCACCTCCAAGGATGGTTAGAAAACCTTCCAACCTGCTGCCGCCGGTCAGTGTAACAGTGCCAGCCTAGGCAGATCAGTGGAGACAGGCCGAGGGATGTAGGCCAGCGCTTGCATGCAGAACTCCCGGGTTCGCCCCCAGCAGAGTAGGAAAACCTCCTGTCTAAAGCTCTGGAGAGTTGCTGCTGCCAGTTGGTGTCGACGGTACTGGACTAAATGGACCAAAGGTCTAGCCCAGTCTAAGGCAGCATCCTCTGTAAGGTTTGTTTTGAGAAAGGGCTGCTGCTCAGTGGCAGACCACAGGTTCTGCAGGTCAGACTAGGGAAGACGCCTGCCTGAACCTCAGCTGCCAGTCAGTGTAAGTGACCCTAGGCTAGAGGGATCAAAGGGCCGCTCAGAACAACTCAGGTGAGGGAATGGCAGTCTGCAGATGCTCTGAGTTCTCTCTCCTATCACTTCAGGTGTTCCATAGCAGGGCAGCAGATTCTGGTCTTAGAGAAAGCCTTGATCCTCAGTGCAGCTACCACCTTACAGACAGGCCGAGAGAGGCCACCTCTGCATTTGGATATATATGCTCTTGCACATGTTATGCGAATCTGTGTCCTGTTTGTCTTCTGTTTTACAAATAATTCATGCCCTCTTTTCTGGGCAGCTCTCAGGTGGCCCCTCTACTTGCTGGTTCTGCTTAAAGACTTTTTGGGAGAAGAAGACTCTATGCTTTTTGTGAGTGCAAAAGATCCCAGGTTTTTAATCCCGGCAACTACAGTGTATCAGTTCTTGGTAGAAACTGTTGGAAGGACCTCAGCCCGAGACTGGAGGAAAGCTGTGCTATATCTGTCCATCTCTTCAGTCCGCAAAAGTAAATTCTATTATGTTAAATGGACCCCATTCCTGGGTAATCAATGGGATTCTGAGTGCACATGCATAGGATTGCGGCGTTAACTGCTTAACCCTCGGACCAAGAAACCACAAAAATGGATGACGTGTGTAAATGAAACTCTCACGGTGTGCAAGAAAAGAAAACAAAGGAAAATGCTTCTTCTTGTTTTGCTAGAGTGAATCCTGGTGCCTGAGCACCTGGTCAGGACATAAAGCATTTGAAATAAGATTCCATCTCTGTGTGGTGGTGGCCCTAAAACGTTACCCATTGACTCCAACAGATTCTATTCTGCCACCTAGAATTTGAAGCAGGTTTTCCAGTCCTGAGATGCCTAGGGTACCCCAAAAGACTTATCCCATGTTTTAGCAAGTCAACCAAAAACTCCCCCAGGGTTTTAGCAAATGGCCTCAGAAACTGCCTTCAGAAACACCCCCAATGCCATCCAATAAACTTGTGCCAGCTCTACCATCAGACAAAGGGAACCGGTTGCCCCAGGAAGCAAATGCTGTGAGGAAATGAAAGAGAAAGCTGTGTGCCACAATTTCCTGTATTGGTACTGAAGAAAGGTGTTCTGTTTGGAAGAAAGGCTTTTGTATGTGGAATGGGAAAGGGCCCATCTTGTCCTTTGCCTCAGGCAGCAAAATGTCTTGGATCGGCCATGGAACAAAGGGTTTAGAAAGGCCTATGGCGCAGTCACATCACTAACCTGTACCGTTCCAAAATGCATGCAGGAGAATCAGTAAGGATGTATGAATGTATCGTGTTGGTTTCCATAAACATCTGCCATCTTCTGTCCATCACATGCTGCTTTGCTATACATTTTTTCCTCTTTTGTGGACATAAATTCGTCTGATTGTTTTGTGTATTGTTTTACAAAGTGAGCCTTTTTCTGTGCATACCACCATTCAAGAGCATGTATATGCTCATGTATAGATGTAGTCCCAGTCTTTTCCAGTAGTGTGCATGTTCCTCAGACATGGTGGAGTTTGTTTTGTGTTGCGGAACCCGCTACAAGTCCTGAAACATGCATATGTTTGGATCTCTCTCTCACTCTCTCTCCATCTCCATCTCCATCTCTCTCTCTCTGTATTTTACTGGTGGGCGGGGTGTGCACATTAAAGACATCTGTTTAAAAAATGCAAGACTGGTGTCCAGAAAGCAATCACCAGTATGGATTTTATGGAGAGCTTAAAGGAGAGGACTCTTCCATCTGAGGAATGGCATATTTGAATTGGTTACTTATGAGGACTGCTAGAGAAGTCAAGAGCACTTTCTATTGGTTATCTCTAGTTTGCTTTTGAGAGATTGAGAGAAACAGAGAGGAGGGAGGCGATCCAGTCTCACCCCAGCCAAACTACTACTATTTCCTCACAAATCACTGGGTGTCTTTAGGGACCCTGAATCTGGCACTCGGGCTGGGTCTGCATTCCAGGATCACGCATCTAGGCATGAGCAAGTCATGAGCCAGGTCTACTCAAATTTTCTTGGGGTTGGTTGGTATTTTTTCTACCATCATCAGACTCTGATGAAGCCTCAGAATATGCAAACAAGCCTGAGATTATTTTAGGATAGCAGATTGCAATAAATGGTATAAAACAAACTTAAAACAGCTACATCCAAACCTACCAAACCAGAGGCACACTGAAATTATTCACCCTGCCTCATAGGTTTTCTGCACTGCTAAAAAACACCCTTCCAATTTTCAGCATTCCTTTTGCTTTTGGGTTTCCGCACTCACTGTGGACGTGCTCAATTCTTCCGTAGTGAATTTATGTGGCTTTGCACAGGTTGGAATAATTCTTCCTTGGAGACAGCAAAGCTTTCAAGCACTTTTGCAGAGCTGCTGGCCTTGTGTCCATCCCATCTGAGTGACGCCACCACTGCTGACACTCTGGGCCTGGCCCCCACCCTGTGCATCCCGTAACCCGCTGAGGTGGGATCCACGCACTCCATTCCTCCAAAGGGAAGCGACCCCAAGACAGGGCAGGGAAGGCGGGTACACATGAATCTCTCCAGCCCCAAAGCGAAGTGCTGGTTAAGGATGTGTTCCCCCAGTGGCTGAAGGTGAGACTACAGCTTGCAGCCCCATGGATGGATGTGCAGCCATTAAAATAAGTTACTGCATTTTCAAAATAAGAAGACCCCAAGGCATACCAAATAACCTCTGGTGTCTCTTTGTATGCACGCTGTGCTTCAGATATGCACGTTTCATGGTCTCGGCGCTGTGGCACAAATGGATGAATATCCACATGGTGGCATAGCTGCATCGCCTTCACCTCCCCTCACTTGCTACTGTCCGGTTTCACCTTTGCCGACATCATCATGTCAGCAGAATCGATGGGCTGCTGATTTCCTTTACTGGCACGTGTTGATTTAATGTCATTCAGGCAATTCACTTGCGAATATGAACCAGGTGGGATCACCCAGGTGACCGATTTAGGATCGCAGAGGCACCACGGAGAAGCAATGGCACCACATCCTAAATGGTGGGAGATGAGTGTCCACACAATTAATACATGCAGAATGGGTGCACAGCCCATGCACTGAAACAGCTAGTCTTGCTTGCCAACCTAAACTTCCCAATACGAAGCGCTGGGAAGCTTGAATCGCTTCCAATACATTATCTCCAAATAGACTGTTGCTTGTTGTTTCATTTGCTCTGTTTATTTTCCATGTGAAAACAAGATCGCATACATGGTCGCCTCCAGAGGTGGATGGTAGCCTCCCATCCCTGTGGGGCCAGTGGGTTCAAACACAACCTGTTTGCATCCAGAGAACTTTAATTGAGTAGATAAAGAGGTCTTTGTAATTATAACACTGCAGTAGGTATAACAAGAGGGTAAATACATAGCTGTGGTTTTAATTAGACAGCACTTCAAATTAGTAATTGTGGCTTCAGTGAGAAATCAGTGACTTTATACACTGCAACGGCCCCATCACAGCACAGCTCATAGCTCATTATATCTCACTGTGTGAATCTTTCCATGCATTGGCATGCTGAGCTGAAAAGGCAAATGTTGTCGATATTTGGTTATCTTCCTGGTGCAGAAAGGCTGGATGGAGATTAAATTCATCTCCAGCAGAGATGTGAGAGGAGGTTGTTCTTTGCTATATTGTTCTTCTAGACTGTGTCTAGAAGGCGAATTTTCTACACACAGCTGTGTGTGCATGAAATCAAAGCAAGGAGTGGGACTCGGGGTGGTTACTGTACAAAGCCAATGTCCTGTCGAGCCCAGTTCACATTTCCCAAGGCAGCTGGTCAGCAACGCACCTACTGAAAATGAGAGGCAGCGGCAGATCTGATGAAGCAGGATGGCGAGGCAAGCTTAGACTCATGGGATACATTGTGACCCTTGACAGATCACTGTGCCAGGTAGGCTGCAGCTCGGTCAGGGAAAGCTGTTGCCTTAGCAGCTTGCAGAAGGCTTCTAAGACTGACAGCTGAGTTGTGCTCCCTCTGACGAGCTCTGGTCTGGTTGTTCGGCTACTGGAGATTTTGGGTCCTGAATGAGAGGCACGCCGCCTGACTCCAAAGAATCTGATAAAGTCTCTGGCCATGGAAGTCCCCGAGTAGCGGGTGAAGGGTTGCTGCATGAAAGGTTGCAACCTGCCCAGGGAGCTGTGTGGCTAATGGGGCAGGTTAGGCATCTAATGAATAACAAAATGAAGTCTCCCCAGCAAAGGGCAGTGGGGGCTGAAGGGTGGAGGGCAGTTCGCTGTGGTCCACGTGCGAGATAAATCACACACAGGCTCAAGCTGGCACACACAACTGGCAAAACTCCGGGGTCTGTCACAAGCAGTTGGGCTCACTCCATTGGCCCTCCAGTCTTTGTCTTTCATAGCGTTCCATGAGTTGTGCACTCATAAATAGAATATAAATATACAATGAAAACAATAATTCCAAGAGCATTAACCCTCAAGCTAGAGTGGCCTGGTGCCAAAATGAATAAAGCATCAGCACCAGGCGCCCCTCCCAGGGAAACAGGATCCAAAGCCAGGGTGCCACCACAGAAAAGGCCCTTCTCTGGGTAGCCACTGTTCTGATCTCCTTCAAAAAGGACTCCCCAGAAGGACTTCAGGCCAGGATCTTAGGGCTCAGGCAGGTGTATACAGAAGGAGACCCTCCTTCAGAGATGCAGGCCCTTCTTGGGCCATTCACTGTAATTAATTCAGCCTAACCTACATCACAAGCTTATTGTGAGGACAAGAAGAAACCCATGCCATGCATCTTGACAATTCCTGCCCAGTAAGAAATTTATACATTCAGAATAAGCTGATACACTCATTCAGGGTCTCCTGGATGTGTCACACACCTTCATTTTCCTGTGAAGTGAGATGTTATACTAGGACTGAAGACACACCTTGATGGTTCTGCTCAAGCCGGAAATCGGGTGCAGATGCTTAGGGTCAGTTCAGATATGTAATTTAAAGAGCATAATGCCCTATCCTGATGGAATGTGCAGGAATCATCAATGCACAGAACTGAACTTTTAAAACGCAAGTTTTCCATTAAGCTTTTCCTCCTAAACAAAGGAGTGTTGGGACTTTTTGACATAACCATTGGGGGAAAATGCTGATTTACAGCCACTGAACTCCATTTGTTATATCTCTGGGCTACCTAGAAGACCAGAGTATAATTATGCACATTGATTTGAGCAATTATAGAGTTTGATTTTTATTAATCCTTTTTTTAACCTGCTAGAAAATAGTAAATGCTGTATTGCTTATTTACTATATAATTATGTTTTAGTAATGATTTATGTCAGACTGGATTAGGGTGGTGGAATTTAATTAAACACACAAAACAGCAATAAAAGTGTTTTTTATTATTATTAAAACAAAACTCCTGCTAAAATATTCTGGATGCATAAATTTCTCTTATTAAAATGTCTCCCACACATACAACCAAAGCTTCTGGAGATAGATATGCTTAGTACAGTTTAAACAACTGTACCAATGGAGGTGTGTTATTTTGGAAAGGGTCTATCTGGGTCAATGGGAAAACATGTTTTTTGCTCAAAGATATCAGGTTCAGCTCAGAAATCTGCCTCAGATATGGTGGACTATTCGTCCATCTACCCTGGTCCTTTTGACTTTCTTCCAAGCTGAAACATAGAAACAGAGCGAGTCAGAAGGGGCCTCCTGGGCCATTTAGTCTGACTCCCGGCTCCAGCCAGCTCCACTCATGTGCATGTCCAGCCTGTCCTTAAACACCCTCACTGTTGGGGCTTCAACCACCTCCCGTGGAAGCCCATTCCATACCCTCAGGGTCCTAACTGTCAGGAAGTACTTCCTGGCATCCAATTTAAGCTTGGTTCCCTGAGCTTTGCTCCATTGGAACGTGTCCTGCCCTCCACTGCAGGGGAAAACAGGTCGTGACCCACCTCTACGTGACACCCCCTCATGTACCTGTATGTCGCTAACAGGTCCCCTCTGAGTCTCCTCTTCTCACGGCTGAAAAGACCCAGCTCCATCAGTCTCTCCTCATACGGTTTACCCTGCAAACCAGCCACCATCCCAGTGGCCCTTTGCCACACTGATTGCAACCTTGCTATATCCCCCTTGTACTGCGGGGCCCAGAACTGAACCTCACCTTACTTTCTGTAATTGGGCCTGCCTGATTGGGGGTGCCAAGTGAGTTGTAGGATGGTGCACTTTTGATCTGAGAAATATTGGAGTGGGACAAAAAGGGCAGTTGACACCAAGGCAGATTCTGGTGAGCAACTCTGTCAGGAGCTGGCAGATGTGGTGGGCAGAACTTGGAGGGCTCTTGTGGGGAAGGGTCCTTCAGTAGAGAAGACACTTTGGAAAGGGTTCTTTGCATGTGCAGAGCTTGGCAAAGAAGCATGAGCCTGGAGCAGCGAAACCTTCATGTGTGAAAGCATCTTTAATGCCATTATTCTCATGGAGCCTTTTTGAGTATTTTCTACTTAATAAAACGAATTGTTTAATGGAAAGAAGAGTAACAGTTTCCAGGGGGACTTCTGTGTTGATTTGTAACTGCAGAAACAACAAAGAATCGTGTGGCACCCAAAAGACAAACCAATTGATTATGACATAAGCTTTCATGGACAACGGTCCACTTCAGAAGAATAATGGATTGTCTCTTTTTTAAACAATTGCAGTCACTATGAACAAGACCGGAATGCGCTTAAGAGAAAAGAATGGGAACGGAGGAATCAAGAAGTCCAGCAGGACGACGATCTTTTTGCATCTGGCTTTAATCTCTTTGGAGAACCCTACAAGGTAAATAAGCACCTGAAGCTATGTTTGGCCTTCATTTCATTTGAAACAATCCCCCCCCCCCCATACATTCCCAAGCGTTAATCGCACCTCAGGGCCTCAGAGTGGGCATCCTCTTGGTTCCACACACTCCAAATTCAGTTTCCACACAACTGCACTGAGTAATTTAATTATCTTTGACAACTGGCAGCCCTCTGGGGTGCCAGGATCTTCTTCCATGTTGCATCTCTCCAACAGCTCTAGTCGTAGTGCCACAGTGGGATGATGCCGGAGCATTTCCCAGAACTGGGACTTCTAATCAGAATCCATATCTATTTCCTGAATATGAAATGACTGCAAGAGATACATGTGGGTCAGCCTTAGAGGACTTGTTATCAAGGAAGCCAGCTTGGCTGGAAGCTGGGTTGGCTGCACCAACCTGAAACTGTAAGGGAGGCAGCTCCCAGGACTACCCCCCACTGCAATTAAAAATGCTTTTTAAACACAATATTAGGATTGGGAGGTGAATCATAGAATAGTAGAGTTGGAAGGGGGCATGAAGGCCTCTTTTGCTCAAGGTGGGCAAAAACTCTAGCCCGGATATGTGCAATCTTTTTTGGGTGGGGGAGCATTTTTGGTGGTGCATTCAGCTGTATGAGCTCCCCCTACCTGCAGACTGAAGTGGTACAGCCCAGAACAGACCTACTCGGTAAGCTTACAGAATTCACCTCTGCCAGGTTCAGACCTGGACTTTGAGGTGCCTTCCTACCCCAGTAGATTGACTGAAATGTCAACGTTCATTCCTGTTTCAGAATTTTTTTGAAGAATTTTGCCATGGAGAAGATGGATTTTGGCTCCCTTACTCTCTTTAAGAAATTCTGGAATGCTTTTATTTATTTATTTATTTATTTATTTATTTATTTATTGAAAGCTTTTCTAACCCATCCGCTACTACCCTCTTGGGGTGGCTTACAAATCCTTAAGACAAAACACATATAACTAGAACCAAAATGAAATGAATCACCATTTTTTGCACTTTTTCAGAAATACTGATCCCCACCCCCTCCCTCAGCATTTTTGGTGATCTTTCACCTGTGGAAAAGATATTAGCACAAATGTAAATTCCCCAACACCTCCTTTGTATAAGGTAGTAAATGGCATCATCACATTTGCTTTGAGAACCCTGATTGGTTGGGTTCACCTGTGTGACTAATTACTGATTTAGAGGTACCAGAGAAAAATAATACTGCCGAAGCAGTGGCCACCAGGTGAAACAATGGCATTCAACAGGATGGGGGATAGCTGAAAAATATATTTTTTCAGACTTACCTAAGCATCTTTCTGCAGAATAAGGCACTTCACTGGTTGTAATCTGGAAACTGAAAAGGGGGCCTTTCTGTTATGTATGGCCTAGAGAATGGTCTGAAGGCACATATGTTGAAGCTAAGCAGGACTGGGGCTGGCCTGAGCTTGGAGGGGAGACCACTTTGGATCTGCATGTAGCCACTCTGAGTTCCACAATGGGAGAAAGCTTGGATATAAACATAATAAATGAATACATAAATGTACCACCCCTTGCACTTTCTAACTGATACATAATCCCAGTGCTTAACAAACTGTACTTCACTTATGGAAGCCTAATTCTTCCTCCCAAAAGGAAGACAATCTTCTGCTTTTTGCAGACTTAATCATGTAAAGTTGTCTATCAAGAGACTGTCTGAAAATTGTTGGCATTTCACCAGGGTCGCAGAGGAGTTTTCTGATAAATCCTCCAAAGGGCATCTTTGCCTGTGATTTTCATCAAGGAGTGCCCCCTTGAAAACCTCTGCTACTTTGATTAGTCAAAGTCTTCTCCCACACACATTCAGGTGCATTCAAATATGCATATCCCCTTCGCCTTTCAGTTCATAATAGCATTTGACAAATACTACCCTGTGTCTCACTTTCATCCTAGGAGCATACCATAATGGAAGATGAGGACAGGGAATGTGTAGATCTCTGGATGTTGTTTCCTGCTGCTATTAGCTATGCTAGCTATGGCTGATGGGAACTGCAGTTCTCCATCTAGGGATGTGTGAGGAGTCTGACAAGATTTTCATCATTCAACTTCCTGGATTTATTTATTTATTTTATTTATTTAAAACACTTCTATGCTGCCCCCATCGCAACAAAGCCTCAGGGCAGCTCACAACATAAATAAAACATAAATATAACAATTATACAATTAAATTAAAAACCCCAGTGACATCTCTGCTTAAAAATTTTAAAATCCTATAAATACAATAAATTAGCAATTAAAATAAGTTTTAAATAAAAAGGTCTTTGCCTGGCGCCGAAAAACAAATAATGACGGCGCCAGGCGAGCCTCTCTGGGGAGCGCATTCCATAGGTGGGGTGCCACCACAGAGAAGGCCCTCCTCCGGGTACTCACCCTCCGAATAGCCTTCACGGAGGGTTCCCGGAGAAGGGTTCCCGGATTCAAGTATACCACCCACAATTTCTAGTTTAAAAAGATCACTAAAGATATATGTATGTTTTTTTAAATCAGCCCATCTCTGCAAATTGGTACCAGAAAAGCATGTGGTCCCTGCACAATTTTCCCAGCTCACAGAACAGTCATGTGCATTTCAGATGCCAGTCTGTGCAAAATGCATAAAATACTGTGATTTGTGCAAATTGTGTGAATTTCCATCAATGGTGTAGTTGCATGCAAATCACAAAGAGTGCATTTGCACAAATTTCCTTAGCATTAAAGATGCACACACTGCAGCCTATCTTATTCAACTCAACGGACAGGAAGTGAGCTTAGATAAAGCAGACTTGCCAACATCGGCATATCCTTGTCCCCATCTTTCCCAGTCTTGGAAGCATGCTTCATGAACAGTATATTTTGTATTCTGTTTGTTTCCATGATAGTATCATATCACTTTGTCAGGTTTAGAAGCTTACAGAACCCTTCCTTAATAATTTGTGAACATAAGGTGGTTTCTCATTGGTCAGCTCGTTGGTCTACCGTTGCCAGTTCTGGCTGGTTATGGCTCTCCAGAACCTCGGGCACTGCTTTTTCCTAGCTCAGCTGCGATCCTGTAATAATGAATTGTTTTCTGGCTTTCTGGCTTGTGTGCAGTCTTCTCCCCCATTCTAAAGGGAAGAAATGCCTCTCCAAAGCCTACTTAATGGAAGGAATTGCTTTACAGCTAAAATATGTTGCTATTTCGGCCTGACCCCCTTTGCTTTCAGCCTTGCCCACCCACTGGAATGTGGCCTGTAAGAGCTTCTCCGAAATGGAATCCAACTCTTAGGCTGAAAGAAGTGCAGCACAGCTACTTTAACAGGAGATATTGAAGGCCGATAAATTATACCTTAATATCATTTCAACACAGTCCTGCACAGGTCATCATTGTGGATGTCCTAGCCGTCCTTCTTAACTTCTACATTTGCCACTGAAGCTTTGCTAGTTTCTATAGGACTATTCTTGTCATACTTTGGCAGTTCTAACAGAAAACATATGGCTTGAGCCTCCATTATCCCAATCATCCAATTATCCACATTCTCTGAGATTCTACCCGACAGTTCTATGTCAGTTATCCTGAGTAAATGCTTTCTCCTTCATGGGGACTCCTTCTTGGAATGTCCTTCAGCTCCCATTAGGAAATTCAGTTAAGATGTTTTCATGTAGACACTGGCATGGTGGTGGAATCGTTCAAATGGAGAAACTGAACTGACTTACTGAACAATGCAGAGTATGTGTTAAGGGCTACTAAGAGGGTAAGAGCAACGAGAGGAAGAAGCCCTAAACAGAAAGAATAGAGAAAGAAAGAAGGCTGGATACTGGTAAAGAAAGAATGGGAAAGGAAAGGGGAAATACTGAAAAGGGAATATTAAAAAAGTATGCATATGAGAATGTTTCTGTAGGCGAGCCATTTATATGATCCTAGCCAAGTCGCTTAGAATCACCTGTATTCTTGGTGCATTAATTGGCCATTTGGACCGTGCACAGTCTTTTCCGCCAGTTGGCTTGAAAAGGGATCCCAGATGATTTGGAATATGGCCAGTTTGTTGTGGAAAGAATTAAGCCAAAGTCTTTTGGGGAAAAGCACATTTCTTTTTTTACAATACATTTCCAGAACGCCCATTTTATTTTGTGGACATCCGTTCTCCTGAAAGGTGCACGCATGCACACACACAAACACAAGCAACAAGTGAGTGAAACCACACACATGCCATCTAAAGCATCACTTAAGGATTGGGCCTTGACATCAAGCGGTGTGAATGTGAATAACCACCGCAATTTGAACATACTTGAGAAAAAGGATTCTGGTACTTGACTGTTGTTGTTGTTGTGTTCTTTCATCTCCAACATATGGCGATCCAAAATGTCCTGTCCTTGACAGCCCTGCTCAACTCTTGTCAACTCAAGGATGTGGATCTTGATTAATTCAAGGTACTTGATTAAGCCATTGTTGGTTAAAAAAAAAAGCAACAGAACTAAAAAGCAGGGGGGTACACCATTTTAAAATAAGCCAGCATGCTGAATAAATGTGAAATATGCAACTAGGGGTCAGAAAGCAAACATATAATTTGCATCATGGAATTCTTCAGAAATTACATTGGTAAATTCTTCAGAAAAGAGCAGAGGAGAATCAAAGATTTGGCTAGCTGTTTAGAAGACAGGGAAAGAAAGAGAGGCAGGGAGGGAGGGAGAAGAGAAAAGGTACAGAACACTGAATGGACCTCTTGCTTTATCTGCAGAAGGTCCTGGGTTTATCCCCTAGCATGTCCAGGTAGAGCTTAAAAGGCTTTGGAGAACTGCTCCTAATCAGAATAGGCAAAACTTAACCTATAATCAGTAAAAACCTGCTTCTTATGTAACACACACCATCCTTGGTCATGTTGATAGCTGGAAAGACTACAGGAGCATTCCTCAATCTGTTGCCATGTGGATGTTTTTGATCACAACTTGTGGCATTCCTAAACATTAGCCATGCTGGCTGGGAATGCTAGGAATTGTAGCCCAAATGTCTGGAGGACACCAGCTTGGAGAAGGTAGGACTACAGCAATAGTCCAGTTTACAAAATGCAAGCACATTTCTGTCTGGTCCCCTTGTGTGTGTTTTCACCAGATGGATAGGTACAGATATAGTCACAAAGCTGAAATAGGCAGTCTCCCAATGGAGTTTCATATATGCCTATCTGGATGCTGCCGTTTGGGTGTCTGTTTTTGCCCCATCTCGGGGTCTAGTGGTGGATTGCAACATTTCAAGATGCACAATGTCGTGAATAAGACTTTCAAAACCAAATTTGTTAACACTCATGCCACCTACTGATCCTAATCATGTTTAAAAAGGTAAAGGTTTCCCCTTGACGTTACGTTCAGTCATGCCTGACTCTTGGGGGCAGTGCTCATCTCTGTTTCCTGGCCGAGAGAGCCAGCGTTTGTCCGCAGACGGTCTGCATGGTCATGTGGCCGGCATGACTAAACACTGAAGTGCACGGAACTCTGTTACCTGCCCACCGAAGTGGTACCTATTTATCTACTTGCATTTGCATGCTTTCGAACTGCAAGGTTGGCAGGAGCTGGGACGGCGCATGGGAGCTCACCCCGTGTGCAGATTCGAACTGGCGACCTTTCAATCAACCAGCCCAGCAGCACAGCGGTTTAAACCACTGCGCCACCTTCAGTCCCTATCATGTTTAGTGACACCTTAATTATGGACAGGAACTGCAGGTGGTGCAGTGGTTTAAACCGTTGTGCTGCTGGGCTGGTAGATCGAAAGGTCGCCGGTTCGAATCTGCACAATGGGATGAGTTCCCGTTGCTCCGTCCAAGCTCCTGCCAACCTTGCAGTTCGAAAGCATGCAAATGCAAGTGGATAAAAAGGTACCACTTCGGTGGGCAGGTAACAGCGTTCTGTGTACTAAACAGTCATGCTGGCCATATGACCACAGACTGTCTGCGGACAAACGCTAGCTCCCTTGGCCAGGAAACGGAGATGAGCACCGCCCCCAAGAGTCAGGCATGACTGGACTTACTGGACTTAATGTCAAGGGGAAACCTTTACCTTTACCTTTAATTAAGGACATTTTGGAGGGTTTCATTCATAGGGTTGCCATAAGTTGGCAGTGACCTGACAGCAAATAACCACACCACCACCAACAAATGCCTTTGGATTTCAACCTTCAAAGGAGAGGTAAGACCCAGTGCTGGAGTTATTAAAAATATTTCAGCCTTCCAGTCCCACAAGATGGTTGTGAAGATGAAATGGTGGGACCAGACCTTGTTCTGAGATCCTTGGAGGAAGGACTTGAGACCAAAAATCAATCAAACAAACCAACCAACCAACCAGCCAGCCCCCACTGGTTTTCTTCTCCTTTGCTGACCCACCAGTGATGCAAAACTGTAAGGCAAACCTGGACCTTCTAGATGAGAATTGCTCAAGGCTCTGCATCTCACTGGCTTGATTTACACAAGTGCTGTGTCAGCAGTCTTGCAGGGAAGGATGGAAAGAAGACAAACAAGTGAGCAAGTGTTTGGCTTCTGCATCATGATTCCTCCCAGTCCCTTAAGCACAATGGAATCTCCTTGTTTTAAATTGGGGCGGTGCGGGGGGGGGGGGGTAGCTTTGGCTACTGCCCAAGTGGTTCATTGTACAGCTTGGATTGAAGGAGGTGGATCAGTTCACAAAGGACTTATTCTTGGCTTAAACAGAATGCACTTTTTAACACTAAAAATTACCAACTTGCGCTCTTTAAAAACCAGACAGACAGACACGCAACAGTTTCTTGCATGCAAGGTGATTCCTCACCTGGCACGATTGATTAGTTTGCTAAATATTTACTTCAGTATGCAGCTACTTGTACAACCCCCAAAGGATACCAAAAAAAAAAAAAGGAGCGGGGGACAAAAGAAGGAAAAATGTATTTTATTCTCCTGTCTCCCTTTCCCAATAATGTTATACTGCATAGGAAGAGTAGTAATGGAAATATAGAGGGAACACTCCCCTTCCACTCTTCCTGATCACATATTTGGTTGTGGAGAGGGATGTCACCCTATAAAAGTGATTATCCATAGATTCAGAACTGAGCGAAGAATGTCTTCTTCGGGGAGTAAGTGGACTGAGTTTACAGAATGCAGGGTCACAAGATCTGGATATGAATCCTGGCTTAGCTGGCTTTCAAAGGGGATTAAAAATATTTGGGAAGGAGAACTCCATGAATGGCTCTTAGCACTGCTACCTGTATGGAAACTTCAGCGTCAGGCACTGTGGCTTTTAGCACCAGCCATTGGGAAGTAATAGGGTAAAATTATCAGCCTATTCCCTGCTTCTTTTGGGGACACCCCAGGAAGGCTTGTTGTAGTAAACACAAAGGTGGACTACATGGATCCTTGCTCTGAGTCTTTCTAGATTTCTAAAACACCCGACCTTATCCCAAAATTAAGCTCCTTTGAGGACACTTCTGCTAAGTAGGTCCTTGGAATTCATTAGTCCTTTTAGCAGTCCTTTTGGCACTGCTAAACTTGTGATGCAAATAAGCCAAGGCCTTTTAAACAGGAAAAACTTGCTGGAGGCTGGTCAGGCAATGTATCCACTCCACGCATTAGCCTGAACTTTTCAGGAGCTATCCCTGGTGAGTTCAGCACCATGGCACCATAGACCATATCCCAGCTATGTGAGTTCAGCACCATAGACAGCTCCCTGGAGGTCCAGGCTGAAACCCAGAGAAGATGCAGAACTCCACTGACATAGGAACCACCAGCATCAACAACTTGGGACAGAGGGCATGTTTTGCCTGCAGGGCAAATGTGTGCCTAGCAGGAAAAGGTTTCATGTCCTCTAAGGCTGCTGCTCCACAGAGTAGACCAATCATGTCCCAGGACCAGGGCAGCCATTCCTTGGATTTCATTTGAGGAGCAACATCTCCCCGCAAACACAAGCCCATACACACTATTTTCCTTTCCTTTCCTTTCCTTTCCTTTCCTTTCCTTTCCTTTCCTTTCCTTTCCTTTAAGAAGTAGTTCTAGAGCACAAATATGGACTGGAACCTTAGTATAATTAGTGTGAGGCCTTTAAGACAGTGATCAACTTGCTCAAAAGTAAAAAAAAAAAAATGACAAAAATATGTAGCTGCTTGAAAGGGAGTTTAGGTAATGGCTGTTTGGGGCCTCACTGTAAAGCGTCATGTGTGCCAGCCATTGTTGTTTGGCTCTGGGAAACAATGGACTTCAGCCAAAAGGGACTTGAGAAGTCAGTATGAGATGATAAATCGATACCCCAGACTCACCTCCATGTGCCATATGGCCTGCCAGCAAGTCTGATTAGATGTTTCATTTTTTTCATTTTTTATTGTATGAGTTAGTGGTGCAGGTGAAGGCAGGCCTTGCCCTTGGGGATCTCTTTGCTAAACTTTTGGTTATCAAGTTATCGCTAAGCATCACCCCCACCTTTGCACCTCTCTGGCGCATCCCTCAAAGATCAGGTGCTCTCAGTATTCCAGAGGGACTTCCTGCTCCTAGGCAGTCCCCTCAAAGACATTTCAAGTATAGGTACCCCCAGCACTTATATACATTTCCAGAGACCTGCTTTACCTGATTCAAGGGGAAAACAGTGCTTGCAATTCTCAGGAGACCTTGTGCTTCTTGACAAGTTGATTAGTGGGGAAGATTTTTGCAGAACTTACAGAGAGATGCTAGCTTTGAATAAATTTAGCCCTGCCTTGTCAATTACCATTGCATTGATAGAAATGCTGACAACTGCTCCCCCATACGTTAATTTAAGCATCACTTATAATCACAGTTGGGAAGAAACAGATCAATGATAGCCCTTAAATGAGCCAAGACTTTGCTACAAAACTTCCTTTCTCCTCTGGATGAAAATTGGGGGTATACTGCACTCTCCAAGATATATTTTCTTTTCTACTCCTGGCAGTCTCCTTGCAATTATACAAATATACAGCTGCTGTTACCTCCCTTTTTATCTGGCTAGTCAGGAATAAGATCATCTCTTGCAAGAGATTATGGTTTGGGGATCCCTTGGCCTGTCAGCTGTAGGCTCCGTTTAGTCAAAGGATCATCATGTGTCCTGAATTCCCCCCTTGAGATGTTGCTGCTGCTCTTAGCTGGACAAAGACAGCAGGCAGAAGTCATGAAAGCAAGATCCATCTAACACGATCGTTTAACCATTCAGGGCACCTTTGGTACCTTTCTTGCGACATGGCACTATAATAATAAAATGTACCTTATTTATTTACTAGAACTTTTATATGCCTTTCAATCAGCCACAGGCTCTCTGAATGGAGTACAGCGAAAAGAAAAACCACAGAAAAGCATAACAGAATGTAAATAAGTTTGGTATCGACTGAGATACCAACAGTACCAGAACAGTTAAATTTATTTATGTAAATCTTTTATAACCCATCAACCAGTTTGATGTCTCAGGACATCTTACAAGAAAGAACAAAATAGCAAAACAACACAGCATCCAGCAATCAAGGTCAAAACGCCAGTTAAATGCATGAATATATAACAAACCACAATTAACCCATAAGTAATAATAATAAACAAAAGTCAGAGAAATGCTAATTATTCTACAGTACTACCAATGATAATATGAATAGAAACCTGTATAAAATGTTATAATCATAAAAGGTAAAGGTAAAGGTTTCCCCTTGACGTTATGTCCAGTCATGCCTGACTCTAGGGGGCAGTGCTCATCTCCGTTTCCTGGCCGAGGGAGCCAGCGTTTGTCCGCAGACAGTCTCCGTGGTCATGTGGCCGGCATGACTAAACACCAAAGTACACGGAATGCTGTTACCTGCCCACCGAAGTGGTACCTTTTTATCCACTTGCATTTGCATGCTTTCGAACTGCAAGGTTGGCAGGAGCTGGGACGGCGCACTTAAAACACCGGGGAAATAAAAACATAGAAACATAGAAACAGAGTGAGTCAGAAGGGGTTTCCTGGGCCATCTAGTCTGACCTCCAGCACCAGCTGGCTCCGCTCACGACATGCCCACCATGTGCATGTCCAGCCTGTCTTTGAACACCCTCACTGATGGGGCCTCAACGACCTCTTGTGGAAGCCCATTCCACACCCTCGGGGTCCTGACTGTCAGGAAGTGCTTCCTGGCATCCAAATGGAACCTGGGTTCCCTGAGCTTTGCTCCATTGGAGCGCATCCTGCCTTCCTCTGCAGGGGAGAACAGGTCTCTATTCATCTGCATGTGACACCCCCTCACATACCTGTATGTCACCAACATATTCCCTCTGAGTCTCCTCTTCTCCAAGCTGAAGAGACCCAGTTCCCTCAGTCTTGCCTCATACGGCATCCCCTGCAAACCAGCCACCATTCTTGTGGCTCTATGCTGCACTGACTCCAACCTGGCTATATCCTTTCTGTAATGAGGGGCCCAAAACTGAACACAATACTCCAGTTGCGGGTGCACCAGAGTCATGTAGAGTGGTAGTAATACCTCTCTTGATCTAGAAGCCATACCTCTGGCTATGCAACCAAGGGTGGCATTCGCCCTCTTGATCACCACATCACACTGCTGACTCATGTTTAGCCTGTGGTCAACCAGTACCCCGAGGTCCCTTTCACAAGTGCTGCTCTCCAGCCACTTGTCACCTAACCTGTATTTATGACACCTATTCCTATGCCCCAAGTGCAAGACCTTGCACTTATCCACATTGAGTGCCATCCTGTTGTCTCCTGCCCACTTCCATAGTCTGTCCAGATCCTTTTGGATCTGGAGTACCTGCTCCTCAGTTGTGGCCACGGCTCCAGTTTTAGTGTTGTCTGCAAATTTGATCAGCAGACTGTTCACCCCTTCTTTCATGTCATTAATGAAAAGATTAAAAAGATGTTAGCCTGGCACCAGAAGGTGTAAAGGATCAGCACCAAGTACACCTCTCTGGGGAGATGACTCCACAGCTGGGGTGCCACAGCTGAAAAGCCCTTGTCATTTCTGCCTTCCTTGCATCTTTTAAAGAACCACGGTAGATTATCTTAAGTTCCGTGTAGGCATATATGGGAGGAGACATTCCTCCAGATATCCATGTCCTGAACCATTTTGGGCTTTATATGGCAATGTGAGCACCTTAAAGCAGGCCTGGACTTCAACTGGTTACCGGTGAATATGATAAAGGATTGGGGTTATGTGTTCTTGTCTGCCAGTCCTTGCCAGCAGACAAGCAGCCCTATTCTGTACCATGTTCAGAGGGTGCATGACCCTAAATACTCATTGCTAGAGATCAATGGCAAGGAAGGACAATAGTCTTCAGGCCCAGCTGATGAGCTTTCCAGAAGAACTGGCTAGCCAGTGCAAGAAACTGGAGGTAGAAGTGGATTGGCCTTTGGGAACTCGCTTTGAACTCTGAGTCTTCACATTATCTTGAAGATGGCTGAGATTCAGATGGGTTGTCCCAGTTCAGATGGAGCCAGCAAGCTCCCCTTCCATACCTCTCCAGCCCAAGGACACTACTCTCCCATATCTGACTCTGAGGAGGACTCCTTGCAATTTCTCCTGTCTCTCAGCCATGAAGGAACATGAGATTGCCAAAACAGACTCTGGCTGTGTAAGAACCACAGGGACAAAGTCGCCAAAAGGCAGATTCTGCTGGCCTTCTTAGGCCGGCCACAGTATTTTGCTATGACAACAGCTCCCCAGGGGAGGAGACTCCAACCTGCTCTTCTTACACGGTGCTCTCCAAGGTGCTGATGTGGCTCCTACCTTGCCTTGCCTGACCCCAAACAGGCAGTGAACTCCATGTTACAATCCACCTCCTCACGGTCTCATGCCTAGTTGGAACACCCTTGCCCTGATCCAGCAGGGCAGATTTTAGTTAGGAAATAATATGGGATTGTGATCTCATATGGATGTGGAAAAGTTGCAAAAGACTCGAATGAGTTTGAATTCCTAAAACTCTGAACTACGGATTCCACACCAGACTGGCTTTTCTGTAGTCATGAAAATTCTGGGGATTTTGCAGACTTTTGGTTTATGTGTTTGTATTTATTTAGTTTGCATTATTTGCCTCAAATTTAGTCATAGAAATATAAATAAAATAAATAAAACACAGAGCACAAATGTTCATTTCCTTCATAATGTATGGTAATATGCATTTTTCAAGGGTTTGTGTGTTTTGGGGCGATTTGCACACTTACGTTAGTCTGAATTTGAGCAAGTTTGTGCAAATGCGTAGAAGAGTGTTTGTGCAAAATCTGAATCCATCAGTGAACAGATGATTGAATAAAAGGGGCCCGACAATTGGCAAAAAACATAAATGGATTGGATTGTACAACGTCTGCTCATTCCTGTATTTCATATCAGTGCTGAAAGCTGGGAGCAAAAATGGAAAGGTGATCAAATGAATAGTTAATGTTTTTCATTTAAGAGAGAAAAAGCTTAATAGCAATCATAGCTGAAAAATGCATTTATTGAAGAATTTGTCTTACCATTGTGTTATCATTAGGTTTTAATATGCTTAATATATTGTAAGCCACTTAGAAAGACCTCAGCAGTTACAGGCAGCCTATAAATATGTGTATCAATAAATATCAATAAATAAATAAGGCTTCCCCAGGCTATTCTCACCTTCTCCAGCATTTCTTTACAGGTATTCTGAAGGTTTCCCCAGTAGATTCTCACCTCTCCATTGGGTATTAACTATAGCTATTGCTCAAATGCAGCCTTCGACCATTAATTGAGTAGTGAACTCATATTAAAAGGTTATCTGTGTGCACACTCTTTTAAATGCATGTTTGGAGAGGAGGGGGCCAGATGGAGTAGGAACAGCCCGAGATGTAAAGCAGAAAACCCAGAAGATGAAAACATAATGCCAACAATGAGTCAGAATGTGCTTAATAATTGCAGCAACTTTACAGCAGGTAACTGTGCATCATTGATTTGCAAAACACATGCTGCACAGTTCCAGAAAGCCGAGTAGAACAGGTCTTAACAAACACAGCCAACAACTGTATTTATATCTTGCTTTGGGAGGAAAAAAAATATTTTCTTAAGTGCTCCTTTAGAAGATAGCTGTCAAACTACCAAGCTGGCCAATAGCCAGAGACCCTACAAAACCATATTACAACGACCCATGCAGGGGAGAAAGATAAACAATTGAAAAGCCCTTTCAAGTTCTGTTTCTCACAATGTAATGGAACAGTCAGCCATTAGTTTCGTCTCCATCTTCTTGCGGAATAGTTTGCCTGTTGCCCCAAATGCAAGCATTTACTCTGGGGGTGCAGAACCTGTGTATTCCCAGGGCTGAATCCCATTTTGAAGAAGCTCTGGGAGGCTGCATTTGGGGGTGGGGGCAGGCCCAGAATATCTGCATATTTTGGCTCAAAGCTCTTACGGCAAGTAACCAAGGCTTCAGTTTTAGAATAGGGGAGAGACGTCACAAAAGTCAGAACCCCCCCCCCCAAATGATCAGTGCTTGAGGGACAGGAGCATGGTCCTCTGGGGAAGTCTTAAGGGGCAAATCTATGAGGCCAGATTTGCCCCCTGGGAGGGCTAAATTTGGCTCCCATGGTTGAGTTTTTGCACTGGTCTTCCACACCCTTTTCTTATGTCTAGGCTGACAACTCAAAGGCCCACCTGTATCTCTGAACACAGAGGTACTTGAACCTATAGCTGGACAAAATAGGACAATGCACACCTTCAGAGCAGGCCTGGCTTTTTCGGACTTGGACATTGACCGATCACTTGGTTGCTTGAGATTCAAGCCAAACCCTTCTTGTTCTGCAAATTATATCACCATTTTTAAAAGTGCTAGTCAAGACACCTCAATGTCATTAAAAGTGAGGGGTTACAGGAATGGGTTTCTGGCCATGCACCAAGGATGACTGCCAGTGTTCAGCAACTGGTATGGCAGTGCAGACCAGGTAGGCACAAATTTGATAAACTGAGTTCAGAGCTGAGGGAGCCTATTAAGGCCACAGAGCTCTCCTCCACATATATCCAGACATCATGAGTGGAGAACACTCATATTCCAAGCATTTTTTCTGGCCGGCCACACTGCTACTCCTATGTGGGATGTTTTCTCTCTTAACCTAATCTTCTCTTTATTTTTTAGACTAACAAAGGTGATGCCCTTGCCAACCGTGTCCAAAATACATTGGGGAATTATGATGAGATGAAGGACTTGCTGACCAACCATTCTAACCAGAGCCACCTTGTAGGCATCCCAAAGAACTCAGTGCCACAGACCCCAGTAGATAAAACTGAGCAGAGCTTTTTCCCAGAACAAAGGAACCGGATGATCCCGCCCCACCAGGTCACAGGGCACTCCTCGGCATCCATGCCTCCCCCTACTTCCATATCAACCAGTTCCAGTTTGCTGCACAGTCATCAAAGCAGCAGGAAATCCAGGACTGATTGGTCCCGTGGCAATCATGGCTCCAACAGTGGCCAGCCAAGCCAAACTGGGAGTCAGCAAAGTCGGACAAAACACAGCTCTTCTCATGAGCCGCCACAAGGCAGGTACGAGGACCTTTTTGCCTGTCAGGGTGATGCGCATAAAACCGGAGGAGGTGAGGAAGCCAACACGCCGCCATCGTCCTCACACTCAAGAAGACACAACCATTCAAAGGCAACCGTTGCAGAACACTCGTATAAAGAAAGCAACCATTCGAAGTCTCCAGTGGACCTTGAGTTTCTGGGCCATGGACCGGGATCTCCCCTCCCTTCCACGTCTTTATTGTCAGCAAACAACAGTCTTTCAGCACCAAACTTTCCTCCAGGACTTCACTGTAAGAGTAGCATGACCCAGCAAAAGCCCACTGCATATGTTCGGCCGATGGATGGCCAGGACCAAGTTCCAAATGACTCACCTGAACTGAAGCCACCAGCAGAAATTGAAGGTGTATATGGAAACCAAGCCTTTGGAAATCTGCTGGAAGGAAAGACTGCCGGAGCAGGAGTGAAGAACAAATTACCAAAGCTTACCATTCCTCCAGCAAATGAAGTAAGTCTTATTTTTCCCCTGTTACAGCTTTTTAGGATGCCATGCTTCTTCAGTTTCCTATTAGACTGCCAGTCTCTTAATCCCAATATATTATTACCTTTTCCAACAGTCACCCAAGAAATATGGATGTATAAGACATTTGCTTCAGTTCATTAATGGCCAAAATTTATCCTGTTTGCAGCTCCTGCAATCTGTAGCCAAAGTTTATACCTTTCCACACATGCAGTGCAGCTCTCAATGCAGGGGGTGAGGGTGTGCATTTCAAATAATACAAGGAAAGCATGCTCCTTTGAAAAGTACACTCAAAGATAATCTAATCAATGAGAGAAGGTTATATACTTTGGAAGATGCACCTAAGTACACCTCACATGAAAAGACAAGACAAAAGCATGTGCTCTGATCAGGCAGGAGTTGAACTGAGCTTTCAGGTGGAACACAGAGAACTTTTATGAACTCTGGTTTTGCTGAGTTCTTAATCCCTACTGAGGAAATGGTGGCTGCAACTCGAGAGATAGACCTGTGTCGGGGTCATGCAAGAAAAGCAGAGGAACTCCATTGTCCCTCTGCTCCATTTGTAGGGGATCTCACTACAAATTGCGCTTGGCTAGAGGCACTTGGGCTGCAGGAAGGAGCAGGAAGCAAGTTCCTTCTACTCCACATCCTCCTCCTCATGCTGCTATTAGTAGCCACATTGCTACTGGTAGGAGCATGTCACTGCCTCCACTCACTTGCTTAGTCTGCAAACTACCCCTTACTAGCAGCTGCTCTTTGGAGGAAGGGTTCCCCAGGAAAGCTTGAGACTGGGTGTCCCTCAAGTACTCTAAGTACGGTGGTGGTGGGGAGAAAAGGGGGAATGACAAATCTATACCAATGGGAATTGGATCTCTCTTCCTAAAGGCAGATTCAGGCCTTTTCTTGCCCCTCTCTTCCCTAATCCAGCTCCTAATGGAATATTACTAACCTCTGAGTAAAGATGGGTGAACCAGCCAAAATTCAGTCACTGAACTGCCAGAATTTCCTCTTAAAGCTCATTACGAGTCCATATCAGACTGCAAACTCAGTTTTTATTCTTGCAACATGAACATCTGTGCATAGTTTCCTAAATGTATGCATCAGTGGTACACATCATTGAAATATATGCATTCTTCTTCCATGTGTGCATTTTCAAAACTGTGCATTTCAATGCACATACTGTCAAATACATTGAGGTGAGGGGGGGGGGGCTGTTAATCACATTGCAAGCTTGGAAATGCATCAACTTGAAATGCAGATTGTGTCTGAGTGCATGTGCAGTCAGTCCAGAAAGTGCAAACAGTGTAGTTCCTATTTTAAAAAATGAACCGAAACAAATTTCTCCTACAATGGTTGAGCAAACTTGTTTTTCGTATCTCCTGTTGCAAAAGCAAGTGATCCACTTGATGTGCTGCTGTATATTGTTTGGGGTCAGGATGGGAGAACCAGGGCTGCTCAAGCTTGCTGAAACTCTCTGAACTGCCCTTCGAGGTTTGGCTTGGCTTGGCTTGGCTTGCTCCGCTCCTTCTTGGTGACCTGTTTTATTCAATCTGCTGAAAGGGGTGAAGTATGTATTTTCCCAAAGGTATCTTTCCCTCATTAGGAAAGTGAAAAAATACAGTTTGGCTCCTTTTACTTCCCTGGTCCACAGGTGATCGCAATTCTGGATGTGGACACAAGTCTGGGAATGTATGATCATTTTTGGAGAATAAGTACTTTCTGTTTGTTATGAACAGGGCATTGTTTTCACAGATTCCCAATTTTGGGCGGCAGTGATCAGGAACTGGCCATTTGGAAGTAAATGTGAAGGAAACCTTACCTTCAGTGAAATAACTGTATGACTGGACTGTTTATTTCATTTCTGCTAGAAATGTTCTGAATTCCAGGAATCTGATCTCTTTCCATTAAATCCACATTATTTATGACTGGTATGATTTTAAAGGACAGTGTTCTAACCTCTTCCCAGATCAAAGGCTTGGGAGCGCTGAGGATCACCACACACACTGCGATGCACTAGCCCTGCACAATGCACCATGGGTCAAGTATGGATGTGTGCGGCAGCCACCCCACAGCCATGGGCACCCTCTATTCTTTGGTCCCTCTTCCTAGGAGCAAACCTGTCTCACTCCAGTTGTTTGGCCCAGTGGGGATTTCTTGCTTGCTGAGCTGCTAGTGTTCTGCCATTCTTTAGAACTCCTCATCTCAGGTCCCAAGATGTTGACGCTCTGAGCAAAGGATGCCTCTCCTTTCCAGTCCATAGGTGGTAAACCAGTTTGCATCTCTCCTGCTGCAGTGGCTGAGGCATCTTTTGAACAGCCAGTAAGAGGGTTGAGGACCAATGAGTTTTTCTAGTATATCTTTAATCCAACACATTGTTGCACATTTGGGAGATGATAAATGGAGGGCAGCCTTCCTTGCAGGACAAATGAATGCACACTAGACAACTGGGAGCCAAGTATACTGTAATGCTGAGTGTTCGTGTTGCAGCGCAACTGCTGAAATGAAATGAGGGCCAGGGTGTCTATTCCCAACTGGGCTGCATTCAATGTTAAGCTAATTTAAGCCCCATTTGTTTCAGTGGGGCTCCTCGGGAGGGACACACCTTGGGACACACCTTGTATAGAACCCACTGGAAGGTTTTCGTGTAGGGTGCCTCAGTGCGCATTATTTCATGGCAGCTGCATTTCATTAGCCTGGCTGGACTTTGAAAACTAGGCAGAGGGTTTCAAGGAGCTAGAAAGCACAATGAATGGATTCAGTTGGTGCTTGGCGAAGTCTCAGTTGCTCTGTAAATCCAAACTATGCTAGAATCAGAAATTCTAGCAAAAAGGAAGATGTTTCGTGCTTTGTTGGTTTGGTTCCCACAGACAGTTCTGCATAATTTTCAAAATACTCGAATGTGCATGCAATTAAGGTTTTTCTAGTGGCTGGACCTGAGAAATTTTGTGTGCCTGTGATCAATACTTTAATCTGTAATTAAAGAGAGTATGGTAATATCTGAAGGTTGTATCTCTGTTGTTGTTGTTGTTGTTGAGCTGAAATGTTCAAAGAGGTTGTACTTCAAGGATGCTTGGAAATTCTGATGAATAACTTGTCCTTATCTGAGAAGCCATTTTTGTCTGGTTCTCCATGGAGGTTTGCAGAATTATTTCCATGGAGAATTAATAGTATAATCCTGTTCAGTTGTTCTTTACTTCAGGCCACAAGATGTCTTGGCTACCTTTGGGTATGACCAAGTAGCCTTAAGCCAAAATTGTGTTTTGAATGGTTACTACCATTCATTCAGTCATTGGTTCATCTCATTCATTACAATTGTGTTCTACCCAACAATGGAAGCTCTTTGGGAGACTCAGGATTAATGGAAAACCTTTATGATTCAAGCATTTAAAACAGGGTAAAAACAAGATAAATCAATAAATAATAAAACTAACTTAAAATGCCCCATCACAGAGGAATGCCTTAACCTGGCACTGAAAAGATGACATTTGGGTATGCAAATTTATACGTATAGGTGAGCAGTTAGGAGGAATAATCCTAAATTTATATATATATATATATAAATATCAAGGTCCATGTTCCTCTTCCTTATAGTTCTTGAAGTAAAATCAGACATAGACTGGACACCTTTTCAAATACAGGACTGTCCCCTACCAGCTCTTCCAAACAGAGGGCTTTCCTCTGTAAAACAAGATACTTGGCCACAACAACAGGGATGGCTTCATTTTCTTGCGTACTGCAAAAGTCAATAAGTACATAAAACGTTATTGTAGAAGTGATGTGTGCTTCCTAAGGGAGAGAGGAGAATGTGCTCAGTCATTTGGGTAACACTGCATTTCCCACCTTCATTTTTGTAAAACAAGCCTCTAGTCCTCATGACTGTGTATGAAAACTTGCAGGCCAAATCTTGGAAGCTAGGAGGGGGTCACTCAGGAATTCTTCATGATTAAGTGCTGGGCATGGTACTCAGCCCTTCTGCCTCCCAGGGCTCTCAGAAATGGAATATATTCCAAAAGTAAGCATAATATATTCAAGTTGCATGATACAGATTTCCTGCAGAAGCTTTGTTACTCTAGTGCTGAATCTGCCTTTGTCTAGTATTGTGTGCGCTTGGCCTGGAATATGAGCAGCTCTCCAAAGAAAGCTGTGTGGCATAAAACTTGTGTCGTTATTTTGCTTTTAGAGGGTTCTCAATAACGTGCTGCATACGTAACACTTACCTCCAAGTGGACTGAAATAACAGGACTTACTGATCAGAGTTCCCAAAGTATCTATTTCATAGTTGGTAATATCAAGGGTAAGCAATGATACATTCTTAGGGTACTTAATTACAAAAGGTCAGCGTCTTTCCCTCCCCTTTTTTTGGAAAAGGGGGAATAATTGTTTTGAGCCAATAATTTGCTTGACTGCTTTAAAGAAGAAGAAAAAAAACCCCTTGCCATTATTTATTAACATTCCAGAGGGCAACAAAGACTGATGTGTTTTGCAGGAGAGCTTGGAATAATTTTCTGGGAACAGCATCTGAAAACTGTAAAAAGGCCTATTTATATCAAGTGGAAGTGGAGGGTTTCTTGCAGATGGTGTTTTATTAGAAAAATGTATTTGTTAATAAACGTAGCTTTGTACAAGATTGCTTTACAGATGTTTCTGTTTATTTTTACCTTGGGTTAAAAATCTGCTGAAGTAGTCTACAGCAATTTGTCACCAGTATTGTTTGGCAAGGAAATAATTGCATGCAAAGAAAATAATGAGGTTGCAAAGGCAAATAAATGTGTTCACTCTCTCTGTCTATTAAAAACTAAAACAAATCCATTAAGAAATCTGAATGAGAAGATTTAAGTCAGAGAGCAGGAGAACACTGTGGGGTGTTTACAGCGTGCGGCAAACGCGGGTTACTTACAACTAAGAACTTGGATCTAAAGAGGTGTGATCAGAAGGAGAAAATGTATTAGTGCTGCTCTGTGAATTTTGTGTAAGCATTAGAGGAGAGTGCATGGCAAAACGTACTTTGTGCTTGGTGCCCCCCTATAAGTGGTTGTACAAGCCCTCAAGCAGGAGTGGGAAACCGCAGGGCCAGGGTGCATCTGGCCATCTTCAGGACCCCAGCCCAGCCCTCTGGGGTTTCCAAGATGTGTGGATCCTACCTTCGGGCCAAGTCATTCACAGCCTCAAAGATCGAAATGTCTCTCTAACAGCTGAGTACTACCTGTATGAGCTTCGGGCTGCAATATGCTGGTATTTCTGATCATTTTTCTTTGCATCTCAGCCCCATCCAATTTGTCGTGGGCCAAAACCCTTTTGCCCTGACCTCCAAGAATTTCTCCAAGTAAAGTTCAGCTCTGGGGTTGAAGGGGTTCCCCAATCCTTCACCAGAGGAAAACACTTCATAGGTGAACACCACAATGTTGTGCTAACCAACAAGCACTGGGCAAGTATGAGTAGCTCTGGCAGTAGCATATTAGATTCATATCCTGCCTTTTCCCTCTTTTTCGCTCCATATTATCCTCACAACAACAACCCTGTGAGGTGGGCTTAGGCTGAGGATGACTAACTCTCTTCACGGACAAATGGGGACTAGTACCTGGATCTCCCCGCTCCCCAGTATGGTGGGCTCAGCACCCACTCCCTTAATGCTCAATTCTTCCCCACAAAACGTCCGTGCTGGCTGGCTCATCTTGCAGAAGAGCTGGAGAAGACTTCTCTCTGGACGGCGCTGTAATGCAACAGCATCAGCACACAAACGTTGTCCAAATGTGAGCAGACAATTTTTCATAGCACAGCATGACAGAGTGGCGGGGGCTGCATTACAGCATGAGAAGCATGGTCAGCAGGTAATATATGTTCACCATCTGTAGCATATAAGCTCCGGTGGGCCATAAAATGTCTTAAAAAGAGCCTTGTACAAATGGGAGAATTTATCTGGGATCGAGGGGCCCTTTTTTGCCTGCGACATTCTTCTGGTAAGTCAAGGCTTTGCACTAGCCCAAGGGGCACCTTTGGATGGAAGCCAAATGTGCCAGAATATAGATCAAGGAATGATCTCATGGGAAAGTCTCTTGCATGGGGGAATCATCAAAAGTCTGGGTCAAACAGCATATTATGTTCATTCCTCAGTTTGGAATTGAACTGTTGTTTTAACTTCAAGTAGTTTTGGTGGTGGATCAGGTTGGAGGGGGCAGCACATGCTTGTGGTCCTGATGCCCCCCCCCCGAAAAAAGAACGCTTCTGTTTCCATTGCGCAAAGCTCAGCTGTAAATGCGCAGCTTCTGCTAGGAATGTGTCAGAATCTATGCGTCTGTTACTAAAATCTCACGGTTGCATCTCGCAGTTGGGGCTAAGAGAATTTTGAAGCATCAGGTCTGTCCCACTCACTACATGCAAATGCAAGGCAAATGGAGCCACCTGCAATGGTGATGCTGGCTCCAGGTTTTTGAGACGAGGTGGGCAGGAGACCCTCAAAGAAGCCCCCTCCCTCTCTGATCATAGCTCCTCACCACCACTGTCCGTAGGTGCTGTGGCTTCTCCTTGTTTTCCTCCTTGCTACCACAGGCTTGCTTGACAGGCAGAGAGCCAGGGAGCAAACAAGCAGGAACTTCTGCAGATCCCACCACCACTCTTTTCTGGTCCTGGGCAAAAGGTGGGTCCTAAGCTGGCTGCAATGGAGCAACTCCAGGGGGCTCTTTTCCGTGTGCTTCTGCAAAGGTGTGGGCCTTTGATGGCCATGGAGTGGCATGAGCTCAACAGCAATATGAGGTACTGCTCAGTACCAGAGAGAGAAGAGCATCTTTACATTCCTTCGGAACACCATGGTGGTGATGCCTGTTGAATTAGCAAGGGAAGGAAGGGGCCATCATTAAAGAGGCCTTGCTTCAGGTAGCCATCCGTGCACCTCAGATCATGGGCAGGCTCCAAGGAGGTCTTACTGGAAACAGTTTTGTATGGGAGCAGGCAGTCCTTCCAGTAACTTAGGCCCAAGTCATTTGGGTCTTCAAAAAACTACGTCTTCAAAAAACTATTTGAAACTCGCACTTTGAATTGTGCCCAGAAGCAAACTGTGAGCTCCTTAAGCAGTAACAGCACGTGCTCTGTTAGGAGCCAGTCTTCAGCCAGGCACTACATCGAATGCAGATCCTTGAACACACAAGAGAGACCACTCTGTCCCCAGTTCCACCCGTCACTGAGCTTAAATTCACCATTTTGATAGGCTTTGGTGCATTTACTCTTTTTTAGAGGATGCGTGCTTACATGCTATTTTGCATGCACTGATTCTTCAGCATGGTCTTTTGCATTTTCCACTTGGCTGCCAAGTAAAAATTATGGAACATGCTGATCACAGAAAAAGATTTATCTGGTCTGTAGGAACTCTGGAGCCATTCAGCAGGAAAACATGCACACACCCCTAGGAAATATTCCAGTGTGTGTGTGTGTGTGTGTCTGTTTTAAGGAGCACATGAGTTCTGGCAAGTATTTTGACTACATGGTTCAGGACCCCTTTTCTGCTTTTAAGACAGGATGTAAGATGATTCTTCTACAATGGTGGTTCTCACGTCGTGCTTCAGGGACTTGGAGCTTTCTTAGGGATTCTCATGGAAAAATCATCTGCGCTGGACATGCTTCCTTGAACAAACAGCTGGTCCATACCAGACTAGTCTTCCTCTGCAACGGGCAGGTCCAAGGAATGCATCAGAATTGGTTGAGCAACATTAAAGTGCATCTAAGCGCATGCTCCGCTTCATGTTTAGCACTGAGCCCATTGTGTACCTGCCTGGAAGACCCACTGTGCTTTAAAGGGCCAGCTGACAAAATAAAAATATGCACTGGGCCATTAAACTGGACGTGCTTTAAGTGACTGTCCGGGCTGGTCCAGTGGTATGTAGCCTGAAATGTGCTGCAGAGCCCTCTGCAAGGTGTGGTCGTTTATCACATTCCTGTAGCACGCGATCATCCTCTGGGTGATGCTCTGGATCCCTCACGGGATTCCCCCAGAGCAGTACAATGAAAAACCATTGCTCCCCACACTGATTCCTATGGCCATTATGCTGCGTGCTTAATGAGGTTAGCAGGAGGGGAAATCCATGATCATCGTCTATTGAACACTGTTCTGGGCATATGATGATGCGATTGGATTCTCTTCTTGTCACTAGAGCGCATTTGACGCTGAAAGTGACCTTCTGGTCCTTCCAGGGAGTTCTCCAGGTAGCCCCACTTCTATCACAATGAGCATCCCTTAAATCGAGGGAAGAAAGAGTTTACACAGTCTCCATTATAATCAAATCAACAAGTCCTAATGGACTTGCTTCATCAGTCTATAACCGCTTCTGCAGCAGGATCTCCAGATTTACGAGTATTCACCTAGCATTCACCTAGACTTGAAAGCAAAGAAAAAAAAGGTGGCTAAACGAAGGGGACGCAGTGGATGTGGCTTACCTGGATGTCAGCAAGGCCTTCGGCAAAGTGCCCCATGATATCCCGGTGGAGAAACTGAGGGGTTTGGGGATACACCGAAGCACCGTCTGGTGGATTAGGGCATGGCTGACTGACCGAAACCAGAGGGTAACCATTAGCGGGGAATCATCAGAATGGTGGCCAGTGACAAGCGGGGTCCCCCAGGGCTCTATCCTGGGGCCGATCCTGTTTAATCTTTTCATTAACGACATGGAAGAAGGGGTGAACAGTCTGCTGATCAAATTCGCAGACGACACTAAAACTGGAGCAGTGGCCACAACTGAGGAGCAGGTACTCCAGATCCAAAAGGATCTGGACAGACTGTGGAAGTGGGCAGGAGACAACAGGATGGCGTTCAATGTGGAGAAGTGCAAGGTCTTGCCCTTGGGGCATAGGAATAGCTGTCATAAGTACAGGTTAGGTGACAAGTGGCTGGAGAGCAGCACTTGTGAAAGGGACCTCGGGGTGCTGGTTGACTGCAGGCTAAACATGAATCAGCAGTGTGATGTGGTCAAGAGGGCGAATGCCACCCTTGGTTGCATAGCCAGAAGTGTGGCTCCTAGATTGAGAGAGGTATTACTACCACTTTATACAACTCTGGTGCACCCGCAACTGGAGTATTGTGTTCACTTCTGGGTTCCACACTACAGGAAGGATATAGCCAATTAAAGTCCGTGCAGCGTAGGGCCACAAGGTTTTTGGCCAATTTGCAGGGAAATGAGGCAAGGTATGAGGCAAGACTGAAGGAATTGGGCCTGGAAAAAGGGATACGCCGAGGGGATCTGTTGGCGACATGCAGGTATGTGAGGGGGTGTCCCACAGAGGAAGGTCATGACCTTTTTTTCCCCTGTAGTAGAGGGCAGGATGAGCTCCAGTGGAGCAAAGCTCAGGGAACCAAGATTTAGGGTGGATGCCAGGAAGTACTTTCTGACACTTAGGACCCCAAGGGTATGAATGGCGCTTCCATGGGAGGTGATTGAAGCCCCAATGGTGAGGGTGTTCAAGGATAGGCTGGACCTGCACATGGTAGGCATTTTGTGAGTAGAGCCTGCTAGAGCCAGGGGTCAGACTAGATGCCCCGGGAGGCCCCTTCTGACTCCTTCTTTTTCTATGTTTCTTTCTATGTTTCTTTGAAAGGCAGAGGAGATCCATGCTACCTCATTAGCATGGAAGGACTTTTATCTCATAGAAGAAAAATAAAAAGCAGTGGGTTATGACTTACCCAGGGAAACCACCATCCAGATTTCACTGGTGAGAAGTTATACCCCACCTATTCAGTCAGGATTTTTGAACAGAAATAGAAAACTGTGTCAGACAAATCAACAGAGGTGCAGAAGACCCCCTCTTCTCTTTTCTTCTCTGAAAAATGACCCACTGGTTTTTTTCTTCCTACTGTAGAGGGTTTTTCCCCTATTTATATCCTGCCTTTTTCCTACAAAGGGCTCAAGGCAGCTTGCATCATTCTCCTCCTCCATCTTAGCCCCACAACAACAACCCTGTGAGGTAGGTTGGGCTGAGAGTCTGTGACTGGCCCAGAGTCACCCAATTGGCTCCATGGCTGAGCGGGGACTTGAACCCAGATCTCCTGAGTCTTAGTCCCACGCTCTTAATGACTATACCACACCGGCTCTCAGATATTTATTTCGTATTTGCATTTGCGGTTAATGAGCTGATTGCATAGGAGCTGGGGGGAGAATTCCTTGAGAGCCACTCTCCCAATACGAACATGTGATGCTGTTCTGCTCCCTGACCCAGACACCTTAGACGTTGGACGGGCAGCTGCAAGAGACAAGGCCTTTTCTGTAGAGGTGCCCACATGAAGAGATGTCTTCCTGGGGAAGCTCCACCTGGCTTCCTCACTTTGTTCTCCTCCATTCCAACAACTGCATTGCAGCCGAGATGCAGGTGCTTTGATTTGGTTATTATGTTGCTCTAAAAAGCAGCTGGCTGGTCCATTTCAGGTGATCCGTGGGCAGCCTTCGCCCCGCACACCCATCCGCCAGAGCCACATCTCTGCTCTGCCACTGTGCCACCAAATTCAGTGGCGGCAAACATTCTGCCACCTGAATGGACTTATACTAGTTTTTTCTGCTTGTGACCTGGGATACCAGTCTTCAAAATTAATCTTCCCACTTCAGTGAGATTTGGAAGATACATTTCGAAGACTGGAACGCCACTTGTGAGGAGCAACGCTGGCAGGTGGCTGCTATGCTCACAGTCCGCTTCTGGGTTTCCCAATGTGATGCAGGATGTAGCCCATTCGGCTCAATGGACCTGAGCTCTCATCCAGCATGGCGCTTTGTGTATTCTCCAGTCTGTCCTCTTGAAACTCTGTACCCTAATTTTCAGCCGAGAAAATTCTCCCAATTTTTTCAAGGGGAGGAGAAATTCTCCAACATTTTCTTCGATGGTTAGCAGAGGCCATTTCACAACTGCTCTCTTTTTCCTTTCTCTTTTTGTTTCGCTTTTGTGCTGGTTTGCCTGTTTTTGCACAGCCGCCGTTCGCAAAGTTCTGTGATGACTGCAAAGAGGTGGAGGGTGTGTGTGTGTGTTCTTCATGAATATTGCACACCTCTGGCTGCACGGTGCCCTAATCTGAGAAAGGCCCATAGGGAGGGGGATTATCTCATGATACCTTCCTCTGGGCTTTAATTGAAGGATGGGCCTCCAGGGAGATAGCAGGCTGCCTGAGAGACAATAGGGCCGTGAAAACATGGCACTCACACACCCCTTTGCCATCTTGTAAGTTAGGGACCTGCAAGGTAAGAAGTTCTCTACCATTTTCTTCTTCTTTGGCCTTTTCTCCCCCTAAAGCAATTTCTCTTCTATTGCACTGAATGAGAATGGATGAAAAATGGATGTGGCAAGGGGCAGCCTATAAATTTCTAAATAAATAAATAAATAAGCAAGCAAGCAAGCAAGCAAGCATGGAGGACCTGTTGGCACCCACCAGCTCGCACACTGCTCAGGAAGGCATTTATCGGTGCTCCGGCCACTTCTGATCCTCCTTGCTGGGACTTGTCTCATTCACTCCGGGAACTGTTTCAGCGAGGGCAGATTATTGAGCTTCCTAATATATAGAAAGCAATCAGACACCGACCATCCACCCAAATGTGCAAAGCTAAACGTCCCATAATGCTCCTGTCACCACCCACTTAAGCAATGAAAGATGGATGCTTCTCTTGACATCCCATCTAAAAAAATATTTTGACAGGTTCAGTGTACAGTGAAATGATAAGCTTTTGTTATATGGGGTTTCAAATCATCCCCTTATCACAGGATATATTGATTAGCTTAGTACTTCCTCAGCCAGCTATAAAAAAAGGACCTGCACTCTTTCTGGATTAAAGAGCAGGAAAAATTGGCAGGTAGATAACCATATTGATTCAGCCTGAGCAGTAAATGCAAGGAGCTTTGTATATGACTTATAAAATTTTACAGGCACAGTCAGTTTAAGAGGTTCCTATTTTTTTTTAATTGAATGGAAGGCAAACCAGGGGCTGGGGGAAGGGAAGCCAAGTTAACTAATTCCTCATTTTACGTTGATTTGCCAAATAACATTGCATTCTGTCCTCTGTTTGTGGGTGAATCTTTCATTCCATATTTAAGCCTCCCCTTTGCTTTTAAAACTTCAGAGGTTGAAGAATAATGGACTGGAAGAAGCATTAGGATGAAATCCCTTCTCCTGGTTCATATTTCAAATAAAACAAAATAACTGAAGCCAAAACCAAGCCCAGAGCTGAGTTGTTCAAGCAGTGTTACAAGGCCTGGCCATGTGGTTTCTATTTGTAAATACTGTGAGAAGTATTGCTTTTGCAATACTTCTTAATGAGGGCCATATGATGGTGCTCATCAAGAGACCTCTTGCTGCAGATGCACCTCTCTTTGTGCAAAGCTGCTTGGCCGAGTCCTGCTCGGGCTTCTTCGGACTCTGACTGCCACCACCTGCCACCCGGGGCCGAGCATCCCCAAGTGGTCAGAGCAGAGCTGAGCCCAGACAGTATTCAGAGGGAAGTCAGGAACCAGTTGTGGCTCCAGTGTGCCAGTGAGGATTCTCAGGAGAAGAAGCAGGCCACTTCCGATGGGAGGAAAGCAGAGAAGGACAGTGCCTTAATCTGGGCTCTCCTGCCAGAGGATGCAAGCCTGCCCTTCTCCTCTGGCTCATTGGAGGGGGCTGCACCTCCATCTCCACAGCTACTCAGAAGGTGCAGGCTACAGAATCTAGAGAAGGCCCTCTAACAGTGAAGCCACCTCCTCCAGGAGGGACACACCTGCCCATATTACAGGTCACATCAGCTTAAATAAGGTTTTGGTCAGCTTAACTCCTTGATGAGGTAAGCGACTCCTACTGGATGGATTAGGACAAAGTTCCGGCCAGCAGGACCTGCATGGAGAAATCCATGGTCCATATTTTGCTCTTGTTCTCTTCTCGTCGCCACTGGATACTACCAGCTTCCCCGGCGATCTTCAAGGGACCACAGAAAAGGAAACCAGCAGTCAGTGGTGACTAACATGCCACAACTAGGAAGATTCTGGTTGTTTAGGCAAGTCCATATCCACCCTGTCTGAAAGGGCACAATCGCTGGCCTGCAGGAGCAAGACCAGTGCAGAGTCCACTGCTGGGTCAATACGTCACTGCTGGGAAAAGCTTAAAGGCCACCTCATGGGACAAAGGGCTTTTGCCTCCAGCCCTGGAGTCACTTGATACCAGCATGTAAGAATGTAAGAAGAGCCATGATGGATCGGAACACACACCTGTCTAGTCTAGTGTTCCATACACACAGTAGCCAACCCCTGTGGGAGTCCATAAGCAAGACATGAGTGCAATCAAGTTTCCCAGCATACTTCCTCTGACTCTGGGGGTAATAGATAGCCATCATGACTGGCAACCATCATTGCCTCTATGAAATTGGCTATTCCACTTGTAAACCTGTCCAACTTGATAGCCAACACTACATTTTTAGTTACCAGTAGTTTAACTACCATACACCATCAATGACACTACTTTAAAATAGCATAAGCAAAATATATGTTCCCTCTCCTAGGAAGGTGCAGTCTAAATTTGGACAGTGGCAAGTGGGAGGAAAGACACGGAAGAAACAGGAGAGAGGGCGGATAAGTGAGCATACCCATTCACATTTAGTTTTCTTTTTCTTGGGGCTGAGGAAGAGACCAAAACCTTCACAGAAAACGTGGATTTTGGGGGAGAGACAAGAAGTACCATGCTGGTGTGGGAGGAGGAAGTTTTGCATTGATCTCCCCTCAGCATCATATCCCCTAAGGGCAGGTACGCAGAAGAGGACAAAGACTAGCAATGGGTGAACTTTGCATGAATGAATTTGCCATTTGCATGCCGTGCAATGAATTCATCCATGTGAATTTCGATGAATGGTGTTTAATACAAAATCTCCTTCTATTTTTTTTGCACATGTACAGTATTCAAGGCTATCTTGAGAATGGTAGTCAAGTGGTGAGCAGGACGTCATGTGTTGCTGTTTCTGGATGCTTGCTTTCACATCACTCCTGTCACTCCTGTGTGATGATGAGCTGTGATGTTTAGCTGCCATCCCTGATACCAGTAGGAAGATGGACCTGCAGGGCCCTTCTCTTCCCCCCTTTCACACACCCAGAACTGCCGTGGCAACAGCGAGCAAATCAGCTCATGAGGCTACTTCAAGCTCTCACTAGAGAAGTCCAGGTGGTCAGATGCCCGGAAGTTTAAAGGGAGGGGGAGGAATCTGTGCACTGTTTTCCTGTATGTGCTTCAAAGCCCACACTGATTCTAGCAAGTTTGTCACACGTTGATCCAGGCTCACCATGAAGGTGAGCATGACAATTGGACAGGTTTTGACCAATAAGTTGAATAATTATACAATTCTGCTTGCTGTGCAAAAAACTTTGCTGCCCTAGAGGGTAAACCAAATGGAAGCTTGGAAAAGAAATAGATTTCAGGTGGTTATGAAGGAAAAAGCCCTTCTTAATATTAAGAACAGTTTCACAGTTGAACAAATTCTGTCCATGAGTAGTAGGTTCTCCCTCACTGGAGGCCTTCAAAGAAGATTGCACAGCCATCTGTTGGGGTTCCTCAACATTCAAGGCCTTCAAGGCCCTTCCAGATCTATGATTCTACAATATGCGAGTAGCTTACCTATATTGCTTAACCCAGCTAATCATTCAAAACATGAGAAACATAGAAACAAAGAAACAGAGCGAGTCAGAAGGGGCTTCCCGGGCCACGTAGTCTGACCTCCAGCACCAGCCAGCTCTGCTCACGACATGCCCACCATGTGGACGTCCAGCCTATCCTTGAATCTTCATCAACAGTCTGAAGAGGCACTGTTTAGAAATCGGGTACTTCAGTCTGCTACCTTGTTCTGCATTACATGTCAATTGACTGTTACTGTCTTCCCATTTAAAGCTCTTACCATGCGCCAGCGTTCTGTCTCCAAGTTCCTCTTTAATGCCTTGATGGCCAGTGGTAGGAAAACTGCCTTGGGGAATCCAGATATTCTCACACAAATGGCTTTGATCACTGGCACCCCAGCAGATGAGCTAACATTGTTGCTTCCAAAGTTGCAAAAATTGGACAAAGGCCTTCGAAGAGTATTTCTCGCTTTTTACTACAAGTACTTCAAGGCTTCCCCCTCTTCTTTTGCTTTTGTTCCAAATATGGAAAAGCACTTAAAGCTTCAGGTGAAAGCTTCATGTGGGAATATTTTAATAACACTAATAAAAAAGGAGGAAAAACACACACAGGGAAAGAACGTTAAATACACACACTGGCAACTGACCATGAATTGCACAGGCATGCTTTTTAGCTGGATGACTATCTCATGCATGTTGGTCATATTTGCAAACAAGTATAACTATAAAAGGAAAAGTAATGGTAAGTTTTGCTTGAAGATTAGGTAGGGTTGTAGGCTTGTTGAAAGGAGCAGGCAAAACAGCTGACCCCCACTTACTTTGCCCCCACCCCCACCCCATGCATGTTTTGCTGTCCCTGGTTTTCACTTGAGGAGATGTCCCTTTTGGGGTTGGGGTGGATACAATTTTCCTCAACCCTGTACTCCAAGGGAATCTTGCATCATGGTGTTACATTGTCCCAGGGATGTTTTGCGGGGCCCCCATCACTTCCCAGGATTCCTTTTTGAACAATCCTACTTCCTGAAGGAGCATTAAAATAGATTAAAATCAAAAGCAGCCTGTACCTGCACCTTTGCAATCCAAACTACGTAGCACAAAAGGCAAAAGGGAAGAGATACAAAAGCAAATGGAGTCACCAGGTCTTAAAGTTTCCTAACTCTCTTCACATTGACCAGCTGAAATGGGGCCAATGGGGAGGGGAGAAGCTACGTGGAAGTTGACTTCTCTGTTGAACCAGCTGTCCCAGCTGTCTGTCTGTTGAATCGGGGGGGGGGGTGCCGGGCGGGGGGAAATGCCTCCTTTTACATCTTCCTTCAGCCCAAGACTGGAATTCAAGGGCTCGAGTAGGTCTACCTTACTCTACTTTGGAGCACAGTGCAGGATTTTTGCTTTTTTATTTTTATTTTTTGAATGTGCAGAGTTATTTTTAGTGTCCTGTGAAGAATCTGATGTTGGGAAGAAACCCTGGCAGATTTTCTCAATTCAGTCTGGTGATGATCCATCCCATCCATGTTGCCCTGGTGCTGACTCAGTCTGACACAAGTCAAGTCAGCACATGGACTTCCATCTTTAAAGCAGGGTGTAGTTTGCATTTTTTTAACTGTTGGAGAAATCCGTGCAAAATGTAGCCATCTGATCACAAACGAAATTAACATTTTAAGGTCCAGTGTGAAGTATATGTATACACAGTAAGCTTCCCATTTCTCATGTTAATGCGAGAGCAAGAACAACAACCAGAACAACAAACTGGATCTAGTAATTCAGCAGCAATTTGTGCATTGTGTGCCATTAGCGCTAGACATATTCAGTTCTTGGCTCCAAATTTATGCAAACATTTCGTGCCATTTCATGGAAGCTCAGAACAGACACTGAACTTGGGCTGCATTGGACTATCAGGTCAGAAATGTGTTGAAAATCCATCAAGCTCAAACAAAATGAGTTTTCCAGTGCTGCACCCCCTTGTAGCTTGTCTTGGGGTGATGGAAGGCCACTTTTTAAGAAAAACCTTTAAACCAGGTCTTGCTTTTGATTCCAGTAGAGGAAATGTTGCTGTTTAATTTTAACACACATACACACAGTATGTAAACAACTCACTCTGTAACAGGAAAAAAAGGAAAAATCTTTACAGTCAATTGTTAAAATTAATTGAAATTGTAGGGCAATAGCTTGAGGGAAAAACCTACCTTGTTTCTGCTACTCCTTGAAATAGGAAGCTGAGTGACACTTTGCAAGGTGGAAGAAAGCATGTGTCTCCAGGAATCTGGCAAAACTACTTCCCATAACCTGATCCTTCAAACCAAAGTTGTGGCCCTTTCAATGGCTGCTGTGAAGCCCACAGTTCTTTAGGAACTCATTTGGATACTCATAAATAAGGTCTGCCCAAATGAATTTTACTTACTGCACCTCCTGCTGCTTTCCCTGCTCCAGTTCCTTGGAGTCACTCCATGCAATTATGTTCCCCAGATGTGTAAACCCATCAGGTTATATTTCATAGATGTGCAAATAGTGACACTTAAAGCCATTGGACAAGTAAGCAGCCGTAAGAAAGCTTGTTGTTTGTGACTTTCCACACTTCACATTCCATATGCTGTGTTTTCAGACACAGACACTGAGGTTGTTATTGTCCTTAATATTCAGAGCAGTGTTTTAATAAAACTAAGCATGATGTTCTCTTAATGGATTTGGTGGATTTCCACAGTTGTGCGTTTCTTTTCATTCAAAGCAGTGCTGGCCTGGTGCTTCTTGGTTGAGGACTTTGAAGCTCAGATGGAGATGGTAGATACTTAACCATCTGCTTCAGGATGTGAGTAGGGCTGTAGGGAAAACTTCTCTTTGAAATAGGAAGACCATGCTCTGCTCTGCTCTGCTCTGCTCTTCTCCTCTCCCCTCCCCTCCCCGTCTTTCTTTTTTGCAACATTCTCCCAGTTGCTATTGAGATATAACTTTGTTGCTGCCTCTTTAAAGGAGTCTAAACTGTTTCAGGACAGTTTCATTCTGAATTAAATCTCTGGTTGTATGTGCTCTCCTGCTTCCCCCATATATAGTCCATAATGCAGAGGTGGGGAGAGAAAGGCGAGAGACAGATGACAAAAGTACGTACGTAGTACTTGTTCCCTGAATGTTGATGCGGTTCGGTTTTTCACTCTGCAAGTTGCCAAGGTGTGCAAAAGCAGTCCGTCCCCTCTCCTGCACTCCCCCGCCCCCTTCTTAGAGATTGTTCATATCTGTGGCTAATGGGTATGAGATGTCTTTGCATGACAGCTCTTCTCATTGCCTAATCCCAGCCAATCAGGAATCTCAGCGCCATAGTGTATCAATTAGGGAAAACAATGCCTCTCACAGGCAATCCCACTGTTCTGACTCTGGCACCCCATGACAGGGGTCCTAAAGATGTGTGAGAATTCTTCCTCTAGGCACATGTATCACAGAAAATCCAGATCTTCGATTCACCTAAATTTAAATTACTCTGCATTGCATTATTTATAGAATGGAGAGTGGTTTGAAGGAGCTGGGTTCAAATCTAGCTGTGAAAATTAAGTGGATTTCAAGGACATTACCTAGCATGGTGAATGGGTGGGGATGACAGACGTCTGGAGAGCTTTGGGTTGGGGAGTTTGGAATGTGAGACTTTTTCCCATTTGAACAGGTTGTTCCTAAAATCCAGGAATAGGCAAGCCGTGATCAGGGAGGGCTCTTTTTAGTGGTGGCACACTGATCACAGCATGTTTGTATCACTCAGTCACATGCAATGCCTTTTATTTTTCCAAAGTTTCATGTAGGTGCTCATAAACTGAACATTTCCTGATCTGTTCCTCAATTTTCTTCCCTTCCCTTAAGGACTTCTGCTCCTAGCACTACTGTTGTATAATCTATTTTTGTTGCGTTTGTATTATTTTATGAGGATTTCTAATTGGCTCCGAATATTTGAATGGGAAGAGACAAATATTGTAATTAAATAAATGCAATTAAATGTATGCTTGAACTAAGCAAGAAGGGATCTACTTCTCTGACATTTTCAGAAACCAAGCCATGTTCCAATGATGTGGCTAATATGCATTTGAAAATTAACACCTGGGACTTTAAAATGACATCCATGCTACACAGCAGTGTGCATTTGTAATGTTCCCCGTACACAGTTCTAGAACTGTCCCAGCAGCCTGCCCTGGATGAGAATGGATGGAGGATTCACCAAATCCTAGAACCACTTCCATCTTCATACATAATAAACACAGCTTCTGCAAATAACTCTTTTTATCTGTCAAACATGGTCGGCACAGATGCCTCCCTGATTGTCACGGAGGTCGTAAATAAACAATGGATCCGTCTGCATATTGCTTCTGTTTGGTTTTAAAACAGTCACACAGGGGAAACAATAGTTCGTAAGTCTATTTTGTTCATAAAAGAAAAAAAATGGACACTGTTAAGATGTTATTAAAAATATGTGGAGGAGGAGGAAGAGGCCAGAATGCATCTGAAGTTACAGAACAGGCAAGGAAAGACTCAAAAGTTAAATCAGGGCTGCACAACTTCACAACTGGGAACAAAATCTGGCCTCACACTCCTTTCTCCTGGTTCCACCCTGTTTCCCCAACCACCAATTCTTTGGTAGGTTCTCTGCATTCCTGCTGTTTTCCTCCATTCTGAAGGCTTGTGATACTTCTCCTAAGCCTTAGTTGCTAGCAGTAAGAGCTTTTAGCTAAATCATGCTGGGTTTATGCTTTGTTTTCATACCTCTTTGCTCCCGGCTCCACCTTCCATTGCAATTCAGCCCCCTGAGAAAGTCTCCAAAATGGAAATTGGACCTTGGTCTACTGCCTTCTGATGTGAGCTGCTTTCCACTTCTACTCACTTGGGCAGCAGCTCTTCCTACAGCCAGTGCAGTGGAATCAGGCTTCCTCAACCAAATGTGTTAGACTGCCACTCCAAAACATTGATTGTGCTCACATATCACAACAAGCAACCCTGTGGTTGTTTGAGTGAGTGGGGGGGTGTATTTATCTGGATGTGCCTGACATAGTCATTTCTATGCTAGCATGGTTTCCACCCTCACGTAGTCTTCCCACTTCAGCCACTGTGCCTGAAATTCCATCCCATGCGGGATGGCTGGTGGTGCTCCTACAACCACTGATGCTCTTTCAAGGGGACTCTGTGGTAGCTGCATACCAGGATAACCAATACCACATTGCTGAATTCAGATGACTGGAGAAACCACAGCAAAGTGTGGAAACTGTCGAACTGACTGTTGTTTCTTATCACGATTTCTAAAAACCAAATGTACCATGTTGAAATGCCACAACTGGCTTCAGTGACACAATAGACCATCCTGTTCTGTCATGTGAACTTGCCCAGAGTGGAATAACGATTGATCTGGATTGACTTGGGAGTTCTGGTTTCTAGTTCCCTCTTAACCATGAAATTCAACTGGTGACTTTCAAGTTATGCAGATGTTGTAAGGAGGAGAGTTTTTTAAGTCACCTTGGGTCCCTGCAGGAAAAAAGGAGAGCTACAAACATAATAAATGAATAAATTAAGTAAATAAATAAATAGAAACAACCTCTCGGCATTCCTGCACACTGGACTTGCTGGCTGTACCAGCAGTTCCAGTGCAGAACTTTTGTAGTGCATAGCATTTTCAGGCTTGGAAGAAGATTTCCACGTCCAGGTCCCCACTCAGCCATGAGCTCAGTCGATGTCCTTGAGCCAATCTCTGAAACTCCGCCTCATTGGATTGTGGCCAGGCTTCAATAGGGGCAAGCCCCTCTTCGGTGCTATTGTGAACTCACTGGGTGGAGGTCGGAATATAGGTGTATTGTCCAGAGAAGACTCAGTGTGCTGTGAGTCAGAGCCTGTCATCTTTTGAAGAATACGCAAACAGAAGCACCTCCAGAGTGGAGCTACACCCCAGACTAGAACTGGAACACAAGGACCAGCTCTGTATTTTTATTTTTATTTTATTCTTCCTGCACCTTGGTATGTCCCTGCCACAGTTCTTCTTTGCTTCTGTTAGCATCACAGGGGTGGTGGGGGGATGAGCAGCCTTTTTGGAAGGGAGTTAAAGGGAAAGTGGTATGGGAGGAAAGGGTTAAAACTCTTCTATTATGATCAAAAGATCTTTTGCCTCCAGCACAAAGCAAAAGACTTCTAACTGTAGTCCTTTATTGAGTTAGCCTGACCAGTTAGGGCTGGCTTTGAATTGCAGAGTGAGTAAAAGAAAAGTGGTTAACAAGAAGCATCCATCAAGTTAATGATCCCTCTATTTGTGTAGTTAGCTCTTGCTCATACCAGAGTCTGATTCCAAACTGAATTCCCTTCCTCCCCCATCCCCCAATGAAGCTGACTCCACCCTCAGGAAGGTTCTCACTATGGGTGGACCACATAGTACGGATGCTGGACTTAACTGGTCTATTCGTTTGACTGGACGTGGAACCGCTAGGCTGATAAATACAAATCTCCCCTCCTCCAGAGCATTCTATTCTGCAGTAACTCTCACAAACAAACGAGTTTTCACTGACCAATCTAGCAGCTTAGCATTTCAGCTAAGATATCTAACCCTGACAATTCATCTAGTTCAGTTGCAGAATCTGAAATCTTCACCTTGGAGCACTGCATTTCAGGAGAAGCAGGCATCGTCTGTACACTTCAATGTGACTGAGGATAGTCATCTGTTTGAAGGTTTCTCCTGTCTCATTCCAGTTCGAAGATAAAGATCAGCTGCCCAGACCAGCACAGCAGACCAAACAGGAAGGCACAGGAATCATCCACTAACAGTCTTGTGCACTTTAGTGGAACCCACTGGATTTCTGTTTGCGTAATAAAAATAGGAATTGTTGCTATTATTAATTTCATTTATGTACCACTCATTGAAATGCTCTGGGTGGTTTACAGTGAAGTATAAAAACAGTAAAATACGATAAAGCATTAACAAGAATTTAAAATTAAATTAAAATGGTATAAAATGCATTAAAAGTCCATAAGAAGACAAGAAAAAGCCCTGGCCAAGAATGAAAGAAAGCACCTGGATAATCATGTCAGGCCCAGGGAGATCTTTAAATGCCTCCTCTAAGATGACTGTCTTCACCTGGCACTGAAAAGATGGCACGTTTGGGGCCAGGTGGACCAGAGCAGGGACTTTGTTCCAAAGAGGGGAGCCACCAGAGAGAAGGCCCTCCCCCTAGTTGCTACCCTCCAAGTTTCTCAAGGGGGAGAAACTCAGAGGGAGGCCCCAGGGGTTAAATTGCTAAATTTCTTTCTAAATTTGCAGTCATACATATGAATTACCATATTTTTTGCTCTATAAGACTCACTTTTTCCCCCCTCAAAAGTAAGGGGAAATGTCTGTGCATCTTATAGAGCAAATATGTGTGTGCAGCAAGTCTGTCAGATGTGCAGCCCATGGGGAAGTGATGGGGAATGTGCCTGTGATTAGGTGTCCATTTGAGTCAGAATATTTTTTTTCTTGTTTTCCTCCTCTAAAAACTAGGTGCGTCTTATGGTCAGGCGCGTCTTATAGAGCAAAAAATACAGTACTTTATGCAACTTTTATGCAAATTTGTGTCCTTTTCAGGTATGATGTATTTTCTTTTTGAGCGGCAGTCATAAGGTACCAGCCTTAGTGCGCACGCGCGCGCGCACGCTCTCTCTCTCTCTCTCTCTCTCTCTCTCTCTCTCTTTCCCTCTCTCTCTCCCCTCATCCACCTGATCTGAAGACTTTGACAACAGCATTGTCTCTGACCAATCTGGCTTCTGGCACACTTCAAATTAAACAAACCGTTGGCTGCACCCAACAGCAATCAAAGCCAAGCCTTGTTTGCCATGTAGGCCTGCAGGCTTCACTGTGAACAGTCTGAACTACATTGTAAGCATATATGTTGCAAGTTATATGGAAGCCATACAGAAAACGGCTCTTGGCTTGTGTTTTTATTTGCTGCTCAGCTTCCTTCCATTGGTAGAGGTAAATCGGATTCAAAAAGCCATCTACTCAGTGCTGAGAAACAACATCCTTTGCAAGTTGTCTCATCAGCCAAACAAATTGCTTCAGCTAGAGGAGAGCAACGTTACTTCTGTCGATGCTGTTGCTTTTAAAAGAAAAACAACCCTTGAGTATTTCCTCCTTACCACCACCATGGCCCCCGCCTATTCCATGGAACAATTCTCTGATTTCAGTCTTGTATCTTTGATGTGGACCGTTTATGTCACAACTTGATACGGTTAACATTCCTGACATAAGATATGGTTAAATCCAAGGCTTTCATCTCTCGACGAGGAAAAGTGACACTCAGTCTCGTGTCTGCTAAGAGATATGCTCATTTTTAATTCAGTGCACCATTTCCTCCTGGCTCAGTCTGCCCACGAGCTGGAGCTTTGGAAACAAATGCAAAGCCATGCTTCTTACTGCCAGAGTTCAATTCAAGCCAGATGCTCCCCCAGTCATTGTGCAGGACTCTGTATCTGGAGATTCCTTCTTCTTGTTGTTTGTTTCCTGTAGTGAGAGTCTCATGCCAATAGGTTAGACTTACAATGATTATTTTGGTGGGGTGGTGGGGAGCAGTCCCATATGGATTTCCAGCATCCAGTGCAGAGGTGTGAATGGGGGATTGCTGTGGTGTGAACCCAACCTTTGTCTGCATTGCCTCTGTTTGCAGGCCATGGCTTGGTTCACAAAACATGTCAACCCATACTCAATTGTGATGTCATCGTGCCATGAGTTCAATATGGATGCCGTTGTACCATGAATTTCCACTGAACCACAGTTGCATTAAGCAAACTTCATTGTGCTAACGAACCATGATATGTTAACCACAAGCAACCCACAATTTAGAACCCCCAAACAAACCTTTGGTTCTCTTTATGGGTTGCTGGTGGTTCAACTATCATGATTTGTTAGCATGGATGGGTTAACACAGCATAGTGATTCATGACTCAACAGCAAGCCGCATTCAACTCATGCTCAAACTTGAGTGTGGAGGGTTGTGTTATATGAACACAACCGTTAGCCTTTAATGGAGATGGATCATGCAGAGATTTTGAGCTGCTTTGTCAGGAATCCATCCTAAGTATTATTGTATCTTCCCATTCCCCAGACCCTAAAGAGACTCTGTAGGGTTTCACAGAAGGGTCATCAACTTTTCCCAAGGGGAAGTTGCAGTAACAGCCTTTGCTAGTAATCTGCAGTTTGTGTGTTGATTAATTGGAGCCAATAATTCTTTAGTGTGCTTGGCTTTATTTAACAGAGACCTGCTTTCTCACAGGAATGGCCACCTTTAAAAATAAAAATTGCATCTGTGTTTTCTATGACATTTATTTTGCAGAAAACGGTTATGTGCAAAAACTCTCTTTTCCTTTGACGTTGTCTGATATAGCTCTGATAAACAGTGCATTTCAAAGCATAAGGAACATATATGTATTGGAGCGATCCTCGCTCAGCCAGTTTTAAACAGTGCCACTAGAAAGAGGATTCCAACATAGATACCTACCGATAATGACATTTCCATAGGTGCTTAAGTTCAAATTAACTGTTCTAAAAACCCAAATTAGAGTCAAAGATGATGCGAGCCAATTTAGTCTACACAACAGTCATGGGCAATGAAAAGTGTTTTGCTAGATTGCTGCTTAAATCGTATCACCGTAGCTGCCTCTGTGGGAGAGCAGTGCAGAATAATAATAGCCAGTGGCTAAATGTAATTTAATTATTAGGCCTTTGCACTGGTTTAGCTCTTGCATTGTTTAAAAGGAAACTTTATTTTTTCCCTTCCACCAGGTGTGCAATGCCTGGAGATCCTTGGGAATCTTTGGGAAACTATGGCAAGAGGAATGATAAATGGAGTCTATAATGGTAGCATTTAAAATGAGCTGCCACTCTTACTGATGAGTGGCAAGTGTGACCAATGGGTGGTGAGCCCATTTCTAGGAGCGGAGTAGTAGGCAGAGCTGGTCCTCCATTTCTGTTTTGGAGGTCGGTTGTCTTACCAAAAGTAGCGGCTAAAAGCAAGCAGAGTCTCGGTGGCTTTGGTGAAGAATCAGTTATAAAATTATTTCATGGACAGAGTGTTTTCCTGCCTTATACCTCTTTAACCTCACCACAAGCCACTTGGTAAGGACACTGCAGTGTTACATTGGAATGGGGAAATCTGAACCTAAGATCTGATGAACCCAGAGCCACCCCACCCAGACAGGGTGAAACAGTCCCCTTAGGTGGAAGATGCTGGGAAAGGGCAGTGAGGCACTGGAGGAGAAAGCAGGGAGTGGCACAGCCCAAACTGCACTTGCTGTCAGATGCTGACCCACTTCCAGGGTTGTGGCAAGAGTCCCATACCTCTCTGGCTGGCCTTGGTATATGGAATGGAAGAGAGCACCATCTTGTCTTTCAGCTCAGGCCATAGTATGTCTCGTGTCAGCCCTGAATGAGCTCCTTCAGAAGTGATCACTGGAGGGAGCCTGCCTCTTCATTCAGCTGAATGTGTGCAGGAAGCATGTCTACGCGAATATACATGTCCAGAGTCTCTTCCCACTACTGGGAGCTCTGGTAAAGCAGTTTCCCATTTCTGGGTAGAGAGTCATATGTGCGTGCATAGATACCGTCCACAGATTTGAGTGAATAGCTGGTGTAGGTTGCTCTGGAGATGCCAGGAGAACCCTTGCAAGGTATTCAGACGCAGAGTCAGCACCAAATGTATATGCACTTGCTTACTGATCCCTTATTAACCACTCACACCCTTACCAATCACTAATAACTTGCCAGGTAGCAAGCCTCCCTTTTTGGATTAGGCAGCAACAATATCAAGGAGCTCTTGATCTGAGTTTACTTCCAAATACATATCTACATGGATAATGCTCTATTACATGGTCCATTTAGTTCCAGGCCAGATCCTGCAGCTCTTCAGAACTGTTGTCAGGGATTTAGGAAGCTGCTGTGCACCAAATCATGTGGTTGTCCAGCCTGCTCAGCACTGGCAAGGTATTGGGGACCAGACGTAAGACCTCCAGCATGAGCCATGAACCCTGCTTCCAACTGGAACATATTTTAAAGAAATAGAGATTCAAATAGTTAATACATCCTCAAAAATTATCTGTTAATGATCACTATAACAAAAAGATCATGCTTTTTATGAAGAAACCCCTCAAAATGTGCAAGTAGGTTAGGAGGACCTGCTGTTTGTTTCAGCAAAGGGCTCCATCTCACCTTGAAGACCAACAGATTTATGCTGGCATCAATTAAAATCTGCTTGTGGATCACAATGGATCCATCTAGTTACTGTAATGTGCCATTCAAAACTCCAGTTTCTACAGCCCAACTGAGATTGCATCTACAGAGCCTCCACCTCTTTTGGGAACAGCAAAACAAGAGCATATCTTGACAGAACATGGATTTGGGAGTAAACTCTCCAAAGAGACCATTCTGAGAAATTATGAGAAATCTTTGCTCATGCTGAATCAAACTGTGTAGCTAGTTAATGTTGGTGAGTGAAGGGAGTGAGGAATAAAGAGAGGAGCATGGGGAAGAGCTGGGACTAAGTTTGTGGCTTCCTTCTGTGAAATTAAAATTTGCTGGTGCTGTCTAGTTTATTGGTGAGCAAAGTGTGTGAGTGGTTCTCATCCAATATTCCCAGTCCATCCACTCTCCTCCCTCCAAGCAATTATCCAAAATGTGGTCAGAGCCCCCAAAAAGAACATTCTCAGAGCATTTCTCGAAATATTATTTTCTGAATATGTTTGGAGGACTGATCTGTGCGTGTCATGGTCCCTCTGAGTGCTGCATGGTAGACACCAGAACTGGATAGGTGGACTGGGAGAACAGCAGAGCAGACTGTCAACAGAAATGCAACATGAAAGGGAAAGAAAAATAGGTCAGAGTGGCTTGTTTGTTCTTTACATCGCCATGGTTGATTGGTTATTCTCATCACCCTTTGTTTAAAATCATTTTGGAATTAATTGGCATTCATTAACATGAGTCTTTGTAGCAGAATTGCAGAAACAGTCATTAATGTAGCTAATAAACATTGAAAAAAAGAAAGGGAAAAAGATCCTATTACCAGGTCCCTACAGGCTGTTAACTAACATTTTGAATAAGAATACATAAACATAAATTAAACATTTTTACAAAGTGCCAAGAATATGAAGCTTGAAAATGAGGTCCTGCAATACAATAGCACTTCCAAAAGTTTGAGGTGCATGTGTGATATTCTCCCAGTACTCCCTGTCCAGAAATATGGCGCCTTTGAGACTGGGTGTGGGCATTTTTTGGGAAATAAGTTTTGGGAAAACCAAATAAGTTTTGGACTGCACAGAGCATGGTCCATTGGCTGCAAAGGGAACGTTGTGGGTTCTGATTCCCATCAGGAAGTAACTTAATCATGATGACTGATCCCAGTGTCGCAACAACTTATGTACATTCCAGAGCACCACAATTCCTTATTTGCTGTTCATGTAATATATTGATCAGCTGCTCCCCAACGAGAAACAGCTCCCAGTGCATCACAAAAAGGAATGCCAAATGTAACTTCATTTTTTTTTAATCAGTGTAAAATACAATGTTAGAAAAAGATTAGCAAACTCCAGCCAAGATTCCGATAAAAACAGCAGGATGCCTCTAAATTGGTAGCAATACATTAATGGCTGTCTCATGCTGGATGGTCTCAAAACCCAACCAAGAATAACAGCAATCACTCTACTACTGCCCGTGATAACAGCAAAAGCAGGTCTGCCAAATAGACGGAGTGGTCCTTTTATGCCAGAGTCAACAAACTGCATACATATTTCCTCCAGTCCTGCCTGTGTTGCATGGGTGGAGTACAAAGGCAAATGACAACCATTAAAGAGTGCGCATTACTCTTCATATGGCCTTTGATGCAGCATGTGCATGGCCTCTCTGCTCCTGTCTTTCCCCAGGTGAGGGCTGCACAAGGGTGGCCTAAGACATTTTGTTGTCTGAGGCAAAGAACAAGATGGTGCACCTGCCCTTGCCATATGAATCGGTCTTCAATGCATGAGGGAATAGCACTACAATTGTTCTTGAAGGCAGAAAGGTAACAGAGCAGGTTCATCCCTTTGCTACAACCTCCCCACACCTGCTGCCTGAAGGAGTTGCTTCAACATGTCTTGTGGTTGGGCTGGCCATGAGACTGTAGAATGGTTTACAAAACCATTTCATATTTCAGTGCTGGAGCAATTGCTTATTGGGACCCCCACTGCTCAGTGGCAGGACACAAGCACTGGCTGCAGAAAACCTGCAGTTCAATCCCTGCCATCATCTGCTGAAAGGATCTTGAGTAGTCAAGGTGAGAAAAAGCTCTGCTGCACAACTTCAGGACCATTTCCATTCATAGGACAGTGCTTCGTTTGGTGGACCAATGATCTGACCTTGCATACAAGAACTTAGCATGTTCTTCCCTTCTATTGCTGCTGTAAAACAGGCCCCACTATTCACAAGCTCAGTACTGACCAATGCGTGCAGCCCATGATCCACAGGAAAGTGCTGGCAAAGAGAACAGTCCCAAAGGACTACAGGAGCTGAAGTTTCATGCAGCCTGATGAAATCCTAATTGTTATGATGGGCTTTATGTGAGGCTACCTTTGAAGTGGTTTGGGAATCCCAGTGCTGCAGAGTGCAACTGCCTAACATTGTCAGAAGCTGGATCTGCTGGACAATCCTAAATCCTATTGTCCTAAAATAGCAACCACTGGTTGGTGGTGTGTTTCCAAGCTAATTTAAAGCATGGGTTGGGTACCTTTGTTTTGATTTCACTGTAAGACTTAAATTGTTTGAGGCCAGGTTACTTGAAGGACTTCTTTCATTCGTATCAGCCTGCTCAAACTGACCAGCAAGAGAAGCCCTTCTCACTTGCCAGTCTTGGAGAGCAACTAAGTGGGCAAATACATAGAAACATAGAAACAGAGTGAGTCAGAAGGGGCTTCCTGTGCCATCTAGTCTGACCCCAGCTCCAGCCAGCTCCACTCACAACATGCCCACCATGTGCATGTCCAGCCTATCTTTGAACACCCTCACCGATATATACATGACAGAAGCCATTTTTTTAAATAACTCTGCATCACTGGAACAATTTGCCATCTGGAATCTATCTCTGCAATTTTTCAGGAAGCCCCTGAAGAATTATATGATTTTGTTGACCTTTCCTCGAGTCTATTTTAGCGAATCATTCATAGTTTGGCTGTGGGTTGTGTTTTAGATTGGGCTTGCTGGAGAAGACTCCTGAGAGTTCCTTGGACTACAAAGAAATCAAATCAGACAATCTTAAAGGAAATCCTCCTTGACTGTTCTTTAGAAAGTCAGATACTGAAGATGAAACTCAAATACTTTGGCCACCTAATGAGAAGGAAGGTCTCACTGAAGAAGACCCTGATGCTGGGAACGATTGACGGCAAAAGGAGAAGGGGACAGCAGAGGATGAGGTGGCTAGGTGGGGTCACTGGGGCAGTGGGTGTGGGCTTGGGTGGACTCCAGAGGATGGTGGAGGCCAGGAGAGCTTGGAGGAATGTTGTCCATGGGGTCATGAAGGGTCAGACACAACTTAGCGACTTAACAAAAAACAAACTGACGGGGCTATGTGTTTCATAGCAGGTGTAAGTTAATTTTAGTCATTGAACTTCTGTTTGTATTACTGGACTGAATTTTAACTGATAAGCTAGCTTGAGAGGATTCTGCCCTTAAAACTATCCTAAAAATTCCTTGAATGAATGGAAGATCCTTATGGTTTGTTGAGATTAACATAACAGGTTTATATATTAAAGATTCAAGGGTCAAAAAGAGCTTCAACTTCATATTATGTTCTCAAATGGAAACATAGAAAACCCCTGTGTGTGTGTGTGTGTGTGTGTGTGACCACAACTGTGTGAATGTTCTTGGTCAATGAATTATTATATCGGAGAAGCCTGTTCTTGTCTGTCATCATCAGTGATGTTGGATGTATCATCTTTGTGCAGATAATCCGCAAATAAGGTCGAACCTCTCAAAACAGATTATGTGAACTGAATGTGATTCCCCAGTCCAATGACCCATTTGAGTCCCCACCGCTTCCAGTGTGGCTCCTGGCACCCTTTCCTACAGTGCTCTGGAACTGGTAAGCATGTGGGGCATGGGGAAATTCCTTTGATCAAAAAGGAGGCTGAACTGAAGACATAATTATTTCAAAGTGTCAGCTGTCTGTGCAGAGCATTTCCTGACTTCCCAGAGGTTTCTCCTGTGTTTGCTTCATAGACACATATCTTTGGATTGGAGCCATGATTTGTCCCATATTGACCGTACCATAAGCACTGATGTAGCCAAAAATGGTTTGAGTAAGGAAATTTGGGGTTCAAGTTTGACTTCACCATAAGAGCCCCCCATCGTTAGCCATTATGCCAAAATATCCTCTCTCTGAAGGATATTTCACTCTGACTCTTTCAGCAATTATTTATGGGCTGGGACATAAGCAAAAGTGAGAGGGGGAAGCTAAGCTTGGAGAGAAGATGGACCTTTCCCAAGTTTACCAGCAAAGGTTAACCATTGCAGCTTCTTCATCACAGCATTTCCTCCTTGAACAGAGATTTCCAAACACACCTCAAGCATCAGCGAGTGGCTACAGTTTTGTGGCCATCTGAGCTGCCCTGATCGCCTACAATGCCCCTATCTTCAGTGCTCAGACCACCTGCTTCTGAAATAGTCAGCTGCCCTCTGCAGCCACTTTCATAACCTATGAATAGGACTATAGAATGGAGAGAGTAGACTTTTCAGCCAGTGCGTCAATATGGTAACTGACCTTTCAGAGTTAACTTAAGGCAGGGATGGACAACGTGTGGCCTTCCAGATGTTTCACCATTGGTGATGATAGACTAGGGTCAGTAGGAGTTGTAGGCCAAAACATTCCCAATGCCAAAAGTTGCCCATCAGTAATCTAAGGGCTCCTGAGTTAATATTTCTGAAGGATTTGGAACACTTGCAGAGCTATGCAGATACTGAGGTGTGAAATGCTTTACCAAGAGCAGCCTGGCTGGTCCACAGTTATTCTTCCAAACAGTTGGCGAAGACTGGCCATGTTGGACCTTCACAAATATATTTGTCTAGTGTTACTGCTGATGGGATGATTCTGGATGGACACACTGCCAGTTGTTCTGTGTTCTGTGATGTCTATCAGGTTGCATTGCAATTTTATTTTATGTTCACTTTCCATAGTTTAAAATTGTTTCATTTTGGTTCTGTATTGGTTGCCATTTTGGAAATTTGTCTAATGAAAGATAGAATACAACTATTCCAATAACTCATAAGTTGTTGTTGTTAGTCGCGAAGTCCTGTCCGACCCATCGCAGCCCCATGGACAACATTCCTTCAGGCCTTCCTGCCCTCCACCATCCCCCGGAATCCACCTAAGCTCACACCAACTGCTTCAGTGACTCCATCCAGCCACCTCATCCTCTGCCGTCCCCTTCTTCTTTTGCCATCTATTGTTCCCAGCATTAGGCTCTTCTCCAGGGAGTCCTTCCTTCTCATTAGGTGGCCAAAGTATTGGAGCTTCATCTTCAGGATCTGGCCTTCTAAAGAGCAGTCAGGGTTGATCTCCTCCAGGACTGACCGGTTTGATCGCCTTGCGGTCCAAGGGACTCGCAGGAGTCTTCTCCAGCACCACAACTCAAAGGCCTCAATCCTTTTGCGCTCGGCCTTCCTTATGGTCCAGCTTTCACAGCCACACATTGCAACTGGGAAGCCCATAGCCATGAATTAACTAATGGAGAGTAAGTCTGGCATAGTGGGTCCCATAGGCCCCATCGGTGAGGGTGTTCAAAGACAGGCTGGACATGCACATGGTGGGCATGTCATGAGCGGAGCCGGCTGGTGCCGGAGGTCAGACTAGATGGCCCGGGAGGCCCCTTCTGACTCGCTCTGTTTCTATGTTTCTATACATATTCATCTGGCTGTAGAAAATGTCAAAAGTTCAGAGTGCAGGCTTGGACTGGGATCCCTCACAGTAACTGTTCCAGCCAGCTGACCTGTGAGGTGGCGAGGAAGAGGAGCAAGTGGACAGTCACCATCTCTTCACATGTTCTTGGTCACTTGAGGACATCTGAACAGTCATGCTGCACCAGGCCAAGGGTCCGCTTAATCTGGCAGTGGCCAAACAGCTGCCCACAAGTTCTGATAAGCAGGATACAGGCACTGTCCTGCCCAGATCCCAAGGAATGGGTGAAAAGATGCCTCCGTTATTGGATGTAGCATGTCTCTGTCGGGACCAGTAGCTGCTTTGGAATTCACACCTTAAGATGTTTAAATCCCTCCTTTATAGTTAAAGCTTGAAAGAGTAAACATGTTGGTGGAGAGCCAGTGTGGTGTAGTGGTTAAGAGCATGGGACTGGGACTCGGGCAACCTGGGTTCTAGTCCCCGCTCAGCCATGGAGCCAACTGGGTGACTTTGGGTTACTCACAGATTCTCAGCTCAGCCTACTTTACAGGGTTGATTTTGTTGGGATAAGATGGAGAGCAGGAGGAAGAGAATGACATAAGCCACTTTGAGTTCTTTGTAAGGAAAAAGGCAGGATATAAATCTAATAAATAAATAAAATTAGTGCGGGTAGACTTATTTCATGGAACACTCCCAGACACTGGTGGTTCTTCCTCTGAAAAATGCAAAATTAAAAATGGTCCATCACATTTATATCCTGCCCTTCTTGCCAAACGCATCCTGGCCTCTGTAAAGTCCCCATAGTGTATCAGTAAGATAGCCCTCTATAGTAGGTTAGGCTAGGAATTCATAACTGGTCCAGGATTATCCAAAGATCTTCATGCCTGGCAGTGGGAATTCCAGCCTTCTGCCAGTTGAAAGCCTACATGTTATTCCTACCAGAAATCATGTGAGTTACATACCAAGACTCATGCCTTGGTATGTAACATCCACAGTCTTTTGTTATGTACTACTTACTTGTTTGAATTTTTATCAGTTAATGGAATTAAAATTCTTTAGAATCAAAACGGGATACAGAATTTGCTAAAAGGCTACATGAAGTTGGTCTTACCTCAAACTATTAAAACAAAACAATTTAAACAATGACCCAGTGAAAAAATGCTTTTATCTCAACTCTTCCTTATGGACTGGTCTGAAGAAACTGTTTTGGACATCCCAAAACAATGGAAAGTGACCCACCATTGGGTCTTTCTTCCCTTCTAATTTATTTTTGATGCAGCATGTGCAGCTCCTGAATATCTTTTGTGAGTTGTAATAAAATAGCCGCAGTGCAATTTTGCATGTATGTCAAGCAGTGCGTGACCTGATATGCAAATTTAATACCAAGGTGCCAAAATGGAATTCATAATGTTTCGCATCTACTGAGCTGTTTAAAGCAGTTTAGAAATCAATGAATATGTAATATGAAGGTGATAAGACCTAAATAAAAACCCTATTTATCTACTATGAAAAAGTATTTATACACAGAATATTTAGCACAAGCAGAAAAATGGACAGAATTTCCAATTATATGGTTTGCATAAACAAATGCTAAATCGCGTGCTGGGAATAAATAGCTGTTCGGCACGTTCCTTTGCATTATATACTCTCAGATGCTGGAAATATTTACCGGTGTATCTCCTTGTTTATATGTATATAAACCAAACTGTTAAAATGAAAGCGCCTTTGAAGGGAAAACCTCTTTGAGGTCACTTATTTATTTTTAATTTGGAGTATATGGGGTGCTTCATTACAGGTTTGTGTTACAGGTTTCCAGGTTATTAAAGATCAGTGAAATAAGATACACTTTTATGAAGTCTTGCAGTTCATGATAAAATGAGAGGCATAAATTCAACAGACAGCAACAAATAAATAACAATCTTTCTGATGCATTCCATCTGTTTACCATAACATAAAAATGCAATTTAAAAAAAATCACAGCCCCTTCCAAAACAAAACAAAATTTGAGAACGGACTTTAAGTTTCTGAAATCTTGACTGACTCATTAATTGGAGATTTCACCCAGAAATCTGCTAGTGCTGCTCTACCCTGCTTGATTTGCACAGATCATAAAGATTGGAGAGGAGCTTCAAAAACAGCCCCCAAAGCACTGAGACCACTGGAGAGAAAACAGGAAGTTGGAGAGGGGTTGGCATGGTGTATCCCCAAACAGCATGGCTGGCTTGCTGGCCGGCCCTTCAGAACACAGGTGCTCCTCTTATCCTTATCCCTGCATTTTGTCAAGTGGAATGGGCCGAGGACTTATGGAGAACATGGCACAATCGGTAGCTCAGGTGCAGATGGAGCTTTAGCAACATTGCTGTATCTCAGAGACTGCACCGTTCTCATAGGAGCATCTCTGCACTGTGTCTTGTGCTCCAAGTTACAGCTATTCTCTATTATGTTAATTATCATTCACGAATACGTTCCTTCAGATTTAATAACCACCATGCAAAGATTAAAAAGACATGACACAAAAGGTATAAAAGAATGGGGCTAGAAGAGGACAGCAAGCAAATCTAGGTTCTAATTCTTGATGACTTACTCAATTGCTCATGAACTCCACACAGTTCCCTATAAAAAGTCCTTGGGGGCCTCTCATGGTGTCTCTTAGGATCCAGGGCATGGAAAACAATGCCATTTCAAAGGATCCCATTAGAAAAGTGTTCTTCTACCATAAGACAACCAAAGCTACAGTTAAATAGGTTGCTTTAGCTCTCACCACTGAGAGTGAGAGACCATTTAGTCGCTTAACCAATGTCTGAGGTTGTGGCTGAGGAGAGATGTAGATGTGGCTCCTCCTCTCACAGCTACATCACATTGGCAATCCACATTTCTTCATTTACATGAGGCATGCACGAGGCGCCGACATGGGGAGGTTAAGAACTGGTGGGTTTTGTGATTTGGCCCTCTGGATTCTGCTTTTCCAGCCCCGCACTGGTGCTGACTTGCTGTGGCGCAGGACAAGAGATCCTGTGGACTTTGGTCTCTAGGGCAGGGCAGGGCAGGGCAGGCATTAAGGGGATTTGCATAAGATGAACTGACTTGGACAGTCACCTAAAAGCACGGGCTCCTCATGCAATTTGTATGAAGCATCTGCTTTTCAGGTGTTGCTTTGCACAAACTGAGCAGAATACTGTGATCTGTGCAAATTTCCTTGGTGCTTTTAATGCATGAATTGCAGCTTGCCTTACAAATGGAAGTAGACAGAAAAAGCACTGACTGGATGCACTGTGGATCATCAGACTGGAAGCAGGCAGAAAGTCCCTTGAGCTTGAATGAGCCCTAATAGCTAGCATCAGCGTAACCCTAATACAGATTGGACTAAGTTACTTTATTACTCCTAAGATCTTGTACAACTCTGCCATTCCGTGCAGATGGTACTGGTTGGCAGCCAAATGCTTGCAATGTGAGCTGGTAGTTTCCATTGCATGATCGCTTCCAGTAACATAGATGCCATGTGCCTATTCTAGCAAACAGGCATTTCTAGGATTTAGATACTCTGCCAGAGACAGACATTCAACTCCAGGCTAGAGGTTCAGATGGAAAGCACCATGCCATGTAAGATAAGATCCCATGTCGTATGCTTATTGCCTGACTCACACATCTATAGAGGTGGTGGGCTTTCCTACATTGGAGACATTCAAAAAGCAACTGGACAGCCATTTGAGTGGGATGGGGTAACATGGCGTCCTGCAACAGCAGGAGGTTGGACTCGATGGCCTTCATGGCCCCTTCCAACTCTACTCTTCTAGGATTCTATGAGGAGCATGACCCTAATTTCCCAATGTTTTAGAGCTAGAGTGAACATGAAAATCCCTTAATGCCACATAGTAAATTGAATGGTTTTTTGTCTATGGATAGATGCATCATGAATAACCTTTCCAAACAACTAATCGGGTGTGAAACTGATAGGGGGTAGAGGTGGGTCCCACCTTCGAGGCTGTTGCAGCCTCTTAGTCAGAGAAGAGCTGTGAAAAGCTTTCCTTTGCCCAGGCCACAGAGTTATCCTAGCCCTGTATCCTGCATTCTCTTGACTAAGGAGTGTTGGTTTCCTTCTTCCTGGCTCCATTCTGAGAGCTGCCCATTTCTGAACACATATTGCACAACAGCAAAAGATGACAGTTGCATTCACCATCACAGTATTGCATTCTTTGTTATGTTCATGGAGTGCATTCAGTTCCTTGTGAGAAAACATATGATTTTGTCTGATCCTCTGTAGACCAGTATGACTTGAATCATTATCGCCAGGTATTGTACAATTGCATGTTCAATTGTCATGGCTTTTTGTCATGATGGCTGGAAGTACATGCATGTACCAACTTATGCATAGGAGGAGCCCAGCTTGATAATAGCATGACTGGATTTATTTATTTATTTAGGAAGCTGCTATGCCACCCCATTCGCCGAAGCCTCAGGGCGGCTCACAGAAAAACAACAGAAATTTCAACAGAAAAATGTTCCCCAAGGAATTCGAATTAATTGTGTGGACTTGATGGAGACTGTTTGTTGAAACAGATGTCCACTGGTATTCACTAACTGTGTATGTACTTGGGATCTTGTATCTTCTCGTTGAGAATTGGTTTTGTTCACTTCCTAGCCCTGACACACAGATGGACACTGTCAACACGTTCACATCTGCACCCATGTTCGTAGGGAAGGACAGTGGTCCATGCCTGCATATCTCCCTTACTTGATGCTGACCCATGGCTTAGCAGCTGAAATGCCAGGCTTTGTAATTCGGTGTGTTTAGGGAGTTTTCTGTTATTTAATTTGCATATCACTGTGAAATCTCCCATGTTTGCCATGGCTGACCCATGAAACTTGGCATTTTGGTCTTCTCCATTGGTGTAGGGCCTCCATTGCTCAGTAACCTTTGTGAGTTCATCTTCATAAAACCCCCCTTTTTAGAACAAGCAGCACTGATGCTCATTGCAACAGGAAACGGCAATGTGAGCCCCTCTTTGCCGCCATGCCTTTGCTATTCATGGATTTCGCTTTCTTTTAAGTGTTGGGGTCATCATGAATTAATTTGCTTTTACTGGAAATGTACTTATGATAATGGATTAATGGGACATCCACATGGTTGTCATGTGTTTCCTATTAATACATGTTCCCCTATAATGCTGTTTCAATTCCAATTTAATTTAGCACTAGTTAATGGAGTGAACATAAAGGTTATTTTATATATATATATATATATATATATTCTCAATAAAAGTTTCTCAGATATGAAACTGCCACCATGCAGATAGGGCTCTAAATAATGCTAATACCACTTCAGGAAAATTAGGAAAATAAGTCACATCCCTGTTGAGGTGAAGATGCACAGTGTGATATCCTGGGGACTCACTCTTTATTCTGCATGTCAGTAGGCCAAGTCTTGGATAGCATCTCTCAGGAAGATCTGAAAAGTGGCTGGAACTGGGATGGTATTTTGTGAGCTGGGATGGAGATCAGCATAATGGGTGCATGAACCTTTCCAGGAGATATGGCCGGTAGTGATCCAGTGAGGATTTGATGTTGTAGGTATACATAGACCTTCCATCTCTCTCTTCTTCCCTTCTTGCTTGCACAGTCTTCTTCTCTATCCATGGCTGAGCTATCCATTATTCTGAAATACACTAGCACCCATGTAACAGGGAACCATGGTTAGCACAACACTGGAGTTTAACCACAGCTGCAAGTTGTGGTTTGATGTTAACCATGGTTTATGACTTCCTGGCAAATATATGGGGAAGAAATGGAGGTAGTGACAGATTTTATTTTCCTGGGCTCCAAGATCACTGCAGACGGGGACTGCAGCCAAGAAATTAAAAGACGCTTGCTCCTGGGGAGGAAAGCTATGGCAAATCTAGACAGCATACTAAAAAGCAGAGACATCACCCTGCCAACAAAAGTGTGTATAGTCAAGGCTATGGTTTTCCCAGTCGCAATGTATGGCTGTGAAAGCTGGACCATAAGGAAGGCTGAGCACTGAAGGATTGAGGCCTTTGAGTTGTGGTGCTGGAGGAGACTCCTGCGAGTCCCTTGGACTGCAAGGCGATCAAACCGGTCAGTCCTAGAGGAGATCAACCCTGACTGCTCTTTAGAAGGTGAGATACTGAAGATGAAACTCAAATACTTTGGCCACCTAATGAGAAGGAAGGACTCCCTGGAGAAGAGCCTAATGCTGGGAACAATAGATGGCAAAAGAAGAAGGGAACGGCAGAGGATGAGGTGGCTGGATGGGGTCACTGGGGCAGTGCGTGTGAGCTTGGGTGGACTCCGGGGGATGGTGGAGGACAGGAAGGCCTAGAGGAATGTTGTCCATGGGGTCGCGATGGGTTGGACACGACTTCGCGACTAACAACAACAACAACAATGGTTTATGAAAAGTGATATAGACACCCCTGTTGATCGTAGGTAGCAGCAGTAATGAAGGGGGAAGGGAAACCCACGCATTCACCTGTTCTTAGCATTATTTTCTAGGGACCCAACTTCAGCAAGGTCTCAAATCTACAAGCACCCACTTAGAGAAAAATAAAACATAGTAGAAAATATGGTATCCAACAGCCTGATCTAGACATTTAGTTATTATCCTAGCTCTAGACATTCAGGTATTATTTGGAAGAGAAACTTGTAAAACCTGAACAAAGACCCGCAGAAAGCAAATAGCTTGAAGATTTCCAGGGTAATTAGGACCCAAAAGCATTCTTCAACATCAGCTGGACAAGCTCAGCCAGCCCGAGACTACTACAGCAGCCAGAATGCTAATGCACAAGCGAGTATGTCTGCGTACCACATCATTAGTCCTCTCCAGATGCTTGGTATCTCCGCGTCCCAAACAAGGCACCTGCTAGGTGTCAATATTCACATACAGAATGCAGTGCTCTGTGTACGCTGCCTTCCAGAACTCCATTATGAATTCTGGAGGGCTTTGTTGTTTCTGCAGAGTGGAAGCTCTGTTAGTCCATCACAGCAAAACCAACAAAGCACCTTGTTGTACTGTAAAGACCCCCAGATATATTGTGACAAAGGGTTCGTGGACTGCTGCCCACAGCACCAGATGCATGGAGTGATAGTCTCATTGATAGTTTAGAGGAAAAACAAATGTAAACACTGGGGCCAAAAGGTTGCGAAATGCAAGGGGAGAAGCAGGGCGGTGATATTTCTATGCACAGCCTAGATAACGGCCGAGTTACTCATGCACCACCACACCAGCCACCACTGATGAATCCAGCCGTACCATTTATGTCATGCTAATATGACACCCGAGGTGACCCAGGCTTCCAATTAAGCCTGAGCGGAACAGAATCAAAATTTTGGATGAATTCTAGCCCCGTGATTTCACTCTGGAGCTTCCTTTTAGCTGAAATACTGTGTTGTTCACATCCATAGCAGGGCATACTGGATTGCTATCCCAAGCCCAGTTCAGACCTGATTCCAGAGCAGGGTGCAACACTGCTGGTAAGGGACATGGGCCACTGTGTGCCAGCCCGGCCTCCATGGTCCTTGTGTGCACCAGCCAAAAGTCAAAAGTGACCCACAATCACAAAAGTGTCTGTTGCTTCCGTGTTAGCCCGCCCGGCGTTTCGGAGATGAACTCCCTCCTCAGGTGCTGCTGCATTTGCCAAGCACTCCTTGCCAGAGCACTTGGAGAAGAAAACTGAGAGCCATGTGTCCTCCCAGCCTGGTGACCAAGTGTGCAGTTGCTGATGGCAAGCATCCCTCTGAAGATGCTTGGACTAGCTGGCCCTTCAAATAGAGGACCACATGCAGGACTTGTGACAACTGTAGAGCAGGAGAAGACAATCTGGTGTCCTCCAGGTGGGTGGACAAACAGTTCCATAATCTTTTACCACTGCCTATGCTGAGTGGGGCTGATTGGAGTTGGAGTCCAAAACATATGATGGGTACCAAGTTTTCATCCCCTATATCTAAGGCTCAGTTTGAACAGAGATCAAATTTCATCTTTAATGTCTGTGACGCTTTACTCAGTTGCTTTCAACTGATCTTAGGAGTCATGGATGGCTTGGAGAAAGGGCAAGATTGTCAAATACCTGGATAATATAAGATGGATATGCAATGCATACAAAGTTAACTCTGTGGATTTGCCCATGAGCTTCTTTGTTAAATGATGCCAGTGGGTTTTATTCAGACTGAGTTTCTGTAGATGTTCACACTGCTCTCTAAGGACCTTCACAAAGTTCTCATTGGCCAAACATGTTCCCTCTCCAATTCCACAATCAACCTATGTCAGTTGCTTGAGATGTATCAGCTGTTGTTGTGTCCCCCCACCACCCCCAAAAAATAGCACTCCGGATATTTTTTCTACACCAAGGTCTTATGGGTGTGCATGTGTATGTGTGTGCGTGTTATAAATCCAGTGATTGAGTTATTGTAACATGACCTTTAGAAAATGCAGACTGCCTGTGAGATTCACAGGGGACACTTCTGTGCAGTGAAACCCAGTAAGATGTCACATCAAAACTGAATAGAAACCTTGGAATCCAATGCTAATAAACTGGGATGATAGTTTCACTGTGGATCCTTTTATTGACTTGAACTGGTTTTGGATCTGCCCTGACTGGACTTAACGTCAAGGGAAAACCTTTACCTTTACCTTTACAGATGCATGAGAATTTTACTTTTTCTTGCAAGACATATGGGCATGCCATATTTGAGGAAAGGAATGTAAGTGTGACCACATGTCCAACAACAACAACAACAACAAATACCAATTGCCTGGCATGTTCAATTTGTACAACTTTCCCAGTTATATTTTGTGCAAATTTCCTAATTTATGCAGAGTTCCCTGTAGATTTAGAGGAAAGATACTTGAAGCAGGAAATCTGTGCAAAATGGAAAAATTGTTGAAATTTCATGTTTGAGTGCTGGTTGATTTGTGCAGATGTCCTGCCTACACAAGCACAACAGCAGTCACAAAGACAAGCAGGAACTGCAGGCAAGTGAATTGATGCTCAGAGAATCCTGGTGATGTCAACGCCACTTGTATGAGCATTCCTAGACAAAAGGAAAAACATCCTCCTCTCCAAACCAAAAGCTGTTGCCAAACTACATATTTTGACTTAAGTCAAATATATGAACTTCTGGCTGCTGGGTTGTATGGAGCACTCATGATATGCAGAAAGTGCGTGCTTGGTGCATGTAGAACTGGGGTGGGGGTGTCTTGCTGTCCAAATGTTGCTGGATTGCAAGATCCATCATTCCTGCCATTGGCTATGCTGACTCAATACATGGGGAGACATGGAGTTGATACATGGGGAGAACTGTACAACCCTGGCATAGAAAGTCCCAGGTTCAAACCAGGACATGTTCACTTAAAACAGTTTCCTTCGAGGTCTTGAGAGCATAGTTTAGTGAGAGAGGACCCACTTTCTCTGCAGAAGCAGGATTATCCCTGGCATCTCAGGTTAAGGTAATGAAACCCTGGGGAGCCACGGCTGCCACTCAGTGCTGGCAATGCTGGGACAGATAGGAGGAGCTGGCTCAGTGGGAAGCAGACTTCTATGTCCCTTTGCCTTCCAGCCATGTTCAGATACATCTTTTATCATCCCATTTAATTCACATGGCATAGGAGGCAACCCTCTGTGGCTTTGCCTGGATGTTTCTGATCAACAGTTAAGCGGTTTCTATTCTAGCATGGTTTCCACTCTCCTCGCTCAGTCCTCCTGCTGTTGTCACATATCACATCAGCCACTGTGCCTGAAATTTAGTCCCACACGTGGATGGCTGGAGCAGCTCCAGCAGCTGCAGCTCTTTCCAGAGGACCCTGTGAGAGCTGCATAGCAGGGCCATGGAAACCACGATGCTGGGTTCAGCCTACTGGAGAAATCATGGTGAAGTGTGGGAACCACAGAGCAGACCATTGTTTCTTATTGCAGTGTCTGAAAACCAAATGGACTCTGCCGAAATACCACAACAGAGGACCCAGCAGAGCATCCCGAACAAGAAACCACTGTGGTTTGTCATGTTATGCATTCCATTTCTTTGGCTAATAGCCACCGACAGAACTGGCCCAGACACACAAGCAGTCCAAAAATGTAAAGGCTAATGGTGTGATCCTGTGTATGTTTACTCAGAAAAACGGGCTGCCTCTCCCAGCATTCCCCAGGCAGCTTTCTGGGGAATGTTGGGAGATTCAGGACTCCCATCCAAGCATGCATAGGCTTGTACCTTGGCTGACCATTATTTAAGGTTGCATTTCCATCCATCTGTCTTTTGAAAGCCATGCCATTCTGTTTCAAAGGCCTGGTCTGCTTCTAGATAGACAGCTCATAGTGCTACCAATCAAAAGTCACTGGGCAGCTATTCCATCTTTCCTTCTTAGCAATGAGATGCTGGGATCTGTCTAGGATTACACCAAAATCAGCCTTTGGGTTTACAGATTAAAAATGAGGAGAGGAGAGGAGAGCAGAGGAGAGGAGGTCTCACCATCATTTACTGAAAGTTTGTAACACTTTCAGTAAAATATGAGGCTGAGCAAAGAAATGTTGAAATGGATTCCAAAAATGATTTATTAGCCACAGCAAATGTTCCAGCACATTTCAAAAGGCTGACATTCTCCACAGCAATATTAGTTTTGTGTTTATTTGTTTCCAAACTCTGACTACCTAAGTTCCTGTAACAGCCTCACTCTCTTTGGAAACAAGGTCGGCATTAAGAGCTCCATTTTATGTCCCTCTTGCTTGCTTCCACCAGTTTAGTGGTGCTGCGACTGTCTTTTGTGTGTCTATGGACAGGTGACCTTATATGGTCCAAGTGTAAGACCAGTCCATAATTCTGCACCCTGTTGGTGTCCTCCAACTTCACAGGGACCCTCCATGTTCTTTCCTGACCTTGCTTTTCCAAGATCACATTGGTGCTCCGAAACCAGAGGCAACGGAGAATAAATCAACACGTATGTTATTTATTATTCAGTGTCTATAATCCAGTGAAACAGCATTCTCCAGTTGAGTCCGGTGATGAATTTTCATAGGGCGTTTTAAACAAAAGTGGCAAGATGTCAAATCCGCACTGGAAAAGGGCAACAGGAGTTTACATCAGAAAGTCCAGAGTTGTTGAGAAATAATAACATAAGGTCGTAATTTCAGCTTTGTTTGAAGAGCTGCGGCGAGCTGTTTGCCAAAGATGCAATCTCTAAACAGTCCCCTCTAGGCCTGCTTGGAAGAGTTCTTCAACTCACTGCAGCTCTTTGCCCATTACAGCTAAGATTAAAAGTAAGCATTAGAAGAGCCAATATTTATATACAGCATTTGATTCACTGTAGAAGTGTGCATAGCGGGATGGGGGTTAGTGGGGAATGGAGCCAGAGAAAAGACAAAAGGACCCCGTGAACCTTCTGCAAAAGACTAACATGTCAGAGCAATTAAAGGGGAATTGCTGTGGCACTTGAGTTCCAGTGATGACCCAGCTTTACAGCTGTTGTGCAGGGGCTTGCACAAACTCTAACCTCAGTTGGCGTGCCCCAAAAGCCCTTTCTTTAAAAGCCTCTGACAGATGGCGGGCCTGATGATCCAAGGGCTGCGTCCAGCAGATGTCACTGATGTGGACCTTGGAAGCCAGAGTTAAAACCCCTTGCTGTGTGGATCTTGTTAGGAGACTCTTGGTAAGGTACCGAGGGGTGAATGCAGCTTGGCTGCAACTCATCCCAGAAAGCTGAAGAAGCCATCCGTGATGGGTTGACATAGGCAGAGCCACTGCAAAACCGAGCATAGTGCTGGTAGCTTTGGACATGAACAGAAGGAGCCTAGCCAACCCTCAGCACATACATTAAGCATGCCTTGGTTTTGCCTTACTGGTGGTGCTTCATCAGCTGAGATGGCTTACAACAGGGGTGGACGACGTATAGCCCAACAAATGACCCCGCATGCCAGGCAGGTGGCATGGTGTTTGGCCAGCACATGACTGTTCCGACTGTACACGTCTGGAAGTGGGTCCCCGGGGAACGTTGCCAGTGCCTGCTTTATGGCAAGGTTAAAGGTGTCAGATTCTTGCAGAAGATTAAGCAGGCTGCACTCTGTTATCCCCCCCCCACCCCCCAGCATATCATTCCTAATTATCCCGAGCATTACGGAGGCTGAGAACCAGCATGGTGCTCTTGCAGTGGAAACTGATAGGAATATACTATGGGAGAAAGAAGGAAAGGAGAGGATCTCTGTTCAATCATTTTGATGTCTGGAAAAACACCCAAAGATCAGAGTTCTTCCTTGCTGGCCTTCGTTCCACCAAATGGTAGGATCCATGGAAGAGAAGGCGGGGCGGGGAGAGAATGTGTTTAAATGGTTTTAAGGGAACAGGGCCAGCACAACGGTTATTGTGTATAACCTTCTTTCCAAACATATCCTCTTCCACCGCCGCCCCCTCCCACCCCAGCCACTGCACTGAGCCATTAGACTAATGTAGCTTTCATGCTTCTTCCCTACACATGGAAGCTATAATATCTCGTTACTGCAAACAGAGTCCAATGGTACGTGGACAAAATGAAATGAATGTAATACAAAGTTGCAGGATGGGTATAAAATGAAGGAGGAGGAGGAGGAGGACGGTCAGCAAACAATAAAAAGGGGAACAAAAGACTGAGTAAAACTTTTGAGTGTCTTTAGCTTACTTGCAGCAAATGTTTGGTTTCATGGGGTGGGATACAGGATCCTGCAGCCCAATGCTTGTTCCATGACACCCCCACGCCCCGGAATACGAAATCCCCTGGTAATGGGAATACCTGGTCGGTACTCCGACCTGAGGAAACATCAGCTGCCAAAGCAGCAGACTAGGAAGTATTTCTTCATGGGAACAGCCCCAACAAGGCAGTGCCAACTTGTTTGGTGGGGTCACATCCTACATGTTAATCACGGCAGCTCAGGACAGCCATGTGCAGCTTTGCATGGGCTCATACGGTGCCCTCCCGGGCACATGTCCAGGGCCACAGCAGAATGTTTTCCCGGCAGGCATGCTCAGCTTCCTGGTTAGAACAGAGCATCAAAGTGAACGCATTGCTGAATTCAGCCAGGCTGAAACTCCTGGTCTTCCATCTCCCATTTTAGCCCCACAACCCCCACCCTATGACCCCAGCCATGCAAGGATCAGTTCCGTAGTGCCGGCACTCATCCTGACAGTCCAGTGGTGGTGTCCCAAAGGGGATTTTAAAAACAAAGCCAACTGCATTGACCCCTATCAACAAACTTCTCCCGGTCCTTCTCGTCTCTGCCAGGAGCAGCTCTTGTGTCAAATGAACCAGACTCAGGTGCCCAGTCAAGACTAAGTCACTGCAAACTATTTTACATTGCAACCTGGAACAATGTAGGGCTGATGGGAAACTCCATCCCTCTCTCCTCCTGTGAATACTGCAGCTCACCTGGGAGAACCGAAAATCTTGCGGGTGTCTGCAGGCGATGCTGCTAATAGCAAAGGGCCAGTGTCGTGTCCATGGGAGCCCCGACTCCATGACGCCACCATGCAAGGAAGGTTAGACTGAAAGATGCCAACTAGCCCAAGGGGGCTTTGTGACTAATGGGTGACCTGACCCCAAGGCATCCATGTCCTAGTCTGAAACCCCAAAGCTGCTACACCACAGTGCCTCTTTAAAGAAACAAATGCTAACCTAGGATCTGCTTCACTTCTGATGCCTCACCTTGAACATCCCAAGAAGGTTTTCATTTTGTGGGGGTTGGTCTGCTCTCTTGTGGACATCTCATTCCCTGTCCCCTTGCAAACCTGAAATGGCAACTCCAGCGAACCGCCTCTTCTACTGGTATAGACGCAATGTTTCTGTTAGGCACAAACCGTGATAAGGACATGAGTGTTTGATCTAAGAATTGGTTCAGTGAATTGATTGGGAAAAACTTCGGATGGAATCAAAACTCTGCTGCTTGGTTAGCTGGCACCCCCTCCCCGCCCCCGTTAGCTGGTCATCTGGTTTAATGATAAATCTTGGTTTGAAGGCAAGTATTTATTGAAACTTACTGCCTCGTATTGGGTATTTCTAGCTTTTCTCTCTCACTGAGGGGAAAATGGTTCTTCAAATACCTCTTGCACGGCTGAATACCAAAGAAAATGTGTTCTTTGCTTCAGAACTGTTGAGTTTGCTCCAGGGATACAGGAGAAATTTGTTCCGTTTGCATTTTAATAGGATCTTACATAATTTGTAGCTCATGAACCAAAATATAGGTATACTTCAGTATTCACACTTTTCTGAGTTTTGCTGCACATTTTTCCAATACAAAATGCATATATTAGGGGAAGGTGTAAACCAAAATGCATATATTACTGAAAATAATGTGCAGCAATAAATTATATTAAGAACTTCCAGCCTGAGTGTATATTAGGCAAATCTGTGTATAAGCACGTGTGTATGTTCCCTGACGTCTCTAAGGTAACCAACTCTGGAGAGCTGCTTTTGCCAATCAGAGCTGGCAAAAGGGGCTGGATGGATGGGTCACTGGTCAGTGGTCTAAGTCCAAATTAGACAGCTTTTTTTTGTTCCTATAAGACATAGACACATAGAAACAGAGCAAGTCAGAAGGGGCCTCCTGGGCCATCTAGTCTGACCTCCGGCACCAACCGGCTCCGCTCACGACATGCCCACCATTTATATGAAACCTTTATATGAAAGACCTTTATATGAAATTCATGCGTGGGCGGGGGGATCTTTTTTTATTACATTCTGACCTGGCAACAAAACTCAGTGAATTATATGGAAATGTAATAGATCGATTAGATATGCTTGTCAGGCCTGCTGCTCCTCCCCTGGTTGGTTGGAGCAGCTGGGAAGGGCAGCTTCCAGCACTCTTGGATGAAACTGACCATCTAGATCCATTACAATTGGCCTTCAGGCCTGGTTTTGGAATGGAAACTGTCTTCGTCATCCTGTGGGATGACCTTTGCTGGGAAAGAGACAGGAGGAGAGTGACCCTATTAATTCTCCTGGACCTTTCAGGGGCTTTCATTACCACTGGCTGTGGTATCCCTCTGGATGGACTGGCTGTGTTGGGAGTGGTAGGTACTGCATTGCAGTGGTTCTGCTCCTACCTGCCTAACCAGCTGCTTCCTGAAGGTGGTGCTGGGGGATCACTGCCCTGCACCATGGTGGCTTTGCCATGGAGTACCACAGGGCTGTATTTTATCCCCCATGATAGTTAACATCTACATGAACCTGCTGGGTGAGGTCATCCAGAGCTATGGGCTGAGAGCCCTTCGATATGCAGCTGACAGTCAGCTCTACCTCTCTTTTTCACCAAACCTGGGTGAGGCAGTGGCTATTCTGAGTCTGGGCTCAATGATGGACTGGATGAGGGCCAATAAACTGAGGCTCAATTCAGACAAGATGGAGGTGTGCTTGGTGGGTGGATCATCTGTCCAGTTGGAAGATATTCAACCTGTCCTGGATGGGATTGTAGACCCCCTAAAGGATGCAGTGCATAGTTTGGGGTTGCTCCTGGACCCAGCATTGTTGCTTGAGTTGCAAGTGGACTGAGCGGCATGGAGCACCTTCTATCAGCTTAGGCCTATTTCTGCAGAGAAAGCCTAGCTACAGAGATTCACGATCTTGTAACCTCTCGTTCACATTACCATCACTCACTCTGCGTGGGGCTGCTGTTGAAAATGGTCTGGAAACTCCAGCTGGTTCAGCATAGAGCAGCATGCCTGTTGACAGGGGCTGGCTCATGAGATCACATCACGCCAATCCTCTTCCAGCCACACTGGCTGCCAGTTGAAGTCCAGGCCTGATTCAAAGTGTACGAACATTTAAAGCCCTAAATGGCTTGGGGCCCAGTTGTCTGAAGGAATGCCTTTTCCTGTGTGTACTGCTTGGGCCTCTGGGGTCCTTCTCGAGAAGCCCACCCCAGGGAAGTAAAGGGGTGACAGCAAGTGGGAGAAGGGTCTTCTTGGTTGCGGCACCCCATCTTCGTAATAAGCTCCCCAGAGAGGTACACCCGGCACCTACTCTTTTTCCTTTCAGCGCTAGGTGAAAACCTTTTTATTTTCCAGGCATTTCAGAAGTTAACTGCGTATTTAATGCAGGTTTTATTCGATCCTGCTCCTGGACCTATGTGCCAATTTGATTAGTTCTCTTGGGGTTGTTGTTATTACTCTTATTTATTGGTTACTACAAAAGTTTTACTGTAATATTTTTACTTTTGTTTTTTGTTTATATGTTTTAACTTTGTAAATTGTCCAGAGAGCTTTCCTGGCTATTGGGTGGTATAGAATTTAAATGAATGAATGAATGAATGAATGAATGATCAGCCATTAAAGTCATACATGTTACCAACTCATATTTATTTAATATATAGCCAACGCAGTCTGGATGGCTAACTAATACATCCATGCCAGATTCTCTCTAGATATAATTTCAACAACCTCTACAACTGTCAGTCAGTATTATTTTCATGTAGGCAGATTCGCTCCCGTAGCAAACCCAAAGCTTAATGGACAAAAAATGAACGAATGCCCATTGGGCCAAAATGCCGGGCCGAAGGACAGGGTGTGAAGTCTTCTCCATCCCTTCTCCTACTCCAGCTCATATCCTAATCGCACGATCCAGTGTGGGAGGTACACTGGGTGTGGTAAGTCTAGTGCCTGTTTTACACCAGCCTAAAAGGGACTGCAGGTGGCGCAGTGGTTTAAACCGCTGTGCTGCTGGGCTGGTTGATCAAAAGGTCGCAGGTTCAAATCTGCACATGGGGTGAGCTCCCGTGCTCCGTCCCAGCTCCTGCCAACATTGCAGTTCAAAAGCATGCAAATGCAAGTAGATGAAAAGGTACCACTTTGGTGGGCAGGTAACAGCGTTCCTTGCACTGCGGTGTTTAGTCATGCCGGCCACATGAAGGAAATGGAGATGAGCACTGCCCAAGAGTCAGGCATGACTGAACTTAATGTCAAGGGGAAACCTTTATAGGGACTGCAGGTGGCGCAGTGGTTTAAACCGCTGTGCTGTTGAGCTGGTTGATCGAAAGGTCGCCGGTTCGAATCTGCACTTGGGGTGAGCTCCCATGCGCCGTCCCAGCTCCTGCCAACCTTGCAGTTCGAAAGCATGCAAATGCAAGTAGATAAAAAGGTGCCACTTCGGTGGGCAGGTAACAGCGTTCCGTGCACTTCGGTGTTTAGTCATGCTGGCCACATGACCACAGAGACTGTCTGCGGACAAACGCTGGCTCCCTCGGCCAGGAAACGGAGATGAGCATCGCCCCCTAGAGTCAGGCATGACTGGACGTAATGTCAAGGGGAAACCTTTACCTTTTTACCTTTTAAAAGGAGATACAAATTATTCATTCAATGCTTTCACTGAAGGATGGGTAAGCTGATTCTTTTTTTAAAAAATAGCACATTTTGCTCTGAAAAGCAGTAGTCTGATGACTTAATAACATATACTAACTAAATCCAATTATGCTTTAATTAAAAACAACAACCACCTACTCCCAGCAACAAGTTTATTCTTGCAATACAAACAATCTTGTTTGCTCACAATTTCCCTGAAGACATCCTAGGCCTCATACAAACAATCATACATTAGCATGAAGACAGGCTCTCTCTCGTGCAGTCACACCTTTTCCCCACCAATTTGGGAGCACGTTGAGGTGGCACGATCGTAGCACTGCTTTTTCTTGCTGCGAATACAGATGCAGGGAGAAAGTAATCGGCTTTGTTGGCTGTAACAAATGCAAGTGCACAGATATGCAAGTTTTACTTTCCAAATGGAAAAACTGGTGCACAAAGGCCCTGAACAAATTATCTTTAATAACTTGCCAGCATGAAGTTAAGAACTGCCCTCTCTGCTATCCATAGCTTGAGCATCACCAACATATTTGCCAGTGGCTGATGCAGAACCAGTCAATTGGATCAAGTTCTGACCAATTTGACTGAAATGCACAGTTATCACTTCAAATAGTTATATTTATTACATTGAGGTGGAGCAGAAAAGTCTCTAGCTTGGCTCAAACCTGGCATCCTCTGTGGTAGGGAAGTCAAATGAGGCTTATTTCCACAGCCAGGGCCACAGTATCTCTAGGGCCACTTTAAATATGCTTCATGCCCGTGCACTGACAGCATCCTCTGACGCCAGACCGAGTGCCCCCACAAACTGGGGTGGGTGGCTGCTCACGAGCAAACCTTTTTGGCAGAGGCCTCCAGAACGTGGGATGTGTTCCCTGGCAGCTGCACTGTTTCTGCTGGCTTTTTGGTGCCAGCCAAAGGCCTCTCTATTCCTTAGGCCTTTCAGAAGAACATTTAGCATCTGTTTGCTTTATTTTTAATATGCTCAATGCTGTGCTTTAAAACCCACTCTGTCCATATTTAGCTGTATGTGTATGTCTGTCTCTTTGCTGAAAATTGTTTCAGGTTATGCTCCGTGCTTGGAAAACTTCTTCAGAATTTTGTCCTTTTTGTTTTTAGTGTGCATCTCACCCTGGCAGATGTGGTTATTGGATGACACATAAATTCAATCAATCAATAATAAATAATGAGTAAATTGTTGATGAAAGAGATGTCCAGGGCTATAATGGGAAATTTGGAGGGACCAATAAAGTCTTTGGACCTTATGTTTAATAGTCATGCATCTCCAGTTCACTCAATGGCCTAGGCAGCATAGACATTAATCTTTAAAAGGGATATATTTTTCTTTTGTGAACCACAACTTTGCTAGTCTTTAAGGTACCACAAGACTCCTTGTTGCTTTTGCAGTAACAGACTTCATGGGACAGTCAGAGGAAGATCAAAAGATAACCCTTCAATTTATATGCAAAGCAAGGCAAATTTTAAAAAAATGCAGTAAATGTTTCTAAATGCCCGCACTACTTAAGAACTAATTACAATAAACTGAAAGCACATATATTTCCTAACTTCTCTAGCACTTTTAATTACCCATTACCCAAATGACTGTATTTCTGCCTTGAGTATATGAAGTGTATTAGGGATGTAGCAAATTAACTGTGATACTTCCGTGTTTGTCCACTCCCTGCTGTTGCCGGTGTTGACCTAGCTGGCATGAAGTCACTGATGCGCTTGTCTCTAGTGGGCCCTTCTGGTTTCCAGCTTTTCTTTTCTGGGAGGGCTTTTCTAATTTGGGGTACACACCAGGTACTCACACGAATTCCTGTGCATCTTGGCTTGCCTTTTGCAGCTGAGGATGCAAAGTCTTTCTTGATTTTGAAAGAAGCTGGGAAAAGGACAAGGGAAGAAAAGCTGGGTGGGGGAAGGTGACAGAAATATTGGCCTGGGGGGAAATTAAAGTCCCAATGCAAGGATGGGTGGTAAAAATATGGGGACATTACAGGCATGAAAGGTGGAGTGTGAAGGATGGCTTAAGAAGTATCTACTACCCTCCTGGGATACAGGCATTGGAAAGTACTCTTGGAACTCCATGTGTAAGTCTCTACACGGCATAATAATTCAATTCGTAACCTTTTCCAGACTCTGTAAATTTATTAAGCACTATGCATTTAGTTCAGCTCACTCTCTCTGCCTTTCCCTTACTGGAACTTTTTCTCCATTTCCCCCCTTTTTCTGATATCTCATGCAGAGTTTTTCCCATACATATTTCTCTTCTGGGATAAATGCTCACTTCATAATCTGATTGCTAGTTCTGTGTTGGTAACCATTTGAAAGATTTATCTCATATGCTTTGTTTGGGAGAGAAGAAGGTAGTTGGTCCACGTAGCCGACGAAGCCTTTATTCTGGCTGCAGTGGTGTTCCTGCCCAAGCTGGTGAGCACTTGCACCCTGGCAGCAAAATTTGTAAGTTATGATCCCATCACATTGGGAGCATCCCTGTCCATTCCTGTTGCCTCCAAGATGCCTCCTCTCCAAGCAGAGATGTGAATCCTCTCAGCCTGGCTGCAGCAAGTCATGTGCAAAGACTTGTGGGCTACCTTGCCAGAATGAGGATCACAAATTCTTCTCCAAAATGGATTTCAGAGTGAAAACAGGTCTTCACTCCTCCTAGAGCAAGATGGTTTTCTGTAACAACCTGTGGCCTCTTGGGTTGAGCGTGCCCAGCTCATTTGGGATGGCTCGAAGAATGGTTCTGGCAGCCTGTAGAATGCCTCACGCAATGGCACAATGCCTGCTTGGTATATAGAAACATAGAAACAGAGTGAGTCAGAAGGGGCCTCCTGGGCCATCTAGTCTGACTCCCAGCTCCAGCCGGCTCCACTCATGTGCCTGCCCAGCCTATCCTTAAATACCCTCACTGATGGGGCTTCAACCACCTCCTGTGGAAGCCCATTCCATACCTTAGGGATCCTAACCATCCCTTCCTGGTACTTCCTGGCATCCACCCTTAATCTTGGTTCCCTGAGCTTTGCTCCATTGGAATGTATCTTGCCCTTCAGCACAGGAGGAAAAATGTCATGACCCACCTCTGCATGGCACCCCATCATGTACCTTTATGTCACTAATAGGTCCCCTCTGAGTGTCCCCTTCTCAAGACTGAAAAGACCCCTCAATCTCTCCCCATATGCTTACCCTGCAAACCAGCCACCATCCTAGTGTCCCTTCGCTGCACTGATTCCAACCTGGCTATATCCCTTTTGTAATGAGGGGCCCAGAACTGAACACAGTACTCCAGTTGCAGGCGCACCACAGTCGTATAAAGTGGTAGTAATACCTCTCTCGATCTTGAAGCCACACTTCTGGCCATGCAACCAAGGGTGGCGTTCGCCCTCTTGACCACCGCATCACACGGCTGACTCATGTTCAGCCTGCAGTCAACCAGCACCCCGAGGTCCCTCTCACAAGTGCTGCTCTCCAGCCATTTGTTCCCTAACCTGTACTTGTGACAGCTATTCCTATGCCCCAAGTGCAAGACCTTGCATTTATCTGCATTGAACGCCATCCTGTTGTCCCTGTACCACTTCCATAGTCTGTCCAGTCATAGTCACTGCCCTCATTTTAATATCATCTGCAAATTTGACCAGAAGACTTCTCACCCCCTGTAGGTCCAATCCCTGGCACCCGTGAACTTGTTCCAATGCTGTCAGCAGCCTCATCTCAAGGCTGCTGTCTCCAGGTGTTCAGGGGAGTCCCTGGGAACTGACAGGGTCTGGGAGTGCCAGGAGGGGACATGGCAGAGGAGCCTGGCCCTATCCTTGACACCACGATGTGCCATCAGGAGAGAAGGGCTAGCCAACTAGAGGGCCTGCATACAGCTGGGAGGCTTGCCCAGTCCCAGAGGGGTGGGTCCCAGGGTACTCAAAGGGAGGGTTGTTGGAAGTAGTTTCTCGCTTGGGTTCAGTGAACCTCGCTGTGCTCCTTGCTGGCTACAGTTTGCTGGATATACACCAGAAATAAACAGCTTTTGCCAAATAACTGTCTGCTCTTTGAAAGAAAGGCAGGGAAGAGCCCAGCTCCCAACACTTCCTTTATAGTCTTGTGAGTGCTAAGTCTTTTATTCCTCTCATTGTAGATTTTCTTTATCCACCTTGTCTTGCATTTCACTCCTAAGATGTTGTCCTACTTTGATGCTGGTGCCATTGTTGGAGCTTTATGTTAATTAAACACTTTTGGATATTTGTAGGTTAACTAGCAATTATGTACTCAGATCAATAAGGATCCTCTTATGTCTTTGCCTGCCTGGCTACCACCAAATGTCTTGCAGACCTCTGACTTAAATAGTCCGAATCCCATTTTGTGACTAGTCTCGCAGCTAAGTCAAAATGCCAGGATATGTTATAACAATTGTATGTGGGACTATTCTAGGTTAAGGGGAATCATATTTAATATTACTAATTTTCACATTATTTTACCCATAAAAATCCTTCCAGCAGCACACACATGAAAGTTTATTGCATTTGATTCCAGAGTCTCTAATTTATTCATGGGATAAATGTTTCATTTAATGAATTTTCATGTAGAAGTATTCGGAAGCTCACGCTGCAGAAGGGCCCCGTAAAGCTGTAGGAAAGCGTCTTCTTGCGAAAGGCTTCCTTGAACCTTTGAACCTTGGGCAGCCCTTTTGAATCGAACCTTGTGCACAAGCGAGGGCACAACAAAACAGCTACAACCGATAGGCAGTGCAGGAAATGTTTTAAAAACCTGAGCACTCTGGATAGATGCTTACTGGTGGCATTTCCCTGGCGGCAGGGCTAACAACTGGACAATACTCAGGCATTGACAGATTGGCATCCAACAGTTGTACAAGTCCTAATTTCCTCCTTAAATTACCAGCAATATGTAAATCATTTCTTTAAATGATATATTTGTTGCATTGCTCATGTTCGTTGGGGATTGTATATGTTTGTCTTCCTTTTACTTGTATTTTGTTGTCACCTCCAACAGTTTTTTTAAAAAGGTAGGCTGCCTTCTAATTTACTCATGAAGCCCTGATTAATTCATTGTTTCGGAGTACTGAGGAGGAAGATGACAGCCAGCACACACACCTACTTGGTATTGTTGCCCTTACCATTGGGTTGTTGATCCTGCCACTGTAATTGCTTTAATTATATTAATTAAATATAATAACCTTGGGCCAGTCACAGACTCTCAGCCCTCACTGGGTTGCTTTCTGTGGGGATGAGTTTGGGAGGAGCAGGAGGAGAATGATGTAAACCGCTTTGAGCTTGTTATGAGAAAAAAGAGGGAAATAAATCTAATAAATAAATAAATATCATATGAATGTTTGTGTTACAAAACACATGGAGAGGGATTCCAAAAATATATTCCAATAAATAAATAAAATATGGACACCACAACTGAAGCAGGATTGTGACGAAAACTCATAACTTGATTGTGTTATGACAAGGAGGGTGTGCTTTTGACAGTGGCAGACAATTTCTGAGTCCCAATTTTTTTAGTGGAAATGGCTTCCTAAAAAAATCCAGTCATATTGACTGACTGATTGATTGATTGCGTCTTAATATTGACCAGGAGCTCCAATATTGGCAAAGCTTTCTAGATGCTTCACAGCATATCCAAAGTTGCCCTTGTGCATCTCAGGATTATTTTCTGAAGAAGGTCCCACTGTGTGCGATGGGTTTATTCCCAAGGAAATGTTGCCACACTGGTCCATTGGATGCTTCCATGTTCCGATCCCTCTTGGTGGGAGAGAAAACGGAATCTTTGGAGGTGAATTCTGAAGTGTCCAGAAGCAGGTTTTTAAAATTGCTCCAATCTAATTGATATATGCTGCCATCCGTTTTGACCCTGGTAATAGCATAGCTAAAACAATTTCAAGTGGGTCGAAATATCCCTGGAGTACTTACTGCAGTGATATAAAAATCTTGAAGCAACGTGTCTTATGTCCAGTAAATCATGTTAGACTTAATGAAAACTCCTGCAAGAGCATTCTGTATCTGTGATGCATTTAATGGCACTCTGCAGATGGCTTCTATCTGCTTTTAAGAAATATGTAAACCTGCAAATGGAGAAAAATATAGGGACAGGTGTGTGGGTGGGAGAAATCCCCTAAAGCAGCATTTAGGGCCAGCCAGATGACTTCAAGAGAAAATCCCAAAGCCCCGTGGGCCCCTGGGGTTGCCAAATCACTATGGGGTGAAGCAATGCGTTACTCTGTTCCTGCACCTTCCAGTTGCACCTTGAGCTGTTGAAATCAGCAGGCAACCAGGTACAAGGCATAGAGGTATCCCACTGCTTGCCCACTAACCTCTGCAGGTCATGCTGTTGCAAAAGGCTTAGGAGTCGGGTCTGGGAAAGCAGTTGGCAATCCTGAAGACCACACTTCCACCTCCATCATTATGTATTGAAAGGGAACCAAGCAATACAGACACTGCTAATTTCAGGTGGTTTGAGCCTGAGTTTGTTGGCAAGTTGTTTCAGTGTGTTTCATTTATCTAGCTTCTGTTCCCTGTCTCTTGCAAAAGCAGCTAATTGTCAGATGAAATAACTGGATGTTTTCACCCCGGGGCCTGATCCAGTCAAGGTACCTCACATTAACTTTGAGGATACCTAGGAAGAAGCAAAATGCCCTGTGTCAAAAATGCACGACAATTTACCGCATACGGTGATGACATGTGAATGCAGAATGTGCAGAAAGGAAAGAAAGTTTATGCTCCCTTATCTGTGGCTAGATTGGTGCCCTGAATAGGTCAAGCAACGGTTCGTGGACTTCTTACGGTGTTTGTCCTGAGCTTGACCCTTCCCTGCTTGGCCTTCGGCTCCAAAACACCGGACACTCTTTGCAGTGCAGAACTCTATTGGCGCTTGCAGCTACAAGACTAAAAACCCTCTAGTTAGCTGGAAGTTAAGTCTCTGCTCATGTCAAGAGTGTTGAACCCAAACTCAGAACTTCTTCCCAAAATTCTTCCCTTTCAGTAACTCTGTGGACCCCACCTTCAGGGCACCTGCTCGTCTCTCTGATGCCTCATCATGGGGTCAGGGACCAGACAAGGCAACATCTCTCCATCTTCCTCCTCTTGGACCTCTCCCCTTTCTTCCAAAGCATCTCTGTTTTCCTGGGCAGCCTGGAAAGCTGTGGACAGCAACCTCGGGGGCATTTCAAAGACCTCTATCATTCCTTGAGTTTCCAAAACTTCCTTTGCTGCCCCTTCAAGGTCTCCTCCTCCTCCTTCAGAATGTGTCTTGAGGCCAAGAGCGGCAATCCGAGTCCCCTCCATCAACCAAATGAAAGATGCCTCTCAAATGTGCCCTGTGCAATTGGACCTGAAGGTCTGTGGTCATCCTACAGAGGACAAGAGGAGCAGCCGAGGCAATCTTGACCTACCCTTCCTACCCTTTTGCCCACCTCGTGAAGCCACTTTGGCAACAGAGTGAAGGGGTGAGAATAGTTCATATTCTGCTCCCTCCAGTCTCCTCATCTCCCCGCCCTCTGGAGCACCCCCTTTCCCCATTTCTTTATCCCCCACTGGCTGCATGGAAGGCACGGAGGGAGCTCTGATTCCTTCTTCCCAAGTTGGAGCACCATCTCTGATCTTGGAGTGGGAGGACTTCAGACAATCCAGTGACCTTTCAGGCACTAATGCACCCTAAAACGCTCCATGGGGAAAGCTGATGATCCAGGCGCACCTGCAGGCATGCTCAGCTCCAGATGGGCTACTCGTGGCCTCCCCGTGACGCTCAGTCCCTCACCATCAAACTCTTTCACATTGAACTGAAAGAGCTGCATGAAGCTGCAGACAAAATACAGTGGGGATTCATCATTGGCAGCCAAGAGGCCACTGTTCTGACATGGGAGATACTGAGGGAAGCCCCATGGATGAGGGGGGCACAGGCAATCGCAAAATCGCAATTTAATGTTCTTGTGTCTGCGCCTTTAACAATATCTACCATGCCTGGAAAGCATTTGACGCTTTCCCCAGTGCAGCTCTCCATGCCAGGGGCATGACAGGGTTTGATTGCAGACAGGGGAGGCTCCCCCGCTCTATAAGAATAAGTGTTTCCAGTGCTAGAGTCTAAAGTGTTCCCTGCTTCATGTATTACATTTGCAATAAGTACTTCACTGTCTCCCTGATCCCCTGCCATCCGTCCTGCAGTTTTCCTCTTCTAGAAATATTAGACCAGCGGTCCACATAACTCTGACTCATTGTCAAGGGAGAGCTTTGCTCCTGAGTGCTGCTCTCAGGCATTTCAAAAAATATGAGCCACGCAGCTTTAATCTGTCTTGCTCCTAGGAGGGCCAGCCAGGAGTTGATGCAGCAAGAGATTGTGAGGCTACAGCTGCCTGGCGACCTTGCAGATAAGGTCTTGGTAGGACATCAGTGGCAGGGCAGGCCTCCTTCTTGCAGAGGTTGCTGGAAACACCTTCTGTGGTTGGTGCTTTACGTGACCAAGTTGGGGAATTTGTGAGGCCTGCCCTGGAGGCTGCTGTTTAGCAAAAGACTCTAAACCACCACAGCACCACCGGAAAGCTATAAACCACGCCTAGTCTCTCCCAAGAGAAGGTTCCATTCTTGAAGGCAGTACAAAAGTAATGGGCACTCAATCCATCAATGTGCAATGACTTGGGTTTATATCACTCAGCAAGGTGTCTGATGAATGTCCCCGGGTGATCCCTGGCATTTCCAGCTGAAGGTATCAGGTAACAGGTGAGAGGAAATATCCTCTACTGGCATCTTGGAGAGCGCCGAGACCAGCTGGTGCAGAGAAACCTGGCCGACGCAGAGAAGTTGCCTGAGCTGGGATGAGGGAAAGCCTTACGTGCTGATCCTGGATGATTGATTGAGTGATGGATGAAGGTTCATTCACACTTGCCAGTCAATGCAGCACTTGATGCTGTGATAGAATGACGCTGCAGTCAGCTGCTTCACGCGGTGTTATTTTGGCCCATGCCATTAAAGAATGCACACTTGACGGCCAGCCAATCAATTTTATTTCAGCTGATTTATGTAATGTATAACTTATAATGCATAAGTGTCAGCTTTCAGCCCAAATATGACACCCAGGATGGCTTAGTTCTGCAGTATTTGCAGAGCGATTTTATGGCCCCAGGCTGCATCTCAAGGACATTGGGATTGTTTGGCTTTCTAGCTCCAAGGTCAGAAAAGAGCTTTGACTTCTGAACTGGGAATCTGCACTTGAATTCCTCTCCCCCAAAGCCAGCATGGAGTGAACCATGTGCTCTGCATCTCTGAGGTCAGGAAATTGAGGTCGGGAAATCCGAGAAGCGGTAAAGAGGGCATTCTGGGGGGCATGGAGAAGAGGCGACTGGTTCTGCCAGAATATAGTGCATCCTGGTGGAGCCCATGCGCCTTCTCCCCATCTGAACTACTTTTGTCAGGCAGCCAAAATCGTGGCTCATTCCCGGGGAGGAAAGAGTACAGTGGTGGAAAGCATCTCTGCATCCCATTCACCCAGAATAAGATGCCCATGTTCCTGAGCTTGGAGGGCTATAGGCATTCCCATTGGAGAGTGTCCCCCCCCCACACACACACACAAGCACACGGTTATTGTACCACATAACATATTTGAAGATATCTCTAAGCACTTAACAAGAGAATTTAAATACATTAAAATACAATTCAATATGCATTAAAATATAGTTATAGCTAAGGCATGTATATAAAATATTAATAAACTATTAGCACCAATACAATATGCTAATTACACTTGGGCAGCCCACTTTCTGTGGGAAAGCCAGGGGAAAGAAGCGGGTCCTTAAGCATTGCATCAGGCTGAAGTTGGGCCCCCGAATCGCGGGGGGGGGGGGGCATTCCAGGAGCAGGGTACCAACATGGAGGCATATGCAAGCGCAACATCTGCGAAATGGCCCAACAGCGTGACGCCGGGCTAGGGAACCTCAGCCTGTCTTGGCCCCTTTTGCTCATTTTGCATTTCTGTATACTGCCAAAGAGCTGAAGTTCTCTGGGTGCTTCACCAAAGAAGACATCATATTTAAAATACAGTATCATAGAGGAGCAGAATAGCAAAAAGCATTCTGTCTAAAGCCAATGGCTGAAGCCAATAAATAGCTAGTTGAAGTGCAAAAATGTACTGACATGATTTCTCAGGGCTGCAAAGCCTGGGAAAAATACAAAATAAAATAAAACAAAACGCAACAAAATAAACCCTTCGCCTAGCACTGAAATGATCGCATCAACACCTGGTGAGCCTCAACCGGGGAGGCCGTTGCACAGTCTTGGTGCTGCCACTGAAAAGGCACCCCCACTTCACGTCATTCAGTGGGGCCACCTGGAGAAAGACTCTGAAAGAATCGCTGCTCAGAGTTTAGAATTCAGGTTGGGGTTGAGATTGGGATTATTCTGGTTGGGAGTAAGGATGATCATTATTTCAGGGTTGGGGAAAGTATGGTGCCTTTTCTTCCCCCTCCTCCTTCTGCTGCATGTGGGGGGGCAGCCACAGTCTCGGCTTGCACTGCAGAGAGCATATGCCAGAACCCAGCAACCTTCTGCTCCCCCGTTTCCCCATCAGCCACAGACGCCCTCCAGGAGCTCCAGCAGCTTTGGTGCAGCCACGTCAAAGTTGCCGACAGGGTCTGTATCTCCCATGGACTGCATTTGTACACCTGCCCCTCGCATGGGTCACTTCCCCACCCTGGTGATAAGCGTCCTGCCCCCCCCCTCCCTCTCTTGCTTTCTCCCTTTGTTTTAATTCACTCCCTCCAAAATTATAATCATTGATAACACATTAGGGGTGAGCTGCAGCCAAAGGGTGGGGGTGGGGAACAAAAGCAGACAATTGCCTTGTAAACATCTGGAGGAGGATCAGGGACAGCTATTAAACAGGAATGCGCCACACCAACTGAGGCGCCCGTGCACAGGCGAGTTTATCCAAGCAAATCAATTCAAGTTAATCTTTCAGTGTCAGCTGGCTGGTTTTTTGGACTGGTGATGAATGCCTGGCTGGGAAGATGAAATGCCGGAATGCCAGGCAGTGCTCTGACAGCTACAGATGGTATCTATTACTGCCAGTAGAACCTGTCCTGCTGCGCGCCCAAGATGTCTGATTTGTGGCCGCGGAGAAATGAGAGAGAAGCTCTCCAGCTGGGCTTGTCACCTGCCCTGCGTTGCTCCGCCATGAAGCAGGGAGGGGTGGGGGAAGAGGGAGGGGAAAGGGTGGGAGAGCGACTGCTGCAGAAGGACGCCGGATCGCATCTCTTTGCACGCGGATGCTTGTGGCACCACATGGCCGAGCAACGGGTGTGGGGGTGGCCAAGTTGGCTCCCTCGGGTCAGTTGTGCATGTGCATGTCCTTGTGTGTGTCTGTGCAGCTATGTGCACTTTGTAAATACATGCGTGCATGTATTGTGTGTGCGCATGTGTGTATGTGCACATTATATATATGAAGAAGAGAGGACAAACAAAGGATTAGTGGGAAATGAGCCTCGGGATAGAGGGATCAGTGGGAGAGGGTTCTCCTGTGTTTCATAGACAGATGTTGACCCTTAGGTCCAGGACTCCTTCCTAGGGTAGTACCCAGGAATGCCACCAGCTCACACCACCAGCAGCCTGCACTGGCCAGCACACCCAGAAACCAGCCAGTACCAGAATCGGTTAAGTCACTTCTTGCTGTGCCAACTAGAGGTGGCAGATTGGCAACCTTGGACATTTCTCCTGAAATTCCTCCTTCCTCCCAAATCAACCCATTTTGCAAAAGCTGGATGCCTTAGGTCAGGGGTGGGTAACTTGTGGCCTTCCAGATGTTTTGACCTGCAACTCACAACATCCCTCACCATTGTCAATGCTGGCCAGGGCTGATGGGAGTTGTAGGCCAAAACATCTGAAGGACTACAAGTTGTCCAACCCTGTTTTAGAGTGTATCTCCAAACGATCTGAGAACTGAATGCATTTTCTCACATTTGTTTTAATTTGAATAGTTCTTTCTATTGCTCTTCTATCGTCTTCTTGTTTTCTCTACACATATATATAAAGAGATCCTTGATCATCAAATATAAGCTGATGGGATCTGAGCTAGGGGTGAGTGACCAAGTCTCCACGCACATGTACAGTGCAAGCACACTTCAGAGTGTTGTGTACAGTTCTGGTCATCATGAGAAAGTGGCCATGCAGCAGAAGTTAGTAAGGTGCATTATACCAAGTTGGACTATTGATCTATTGTCTCCTCTGACTAGCAGGAGTTCTCCTGTTGACTGTTTCTGATGAAGATGGCACCTGGTTCTATGGTGTGCAGCCAAGCAAACATTGGATGCTCCTGAAAAACTTAGGAAGCCGCCATACGGCTGTCAGTTCATTTTACCCAATGTTGCCTGCTCTGACCACCAGCATTCCTCCAGGATCTCAGGAAAATTTCTTCCACATCTTCTGGTGCTTGGCCCTTTTCACTGGAGATGCTTAGGCTTGGAACTGGGACCTTCTGCATGGAAAACATAGACTCCTGAGCTATAGCAGCGGTCCCTTTCAGGGAAGCAGTTCTGCCATTAACGGTTATCTAATTGAAGAACGCTTATGAAACACAATGCGGAAACCGCTGTTTTATGGTGGGCTCTAAATCTATATGTTTAAAACATGGTGCAGGAGGGGAGCTTTGCAAATGCCCTGGACTGACACAAAGATGAACTTGTGGGTCCTAGATCACATCAAGCCGGAGCTTTCCCTAGGAAAAAAAAGGACCAAACTGAGGCCACCAGTCTTTGGAAACATTGTGAGAAGGCAAGAGCATCGTTCAAGATAAAGCAGAAGGCAGAAGGAGAAAAGAAAGGCCAAATGAATCCATTAAGGAAGCCACTGCCTTGAATTTACAAGGCTGTCATGGAGGGGGCATTATTACAAGCTTTCATACAGAGGGTCACCGCAAGACATAGATGACTTGACGGTACATAATAACAACAGTTAAGTACTACCAGAGAGGTAGGGGATGGTGTGATTGTGAATCCTTCTATTGTCTGCTGATAATTTTTAATTTCCTGGCCACTAGGAGGTGAGAGGGGTGGAGAGAAACAGGTGGGCAGCTGAATCCCCATTTCCCCAAGTAGAATGCTTTCTTTGGTGTGGGGTGGGGGACGAGGAGTTATAGGTACTGTGGTTTCTGCAATGTTAAACCTGTGTCTCAGCTTAATCACTTTGCTTCAGCACAGCATGCTAAGACTTGGCACTGGCTAGCGAGCTCATGTTTCCTTTGCCTTGGCTCATGGCCAGCATAAAAGACTCTGTTTTCATTTTTCCAATTTCACTTGGCAGCTCTTTAAAAGTCACTGGAGAACTTTGCTTGGGCAATAACTTTGAGTCCTGGATGGAGCAGGGGGTTGGACCCGATGGCCTTCTTGGCCCCTTCCACCTCTAATATTCTATGATTCTAATTAAAACAAGCAAGGAAGTTTTATTGAAAACTTCTCTTTCAGTATCTCAAGCCAGCTATTTAAAAATGCTACAGTTATGTTAGTGCATATTTTAATGACTACACCAGAAAAAAATCTCACTCTTACTCAGGCCTCCCAACAGCAGCTAGTAACTAAGTCAAGTCTACTCTCTCTCTCTCTTTCTCTGACTTTCCAGTATGTATAAATGTCAAGCTAAGATTATATAAATTTACACTTGGAAGAAGAAACGTGTACATTTTAAGATCTTGAGGGATACTATCTTATATTGATTGCCATTGTTTTTCTGTTTAGTAATGGTTGGATTTCCCCACTCAGATCTAGAATGGACCTGATTGTTGTTGTTAGTTGCAAAGTCATGCCCAACTCATCATGACAACATTCCTCCAGACTCTCCTGTTCTCCACCTTCCCTCAGAGTCCACCCAAGCTCACACCCACTGCCCTCATGACTCCATCAAGCCACTTCATCCTCTGTCGTCCCCTTCTTCTTTTGCCATCTATTGTTTCCAGCATCAGGGTCTTCTCCAGTGAGTTGTTCCTTCTCATTAGGTGGCCAAAGTATTTGAGTTTCATCTTCAGGATCTGGCCTTCTAAAGAGCAGTCAGGGTTGATCTCCTCTAGGACTGACCGGTTTGATCGCCTTGCTGTCCAAGGGACTCGCAGGAGTATCCTCCAGCACCACAATTCAAAGGCCTCAATTTTTCAGTGCTCAGCCTTCCTTATGGTCCAACTTTCACAGCCAAACATTGCAACTGGGAAAACCATAGCCTTGACTATACGCACTCTTGTTGGCAGGGTGATGTCTCTGCTTTTTAGTATGCTGTCTAGATTTGCCATAGCTTTCCTCCCCAGGAGCAAGCGTCTTTTAATTTCTTGGCTGAAGTCCCCGTCTGCGGCGATCTTGGAACCCAAAAAAATAAAATCTGTCAGTACCTCCATTTCTTTCCCATCTATTTGCCAGGAAGTGATAGGACCAGATGCCATGAGCTTAGTTGTCTTAATGCTGAGTTTCAAGCCAGCTTTTGCGCTCTCCTCCTTCACCCGCATCAAGAGGCTCTTTAGTTCCTCTTCACTTTCTGCCATGAGAGTGGTATCATCTGCATAGAATGGACCTGATAGAAATTAATTATTTTTATGGGAGAACTGGAGCATAATGCCAGGCCCTGCCCTCATTCCACACATGGAATCGAAAGTTCAAATGGAATGTATGTACATAGAGCTATACCTATGATTGGGAGCCCTGGAAGACAAGAGGATGAGGCCTTGGGATGAAATATTGCATGTTGTGTTGACTGAATGTGCCCAGGACCAAATGTGTCACCTTCCTCACCCACATTAGCTCTATTGCTGTGGTGCAGACAACACAATGACTCATCGCAGGTAGACAGCCTGGATTTTACTCAATCAGCCAACCTGAGAACCTGGTTTCCTTGACCGTGGTGGGCTGTGGTGTCAACCAAAACTGGCAGGGTGAATTCCTAGCAGGTTGTCAGGAAAGGTTACAGAGCCATTTGGTCCAAGCAACACCACTGCCATTCAGTTCCATAATCTCTCCGGGGACACCCGTTCCACCAGGGCTGAAACAGCACTTTGGAAGGACCTTCACTCATTCATCACTCTCCAGCTTGGCTGCTGTTGTTGCTGTTAGTGCCTCAAAAACTAGGACAATGGAATGGGATCAAATAATCTCCATCCATTTTTCAGAAGTATGTAAGTGTGCATGTAGCCTGCCCATTATGTTTAGTCTTTCCTGGTCAATTTCCTTACCTGTTTAAGCTGTCAAGGGAAGTGGCAAAGTGAAATATGTAACTGACAGGCTGAGATGGAAGATAAGCTCATCTGCACATGGTTGGCAGGCATGGCATGCCTCAGTGTCCACTGAAAAGCAGCGGTAGGAAGCATGACAGAAGAAGGAGTGCCAAAAGATCGGAAGCAATATCTCCCCCTTACGGGCAGGAACCTGGGACTAATGTTGGAATAACTGTTCTCACTGTCCTCCAGCTTTTCAGCACTTTCTGGAATCTGCATCTAATCCCAGAAGGGAGATACTGGCCCAACCACTGCCCTGTCCTTTCAGTTCCTTTATGGAACACTTGCTCCATTTATGAGACTCAGAAAAGAGAAAGAAAAAGGGTGGTGATGTGAGTTTTGAGCGGGGATCCAGACAGGCTGTTTCGACAGACATGAGATTACCAGCTGGAGAACCAAGGGGGGAAACAAGCCAGTCATCTGCTGAGCCGACCGTGAGACGCTCAGCAAATAACCAAGATGCTTCTTTGCAAGACAGTTCAGTGCAATGTCTAAATGGGTGTTGGATTCAGCCTCAGGAGTTCTGGGTTCAAATCCCCACTAGGGGGCGATTGCCAAAAAGAGAAAAGAAAGAAAGAATCACCAAATACAGAGAGCATCAATTTGCATAAAAGCTGCATGTGCTGATTTATCTGTACGGATACAAATTTAGAGAAAGTTACTGCAGTTTAAACTTAAATGCAGGCCATGCCCCATGACATGGCAGGCTATGGCCACATGGCCTTTGTGCCTCACACAGTTTGCAGCCCAGGGGCTTCTGATGGGCCACTCCAAGGCTCGGCTCTTCCCTTGGATGGTTCTTTGCTTTTATGCCAAACTTGGGCAGGACTGCCATTTGAATGGTGATGGCCACTGACTAGAGGACGGTCCTTCGGCAGCTCTGCAAATACAGGACTGTCCTTTCTAAAAGTCAGCATATGGTCACTCAGCCTTGGAAGCTTGGGCTAGGCAAGGCCTAACAAATCTCAGGGAAAGAACCACGACCCAGCAAAACAGCCCCAGCTGTGTGTCAAAAGGTCCCAGGTTTCTGGAAAAGGTTTCTGTGTGTGCAAAAGTACTCCTTAGTACATCTGCTTAGGATTGCAACCTAAGGTTGTCTCCATGCCCAAAAGTTGATTGATCGAAAACACGTTCATCCCAATTTTCAGATAAAAGTGGTCTTGTGGCATCCTTGAAAGTACAGTTATAACAAGTCAGGCCTTTGCCTGATCAAAGGGTTAATGTCCAAAAAGTCATGGCAGAGAAGGAAAGGGATTTCTGGAAGAGGAAAGAGGCAAACTCGCAGATATTAGATTCTTTCTTACAAGGTTTTGCAGGTAGTATTTCAACAGGCAACAGAGGGGATCTCAGCACAGTGGAAGGGTTCTTGCATTTTCTCCCTCTGATGCCCACAGTAATCGCAATTGGTAAACTGGGAGGAAAAGAGAGAAAACTTCCTGTGAAAAGGGGTGCATGGTTAGCAAAGATATACATGGTCCAATGATTTCAGCCTTCCTTTTTTTTTTCCAGACAGCAACTAGCCTGCTTTTCTTTTAAATGGAGATGGGCTAAAATGTAATGCAGGGACTGTACTTTCATTTTAAGAAAGACTTGTTCCATAACCAGCATTTAAAAAAAAGAAAAGAAAAGAAAACCTTGCAGATTTACCTGCAGGGGCTCAATGAGAGATTCCTTTATCACCTCTGGAAGCAAGAGCTGCACAGAAAGCTCCAGGGAGTTTGAAAGCTGTAATCTCTTTGGTGCAACAGTTCCCTCTTGCCATCAGACAAGTCCCCATGTAACCTGACCTCTTCCCAGGAGGAAGTGCTAGCTTCAGTGTGCAGCATCCCTGGAGTATGCGGGTTGCGTGCAGTATTTGGCTATCCAGATTCTGTTTCATAAGAGAATCAAGCAACGAAAACCAATGCCACACAGAGTCACACACCCGAATGCGCAGAAATAGAGGCATTGCATAGGCTACCGTGTCGTATACACTCCACAGCTGCTGAGGGAGGCTTTCAAGTGGAGGACCAGGAGGGGTCTGGACAGACTGTTTTCCATCTGCCTGCCTCTACCACCTTGTGAAACATCGTTGGCTATTGCAGAATTGATGGCTATGGAAGGTGGTGATGGACACCAGCAATGCTGGCATTAAAAGGGGGTTACAGAAACACATGGGGGATACAGGCTATCAGTGTCTGCTAGTCCTCATGGCTATCTTACTGCCAGTAGAAACCATGTGTCTGGATAAGAGCTGCTGGGGAACAGGAGTGGAAAGGTGCCGCTGTATGCATGTTCCACTTGTGGGTTCCCCAGTCATCTTTGGGGCACGAGGTTTTGACCTGTGGCCTGATCCAGAAGCACCCTTCTTATATTCCACTGCTCTTAGATGGAAGATCTTCTGCTGTGATTGAGTCAGACTCAGCATTCATGTGAATTTAGAACCATAGAAACAGAGCGAGTCAGAAGGGACCTCCGGGGCCATCTAGTCTGACCCCCGGCTGCAGCCGGCTCTGCTCATGACAAGCCTACTGTGTGCATGTCCAGCCTAGCCTTAAACACCCTCACTGATGGGGCTTCAGTTACCTCCAAAGGATGAGGCAAACAGCCTAGTGCAAGCGGTTTCAGTCCAGTGTGGAATAAGACTAAGGGAGGAGTCATCAAGACACATATGAAAGTTGGAGCCCAGGAAGTAGCATCAAGCAGAAATCCAGAAGGCTCCGGAGCAGAGGCAGGAAGATAAAGTCCTGGAACTGAAAGAATGGAGTTGTTTCCAGCATTGGCTATGCTATAACTGAAGGAGTATATTGTCTGAGCCTCCTGAGCCCAACCAGAGCTCAGCTATACTTCATTGTAACCCTCGGACAATAGTCCTACTCAGGAGGAGTCATTTTCTCTGGAGGAATCTACCTTGGCAAATAAGGGATGGACCATCATCCACTCCTTCCAAGGGCCCAGTTTCCTCCTGATTTCCTGATGCCAAGCTGCTACTGATCTCTGAAAGCGCTCGTTCCTCTGAGGAGGAGGCTACTTCCATCTGGGGCAAGATGGGGGGAGAAGGCGCAGTAAAGAGGAGTTGGAGGGAAGACCTGTGTGCTCTGTATCTGGATCTATATCCCCTGTGACTCCCCTTGAGAGTCTGGTGGAGGATGCTGCCCAGTTGCCAATGCTGAAGAGCCCATCCAGTTGGGTTCTGTGCATGAAATGGGGCAGAGAACCATCTCCTCCGTCACCTCAGCCCATAAAAGGACATAATCTGCCCTCAGTTGCTTTTCTGGTCTACCAAAATGGTGCTTAAATCAGAGGAAGATGCACCACAGAGGACTTGAAGACTGGATGATGTGCCATGGTGAAGAGGGGTGTGCTTGCAAAGCTGCCTTTGGGATAACACCAGTGGTCCCTGCGTACCTCTGTGAAATTTTGGAGGGTCTTTTGTGGATGGGGGAGGGAGGAAATCCGTATGATGAGGCAGTAGTAGGAGGAGAAACTGTAACCAGGTAGATCAAGGCACGCCTGTTTCACGGTAGATTTATTAGAAGTCATCCAGAAGGAGGCTCATATGACCAAAATGTATGTTCTACATTCAGAAACACATCCGACACGGTGGCACATTGTTTCTCAGGGAACCTTTTATATGTATTATTTTATATGTACCTTTTATATGTATTATTAGTACCAGTTGTGTGAGATACATATGAGAAGCTACCAGAGAGGGAAATGGGAAGGAAAGCTCCAGTTTAATACATGGAGGTGATTTGATACATGAAGCAGAGGTTTATGTATTTTTTGGAAATGTTTCAGTGGGGACTTTTGATTACCGTATTTTTTGCTCTATAAGACTCACTTTTTCCCCCCTCAAAAGTAAGGGGAAATGTCTGTGCATCTTATAGAGCGAATATGTGTGTGCAGTAAGTCTGTCAGATGTGCAGCCCATGGGGAAGTGATGGGGAATGTGCCTGTGATTATGTGCCTATTTGATTCAGAATATTTTTTTCTTGTTTTCCTCCTCTAAAAACTAGATGCGTCTTAGGGTCAGTTGCATCTTACAGAGCGAAAAATACGGTATATATCTGTGCAGTCTCAGGTTACAACTGGATCTCTGTAAGAGTCCCGCAATTGGTTTCCTTCCAATGACAGCCATGTGATTCCCATGTGGGGTGATTGGAAGTGATGGTGCATAGGTGTGTATCAGTTGTATGTACCTGAGTGTGAGGATGTTGGCTGGGGAAAGGGGTAAGGTATGAGAGGCAGCCTGCCACTTTCCTCCATTGCCGACATCGCTGTTCTGTGTGCAACGGCTGTGTGGAGGTCCAAACCATGTAAGGTTTCAAAACTGTGCCTAGGAGCTTCGCCTGTTTTCCCCATTTCTACTCTAGAGGAGGTGCAGGAGGACCACTCAACTCAGATCAGGGCCCAGGGCCCTTTCAGGTTTTGAACCAGCCTCCAGGTTAAGGAGGCCCCTGAGCCTGATGTAGAGTAAAAAATGCAGGAAAGGCAAAGCTGCTGGACACAGAATTAAAGTGACACCTGCTCTGGCTCAGGGATCCCTTTAGCTCCCAGTCACAGGTGGTAAGTTTGAAACCATGGTGACCATTGTATTCGAGGGGGCACAAGTAGGAGAAACTGGAGTGGTCCCACCATGTTCCTCCCAGACACCCTCTTGCCACAAATGATTGTTCCCAGTGGCCCTCTGCAGGAGCGGGACTGGTCACCCCCTGCAGGAGTGGGACTGGAGTGGGAATGGTCACCCCCTGCAGGAGCGGGACTGGAGTGGGACTGGTCACCCCCTGCAGGAGTGCCGTTATCCTCTGTAAGAGATGCACCACCACCACGGAAATGGCGGGGAGAAGAACAGCAAGCTGGAGAGGTAATTCGAGGTCACCATTCACATCTCTTCTCCAAAGTTCCAGATCAAAATTTGGGCAGGGAGAATTTTTGGTGCAGGTCATGGCAGTTACCAATCACGAACTTCCAAGTAGTCAAACTGTAATGGTCTTGTCTTTCTTCTGGAAAATACCTGTTATCCACAGATATCAATTATACAAATGATTTTTTTTTAAAAAATAACTATTATCCAGATATGAATTTTCTTCCTACTGCAAGATAAATCAGGAAGGAGGCTGGGCAAAGGGAGAGAGAGAATTTTAAAGGTTATTTATATTGTCTGACAGCGGAATGTGACATTTTCTCCCTGGAAAACAAAAATAGCCAGGAAGCAGATGAGCCTGGTTTGAGGTGAAAAAGAAGAAAGGAACAAAAAGTACATTTTAATGAGACATTTACAAATTGTTCTGCACAGAGAGATCCACATTATAGCAGCAGTACGTCAGGGAACATGATGCTGATGTCTCTCTTCAGAGTTTGTCCTGAAGCGCTGTTGGTTCAAAACATTCCACTATGCGGCCGGCTTTTGCCAGCGGCTCCACTGCCCATTCGGACACAGCCCTGCCTGCCTTGCCTTTCTTTCCACCCCCGAAGGAGCAGGAGCTGCAATGACTTTTCCCCATGGGAAGAGTATACCCCAGGGGAGGAGGATAACAGTATTTCAGGGTACACCACCAGGGTTTCCCCTGTGTTTGAATCACTTTTGGCACAGTAGTTGATGGCAGTGGCGGGACTGGAAAGTACAACGCAGGAGGTAATGAAGTTATGATATCCCAGTGGAGGGGAAATCAACATGGAGCGTTGTTATTCCTTGTTCTTTACCTCTGCGTGACAGTTCTTTAAATGGCAGGGGAGCTCCTGTGAGCAAATGGAGAGGCTCTCGGAGGAAATATGCTTTAGGCAGGCAACTTGAGTGAGGGCAGGCTGGAGAAACCTCGATGAGGACCAAATCAGAACTGCTGCACTGTCCAGTAATGTGCAGTTCTCTTCTTCGGGGTTCCAGCCAACCATGCACTTTTCCAGCATGCTCTGCTCGTCTGCAAGCCATGCAAGTTCTCCCACTTTCCCATGTTGGAGAGTGATGTGGTGGAACCATCGTTAGTAGAGATACAGCCCTCTGGTACTTTTTGTTTCGCAGAGACACCGACTTCAGATGCAGCACCCATGAATGCGTGCGCACAGACTTCCCCATCCCCTCTGAGCTTGGCTGCAGCCCTCACAGCAGGCTGACTGCTGTGTTTTGAGGTGACCCAGTAGCTCACAACAGAGCCCTGCTTCTGGGCACTGGACAAAGGTTTAGGCAATGTCTGCTTTGCAGGATTCTCTTTGCTCCCAGTCCAAGATAATAAAATGGATGGCATTAGAGGGGGTAAATGCAGGGGAAATTACAGCCTGCCTTGTAGTGGGAAATGAATCCTGCTAGAACATTTTTGTTAATAAAGATCAATGACACCCTCTTAATATCTGAATTTGCATTTCCCTTGGGTGTGTGGCTCTGGGAACGTCATGATGAATGTCTGCACTTCAATAGTTGCCTCTGACTCTAGTCATCCTTCCATGCTCACTAAGCACACTCTGCTTCACTGGACTGTTCGGGGGTTTCCTTTCTACAGCATGACCTGCTGCAGATCATCTTGTACCTCTGTAATCCTTGGCAGAAGAACCCCGAGGGAGAGGAGGACAGCAGAAGCACAAGAGCCCCAGAGTAAATGTGTGGGACTCTTGTGGCTACTTGGTGTGCGGAACTATGCCTGCTCTGGGGAAGTGTATAGGGAGACATTTCCCACCCGCTCTCATAATGCTAGAACCCAGTAGAGTCATCTCCTGAAGCTGGTTGGTGAGAAAGTCAAAAGAGAACTCCTTCACACTGTGCCAAGTGATTATGGAAGTCACTTCTATAAGATACAGGGATGGCAACCAGTCTGGATGAGCTAAGAAGGGGAGTTGGGCCAGTGCATGGAGGAGATAGATACCGGTGGGTACCTACTGCCACCAGGACCAGTGTCAGCAGGCCTATGTACAACATGGGTGCAAGGTACTTCCGCTGCCATGCCCGTCTTGTGAGAGTCCTTGAGCAGCTGGTTAACCACTGTAGGAGAAGAAATATGGACCTGATAAACCCCTGACCAGATCCAGCTGGCTTTTCTTATGTTCTGAAGGACCAGTGCTTGGAAAATGAGTCTGCTATGGGTATATGCAAAAGAGTCACATGCCCACCTTTTCCTTACTCACCAATAGAAAGAAATTGTGTTTCTTCAGGAAAGCTTTGCTTACAACATGACTTGAGATTGGCGAAGGTCAATCAAATTCTCATCTCGCGGTTTCTGCCACTGTCCTGGCCTTTGCAACATGAGCAAGAAAATCCCATCCTCTGGGTGGAACATTTGCACTTCTCCCCACATGAATGAACATTTAATGGAGCATTGGAATCCAGCCTTAAACATCTATGACACACTTAACCCTTGAATCACTTCTCAACCATAAAACACTCCATCTGTTTGCTGGTAATTCATTTCCAGTGCATCCCCCATCCTGCTCACCACCACCATGAAATAATGTTGACTTGACCATAAAGAGAAAATATATTCAGGCACACAAGACTCCTAGGCTTGTGTTAAACTGTATCTCATGACCAGCGATGGGCAACACTGAAAAATTTGGCCTGTTCATGCTGGTGAACTTTTAGCACCTTACTGCTTTGAGAGCCGAAAGTGTGCCAAGTTGTGGAGTTTTCATAGCTTCCACTTTTAAAATGAGCCCTAGTTTGTGTGTTTTAAACAATAAAAAGTCAGGGAAAATAACATTCATTTGCATAAATTCCTGACTTGAGCTTATGTGTACTCCGCTAGCATGAGAGTGAATTGATACCAGCATGGCCTGGTGGGCTGGAACTGAAGGGACCAAGCCAGCCAAACTGCTGAATGCTGAGTACCCCAGTCTGATGCCTCATACATCCCTACTTATGGCTGTCAAACTCATGGTTTCTGGCAATCAAAATCATCCCCTGAGACACACCAAGTTTCCTGATTAACTCTCTTATTTCTGGCCCTGTTACGTAAGACCACAAAAAGTGGGTGATGTTTGTCTGGTTTTAAAAAATGAAGTTACAGCCATATACATTCATATACACCAGGCCCCCACCACTCAAGCTGCCCTTCTCCAGAGATGTTGGCTGGGGAGATGTTGGAATTGTTGTCTAGTCTACCACATATGGAGGACATCTGGTTGTAGAAGACTAAAAGGCATGGAGTCTCTAATAGTCCATTAATAACACAACACAGCAATAATACAAGTAAGCAATGAAGTCCTCAAGCACATCTTGGATAGAGCCAAGCATCCTCTAAAATTGCTACAGAGGAAGAAGAAACACTAAACCAAATCTTCCAATAATGCGTTATACGGTTTATCCTAATCTCCCAATATGCCAACTCTTTTTTGAAAGAAACAAACACGGTGCTTCCAGATGAACAGTCCCTGGCGCTACCAATCAAAAGACATTGCATGGCCATTCCAGCTCCTTTACCAGAATTTTTTTAAATAGTGGGAAAGATACAGAAGTGGAGGGAAAAGACAGGAGGGCTACAAACAGAAGATGAAGTCACCTGGACCCCCCGTGAAGTTCCGTAAATAAAGCAGAGCCATTAAACCATAAAAGCCTTGCCTGGAAGCACTCAACTTCTGATTACCTGTTCACATCTTCCGGAAAGCCTTTCTTTCCTGTGGCCAATTTCTGTTGATGAATCATTTAGCTAGCATCAATATATAGAATATCACCTCTATTTCTGGTCTGGATCCTAATTCTCAGATACAGCCATTCTCTAGTTCCATCAATGGGAACTGGTATCCCAAGCATTTCTTGAATAATGATCAAATTCTTTTCCAGAAAATCTGATGGTTTCTTCAGCTGCTGGTCCCCATTGTTTCTGCAGGTTCCAAAAGATTAGCCATAGAGTTTTACTGATTTTCTTTCTCAATTCTCCAAAGAAGTATGTTTGATTTAAACATTAGTTAGTTCTCCTCACTACCAAGTGTCGTAGCCAACCACAGATCCTAAAATTCCATGAAGTCAGAGAAAGGTCCTAAAAGTGAACAGAAGTGCCTTTGGGGCAGCTTCTTTTGGGGGAAGGGGGATGGATTACTGAAGAATTATTACATCAGCCTTGATTTATGGGTGAAGATCCAATCATCAAATGTATTTAATACTTGGAAATCATGGCTGTGAATCTTGCAAACCTCACGCAAACATATAAATGCTAAAGTATGAATATCATGGTGTTGGCTCTAGGTTGTTGAGGGTCCCGAGGCAAGACAATGTCAATGGACTCCACCCCATCCCACCCCATCCCACCCCACAGTGAGTCTACCTTCATCAGCTGCTATTTCATAGAATCATACAATGGTAGAGTTGGAAGAGGCCAGAGTCCCACTGGCTCATTGCAGGAGCCCAAGTTAAACCATTCCTCTCAGAAGGCTGTCTGGATGCATCTCGAATGCTACTAGTATGGGAGAACCCACAGCCTCCCTGGGTCATTGGCTGGTCCTCTTTCTTACTGTCTGGTCCAGACCAAGAGGCAGATGAACAAGCTGATTGCAATGGCGAAGAGATGGAACAAATCCAAGGAATTTTTGTCAGCAGCCTTTTGCAGGAGTGTTAGCCCCCAACATGTGTCCAGTCATACTTATCCTTGATGGTAGAACCACCTTCGAGTTATTTGTGTAGGAAATAACACGAAGGTTATTTATAGGAAGGGAAGCAAAGGGACAATTTCAAATGCTTCTACAGTTTTATACTCTTGAGGGCTGATTTCTTTTTTCCCGGAGATGGACTGCAGAAGTGGACATGCATCCTTCAAAGGCATGTGGGAAACCCCTGCAGCTCTGTCCCACCTTTAGCTGATTGCAAAAAGATGCTGTTTTCTTCATCCATTTCCCAACTGCGAATGGAAGTAGGCTCTGAATTAGGGATGTGGGAGGTATTTGTTCAGTTCTTATATGCATGTGAAGGTACATAGTTTCGCATTTTTGAACCACTGGGTAAGCCAAAGCTCAGTTACATTTTATCTTACCGAATACAGTACCTCAGTTACCAATTATTCTTTGAAACATGAACTGGTATGTGAATCTGAATTCTGCTTTTTGCAAAATTGTTCTCCGATCCAAAAATATGTAGGTAAAATGAATTGCATGCACCAATGTGTGTACTGGGGGAAATCTGCACAAAGATGCGTATGAATTTATTTGCAAACTTTCAGGACAAAGCCAACTTAAGGCTCCTCTCAGGACCTGAGCGAACACCATCCGCACTGGGTCTGCTTATGGCAGACTGCATGTATAACTGAACTTGCGTATCTGAAACCTGCCCAGAAACATTCAGTCATGGAAAGTTACTTTTTCAAGTTCCTTGAATCAAATGTCCAAGTACAACCCTACTTAGGAGGAAGTACAAATGAACACAGCAGTTCTTACTTTTGAGTAATCATGCATAGGATTAGGATGTTGAAGACAGTTTTAGGACAGATTTACCCTTTTCCCAATGATCTCTTTGAGACTGAATATCACACTTCCCAATAGCTGTGTGAATTTATTTGTTCTTCTTTCTCAGCTTATCCAATGTTTTAAGAAATGAAAAGGCCGTATCTGATACTTTTGGCTCAGTGAAAAAGGGGAGCTGCTCTGTTTAAACAAAAATGCGAAATTGTGAAGAGCCGTTGCCTCAGACACAAGTCATTCACAATTTTATAGCCTTTGAGAGCTGTCTAAATGCGATCATAGAGAAAATATTCTTGGTCAGAATAGAAAATAGATTGGGAATCCAGTGCGACTAAAACCATGTGTTGTTTTCTATACAGTGAGTGTAATCCAGCCAGTTAAATGTTACCAGAGCCATTTATTTCAATGGGAAAATTCATCAGACAATGCCAGTACTCCATGGGAAAAGGTGCCCAACATTTTGCATTTCTCTTGACGAGGTTGATTTGTACAATGGTTTGGAGTAGCACTTTTCTGCTCCTTGTTCTGGCGCCATTTTCAAGTGAAGGGGCAACGTCCTATGGTTTCTTCCATGTATTGACCTCGTGCCCATCTGCTCTGTCCCCCTTCACACTTCTACACACCTCCCGATAACATTTCCCCTAGCCTTTTTGGAGTAGAGAGAATTTATTCTGCCCCTGCGCAGCCCCACTGATCACAACGTCTGTCTTTCTACCTCCTCGGGGCAAGAAGGGCGAGTGGGTAAATCCAGCTCTCTTCTTCTGGCACATTTTTCGTTGGCTTCTTTTCTTTAGTTGGTGACCCTCAGTCTAACATATCTGTGAGTCTCATAGATGCAATATGAAAACGTCCTCTCTCTGTGGATCTTACTTCTGCACCCTGCTGAGCTATTCAGCAGCAGACTCAGATCATGAAGTTGCTGAAAAATAGGGTTAGTAGGACGATGTGTGTGGAGAATATCAAAATCAGGGTGGAAAGCACCATTGCCTCTATTCCAAACAGGCATATTTTGCATTTAATGCCCAGACGATGTGTGATATACCCATGTCGGCTTAAGACTGTGGGTATATGCCATTCACATCCCACTGAATATCAGATGATACGTTCTTTTTCTTCTAGGATCAAGCTAAATATAATACAAACATTCACAGTATGTGGTTTTTCTAAAAAGCTCTCTTCCATTGACCAAAGCGAAGGCACCTGAATTGTTCTTTTCTTCTTTTACTATTTTAAATCACAGATAAGTGGTGAGAGGGAGAAACAAATACATGTTTCATCCTGTAATTCATTGAGATCACATATGCTTTAATGTTAATTTCTCAGCCTTCTCCAAGCTAGAGCAGCCCCCCTCCCTGTTTTGGACCACATATTCCATCACCACTTCCCTTGATCATTATGGCTGGGGCTGATGGGAGTTGCATTCCCTGGAGAGGAAAGCTGAACTAGATCTTCAGCAGCATATACATCCTGGGCTATGCTCACAAGAACAGTTCTCCTGAACTCTCTTAGAAGTCTGTTTCTTCCAGAAACTAGGTTAATGCAGGGTTAGGAAAGGGCAGCATTATGCCCTGGATGCTTGCTTTTCCCCACACATGTTGACATAGAAACATAGAAACAAAGCGAGTCAGAAGGGGTCTCCCGGGCCATCTAGTCTGACCTCCAGTACCAGCCAGCTCCACTCATGACATGCCCACCATGTGGACGTCCAGCCTATCCTTGGACACCTGCACCGATGGGGCCTCAATGACTTCTCGTGGAAGCCCATTCCATGCCCTCGGGGTCCTGACTGTCAGGAAGTGCTTCCTAGTATCCAAATGACCTTTGAACAGTGCCGTAGTGGAGCCAGGTCTTGCTGTACTGATGATGCCTTTCAATAGCAAGGACACCAAGGACCTCTGTCACCTCTGGGATCACCACCACCAGGCATCCCTGCTCTCTTGGAACTTGGCTGCCATCCTCACAGCAGCTGCCAGGGAGGGGATGACTTTCTCCAGCAACAAAGGGTTGTTCCCTACTGTTGTGTCTGGGTCAATTCTTTGTAAGCCAACAATACTGCTTCTGGTAGAGAGAAGCCGTGCTAGCAGTGGTCTGTTAGGGATCAAGACAGCTACCTGTGTTTTTGGACCGTGAGGTTGTGACTGTGGGGACTGCAATGATGAGCCTCTGCACTTCCAAATTTAGCACTCCACCAGAAGTGCTGCTGGTCAACTGGAATCAGTTCACTTCTTGGCTAGTAGGGAGCAAGAACCCTCAAACTGGGATGCCAGTGGCCACCCCTGTATCTCCCTCCAAGCCAAGGCAGAGTGTGCAGCCCTCAACTGGAATTACAGAGGAACTGCTCTTTCTTATATCCAATGGTGGGGAGCATTTATGAGTCACCAACCAGGGAATGGGAATGTACCAAAAAGAGGGTGAAAGGGAATCTGATTTGCATACATTTGCATATGCTGAGATATAAGTGTAGGTGCAGATCTGGAAAGATCACCATTTTAGTAGCAATGCAGAACCTCTCACCCTTTTGAGGAAGAGCAGGTGACCTATATGCCTTTATCAGTCTTCTGCCAAGAAGCTGTTGAAGGGCAACTTCAAGTCCCTTTCCCTCCCTTCTGATGGCTCTTTATCTTTAAACCCATCTTAGATTGGCCAGTCCTTCAAACAGAGAATACCTTCAAAATACAGGACAGTCCCCTGCAACAGAAGACATGTGACCACCCTGGAAACCCAAGCTGTGAAAGTATCCATATAGAAATTGTCCTTTTGATATGCCCGATGGACAGTTGGCTAGAAGAAAATGCCGCTGTCCATCTCTTCACTCCAAAACACCACACAAGTGCACGATCACCAGGTGGCTACCAATGCAAGAGCCAAAATACCACAAAACCAGCAAGCACTGAGTTTGAACGCTTTCTAAAACAAGGAAGCCCTCAGTGAAAGGGGGCTGTGTGAGTGCTCCAAGGGAGGACTTCCAAGGAGGCCAAGCCAAAATATAGTCCCCATAGCTGAAAAGATCACTCCTCTAACAGGGCCAACCAGGAAAAAGAGGGGTCAAAATGAGTGAACTTTTTGAAGCTTCCCCCAAATTGGCCTGAGTTTCCTGGGCCTGACACGGGTGCTCAGAAAAGCTGCCAGCCCTTTTTGGCTTTACCCCATTTCTTTTCTTCCTACCTATGCAGCTTTTTTCCCTTGCTCTGCGTTGACAGCGGTGGAGGCGCACAGGGAAAAGAGGGGCTCCTGCCATTGGCTGTACTGGCTGGGGCTGATGATGGGGCTGGAAATCCAAGGAACTGAAAGCAGGAATTAGTTCCCCCCATTCCTCCTGGCTCGTGCCATTCTGGAGAGCCATGGGCGATGCAGTCCTTCACCCCTCTGCCCCTCCATCATAACCCTTCTTTGACTCAGCTGATCAACTGGTTGTTGCCATTTCGTCAGCTGCCCATTTCCTGAATCCCTGTTTCACGCATGCGGCTTCCACTCACCTGCTGTGAGGCACTATTTCAGTCTGAAATAGTCAGGAGCCAGGCAGGAACAGTAAAACCCAAATTACCCAGCTTGTTTTAAAACAAACAGCCACTAAATCTAAAATCTTCAGGGTGATTATTCAGCTTTGTGATTTGTTTATCCTCACTTGAGGGAAATTTCACTAATAATCCTGACAAAGGTTCCCTGCCTGTTTATAGAGCATTGCTGTCATTTTCATTAACGGCAAATTGTTTGATAGGATGCTAAACTGAACTATATTAGATCAACCAGAAATCTTTGCAGGCTCTCGAAGACTGGCCATTATATATTCAAAACAGGGACCTAATGTTTCAGAGTTTCATATTCTACTATAATTATATGGTTCAATGCAAGTGATTATATCTCTTCTTCAGTATCAGACTGAAAAGTTTTGGTTTGCTGGCTCTCTCGTAATTTACTGCCTAGGCATAATGGGCCAGCCTTGTGGAAAAAAAAGATGATAAATGACGCTGGTGAGGATTCATAGATTTATTAAATTTCTATCAAACTGTGCAACAAAAAAATCTGCTTAAGTTAGAAATAGCCTCGAATTTTTTAATCAAAATTCATGAGTCCCGGCACTTGGTTCACTAGGTCCAAGGAAGGCTTGAATTGAAGACTGATTAAAGAAAATAAAAGGTTTATTTGAAGTAATTTTTCAATGACGGCTTTTAATTGGATGTTAAATCAAATTCTTATCTGCCTTTCTGCAGATAGCACATTATATAAAATACAGTTAGGGGCTTTACCACTGTAACTGATACATGGAATAACAATTGACTTCTCACTTCACACCATGAGGAGAGAAGGGCACCAATTGTCAACCTGTCAGAAATTAAGTATGTAAATTCGTGCCAAAGTTGAGGGATATGAATATGGTGTACAAGACAGTTTGAGCACTGCTCGGGGTGGGGAGAATCCCGGCTGGGTTTCTCCCTCAAGGTTAAGAGTTGTTCTACTTACAAGAGACCTCTCATCATCTTTACTTGTGTTCTCGTAAACTTGCTGAAATGGGAGAGGGGTTCTCTTTGAGGCCATCTGCTTTTTTTATTTATTTTGCTCTTTAGTTTTCCCTTTCCTTAAAAACATGACATTTTAAAGTCTATGTTAGATCTCAATCTGTTATTCCTCTTCCTTGCTTTGCAGTAACATATCCAGATTCAATTTATACTGACACAGTGAATGCATAAATTACACCAGAGGAAACCAATGTGTTTGTGCCCTGTGGACTCCAGTACAGCCCTTAGAACCTTACCTGCCAGGAGGGCTTAGACCTCCTATTTGTATTTCTTTTACTTAACCCATTTTCTTACCCATAGCTGAGATTGCTGTGAAATGGGTTTGCGTTTAGTGCAACATAGCACAGTTTCGGTGTTGCGACTCAGATCCAGCTCCTGCCATGTATCCACTCATTTAGGGCGGTGAGTTGTCCTTTGCTGTGTGTCCCATGCCAGTTCCTCAGATTGCCAGATGTGCCCACAAAAGGGCTGCTTTCCCCCCAAATTACTCAGACAAAATCTCTCTCACGCATAAGGAAAAGGCTTTGAGTTGGATCCAAAAGAGAGCCAAAGGCTGGCTGAACAACCATTAGTTGGGGCACACCTCACACTTATGGGGAGGGGCACTCCCATCCAGAGGTCTCCTGCAGTGAGATCCATGCAGGTAAAGGACATGCAGGTAGAAGGGGCTGTAACCGGGTATCCTATAAGTGTTCCACAAGAAGGGCAGCCGTGGATCCAAAGGATCCAAAGCCTTCTCGCTAGCCCCAAATGCCCATGGACCAGGTCCCCAACGTAGTCCACCAACTTACTTGTTGTAGTTATTTATTTTTATTTATTTTTCAATTTATATCCTGCCTTTTTCCGACAAAGGGCTCCAGGCAGCTTACATCATTCTCCTCCTCCATCTTATCCCCACAACAACAACCCTGTGAAGTAGGCTGGGCTGAGAGTCTGTGACTGGCCCAGAGTCACCCAGTTGGCTCCATGGCTGAGTGGGGACTCGAACCCGGATCCCCTGAGTCCCAGTCCCATGCTCTTAACCACTACACCACACTGGCTCCCATTTTCACTCTCCTGGGTAGGGTTGTCCACTTACACTTCATCTATGAACCTAAGACCACCACTTACAAGTATAATAATACCAAACATGTTTTGGATCATTTGAAAGATGGTTTTGTTCTTAACCCAGGGGAGAAAAAACCAGCAAATAGAAAGAGAGTTGCTTTCAACGTCATCCCACCTGCTGCCACTTCAGTTCTTACAACACAAATGGAGTTTTCAGCAAGAGTAATAAAAAAGCAACATCCTTCCCAGGGCCAGTGGGGTGGGAGTGTTGCCATTGCAAGGAGGATGCAAGGAGTGCTGGAGGTTCTTCAAAGCAGGGGAAGAGTTGCCTGTCATGAGCTCAACCCTCCCCTACTTGGACTTCAGCACCATACACCAGACAGTTCCTTCGCAAAACACATCTTTATTGGCATTTTGCATCTGCAAGAAATATAACTCCCAAAGCTTTCTAGGAAGCTGGAGGATAAGACTCTGCACATACTGAGAATGGGTGGGAAGCCAAACTAGGGACATCTCTCCAAACGCCTTTCCTTCCACCCTTGGGGTGCGTCCCACAGCTGAAGGGCCAGACTGCAGGATTGGTGCAAACCCTCCAACTGGGCAGCTCATCTCTCCAGATGCCTCGCCTTGGGGTCAGGGACCAGGCAAGGCACTGCTCTTCCTCTTCTTCGACCCTTCCTGTCCCTTCCAAAACAACGCCAGAGCACTCCCCACCCTCGTCTCTCAAAGCTCCCATCTCCACCATCTCAAAGTCCCCTTCTTCTTCAGAATTCTGGCCATGCTGACCCTGGGCTGCCTGCCAAGTGAGGTGCTTGCCTCCACTCACTACATCACCCTAAAGGCTTATTTTTTATGTATCTATTTCCCCAAGGAATCACATCAGTGTGCTTGTGGTTATTTCATACCCAGGAGGAGAAGTCTTTTTGGATAACTGGCCTTGTGGTTTACATCACAGAGCTGGGGAGGAACAGCTATGCCCTGTGTGCCCTCCCCAGGTGGCACTCCTGGTTATGTTATGGACTGGCCACATGTGGCAGATTTTGCACAGTGGTTTTCAGGCTTCCTGTTTGAAGGAAATGCGTTCCATACACTTCCTGTGAATCTGTCCCTCCTCTAAGACAGACGTACAGCCTGAAGGCCAAATTCTATTTTGAACTAGCCCTCTGGATCTCACAGCAGTCAGAAAGGGAAAGGGTTCAGCAAAATAGAGCACAGCTGGTTTTTCGGAGACCAGGCTTTTGTGTCCAAAAGCCAATCCCAATTGGCTTTTGTACACAGGGCTGTTAATCTGCTCTATCTACTTCTGGGTGTTTCACAGAATTGAGAAGTAAGCACTACTCGTCAACTCCAGGCAGCACTGTGGTATAGTGGGAAAGAGAAACACGCAAGGGGAAAATCGCACGTCCTTTCACTTTCACCATTTCACAGTTCAGTGGAACTTCCTGCCTTGTGCACACGTTTGCTTGGTTCCTGTGCTGTTTGGGGCTTCTTGTCTCTTTCAGCAAACCTTTAGACTCTGATAGCGTGCAAGCTGTTATCTATGATCTGACTGCAGGGAGAATGCGCTGTCTTTAGTCCAGTATTGTGATGTTACTTATTCTGTGGATTTAGTGCTTGGCTTGCTGTTGTTTTCATTTTTATATGGTTCTGGGTGTCACGTGAAGGGCACTGCCCAGTAGAAGAAGAGAGCATATTGCTTTCGTAAAATGAGATTCTAAAAAAAATTAAAGATCACAGCTTCTGCTGAAGATGCCCAAGAGAGTTCGGCATGGGAGACTTCTGGAGGTGTCGCATGGTGCACAGAGAGCCCTGTCCACGGTCGCTCACAGTTGTTCTGCATCTGCATCTTTGCTCCCTGCAGCTGAGCTTTAGAGGGGAAAAGAGTAGCCATTGCCAACCTGTCTTGTATGAACTTTCATCTGTCACTGCTGCTGTTCTCATTGGGGCACTCCTAAGAAGGTTCAGGGGGACTGCAGGAATCCCCTAGAACACAGTTTGGAAAGCTCTGACTTGGGAAGGACCGTGTAAGCACTACCTGTTCTCCTCCTTGGCTGTATCTCTTCTCCCCGACCTTCTTCGCCTCCTTTTCTCTTATGTTCCCCTCACTCATTCACTTCCCCACTCCCTCAAAGGTATTTTTGTACTGAATTATCTTTCCGTCTGTTTAACCAGCACATTGCCAATTAGCAGGGACATTTCTGCCAAGCGACTATTATGACTTGTGTGCCGTCCGATATTAACTTCTTATAACATGTTGCTGGATTGCAATGCTTCTTTTGGAGGTGTAATTTGGGGAAGCTGTTCATTAATTTCCCACAGAGGCGTGGGATGGGGAAGGGGAGGGGAAAACGAAATCCCAGCAGGACCAAGGCAGAAATGTTCCTCTCCCTCCTCCCTCGCCTCTTTCCCCTTTTCTCCAGCAGATGAATTTGGAAAGTAGAAGCTTTCACCGTTGGAGCCTGACTGAAGCACTTTATCATCACAGTGCTGAATATGATGGTTGTTAGTACATTAGTGAATTTTGTTTTTGTTTTTTAAATCTCTTGCTGCACTTATACTTACAAATCTGTGCTGGATACAGATCCCACGGAAATGGCTAATAAGGTTTTGTATCCCTTGATTCCTAGCAAAGACTGGCAAAATATTGAAATTTCAAGGTACAAACCAATAACTTCAGAAATGGTGTTCTGTCTTTTTCCACCTCTCCTCTAATGGGAGCTTGGCATTGCTTTGGAAATAGTGAGGCATGAGTAGCAAAATTTGCATAGAAATGCACTGTGTGTGTGTGTGTGTGTGTGTGTGTGTGTGTGTGTTCAGCCAGGTTTAGTTCCATGAAAGATCAGGATGGTCAGATTTCAGAAATGGAGACAGAAAAGCACCAACAAAAGTTCTGTGTGGCATTGGGGCTGTAGGCCATATGTTGTTCCTGCAAAAGCAGGGTAAAATTGTGGCTTAAATAGGAGTATAGCCATACTGAGGTGGATTGGCTCTGCCTCCGTACTGACAGAGGCTCAGTGTCTTCAAGGAACTTGGCTCTGGCATGCTGGGAAAGACTCCACCTTGAGACTCTGGAGGCTGAGGGCAGTAGTCAAAATGGGCGTTGCAAGGCTAGATCAACCGTCTGACCTGTTATATGAGGCCTCTTCCCATGTTTCATGGATTGAACCTGAGACCATCCACATGCAAAGGATATAGTTTCCCACTGAGCCATGGTTTCCCCACCTATAGATCATTTATGTGCAGCTGATTTGGTTCCTCCTGGGTTTCATATATCAAACTGAGAATTTCAGAGACTTAAGTAGAGGGTGCTGGTAATACCATAGATCAGAAGGAGAACACATTAGAAGCATTTGCTAAGAGGAAACTCAAAGGTTTTGTTCCCTCCTTTGAGTCTGAGAAAGCTTGAGAAAGCACGTAGACTGTCATGGCTCGATCAACTATGCTACAAAGGGAAGTTGGAGTTTTGCCCAAGAAGTCTAGTAACAAGATGCGAGATGTGAATATCCCATCAGGAAATCTGCAAATTCCAAGCCTCAGTGATGTCCTGTAGTACATATTTATTTGGGATTCCAGAGTACATCATTTCTGGAATATCTGCAACTGTTCTCAGACTTCTCCTACAGAAAATAACCACTTTCTAACTAGCCAATCCATCTATACACACAATTCATGAAGGCTCTCCCTTTTAGTGGTTGCAAAGGAATGCATTGGAGCCCTTGACCAGATACAGTTCTAATTACAGTGCTTGCATTTATTTTTTAATTGTCTTCCTGAATGAACCTTTGATGTCTTGCCAAGAGGAAACCAACTGCATTGATACAAGATGGGGAATACATGGCTCAACAGAACTGAAAAGGAGAAAGATCTTGGAGTGATTGTGGACCACAGGCTACATATGAGCCAACAATGCGATGCAGCCACAAAAAGGGCAAATGCCATTTTGGGATGCATTAATAGAAGTATTGCTTCCAAATCACAAGAAGTAATAGTTCCTCTATACAAGGACAGGTCTTGTATAAAGACATGGTAGGCATGTCATGAGCAGAGCCAAATGGAGCTGGGGGTCAGACTAGATGGCCCAGGAGGACCCTTCTGACTTGCTCTGTTTCTGTGTTTCACTAGTCAGATCTCATCTAGAAGATTGTGTCCAGTTCTGGGCACCAAGATTTAAGAAAGATGTAGAAAGATTAGAAAGGGTCCAGAGGAGGGCAACAAAAATGATCCAGGGTTTGGAAACACTGTCCTATGAAGAGAAACTGGGAGAACTGTGTATGTTCAGCCTAGGGAAGATTAGGCTGAGCAGGAACATGATATCCCTCTATAAGTATGGCAAAAGCTGTCACAAAGAGGAAGGTCAAGATCTCTTCTTGCTGAAACCAGAGTGTCGGACACAGAATGATTAACTCAAGTTGTGACAACTCAGATTCAGGCTGGACATCAGGAAAAGTTTCCTCACTGTCAGAGCAATACAACAGTGGAACCAGCTGCCTAGAGCGGTGGTGGGCTCTCCTATGCTAGAGACATTCAAGGTGAAACTGGACAGTCTTCTGAGTGGGATGGTATAAAATGGTAACCTCCAATAGCAGGGGGTTGGACCCGATGGCCTTCATGGTCCCTTCCAATTCTAATATTCTATGATGTCTTTTAATTGAATAAAGGACTTTTAGTCATCTCCACTAGACCATTATTTTCAACAGCACTTAAATCCATGTTGCTTGTTTGCTTACCAGTCATTCCCACAGTATTCTTTCTTCCCCCTTTGCATGGGTCTGACATAACAGCCAGTCTGGATCTGAAACTGCAAAGTGTATTCCATTCCAGAGTGTTGTCTGCAATTGATGCTTCGTTTGCCCTATAGATGACCGAGGCTGACAGATAGATTCTCTGTACTTCAGCCTTCCTCAGCTTGGCGCCCTTCTGAGGCACTGAACTACAATGCCCATTATCCCCAGCTGGGCAAGGGATACTGGGCATCATAGTCCATCTGACCTGGAGGGCACCAAGTTGGGGGAGACTGCTGTACTTCATTAGGAGAAAGCTGCTACTTCCTTGTGAGGCCAATATTTTTGTGGCTCTTCCTTTCAGATGCATATTCCTGGTTGGATGATGAGCAGGGAGCACTGCTTATTGTTGCAGTCATACAGATTAATTGAATGGATCACTTCCCAGATTGACCAGTTAATCTGATCATCCTGATGACTAAAGTTTATTAATTGCTATCTAATTTGCTGTTGTCAAAAGAATGCTGATCTCTATCTGCATTAGATGGAGTCCCGGTCAATTCTAACAGCAACATACTTAGCCAATTATCTCAAGTTGTTATGACCATATTACTACTTCATCATCCTCTCCCCAACCTCTTGAAAGCGGTTGTGTGCTCTGCCTATGGTTAATTATGATTTTAAACTTCAAGGGAATGTTTCCGGTTGCTGGAAGTGCCCCCATCACAGCCTTTGGACTGACATAGTGGATTAGCTGAGATTTAAACCAGTGACCTCCAAGCTCTGCCTACTGTCATCTTGCTTCTTACAAAGCACACCAGGGCTGTCTCCGCTCAGGTTACTCTAAATCACAAGTTGATGAGAGGTGACAGGTACTGCAACAGAGTTTGATTTCTGCCTCCCTGGGCCAAATTCCTTCAAATAAAGGCTACAGGAGGTCATTTTGTGTGTCCAGAACCAGTGAACTGAGATCACGGTGATATTGGACAAGCTCTCTCTCGCTCTGTGTTCCTTTTATTGTAAGTGGAGCTGTCTGGAGAGTTGCTTTTGTTCATCACTCTACATTGAAAACCAAATAAGTCTCCAGAATTGACCTTTCACTCTTAAATGAACTCTCTCAAACCTTGTTAATATTTGCTTAATTAATTCCTTAGATCTGATTGTTATGTTTTATAATTCATGTTAACCGTACGATAAACCCAAGCAAGAAAGCTAATAAAATATTTTAAAGACATAAAACAGACGGATGCCAGTCAAGTCAACCAACTGATTGGTTAAATACAGATGTGTGCATTCAGAGTTCCATTTCAATCATTCCTATCTCACGCAAAACAAAACTGAGTGCCAGAATGTGTCATAGTCGCCAATTCAGTCACCAAGTAGGAAATCACCTGCAAGCCAGACATGGGTGTGTTATTTCATTTGCCGTCATACTGCCGGAATAAATCCATGTTCCAGTCATAGCAAAGAAGTTCTATTTGTCAGTGTCAGTCATTTAACTGTGCCCTAGAACAGTTCGTTAGAGAAGCAACCAAAGGGGAAGCTACCTTTATTCAATGCTAATGTAGGGATTGGGCCCACTTCTACCACGCTACTGCATTTGGTAATAGTTTGGTAGTTACCTCAGATTCCTACTCTGAACTGGAAGAAGAGGTGGAGTCAGAACTCCCAACTGAAATCCCAAAACCAGTAAGCCTTGAAATAGGCCAAGCAGCTGGTGAGAACCAGACCCTATCTGGTTCCTGGGGAGACATTGTTAAGTAGGTAGTGGGGCTATAACATAATTAGTACCCTCATCCAATGCCAATTCAGGAGAGCAAGCCATATGGATAGCATCTGGTCTTTCTTCCATTTGGCCCACAAACAGTAAGAACTTCCCTGAGCATGGAGCTAACTCCAGTTGGTTGGAAAAGGAGTGGGAATCTGTTAAGAATCAAGATCTTTACATGACTAGCAATCTCTCTCAATTAGCTGGCTTCCTAATTCAATTGATGCCATTTGCTAATGACCTCTACAGTTTTCCTTTTGTATCGTTAAGTCAGCCTCTCTGTCCAGCTTTACTTTAATGAAGGCTTTGGTTAGAAGTTTCTCATCTGGACCTGCTTGAAAGGAGAAAGGAGATGAGGGGAGACCACCCCACAACAGCTAAATTGTCGCACCCAGAACCTAGTGAAAGATCTCAGTGTTGTTAAGCCAGTTTGAAATGGTAACAAAAGTGATATCAGATGCAATTTATTCAAGTGGAAAATTGCCAGACCACATTTGACTTAAAAAAGATGAAACTTCTCTAAAATGTGGGAAATGGTAAAAAGGAAGTTGGATGAAGGAGTCAGGAGGATTAAATCTGCACAAAATCCCTGGAGGATAGAAACTGAGCTTAAATGTGTATCCCAGCTTAGGACAGGTAGCACCAGGTCCAAAGGGTCACCCACATAGTTAATGAGCAAAGACAAGTGAACTATTGGGAAAAAGGAGACTTCCTTCAGAAAGTGGAAGTCTTGCCCAAATGAGGAAAACAAAAAGGAGCATGAACTTGCACAAAGGAAGTGAAATCAGACAACACGAGCTTTACAAGAATCCTCTTGAGAAGCACATTGGTAACAACATCAAGGCAAACAATAAAGAATTGTTTAAATACATCAGAAGCAGGAAACCAGCTAGAGAGACAGTTTAATTGTCAGTTGTCAATAAAGAAGAACTAAAGGAGGATCAGGAGATTAAAGAGAAACTGAATGAATTATTTTGACTTGTCTTCACTGAAAAGGTTGTAGAACAGATACTTCTGCCTGAACTGATCTTTTCACACAGATCTCCTTGAGGAAATGAGGCAAATAATGATGACAAAAGATTAACTTATCAAACCTATAGATAAATTGAAAGCTAATAAATCACCAGACTCAGATGGTATCCATCCAAGAGCTCTTAAAGAAGTCAAGAGTGAAATTGTTGAACTTCTGACAAAAGTATTTGACATGTCACTAAGATCAACCTCTGTAGTGGAGAACTGGAGAATGGCCAATGTAACACCAATTGTTTAAGAAGGGCACCAGGGGCAACCAGGAAATTACAGGCCAATTACCTTAACACATGTTCTGAATAAATCAGTTAAAGGTATTGCTAAAAGATAAAATTGGTAAGCATATGTAAGGACAAGCCCTGCTGAAAAAGACTCAGCTTCACTTCCAGCATGGCAAATCCTGTCTCACCAAACTGTTCTTTGAGCGTGTCAGTAAATATGTGGACATGAGTGATCCAGTGGGTATTGTTTCCTTGGGCTTACAGCTTTTGACAGAGTCTATCATCGAAGACAGTCATGAAACAATACTTAGCAGCCACTGCTCTCTCTGCGTCTGTTCTTTAACCAGGTAGTGATCCATAAGAATATGAATAAATGGTAAATTCTGCCAAGAAAGAGTTGTAAACAGTGGGGTACCAGAGGGGTCTATATTGGAATGAATATGTAAATGATGTGGAAATCAGATTGGACCATAAAGTGGCTGACTTTGTTAATGACACAGAATTATAGGAGCTTGACCAAAGTAGTTAATTGAAGAAATCTCTGTCCATTGCTGGACAAAACATCTTTTCTTTTTTGCTAAAGCATGCTTAGCGTTGCTTCCAAAGAGTGGTCAGGCTTTGCTTTCCATTCTGAGGAAGGACTATTAAGAGTATCATGTAACACATTCTTATTGTTTGCTCTTAGTACAGGATGCAACAAGGGGTAGTCTCCACTGAGAATGAAGAACGTCAGGTCATTCCTTTGTCAAGTAACTAATAAATAAAGAAAGAAATCGTGTTGATTCTACTAGCTGGGCAAGGTTTTGGTGAGAGAGATGGTTATTCCATTTCAGACTAGTTTTTGCACATAATTAGCTTTTCACTTCCGCGTCTCAGCTGCTCTTCTGCCTACAGGGGTAATATTTTCCATTTTCAGTTTGCTCGGTTTTGAGGAATGCAAAGTTCACAGTTCCTCAGCATCAAAGGGATCAATTAGAGCAACAGGTTTTGCCTACTCACTCTGTTTTTCAAAAAGTTCACCGATTTTAATACTTGACTGGCAGTTGCATAACCTGTAGATTAGCAGGCTAAGATATTAATTCATCTGGAATAGGCCATGCTGTCTCCTGACAAGCCTGGCAGAAGCCCTGCTTAAGTTACTTCCTTTTTCCCAGCACCGCAGAAATGTTTCATTGTTATGATAAAATACATATGTCGTTTCCAAAGGAAACTCGCCTTACCAGCAGAAATAGGCTAGATCGTTAGAACAAAGACAACACAAATCAAATTAATCTTTATCCGACAGTAACATTTCCATTTACACCATTGGGTGTTAAGTCATGGCCAAAACTAAGAGAAGCAGCAGGTAATGAAAATGGGCGAGGAATATGTGGGTAGAGTTGGAGAGTCTGCGGTCGCCAACATTTGATGGCGCCCAAAGCAGCACAACAATATCCTACCTTTCAGTGTCATTTTACCATAGGGAGATGCAGAGAGAAGTTTCTTTGATTATTTCATTTCATCCAATTATTTAAAATATCAATATGCCACTTCTTGTTAGGATAGCTTAAGTGGCTCACCACAAACCTTATCCCAGAGCACACCTTGAATTCCAATTGTAAGTGAAACAGAGAGTGATTTTCTTTCTGGGGCCTTAGAGCAATGACAAAGACTCTTTCCAAAAACTAATGCTGAGATAGAAATTGACAGACTATCCTGCAGCTGACAGAAATGGCTTAATTCACCTCCCATTGGGATACAGCCGTAGAATGAGACTTGGTCCATCTCATGCAGGATTGTCAGCACTGGCTGGCAGCAACAGGTCTGCAGGGTTTCAGGGCAGGATTTCCCCCCACCCCTACCTGGAGAGGGTGGGGTTTGAACCAACGACCTTCTGCATGTGGAGCATGTGCTCCACCATGACCTACAGCCCCTTCCATGGGATCTGCTGCCCCCCTTCTCCTTTGATCTGCTGTTTGCTGCATAGGCTAAGAGTGACCACCACCAGCTGGGCCACCTTCATTTTCTCCTGCTTTCCTTTGACATGGCCCAGGCCCAACCAGGGTCACAACCTCATTCTGACATCTCTCTCCCTCTGCCTCCCATGTTTCCATAAACATTGTGCTCTCCCAGCACATCAGTTAATTGAGCAGAAGGGCTCTAGATGACCCCCTCCATGCCGCAGGTCAGTCCAAAGGCAACAGTGCCATGATCCGGTTGCCTTCAGCAAATGGGAAGCACGGGGGGGGGGGGGGGGGCGGGTTGCTGCACACCCTCCTGCTCAATTAACTGATGCATGGGGGATGACAGGGAGAAGCAGCCTCATTACACAGTGCTTAGGCTGACAGTGCTGTGAGAAAGGACCAGTAGGGTTTAAGGACCAGGTTTAAGAATTTATAGAAAGTGGTGCTTGGGAGAGCACTACAGAGAAAAGGTTGCAGTTTGGAGAATGCTCTCATCTTGCTTTAATGTGTGCCTCTGTAATTGTAGGTGTGTTGGGGGAGAAGAGTTAATTCATTTGGAAGGCAGAGGCAGGCCACTGCTGAATTCAGAAATAGCAGGTGTTAAAGGTCTCTGCTTGTAGCTTGGTTATTTGCACACAATTCATTTTTTTTAAGTGTGAAAGCAAAAGCACTTCCTTAGAATAAAATAACTACATCTTTGTTCATTCAGTCCTGGACACTTCTGGAATCTGGTTGTCCAAATTAACCTATTATTATATTTTGTGCTCCATGAACCTGGAATTTGTGTTTAATAGCTTCATAAGAATAGTGTTTTATCTTCTTTGTGTGTGTTTTAAAGGGCCTTTGCTTGACAGGTTTGGGAATCTAGCAAGTCCCACACAACAAATCATTGTTGTCCCAAATGATGGTGGCTGAGATGTACAAACAGAAACAGAGTGAATCAGAAGGGGTCTCCTGGGCCATCTAGTCTGACCCCCAGCTCCAGCCAGCTCCACTCATGACATGCCTACCATGTGCATGTCCAGCCTATCCTTGAACACCCTCACCAATGGAGCTCCAACTACCTCCTGTGGGAGCCCCTTCCATGCCCTGGGGTCCTAAGTACTTTGTCAGGAAGTACTTCCTGGCATCCACCCTAAATCTTGGCTCCCTGAACTTTGCTCCATTGGCATGCGTCCTGCCCTCCGCTGCAGGGGGAAAAGGCCATGACCCATCTCTGCGTGGCACCCCCTCACTGTATGTCACTAACAGGAGAAGGCTGCTGAGGTGAATAGGCAAAAATAGAGAAAAAGCAGGGATGTTGCTTTCGGGGCTGTCAGGATGGTTGGTGAGGTCGTAGGATGGAGCAGGGAGCTCAAAACCTCATGTGCTTGAATATGTGCATGATTGTTTGACTAGTAAATTCAGGCAAAAATCACGGTGCATTAGATTTTACGGTGCACAGATGCTCACACACGGTTTCTTCTCCCTCGATCCATCTTTTTGTTTGGTTTTGTCCCCAGCTTACAACTTCTGCAAGAGGGAGAAAGACAACCAATATAGAGGGTCCTTGGGAATACAGCAATACGATAGTTTAGCATGCTGTCAGACGAGAGCTTGTCAGATGCTTCTATTGTACTGGGATGTGATTTTTACTACCATGTACGATTAGAGAAATGATTCATGTATTGTGCACTGCTGAAAAGGAGGGTAATTTGAGGTAACAGAGAGGGTTTTCAATGCCAAAACAATAATGATAATTCATCCGATAGTAAGGAATTGTTATGACACGTTTTCTATTATTAATCTGGTTAGAGGGTCTAGGTTAAATGACTGCAGTCGATTAAAAGATATACAGATGGGGAAAGTATTCTGTATTTATTACCTGCTTAAAGAAAAGCAAATTTAGTCGAGACAAATCGCATCATGGAAGAGTGCACCAAGTGTGATTTAAAGAGCGCCTTTCATGGGAACATCCTATTTTAATGAGAAAACGAAATACACCCTCTTTATGAATGCACATATGCAATTCCAGGTGAAGCACAATAGGACTGAGTAGGATTTGCAGCCAGGCTTGAGCTAGAATACCTGTATTGGCCCTGGCTTTCAGGCAGGTTTTGGGTTAGGCTTCTGCATTTGTGCCTCAGGTGTAAGAAGCACATTTCTCCAGGTACATAAATGTTTCCAAGGCTGAATATTTGGGACCAGCATCTCACACTTTCCAGCTTGAGGAAAGCAGCCCTGTTCCAAAAGTCCTATACACTGAGATTAATGCATACCGCATTGCTGGCTACCTGAGATTCACCTTGAGATTACTAGGCATAGATGTTCTTATGTATCACAGTGGGTTTCCCACTGCTCACCTTCCCTGTGTTCCTTGACTTAGGAATTCTTGAGCATCTGGCATGGATGCAGGACACTGGAGCATGTTGTAGGGTACATGTAGATAGATAGATAAAAACTTTATTATTGTATTCAATAAATACATAGATTTTTTAAAAAAAGAAGAAAATACATTTAAGGTTGCCTGACATAAAACCCCAGTCGGATCAATAAATACTTATTGATGCTGGTGCTGGAGGTCAGACTAGATGGCCCGGGAGGCCCCTTCTGATTCGCTCTGTTTCTATGTTTCTGTTGTTGTTGTTGTTAGTCGCGAAGTCGAGTCCGACCCATCGCGACCC